>CM042138.1:116282761-116607761 GCA_023376005.1 Doryteuthis pealeii
GCATAATAGTGCCCAAGATATAATATCATTAGATTACAATATAAAAGCAATACATTTCATTGCATTTCACGGAAATACCCAAAACATTTGAGACGCTAGGGTTAGGGTAAGTGTTAGTGTTTTATCATTTATTAATTTAATTTATTAATTAATTTATTTATTTATTTATTGATCTACTAGGAAAAAGGAAGATGGGTTAGGGTTAGGGGTTAAGGCTAGTTTATTGGGAAAATAAATAATTTATCAGTCATTCAGAATGGTTCCCTTTTTTAGGTTGGAGTTATAGGAAGTAAGTCATCAACACAAAAGTACCTGAAACAAATAAAATTTAGAGGAACCCAGTGAGAATCGAACTCAGCGATAATGATCTGCTAACCTAGGTCACCAGCCATTATACAAACACAAAGCACTCTAGTGATTTACGTAGTTTAGTTTGGCACAAGGACAGAAACATAGGATACCTTGTGAGAAACGAGCTCATTAATAATGATATGTTAGTTTAGCTTGCTAATCATTACACCACAGGAGGTGACCAAATCAAATTTAATTAAATAAGAAGTTGGTTTTGCTTTATGACTGCTCTGGTCTTTGTTTTGTCTTTTTTATAATTTTCTGCACACCACTCATATTTGTATGGATCTCACCAGCACAAAAATTATGACAAATTTTAATTAGTTTTTCTGATTTTATAAGAACTGGCTCTTCTCTCTCGGTGAGGCTTAAATCTTTTCAACAATCCTTTTTGTGTGTATGCATATACTCTTGTTGGGTTATTTAATACTCAAATCAGTCTTTTCTTCTTTTCAAGAAATTATTTGGTTTCAAATAACTTAATATCAATTTTGTAAATAATAATGATAATATAATATAACAATAATATAATAATAATATAATGTAATATGATAATATATAATATAACAATAATAATATGATATGACAATATAATATAAAAATATAATATGATAATAACAATCAAGTAATAATTTGGTTTCAAGTAACTATTAATAACAATCATGTGTAAGCAATTATAACATCAATTAACTTTTCTCAATACAAATGATTTGCATACAGTTATATTGTTTCAATTAACTAATCCTATTTAATAATAATAAACATTCGTTTGCCCACAATAAGGTTTCAAATTTTCCTTTCTTTGGGTTAGTTTCTTTGTTTTAGAACATATCAACCATCGACTAATTACTAATTACTATTCACCCATGCGTAGCTGAACTAGAGGTCAGTGCTCTGACATAACTCACTCAGGGGTCAATTTTCAAAAGGTCACCCAGACTTTCTTCTAAACATATTCTTTTCTTTCTCTTTCTGAAAAAATTTTCATTTTGTTATACAATTAAAATTTACTTTAATTAAATTCTATTACAAAAAAAAATTGGAGGTGGATTTGCCATAAGAGCATTATGTTTGAGACAATCATATAGGTGCTAAGGTTTGATTGATTGGAGGGAACCTATCCGATTGACCGTCTAGCCTAAGTAAGGGCCAAAGTGGAGTGTCGCATGTTATGGACTGCATAGCTACCGAGATTCCATCCTTATGCATCATAGGTTACCACCGAAGATCAATAGGTGGTACCACTGGGAGGGGGGGTCTTTTCTCCTCTACAGATGTGCAGAGCTTGTGCAAATTTTATTAAGAATAGTCACTTCACTGTGTGCCAACATATTATTTCACTTTTTGTGAGTTTTTCTCACCAGCATAAACTGATGGTCTTATATTGGAGTGAGTGACAAGAAGTCTCCTCAGATTGCCAGAATATTCTAGCTGATCTTAACAATGCTGTTGTATGTGTGTGTGTGTGTGGGGGGGTCTTAAACCTTCTGCATTGGTGCAGTCAACATATTCTACAGTCCCAACTTACATGACAGACTAAAGTTCAAACTCACAACGATATCAAAGTCCAACATGAGGACACCCCCAGTATTCCTTTCTAATCTATAAATTAATACTCGCATTCCTATTTTGTATGACTATTTTCATCTTGGACAAAAAATGAGACCATCCAAATCATCCAAGATGAAATGCAAAAATGTAAATCCTGATTATCTGGTTTTGCTTATCTGCCGAATTTTATTTCTCATGAGTGTTGTCACCTCGGCCAGATAATGGACCATTCCATTTTCATTATAAAGAAAGAAAAAGAAGAAAAGTGACATGCTATACAAAAAAATATAATAAGAAAGAGAATAGGGAAAGATAGAAAAAGAGGGTGAGTGCTCTAATCTGTTTCAAAGGATCATAATAAAAAAGTGAAAGGAAGGAAAAAAAAAAGAGCTATAGAGAGTTAAATCAAGATTATTATACTGTTTATATACTGAACTATTTCGCAATAGCTCTTAAGTAAACATATCAAATGTAATAATTAAATTATCATACTGTGGCAAACTTTCAGGCAGCATTTGTGTTATTTCTGCAAATGTTTTAAGCTGTATTCAGATCATTTCTTTCTTAATTCCCTAAAATGAAACTACTTATGCCAATTAAACGTTAAGTAATCCCAAATGTTACCCACGATGTTTGAAATTTGACACCCAGAATTTTAAAAAAAACTGACATAATCTTCAAAGTTCTGAATAACAATTTCTTTAATCTTATTATAATTCACCAAATGCCAATAAGGTGGTGCCATTTTTGTCCAATTTTCAAGCAAATATTCAGGAATTATTAGTCACCCAAGAAAAGATTTTACAAGATTTGAATTTTCTTTTCTTTTTTTTTTAAATTCTCAAAAAGAAACCTAATGCCAATTAAATCTTAATTCCAAAAGTTAACACCATGATTTGAATTTATTTACTAGACATTCAAAGAAAAACAATTTCATTTTGCTCTTAGCAATTATTTCATTATATCTAGTAATACTTACCAGCATTACATTAAGGTTTGTAAAATTGTCACTGATGTGAAATACTTTATATTAGAATCTTTTATGTGCTTATGCCTAATGAATAAATTAATTAGAGAGAGAAGAGCTCTCCTTAAAACAGATAGAGCACACCCTTGTGGCCTAGTGTGTTCATTTATTTTATGTGTTTATGCCTCTCTCTCTATATATATATATATAAATATATATATATGAGAGAGAGAGAGAGAGAGAATAGCTCTCCTTAAAACAGATAGAACACTTCTTAGTGGCCTAGTATGTTTCTAACAGTAAAATTCCATTTCTAAAAAGTGTTTGTGTAGATGGCGCAGTGGTAAGATGTCTGATGTTGAATCAATCACATTTTTATCCTAGCCTGAGGCAGCTTGCTTTGTCTAGTCACACTGTTGAGCTATGATACAATGAAACAAGACTGAATGTGAATGAATATATATATATATATCTTATTATAATGGAGATTGTGTGTTTTTCTGTCTGTAACCGAAACTATATTCCTACTAAAGTCACAATTCTCTTAGTTATTGACATCTCATTCTCAATGATTTTATTTTTTATCTAAACCTCAATTATTAATAAAATTGTCTACATATTAATACTGTTAACTATGTCTACATACTGACAACATGCAATTGTATTTTATATATACAACAAAATAGCGGTTTACAGTGTGAAGGGAAGGCTAATTTGCATATTAATATTAAAAATCGAATTTAATAAATATGTGCTTAGTATTATATTTTTAACTGTTTGGTTATTTTAATGAATATAAGCAAAAATCTCTTCAATGAATCTTAAATGAAATCCATTAACAAGAAAAAATAACTGTCATTTATTCTTTACTTCCTCTTATAACTAAATACTAAATTAGAAAAAATAACAATGAAAGACGAGAGTGATGGAAGAGTAAGTTTCAGTTGTTCCATTTTTTATTATACTCCCTCTGTTTCAAATCTTTTATTATACTCCCTCTGTTTCAAATCTTTTTATCAGTATTCTTATTTAGTTTCATTAGCCTTTCTAATTTAATACAATATTTTATTACATTAAAACTTAAATACTTGCACCCGGAGTGTGCATATATTTGCTAGTATATATAATAGTTTTATAGTTTGCTAGAAGCATTGTGTCTATATTTGGTTTGTAGATTGATTTTGAAGGCTTATCACAATGTGAAGGAAGTAAAGGTAAGGAGTATGTGGTCCATTTACCTATGTATTTTTTAAAAGTGTTTCCTTAATTTTTCTGGATTAAAATCCTACCTTCAGAAAACCCTGGACCCTATAAAGGGATGTAGACAGCTGTCCATATTAATCCATGTTAGTATGGAGGTAGTGACACGTGTATTTCTGTTTGGTTTTTAATGTTTGAATGTATTAATATTCTAACATGCAGTATCACATCATGCTTTGGTCTTTTATTTACACATTTGTATGCAATTGATAATTGGCATGTTGAGGATTGGCATGTTGAGTAATGACTAGAAGGACCTGTGGATATACCACAGTATCATAATTTAATTATTACATTTGATATGTGAGTAATTCCATGTCAAATCATCCAGGCCATGTCATTCACCCACTTCAATTTTTCTGAAATTTTGTCCAAGTGTGGATTATAATAAAGTTAGCCAATCCCCAAAATTTGGGCTTTCAATTCCAAAAAATGGTGGAGTTATGTCGATTTTTAGCTCTCCAAATTTGAGGGTGGGGCGCAAAAAAATGGCGACTTTTGTCGATATATGTGAAATAATAATAGAAAAAATGTTGTCACAGTGCCACATTGGCATATTGATCTTGCTATGAAAAAAAAAAGAAATCATCAATAAGTTAAAATTAGTTGACTTTAAGACTATTTTAATAGCATTTTTGGATTCCTTGGGTAAAAATGCTTTTATAAACCAATTTTTAGTAGTAGGGAAGCTCTAGAATTTATTTTACAGACAAAAATAGATTACAAAATGTCACCATTTCTCACCAAATTTGGAGAACTAAAAATCGACATAACTCCGCCAATTTTTGGAATTGGAAGCCCAAATTTTTTAGATTGTCTAATGTTAACATAGTCCACACCTGAAAAAAATTCAGAAAAATTGAAGTAGCTGGGTTACAATTTTACGTTTTTGACATGGAATTATCCATGTTTAGTTAAGAGCTATTGCAAAAGGATGAATATGTAAAAAGTATAATAATCTTGATCTAACTTTCTCTCTTTCTTTTTTTCTTTTTTTGTTATTGCATGCTCCCCCCCCCTCTCTATCTTTCCCCTACTCTCTATCTTTCTTTTTTCTCTCTTATTACATTTTCAGTGTAGCATGTCTTTTTCTTCCCTTTCTTTCTTTCTTAATAATAAAAACAGAACAGTCCATTATTTAACTGAGGTGCTAACACTTATAAGAAATAAGAATTCAGTGGATCATATAATCAGGATTTACATTTTTACATTTTATCCTGGATGATTTGAATAGTTTCATTTTTAACCAGAGGGTGTTGCGAGAGGATAATAGTCGTACAAAGTATTAATAGAGAGACTTTTAAAATCTTTTTTTCATTATAAAGTTGAAAATATAGTGATATTGCTCAGCATCTTTGTGTATAAAGCACTTTGTTTTACAGATGAAAATGTTTTAGTGTTAATTTGAATTATATATATAAGTACAAGAAACTGTCACTTATCAAGCACCATTGACTGTATTCACATTATCCTAACATACTTATATAACCTCTTTTCCCAATAATGAGCACTCTTTATTCATGAATATTGTAAACCACATTATAGTATAATAACCTACATTGTATTAGTATAATAACCTATATTGTAAACTACATTATTAGTAAGGAAACAAGTAGAGCACTCTAGCTTTATTTATTTAATTGTTGACATGGAGAAAAACAACTTCAACTTTTCTCTAAAGAACATTCCTACTCTTCAACCTTCTCACTATATATACATACACACACATGTATATACACACACACACACACACATGTATATACATACATGCACACACACACACACACACACATGTATACATACATGCACACACACACACACACACACACGTATATACATACATGCACACACACACACACACACACGTATATACATACATGCACACACCACACACACACACACATGTATATACATACATGCACACACACACACACACACACACATTACATGCACACACACACACACACACACATGTATATACATACATGCACACACACACACAACACACACACACATGTATAACATACATGCACACACACACACACACACACACACACATACATACATGCACACACACACACACACACACACACACACACACACACACACACACACACATAAATATATTTACCAAACCCTCCACAAAAGCAGGATGTGACACAAGGTCAATTTCTTAAGCAGAGTTCAACAGGTTTGAATTCAGAGTTTTACTTCTCCTAGACCAGTTGCCTAACCAAGGTTAAAGAGCCCAGTCTGTCCTACTATTTACCCATTGCTTGAGGGAGAGTAGGATTCATACCTTTCCAAAGGGTATTAGCGCTAAGTGAAATGCAATTACCACATCCAAGATTTGAACTCGGGGCAACGAGTCCATTTCACATGACTTGAAACATTATACCATGCGCTTCCTAATATGTATATATATATATACACACACACAAAATGTATATATGCACAAATGTGTATACATATACACACACGTGTGTATATATATACACACACACACGTACATATATATATATATACACACACACACACACACACGTACATATATATATATATATATATATATATATATATATATATATATATACATATACACACACACACATATATATATATATATACATATACACACACACGTATATATATATATACACACACACACACCTTTTAGTAATGATGAGAAAATAAAGGAATTTTCATATTTGTTTATAAAATGTTTCCCAAGGTGATTGTAGGTGAATGCAGACAACTTTGACATATTTATGATAGTACAAAATGAGGATCTTATTTTCACAAGTCACAGATGTCAAATAAGTGAGGTGCTTCTCTCTCTCTCTCTCTTATTTATTATTTATTCTCATTGCAAACATAAAAGTGTTCATCACACTTTTGGGTGGCAACGAAAGATCTTTCTGACATAGAAAAAAAATCAGTCTTTTTTTATTTTATTTTTACCTGCATAAACTAATTATACAACCTGTACATTTACTCTTTACCAGAAACAGGTCTTCCTGTTTGAACTCACTTGTGTATAAACTTTAAAAGGTAACGACTAAGTTTAAATAAAATTAGTGCCGAAAGATTTCTTTTTTTAAGTTTGAATAATCTATAAAAGGTGGTTTGTGTTTTTGCTTGCATCCCACATAAAATTGTGTCACCAAAACAACCACATCTTCCTGCCTCAAATAATGTTTACTGTTCTTTAATGCACAGATGCATGGCTGGGTTCAGTGCAAAAAATTGATTGGCTTTGTTAGTATTTCCCCTAGAGTAGGTGTAGAGGACTCAGGTATCAAGCAATGAACTTGACCCCTGCCCTTAAATGCATAAATGTAATAAAAAAGAGTTCAAATCCAGGATGAGGCTGCTTTCATTTCACTGCATACTAATTACCCTGAGAAGGCATGAATCCACCAGTTCTGCTTCCAGCTCTAGGGAACACTGGGTTCTTTAGCCTTGTTTCCTTGTTTTAGCAGCCAGTCTTGAAGATTAGTTGTTCAGTTGGATTTTATTTGTCAACCCTTGTTGAAGACGTTTTGTTTTATTCATTCTTGATGGGTACTCAATTTTTTAAAAACATCTTTTAAAACTCATCTTTTTTTTTCAATTTAATGCATAGATGGGACCCTAACAGTTACTACCACTCCGATTCAGAGTGAACCAGGAAGTAATGGTGAGGAAGGGCTACTCCACACTCTCCAGAGCTCCAGAATGGGAACCTCAACATCAAATAGAGTTTAATGTTATACCCAAGACATGAAGACCCTCAGCCACCACCTTCTAGCACATATATGATTAAACAGGTTAGGGCTTGCCATCCTACACTGTCTACTCATGGAATGTGGAGCTTTTGCTCCAATCAGAAAGAAATATTTCAATGCAAATAATATGAGGGACCTGTTCGAGAATACTAACATAGATGATATTTTATCATTCTTGTGAGAAATAAAAATATATCAAAACTTATTAATCATATATAAAATACATCCACAAAATACATCTACAAAAAATACACCTCAAAATGAAACTTGAATACCAATTTTTATCTCACACTCTAATAGTTTTTGGTATTAAATAACCCACAGGGTTATTATACCATTAAATAAACAAAACCAAACCAAATGAAGTTAGTGAAAATTATTCATACCAATTTGAAGATATTAAGAACTTGAAATATAGAAACTTTTATCAAAATGACTTATTTCAGCAGTAAATGACCCAAAAAGGGTTGATATGCCGTAAAATAAACATACCAAACAAACCGAATTATCTTATTTCAAGAACTTTATAACAATTTTTATCTCACACTCTAACAGTTTTTGGCATTAAATAAACCAATCTGAATCAATCCAAATGAAGTAAACGAAATCAAAATAACTTGTTTCTGCATTAAATGACCCGAAATGGGTTGATATGCCATATTGAAAACATTGTAAAAAAAATGTTCAACACCAAGTTTCACACTAACATTCAGGATTTCTTATTTCATGGGGCCAGCCACTTAAAAAATTAAAAAAAGGAAAAAAACCTGTTCATGCCTGATTTAAACAATTCAATTCATTATTTACATTTAGTTTTTTTAACGTTTTTTGGGGGGGACAAGGGCTTTCTTCTTTTTTTTTTAGAACTTTTATGATTATTTTTGGCTGCAATAATTTTGTTATCAACTTTTATATTTTCCTAAAATGGCAACATTAGCCTTATTGTAAATCAAACCACCCACCTAAAAATTTAACTTAATTTTTCCTGCAATCAATTTAGTATATTCAACAACTGAACCTTCAGTTTTTTTCATTAATTTTTTTAGAATTATACTTATCATAATAATATTATTATTAATATCAAATTATATTCTTATTATTAAATCATATAATGTATTTCATTTATTTTTGGTAGGTATATATATGAATATATAGTTATTAATTCCCCAAATTCTAAAATAGAAATAGAAAACAATGATTCATCTCAGAATGTTATTTATAGTTTCAATTAGTGAAATTATTATGCTTTTCCCTGAGTGCAGCTGGTTTATTTATAAAAAAAAAATATTTTAACAGATTTACAAAACTTCCAAATGACAAAATATGGTTGACAAAATAATAATACAACAAATACATAGAAACACAGGAGGCAACATTTAGATGTCACAATAGGGGAAAATAATAAGTTTTGTTTTATTTTTTAATTTCATTTTTCACTAGAAATATTGCATGAAAATGTCTATTGTTGAATGCACATGTGTGTTTAAGTTTGAAAACTCATAATTGAGATGAAATTAAATTAGAACTGAAAAAGTTCTAAAATTACATGAAAACTCTGGTTGTTACAGCTTTATTTATTTAAAAAATAGGACACCTGTAAAAAAAAATAAAAAATGGCAGGATGATTTACATATGGATAGGAAAGTGTAGTATCTGTACCTTCTGCCTTGAAATAAATTATTGCAATCTGAAACTTTTTCCCAGTATCAGAATTTTGAAAATACTAGCAAGAAAAAGACAAAAAAAAACACCCTCTGGCCAGTGTCAAAGTTTATTTTGCCATGCTCTTTCATAAAAATATATATATATATATATATATATGAAATCTTATATTTTTTTAATAATAGATATAAAGAAATAGTTTTGCTGTCAAAATTCAAATGAATATGTTTTATTTTTGATAAAACCAAGTTTCTAACAGTTAAATTAAGATTAATTCAAATATTTAAGGTCTTTTGAGGGGGGAGGGTCATCAGGACCATTCTGCTTTGATTATCATCTGTCATAAAACAAAATTTTATGACAGACAATTATTAAAACAACTTTTTTTTTCACTGTATAATAAAAATTTAATGTACAAAAAGATCATGTGATTATTTCTTGTTTATAAATAAACACATTAGATAATTTTAAATAGATAATAAAACAAACTATATATAAATCAATAATACCAGGCATGTATTCATTAAAACTTGTTTTAACAAACTATGTGGACTGTTCAACATTGTATACTTTATTTTTGAGTATATATAATACAGGGTTCTTCATTCTATGATTTTGACTATAAATCAAAACTGATTTATAAACTTATACAATCCATGTAGTGTGACATAAGCAGTAATGTAGTTTTGGTTACAGACAGACACTGAATCACCATTTCTGAATTTAAAAAATAGAATATAAAATTGAATTTTGGTTTAGCCAATAAATTTGCATAAATGATTTGACTATGAAAGTATTTTAATTAAAAACTGCTCAACAATATTTTGACATGGATTGTTTTTTGTTTTCTGAAAATATTTTGTAGTGTTCATAGTTTGAGCCAAAAAAAATAATTCTCATTTTTTTTAAAGTGGTTTTGAACCCTTTTACTGTTCAAGGCAAATTAGAATTGTCCACTCATGTTTTCACAAGATTTTATCCTTTATTTTAAATGTGGTTTGATGTTGGTCTGTTGGTTGGTTGGATTTTACAGCATGTGAACCCTTGTTGGGTTATTTTATACTGAAGACGTTTTGTTTTACTCATTATTGATGGGTACTCAATATTTTTAAACACATTTTTTTTATTAACCTATAGATGGGATGCTAACAGATACTACCACTCCGGGTCAGAGTGGACCTGGGAGTAATGGTGATTTATTTCTTATTGTACTGTCCTGGGTAAGGTTTAACATAAACTGAAACGTTTAAGCATTGACATCAACATCAAAATAAATTCCTCTTTTTTGGAACACTTTGTTTTTCTAATTTTTATATGTATTATTATGAATAAATACTTCTTATACATTAATATTCATAAATGCATATATGTATTATTATGAACAAATTCTTGCATATACATTAATATGCATGAAACTATCAATCAAATCAGCTTATGTAAATTTATAATTTCAAGAATTTTTCTTAGGACATTTTTATTTTAAGATCTTTTAATCAAAAAAAGAATGTTTTGAATAAATGTAATTGCATAAAATTGTTACTAAGTATATAAAGGTGTCTTTACAAATATGATAAATTCTGCATATTTAGAAATAGTGAAATATCAACTTTGTGGAAATTATAGTCTTATTGTCTGATGATGGCAGGTAAGTGAGATGGTTATTTCTGCACAATTTGGTTTATACCAAGGCTATTCCAAGTACAGGCCTGGTAAACATTCAACTGAGATCTTTCACTAAAGACAGGCATGTAGAGACCTAAATTACTACTTTATTATTATTATGATTGGCATTTCAGTCTCGGAAGACTATAATATAGTTTTTGTGCTCCTGAAGTTACAGCGCCTCCTGCGACTATGAAGTCCAATGTTTGAAAAAACATTCTTGACCACAGATGTTGCAGTTGAAGGCTGACCTTGAAGATGTTGATGTGCCAGTGCTTTGTTACCACTGCCTTCTTCTGGACATATTAGCTTCATGGTATTGTGTCAGAGTGACTTCAGACATGAAAAGTCCTCTATGGAGAGTCTGTCGCCACCAAGAGCAGTCCTGAGCCAAATTTTCCCAGCTGGAAGGGGCAATGCCAAAGCACCTGAGATCATTCTTGCAGACATCCTTGAAATGCAGCTGGGGGCAACCAATCTATCTCTTACCAGACAAAAGCTCTGCATAGATGTCCTTAGGGATTCGTCCATCATCCATCCGGCAAACATGACCCAGCCATCAGAGACGATGCTGTCTCAGTAGAGATTTACTACTAAGCTACAATTAAAAGTTAGAATTTCTTGTCCATTTCAGGAGAATGTTTGAAATATATTATTTTTCAGAATTTTACATTTTAAAGTTAAAATATTTTTTTGATTTATCGTGGCACAGCTAAAAAAAACAAAAAAAACATGATTTCAAATGTTTTCACATTTGACACCTCAGAAGGAATTTTGACATCAAAGACAAAAGGCAACAAGAATTGAACTGTAATACCCATTCCAAGCTAAAAAAATAAAAAAAAACAAACAAAAAGACAAAACCAATATTAGGAACACAGAAGTCTGACTCTCATAAAAGCTGAAAAGAGGAGGTCATCCTGATGAGACTCCACATCAGACACTCAGCTAATACACTCATACTTACTTAAAAGAGAAGAACATTCCAAATGCTTGTGAAGAACAGCTAACAATCAAACATCATCATAGAATACAAAAAACTAAAATTGCTAAGGAAAAAATACCAAAATCAAGTAATCTTAAAGAATTCTTCCTGACAATAGTACTAGAAACATCATAAACTTCCTAAAGAAAGCAAACATATACAACAAATTATAAAACACAAATCTTAAAATCTCCCCATTACAACCAGGGAAAATTACTAATAGGAAAATTTAAAAAGAAAAAAAAAAACCACGGCAAACTCTCTTTCACAACCCTAAAGTCCAACCCCTCCTCATCATGGCAGGGTCATGACAATGTGGTAGTGTTAGAGATATTTTGTCTGGAACTCAAGTTCCTGGTAGCCTCACAACCCCATCCCCACCCCACCAAAGTGATTAGACTGTTACCTAGTGATATTAGGGCCATAACTCTGCCAAAGGGGCCTCTGGTGAAAATCCAAAGGGAGTCTTCATTATAGTCAAGAATCAATGGGTTTTAGTGTACTTGTCACTGTGTCTGAGGAAAATTTATGGCAAACAAGGTCATCTGCTATCAATCAGTAGAATCTCTATAAAAGGTCTAAAACACACAATTAACATCATATACAATTTCAGCATAAAATGACAAATAGCAGTTCACATGCCATTAAACAAACATCAGAGGGAATTTCATGACAAATAATCCTTTTTTCTCATAAAAATAAATTAACATACATAATTTGCAAAATTTACAGTTATCTCAAGACTTAAAATGAATGAAGATTATCAAATTCATAAGATTAAATAAAAATCATAATTGGTCATTCTTTTTGCTGTTAATTTTTTTTTGTTGATATTAGATATAAACACTTTTGTTTACAGGAGAGGGGGGGATGTGAACAGTTAGATTTTAGAAACTCACTAAAATCAATTAGATATCAGATTTTGATAAATTTGTTGGTACTTATGTAATAAAAGACAATTTTAAAAAGTTTCTACTATGAATTTTAGAGGCAATATGTGTGTGGTTTTTTTGTTCATCAACTCCTCCCTTAAATTCATTCATTTCTTTAATTGAAGAAAAAGTAACAGAATAATCTTCACATTCTTAAAAGATATTAAAACTTCAAATTTTTATGTAGTTGGCTATGTTACATGAAACTATTTTCCCAGAAAGAAAGAAATATCTAATGATACAGTCTTATTCTCAAGATTACAGAGATTTCTTTTTTTATATAGAATTAGTGGTTCAAAGATTCTAGTTCAGTGGTAGCTCTTCTGTTTTGTTATGTTTAATGTTGTCAAATTAAAGGTTGTCAGAAATTATTTAATAAATGTCTTTGTTAATTTCTAAAATTTCAATATGAAAAGAGACCATAGAATTATATTGTCAAATATATCTTTCAAAAATTGTTTGTTTAACTCTTCGAAGGCAACTAAAGCTTTAGAGATTTTTTTATTTGGATTTTTGGACTGTTGTCCTCATCTTTATTGTGATATACACAACGTTTCAGTTGATGTGTCCTCCGGCTCACTTCAAGTGTTTTTTGTAAAAATCAGGAACCTTCTTTTTGAACTTTTTTTTTCATGTCATGATCAAGGGCCTTCATGAAACTTCAAACTGAATCATTTATTCAATGCACTGAGGTAGATTGTTCCATTCCATTGACCATGACCGGATACAAGTGTTAAACTATTCTAAGTATTCTGCATTATCGCCCTTGGCCAAGATTGAACCTTCTTCTTACAGATGGATACATGGCGCAATAGATATAAGATTTGAGTTAATATAGTTCTAAGTGACAATCATTTGTTCCTGAAGGGTCATGATTATGATATGTAGACTCCCAAGTTCAAAGAGAAGATTCCTGAGTTCGACAAGAAACATCTGAAGAAGGCCGGAGAGCACATTGGTCAAAATATTGTGTATATAAGAATAAAGATAAATAATACAAATTATCAAAGCTTCATCTAAAAATCAGACAAATATTAAAGATTTTGATTAGAAATTGTAAACAATAAAAAGGATTTTTCTTCACATTCCTTTTGCTTTGGTTTCTGAGTTTAATTGCATATCAACCTTTATGGGTTATTTAATGCCAAAGCAGTCCTTATAGAAGTGATGCTATTTAACCCACAGCTTGAAGTATGAGGGTGTTCATACTTTTCCAAGGGTATTAGTCTAAAATTGTACATGATAGTGAGACTGGAGTTCAAAATTCCTTACTATAATATTGTAGTCCAGAATATAAACCATTTTACTACCTTCACATTCCTTGAAATGAAGGTAAATAATGTTTTTGAACTTAAGACTATACAGGGTGATTGAAAAGTAACTCTTTATTTTGGACTATTTTTTTTATATGCAGTTACATTTTTTTCAGTTCTTTAATGTATGTTCCTTAATATATGGCAATTAAATTTATTGTTGTTTTTCTTTTCAGATTAACTTTAAAACTTTAACTCTAAAAGAACATGCCCAGCTAGAGGCGAATGTTGATGTCCATATATAATTCTAAATAAAACTCCAGGTTATGTATTTTTTCACATATTTATTTTTTGTAAAAATAGCGACTCAGAAATGAATTATGAAATATGGAGTTACTTTACAATCCTCCTGTATAGTCAAGGTTAAAAATTCACTAATAGGAACCTAAAGCCAAACTTTTTAAATTTTATTTTTCCGGCGTCATTGGAGAACAAGATTTTGGTTAAAGGGCCAGGTTTTGGCACGTTAACCCAAACTTTTCTAATTCTCCAATGATACCTACAGCATAAAAAAAATTAATATTGGTCCCCGCCAACTCCGCGCATGAGTAGTACAGATTGGGTAATCTGATCTGTGTGGTAAAGTAGCGAGTTGACAGTAGGTGTGGCGCTCCAACTCAGCAAAAAACAAGCTCCCTGGTCAAGCACTAATGAAAAGGGGATTGGCTGATACCAACAATAGGCCACTCCACCAACTTTACTTATATGGATATAATTTTCAAAATCGTGAAATAAAACTTTTGAATATAATTATTATTATTATTATTATTAGTGAAATAGATCACTAATTAAGACTGAGCCTATTCTACTAGTGACCACCCCGTGTGGATTTAACAGGTTTGAATTCAGAATTTTCCTTCTTCGACTGGTTGCCTAACAAAGTTAAAGAGCCCAGTCTGCACTACTATTTACTCATAGCTGGAGGAAGAGTAGTTGGATTCATACCTTTCCCAAGGGTATTAGCGCTATGTAGCTTCGTCCAGGATTTGAACTCAGGTCGATGAGTCCATTTCCCATGACTAACTATTCCACCACGCACCTCCTCTAAATTATTGTTTTTCCAAGTCATTTTTTCTAAACTATTTCTAAAGTCTGTCGATAAATTTTTGTTGAAAAGTTGAAATCATTTTCTGATTGATTTATGCTCATACATTTTCTCTGAAGAAATAATGATTGATAAATAATGATGGACTAGCAAAACATGTGAATATACCACAGTATGATACTTTAATTATTACAAAGTTTGATATCTTTATTTAAGAGCTATTGTAAATAGTTCAATATGTAAAAAGTATATTAGTTTTGATTCAACTCTTTCTAACTCTTATTTTTTCTTTCTTTCCATCTTTCATTATGTTCAATTGAAACACATTAGCTTTATCATTTCCAAGCACTCACTCCCTCTCTCTATTTTTTTCTTACTCGCTTTTTTTGTTCTTATACTATAAAAAACGAACAAGGTAATTCAATATAATTCAACTGTGCTCCAGTCAAGAGGAAGATTATTTAATATTACTAGCAAGAATATGTGCCCCGAGCCTAAGTATGTAAGTTTTAATGTAATAAAATATGAAATTACAAAGACTAATGAAATCAAATAAGAACGCATATAAAAGGTTTACACTTATTTTAATCATATTTTAATTGGTTTCTATATTAGATCATTAATAGGATTGATTTTAATACATTAGAGAATAAAACAATAATATTAGAGATCAATTACTTCAGTAATTAATTATTATTTGTTAAAACCAATATACAAATTACCCCCACCTTATATTATATAAACCATTATTTCTTAGTGATATATAAGAAACGTTACAGGATTTTAAACGCACTAAAAACAAGGTCTATTTTGAGACAAATCTAACTCAAATCTTCATAGAGACATCGTTAATAAATAATATTTATTCTAAATTCTATGTATGGATGATTTTGACTATAAATTAAATACTCATTAAAACAAACTTACTCAATTCCTCAGGGTATTGTGACGGAACCAATGACGTAGTTTCAGTTACAGACAAACATTGAATCTTCATTATAAGATAGTGAACTGATCCAGGGAGAGATAACTATCACAAAAATAAAAAATGCCGTTTTTTTTTTTTTTTTTTTTGGCGGGGGGTATATGTTTTTTGGATATGCAAATCAATTCGAAGATTTATACATCTTAAAACATTGAACAAAACTTTGAACTCACTTGTGTACAAATGTTGAAACTAGTGTTGAAATTAAATCATAGTTGAAATTGAAAAAGTTCAGACAAACAATGCAAGACCCTTTGTTATTACACAAAGTTTTTATTAAGTTAATATCCACGTCAGGAAATTGTTTTGGAAGAGATAGTATATATAAGAAGCATTTGTATTGGTTACACTTTATAGATTAAAATGTTCTAAAAACAACATTTCTAAGGCTCCTCTTATAGAATTTACTAAGGGTTTGTTTTGTGTTTAATGAATGGAATTCTTTTGTGAATCTTATCTGAAGAGAATCATTTTATTTCCTCAAGGATTTTTCCAAGATAAAATTGTACAGGGAAAAAGTAAGATATCTCACGACTTTATTAGAAGGTGCAGAAATAATGTTAAATTGAAAAAGAAAAAGGAATGTTTTAAAGGTTTCAGAGGACGGATGCTTGAAGTTCTGTTGGCTGCTATCATAAAAAACTGTTCAAGCTCATGTATTTGAGATAATGATTTTCACTTTGTTTGAAGATTGGTGCAACAAAACATCTTCACACCTGTTTACCAACATTTATACTGCTACAAGACTAAGATGAGCTCAATAAATCTATCTTGATCATTTTCTGTTAATCTCTTTCTCATGTGTGTGTGGGGAGGGTAGCGTGGGCATGAATTCAACAGCTTTGGCTTTGGTTACTCGCCTATGCGATTCTCAAACCATGTCCATGTTTGAGAATCGCATAGACACCCTGTGTCCATTGCCTTCGGCCATTGGACCACTAAGTTATTTAATACCAGCATTATCCCAGGGACCACCCCCTTCGAAAACACCTACTCCCTCAATTTAAAGGGCCAGGGCTAGGTTAATTACCCAGTGTCTGAGGCGTCTCAAAAGAGGAATGTCGACGGACTTCACAGACTTTTTAAATACTAACCACACATGAGCTTTAGTTTGTATGTGGTTCCCCATTATAATGATTCCTTTGTTCGACAGACATGGTGTGATGTCAGTAAATACTTAACTATCTATAACTAAGCGCCATTGATTTCCTGTCCATGCAGCCCTAAATTATATATACATGCTTTATCCACAATATTGAACACTATTTACTTATATAGCACACTATATTATCAATATAAATTATATATATCATACACAAGGTGTTTTTTTTTTGGGGGGGGAAGCAATTAAAGAGGGGGTGAATTTTGGCAATTTATTTCATAGGGATGGGGGGGGGCTAATAATTATCAACAACCTGCCTTCTTGATAGTAAAGAAACAAAAACAAACAAAAAGTCACAATGTATTAATACTAAATCTATATAAAAAAACATCGATACCTTATGCTTTAACTAAGACTCAGCAAGGATTCCTCTCTTTCTCTTTTTTTTGTGAGAAATTTTTGAAAAGATCGCCAGTTACTCACTCACCATGCGTTATTTTCAGATATTTTCCAAGTAAACCTTCGAATTCAGTGTTCTCCGCAGTTTTCATGACGTACCTTCTTCAAATTTTCTCAAGAATATTGACAAGAAGCCATCAAAGAAAGCTGTATTAATTTACCCTATGTTAAACTTATCTTCAATTTATTAATATGATATGCATTTTTTTAAATGAATGAATACATAAATCACTTGCTAAGATGCCTACTCAGTGCGGTCTGACAGCAAATGGTTAATAAAAGAGATTACTCTTTTATAAATTTTATAGTTTAATTTACATACGTGTAATATTTTCGCGCCTTTTCTTTCTTTTTTTTCAATTTCTTTATCACCTTTCCTTCTTTCTTTCCTCTTTTTTATAGTTTAAGCTAAGCACAATCTCTTTCACCATCCCACCTTATTAATCTAATTTCTATTTTATTATTTTTCACGTTTTAATGCCTCTCTCTCTCTCTCTCTCTCTCTCTCTCTCTCTCTTTCTCTCTCTCTCTTCTCTCTCTCTTCTCTCTTCTCTTTCTTTTTTTTTCTACTTATTTTATCGTGTTTTTTGTTTTTTGTTTTTTTTATTTGGTGCTCAATTTCGCGGTCCTTATTTTTAAAAGAATGTAATATCTTATTCTTTATTTTTGAATTATGTTAGCTCCACCGTCATAAAAATCGACACTATGTCAATATCTAGTCTAGCCTTTTAGTTCATAACAGGATAGACATGATGACACAGGAAATAAATTTTGTATAGGAAAGTAAACTCTTTTGTAGTTCTAGCAATTTTTAATTTTTTTTTTAATTATGGGACTATCGTGCTAGTATAGCATTTATTCTAAGACTAACAACAACAAATAAATTGATTAAAACTTACTTCAATTCTAGCGGATTATTAAACAACAAAATAATGACTAACAATCTAAAAATCCTTCCTCTTTATAGAATCAAGTTTGAAAGACTCACCAGTCTGATGGAAAAGGAATGGATGATATTTGGTATCTTCTATCGAGTAAATCCTTTCAGAGATGATTTCTGGCCGACTACTCGTGGAACTGGCCCGAAAATGTCTACTGAACATCCGCTCCAAAACTTCTGGGCGTGTCACGTGATTGCTATGTCCAATCACAGAAATGCTTTGCCTCACTTATTATTTATTTCATACAAAAAATACGAAAATGTGGCACAAGGCCTAAAATGGGAGGGGAAAGACTGGTCTTTTCTATCCTAACTTTTGATTTAACTATTTTCATTCGTGACCCAATTTATACTACAATTTTCCATTCATCATAAAACCAATTCCCACTACAATCACCAAAACTTACCAGTCCCTCTATGATAAACCTACACCCGTATTTACATAGACATGAGGGATGGGGGATGATTTAATTTATATATACAATTAAAACGAAAAAGCATCAGTGAAAACAATGTAAGAAAAAAAAGAAGAAAATATGATAAAAATAAAAATGATTATTAGTATGGGTCCCCTCACTTAGTATTAGGGCAGAAAAACTGGTCGAAAAATTACTTGGAGGGGGAATATAAAATAGAAAATTAACTCCATACATAGAAATAATGTATTTTACAGACTCAACAGGGCTATCTGGAGTCCCCTCTCCCCAACCAGAGCTGCTATATTCCACTACTCTTGATAGTTTCTTGTTTGTCCGACGAGGAATCTGTCCATCGATTTCCATATCTTTGAGTAACTATCGTTGAAGTAGCCACAAAGCCCCAACAAACCTTAATCTTCCAGCTTTGCCTCTCCATTTTCCCTGCTGTTCTGATGAGGATACTTTGTGCTAGATAATTTTGTCATCTACGCTATTTTAACCTTACCCACGATATCCCTGTGACGGATAACAGATAGAGCCTGCTTTGTGATACTTCTTTCCAGTTACCAGGACTAGGGTTGCTACCCGGATCACATAGTCTTTCGATTCCGCCTGATCAAATTTGTATTCCTCAG
Source organism: Doryteuthis pealeii (assembly GCA_023376005.1). Taxonomy (NCBI): domain Eukaryota; kingdom Metazoa; phylum Mollusca; class Cephalopoda; order Myopsida; family Loliginidae; genus Doryteuthis; species Doryteuthis pealeii. The sequence goes on from CM042138.1 coordinate 116,302,797, forward strand.
TTAGGTTGGTTGGTTGGTTGGTTGGTTAGTTGGATTTTACGGCTTGTCAACCCTTGTTGGCTTATTTTATGCCAAAGACATTTTGTTTTATACATTCTTGGTGGGTATTCAAATATTTAAAAAAAACTCAATCTTTTCTTAAAGTCAATTTTTAAAAAACATTTTTGGTCCATCTTTTTCTATTTGACCCATAGATGGAACCCTAAAAAGTACTATCACAGGTTAATAGTGGACCTAGGATTAATAGCGATGAAGGGGTACGCCACACTCTCCAGAGCTCCAGAATTGGAACTTCACCATTACATCAACGGTTAGGCTAGCTTGAGCATACAGGGTAACGAGCTGATCGTTTTCTCCATTTTTCTATGCTTGTGAGGGTGGTGCGTATAGTGTCTATATAAGGCGGGGGTAATAATCCAAGCTACAGGCATCATATATATATATATATATATATATATATATATATATATATATATATAAGTATATTGAGAAAAATGAAAAAACACAGGTTTAAATGGAAATGGTGGAGTTTATTGGCCGACGCTGCAGTGTTTCGATCTATTAATTAGATCATCTTCAGGGCATTTGTTGGTATGTGGTAACGGACTGAATAACAAGGACTACCACTCGCTTTTCTCACTTTTCTATGATAAATAATTTCTTATCACCTACCACATACCAACAAATGCCCTGAAGATAATCTAATTAATAGATCGAAACACTGCAGCATCGGCCAATAAACTCACCGCTTAACCCATTTAAACCTGTGTTTTTTCATTTTTCTCAATATACTTACATACCGTCGGATTCACTTCCTTTCTTCACACACACACACACACACACACACACACACACATATATATATATATATATATATATATATATATTATATATATATATATATAGTATATATACATAAATATATATATATCGTATATATACATAAATATATATATATATATATATATAGTATATATATAAATATATATATTATATATATATATATATATATATAATATATATATATATATATATATATATATATATATATATACAATGGACTCTCGGATGCGTGTTCATTCAATGAACAACCAACACAGTGATTTGTTTATAGTGGTGAAGGCTTTTGGGAAAGGTATGAATCCATATATTCTCCCCCCAGCTATGGGTAAAATAGTAGGGCAGACTTGGCTCTTTAACCATGGGTAGGTAACCAGTCTAGGAGAGGGATAACTCTGAATTCAAAATTCCTGAGGTCGGTCGTTGATTGGGTTCGTGGCTTTCCTTGATGCACCAATTCTTTCCTATATATATATCTTATTATAATGGAGATTATGTGTTTGTTTGTCTGTAACCGGAACTATATCACTACTCAAGTCACAATTCCCTTTGTTATTTACATCATATTCTCCATGATTTTATTTTTATTCAAACCTCAATTATTAATAAAATTGTTTTACATCATTAAGACTGTTGACCATATCTACATATTAAAAACATGCAATTGTATTTATATATACAGCAAAATAGCGGTTTACAGTGTGAATGGGAAGGGTAATTTGCATATTGATCTTAAAAAATGATTTTAATAAATATATGCTTAGTATCATTGATTTCTAATTGTTTGGTTTTATCTTATTGAATATGAGCAAAAATCTCGGATATAAATCTTAAAAGAAATCCATTAACAAGAATAAATAACTGTAATATTATTCTTTACTTCCTATTTTAACTAAATAGTTGAATTAGGAAAATTTCCCAATGAAAGACGGGAGTAATGGAAATTGATGGAAGAGTTAATTTCAAAGTTGTTCTATTTTTCGATTAAACCCCCTCCGTTCAAAATCTTTTTATCTGCATTCTTATTCAGTTTCATTAGCCTTTCTAATTTAACATATTTTATTATATTAAAACGTAAATACTTGCACCCGGAGGGTGCATATATTTGCTAGTATATATAACGTAGAATATTTAAAAGTCATGAGTAAAAGATATAAAATGTTTTATTATACAACGTATGATAATCCGTTCCAGACTTTTTATTAGCTTTTCTCATAGTTATTTTTTAAAAATTGTATCAAGCCTATTATCTAAATATATTTAATAACTAATAAATATAAAAACCCAGTCTGATAACTATAAGATAGCTGACATGTATCGCATCCAGACAGAAGGAGTGAGTATATATGAAAATACTAATATGATTTTTTTTTTAAATGTTAAAAGAATGTTACTCTTTGTTTAAATATGTTGGAATTTATATTTCTGTATACACATATTTATTTCGCTGTTCCTTAAAAAAAGTAACTTCTTGCATTTTGATATTTCTATATCTTATCGCATTTCTGTTCAATAAGTCTGATGGCATTTATGCTGCTTAGAGCACCCTTGAGATAGTGGTAACGATTTAAGATCCGAAACCACGTTTGAATTCTTGGGAAATCATCTGAAGATGTCTTATTTTAAGGTAATTTTAAAAAATATAAATTTGGGATAGCTTCTTGGTTAATGAAGAATATTTGTTTTTGCTTTTTGCCTCTAACAATAGAGATACTTCTTGCATGATTGACTTTTCATACTGGTTCTTGTAATATATTCTTGGAGCTTTGTTAAAACGTGCTTGGCACAACGTACTGATATTTTTTTTTATTGTCGTCATATCATCCGTGTAGAACCTCGAGGGTGGTAATCGGAATAATATAAATACATAGATTTTTACCAACGCCTCCGCATGAACAGGATGCGACACGGCGTCAATTTCTTAAGCCGAGTATAACAGGTTTGAATTCAGTTTTCCATCACCTAGACTGGTTACCTAGACATGGTTAAAGAGTCCAGTTTGTCCTACTATTTACCCATAGCTGGAAGGAGAGTAGTTGGATGTATACCTTTCTCTGGTGTATTAGCGTTATGTGAAATGCAAACGGCTTTGTCCAGGATTTGAACTCGGGTCAACGAATCAATTTTCTATGACTCTAACCATTACACCATATATATATAATTTACTTATTCAAATTATTGATTATTGATTATTTATTATATTTTATTTTAATTTATTTTTTATATTATTTACCATTTTTTATATTCATTTGATTTTGTTTTATTTTTTATCTTATTTTTTATCACACCTGAATGCCATGTACATTATACCTGGGCCGTTATGTTTTCAAGTAAAAGTAGAGGGGTTGGTAAATACATGTACATTTATTTATTTAGATTAGATAAACACATTGGGTTCGCATTGTGTCAGCAATCCATGATGATATTGATGCTTCTATTTAGGAAGGAGTGAAGGATTCTAATATGCACTTGTGCAATTATACCTGTGATATAGAAAAATAGAATGATTGAAAAATGACATTCAACTGATTCTGCAAAAAAAATTAGCTGAAAATTAGACGAGAAATAGCTTTTTTCGTTCGGGTTTAAGCCAGGGGTCTTTAATGGTCCACTTCCTGAGCCAAGATTTTATCCACCCTCCAACAGCAACTAGAAATATTGAAACGAATAGAATTTTTTTTGTCAGCAGTTTTATAATTGATTTATTTTGTTAGAGCAAGACTTGAGTATAACAGTTTTGTCCATTATGTCATTTTTTAATGTTTCTTTTTAATTGTCACGTTTCGCTTTTGTTCTGAATCAGATTATGCTGAATGCCAACAACAACTAAAAAAATGCCCAAATAAAACTTATTCATTTATTCGAAAATTCATTAGTTCGTTTGAAACCTGAATTCTTTTTCTTTAGCACATGGAAATGTGTAAAACATGCAGTGTGATCACATTCTGAAAGGTTTAAAGAACAGTATTAAAAGAATAATGGAGACTCACTATGGAGCAGTGGTTATCAAGCTCATAGCTTTGTCAAATTAAACATCGCTTAGAAAAGAATGAAAGAATATATATATATATATATATATATATATATATATATATATATATATATATATATATATATGAAAAGGGATGACTTATCAGGGAATATAAAATATCGAGTTAGTAGCACTTCGACTGTCGATAAAATAATAAACTTACACAAAAATTTGATCTTAAATAATCGATTTAATAAATTTTAATTTGTTTTTAAAATGAAACGCAGCCGAATTTTTGGGTATCCCTAGCATATAGTTGTAAGGAATTGGAATAGACAATAAAAGCTGAATTCAAATGCCATTTGTGCAAATGCCATTGGAAAAAGACTGACTCTTTCTCTTCTCTCTACAACTATGGGTGAATAGTATGATAGACTATAAAATTAAATCTTAGTACTTAATTTTTTTCTATTTATCTCAATTTTACAGTAGGTGCGAAATGTGTTTCGGATTTTTAATCCTTTTCAAGCTAATACAATTGTCAATTTTGTTGAGACTTTTTTCAATATAGTGAAATAAGTCACAACCCGCAATTCACACATTTTCATTATAATATATACTTTTGATTGTATATATTTATATATTATATATATATATATATATATATATATATATATAAAAGATGATACGGCGAATATGGTCATGGTGGTTGATGTGAAGTTCATAAAGGTAAGGCAGCGATATAACAAATAAAAAAGTGCTCAATACGTTGGTAGAGCAAATTTATTTTAATATAGGTCCAAGTGATTGATATATATATATATATATATATATATATATATATATATATATATATGTATGTATGTGTGTGTGTGTGTGTGTGTGTGTGTGTAAAGGCCACCAGAGAGTGCTCTTTTCGTTTTATAGGAGAGTGTTATATATATATATTCTCTAATTGGATATACAACAATCTATCTGTCTGTCTGTCTGTCTGTCTGTCTGTCTCTCTCTCTCTCTCTCTATTAACTACTATATATATATATATATATTCACACAATTTGACCCGGCCACATGATCCTCCTAAGCCTATCGTTGAACTTGGGATCTAAGTCTGCCTGCTCTGAACTCATCTGTATTTTTCCAGTAACTGTTAAATGATAAATTAGAATATTACACTACATTACACAAATGTTAGGCTGTGCCTATTCATTATGTAACATTAATTGTCATCTGTATTAAAAAAAAAACTCTGTGAGTTTGTATGTGCATTAAATCGATGAAATCTATTTTTGCAAGGTGTATATTTGTTTTAAAGGAAGTTGGGTATTTCCCATCTTTTTCCCATTTCCTGGGAGATTTTAAAAGAAGAAAAGAAATAAAAAAAGTTTTAGAATCTTCAGATTAAACTAATTCAGTCATCATTGCTTGTGGGGATTATTCTTCCAAATCCGTCCGTCCAGTTATTTCATTTTTCTCTATAATTCCATTTAAAGAATTAAAAGATTCGCTTGAAAAAAATTAAATTATACGAAAAATGGTAAACAAAAATGCACCCAGAATTTTATCTCAGAATTCATACTCATCATCAAGCCGTGTTGACAGCACGGATACCAATGTATCTCTCTCTCTCTCTCTCTCTCTCTCTCTCTCTCTCTCTCTCTCTCTCTCTCTCTCTCTCTCTCGCAAGCCATCTCGGTCACCGAAATTAAGCACCGATGAGTCCGTTCAATACTTAGATGGGTGACCATTTAAGCAACAGCAGATACTGTAAGCAACCTGATATCAAAATGACTTGATTTGGCATTAAATGACCCGAAAAGGGTTGATATGTGTTGTACCACAGTGGAGAATAGACACCAAGTGGAAAGGTCGTACTGTTCCCGTTAACGACAAGCTAGTCGTACATGTACCATTATTGTAAATACATTTGTCTTATTTTACCCTATCTCGACTTGACTTCTTTTTTACTGTTGGACTAACATCACAACAATATGCCATTAAACAAAAACAACCAACCAACCAATCTTTTTTCTTTCTTTTCTAACGGTATGGTCCATTATTTAGCTGAGGTGACGACACTCATAAGAAATGATAATTTGGTGGATAAGCAACATCAGATACTTAGGATCTAAATTTTTGCATTTCATCCTGGACGATTTGGATGGTCTCATTTTTAACCAGAGGTTGTTGCAAGATGATAATGGTTGTACAATTAAGAAACACGAAGATTAATACATAGATAGTGTTTTTGTTAGACAAAATATTGCCAATATGATACACGAGTACAGCTCTAAGAATTACGAAGGATTTACTCTCATATAAGTTAGCACTTTTACTTGTTTATGAGACAGTGGTATCACTTGTTTTTGGTGAGGTGAGAACACGTGAGCATCAGTCAACTGAAATCCTTTCAAAGCATTTGAGTAAACAAAAAGAAAGAAAGAAGTGAAGAGAGAATAAGTTGAAAAAAGAGAGAAAGGACATAGAGTAATGCTGAGAAAGGAGAAGAATGAAGAATAGAAGGTTATTGTAAGAGGAAAAAAAAGGCAAAGTAAAAGAGCAAGTGGGTGAGATAATAGTGTTGTCGCAATTACCTGTGGAAAAATGAAATATATTTGAATTTCGGTGCGAGTATTGATTTCTTTTAAAGAAAATAAATATAAATAAAAAATATTTACTTATATTTACATATATCTACTGCCAAGCAATGCTTCATGCTAGTATAACAATGGAATTTTTTATTAACTCTAATGAGATCATGTTGTATCATATATATATATATATATATTATATAATATATATATATATATATAATATATATAATATATATATGTATGCTAGTTCAATTCTTTTGATAAAGAGGTATTACCGAAAATTCAAGAAATAATAAAAATACAGGTCAACACACAACACCATATATTATTTTTTTTATTTATTCCAAACTGCATTGTGATAGCCTTCTAAATCAACCTCCTAACAAATACATACACAATGCTTCAAGCAAATTATGAAACTCTTATATATATATATATATATATATATATATATATATATATATATCGAGCCGCACTGATGAGAAGTAAACTTCGAAACATGTATCTGTGGATGACTGATATATATTATAATATATATATATATATATATATATATATATATAAGTGTTGGTTTCAGACCAGCGCCAAACTCATATTCTATACCTCTTGTCTTTTATGGATGATGTCTTTGTTGCATAATCTATGTGGTAGCATAGGTTCTTGACAAGCACCTGCAGAATAGAGCTTTCAAATCAGCACGTAGACGGCATTTTCCGTGGAAAATACAGACCTTTGGTAAAAGCGGGAATCTCGCACGTCACGTGATTGACTAATAAGGTTTCAGTTCCAGCTAGAATGTTACGCAGCACAGACGTGTGACTACGGCTGGGCTCACTCCGCGCGATGGATTAGTAAACGGGCAAATAAAACTTTGATCAGATCCATAAGCCCTGCTGATTAGTTATTACATGACTTAAACGCATGCCCTTAGTTAGAAGATCCAACGAAGATACAAGAAGTTAGAAGGCCAGACAAAGTAGAATCCAACATGGCGACTCGGCGAAATAGAAAGAAGCAAAAAGTTAGAAGAGACAACATGAGCTGCCAAACAAGTAAAGAAGACTAGGCGATCACATCATCATCATCTCTCTCTCTCTCTCTCTCTCTCTCTCCCTCTCTCTCTCATCCTCCACTCTCTCTGTTACACAAAAGAACTCGTTTATGTACCCAACGAGAAAGGGGTACGTAGCATCTTAACCAATTAGGCATTTAGTATACATATAATCTTCAGTCCTTTTAGTTGCTATGGATTATATTGTGGGAAAAGATGTAGTGAAACGGACACCATTCATTTCCTCTGAACGAATTTCTGTGTAATTAATGCTATCACAAAAAAACTTCTGGTTAGTTGAACTGTAACACCTATCTTTCAGTCTGTGTCACTCTTGACTAATTCAATTTGACTACATAGATTGGGCACTGGCTCTCACTGTCACTCACCTACCAACTATTCATACAGTCTGACACTCAGCTGAATAGAAGATGACAGCTGAAAATACTCTTCATTCAACTTTCATAGCTGTCATGCTTAGGCAATATTTTTATCCCTCATCTAACACCGTCTCTTTCGTTCAACTTAGGTCACCTAGTTGATTAACTCAACAGCTAGTACAAATCTATGTTTCCTACTGGATGATTTGAACTCTAGACCTCAAGACTGCGAATGCAATCCTTTATTATGGAACTATCGAACCATGTTTACATTCTTTTGTTGCAAAGGGTAACAAAGAATGTGTTAAGTAAAGTGCCCAAGGCCAAGACAAGCAGTCACGAAATGGACCAATAATTTTCGTATATTATTCTAATGACCAGTCATGTCTGGCTAAATGTCTGCTCTTCTATTTGCCCCGATCCAATCTTTCGCCATAATATCGCTGTTTTCGATGTTATGGATTTTGGCAAGCAGGCAAAGAGAAATGAATGCCAAAATTTACATTGGCCATTCTCCATCGACTGAACAAAAACACATTAACTCACTTTTTTCTTTTACATCTTCATTATTAGGGAAATTCCTTTATTTGATTTTTTTTTTTTTTTGGTTGATTTTTTTTTTTTTTTTTTTAAAGGTTTACAAAATGAACTTCTTATGCTACTGGCCATAGGGAACGTAATTTTATTATTACATCAAATCAAATTCTCTCTTCTTTTTAAAAGAAATCTTTTCTACCCCTACCAAAGCAGTTTATTGGGTTTAAACTACATTTCCGGATTAGTACGTAGCATATATTAAAAGGACTAATCGATATTATAAACTGTCTCCGGACAATGCCTTGCTTTTTTTTTAGTTTATATTTTAGTTTTTTTATGATTATTGTATATTTATTAGTTTTGGTCAACTTTGGCACAAGACCAGGTTCATGAACACCCAGTAAAGATCATAATCTCTTTTCAGAGTCATGTGAGACATTTATATGTACACCAGATATTAGAGAATGGCATAATTCCATTCATAAATGCTCAAATTACTTACTTATAGATCAGCGTTTTTGCATGTCAAGACAGAGACACCAGTTTTGTTTTTGAGTTTAGAATGCAGGAGCATCAGTCGACTGAAATTTATTCAATTCACTCAAGTAAATAGAAGAGAGAAAGAACAAGGTCATAAAGAAAGATATGAATGAAATCAATAATATTATATTTGTTTTATAGTTTATCGCATAGTTCCAGGCAGAAATGATAAGATTATGTATAGTTCAGCATTTGTGCTCATCTATGGGGTTTGATATGGTGTAATTAGTCATCTTGATAGTGCAGGAGCATCAGTTGACTGAAATCCTTTCAAATCACACAAGTAAATAGAAGAGAGAAAGAACACAAAGTCATGCCAGGGAGGGAGAAAGCCAAAAAGAAAATGAGAGAGAGAGAGAGAGAGAGAGAGAGAGAGTTGGGGGAGAAAAAATCTGGGAATTATTTTCCTTTGCAATTGATTTATATTGGCTCAGTATTAAGAATTTGTAAGTGTTATTGCAGATAAATTCATTCTATTTTATTTTCTCAACTAATGTGCATGATAGACGTACTTATATATATATATATATATATATATATATATATATATATATATATATATATATATTCCAAAAAGATGAATTTAATTTTGATGGTAAAGTCGACGTTATAACATTTCAGTTTTAGAAAGCATTCTTGGTCGCGATACGTGACCAAGATTACACATCAGTCCCAAAACGAAAACCCAAAATCTCCTATACAAGATCTCACCACGCGTCCTCAAGAAAGTCACAATGACCGAAACGATATAGCGTCGATATTACTATAAAGAATAAATATTCACCCTTTGTAAGATTTTGTGTTTTTTTACATTTTTCCACATACTGTTAGATTGATTTTCTCATTTTACTCATATATATATATATATATATATATATATATATATATATATATATATATATATATTATATAATGGAAAATCAACAGATTTCCATAGTAATAAAAGTGTTAATTTTTAAGAAAAAAAAAGGCTCCCTTTAGTTAAATCTGTATTTTTTGACCAATCAGTATCTCCGATTAGAATGCTAAATCCACTTTGATATTTTTTAACCAATCATCGCCTTTGAATAGAATGCTAAATCGTCTTTGATCTTTGCAGATAATAATACAATTTTTTCCCATGCAAAATTTCAAAGATCCACGTCCTAAAATATTTAAGAAATATTTTCCCTTCTAGATTATCAAAAATAGATTTTATAACCAATTAAAATACCAGATAAATTAATGTACTTTTGATTCTATTTTCAAACTAACCAAATTATTATAAATAAGTGATAAAAAAAAAGGGTTAGTCATCAGTTTTCAGTAAAGATTCGCCTTTATCGATTACTTATTTTCGTCTTTATTTCTTCTTGAGCGAAATTCTGAACAATTAGAATATTAAATTCATCAGAATCAATTTAGATTCAACATAGCTTAACTAATTTGACAAGCAAATTAGTATCCCTTCCTTTTTGATATTTGTGCTAAAAATGCTTGTACTAATATAAACATCTTGCATGTTAATCATTATTGCCTAGCATAAACATACAAATATCCTCATAAAGATTGCTTTATCTCTACATTGTAACACATACTTCAGAAAACGTTTTACATACACAAAATATATTGTCTACTTACAATAAAACAAACTTATCTAAATGCATGAAATATTTTCTATTTAATGCAAATATTAACACATGAACAAATAATACCTTTTCTTATTAAGAAAGGCGACTTTTTATTTTTCGACAAAGATATCATTCGTTAAATAAATTAAATTTATTGAATTTCTAGAACAGTCTTTTATTAATTCTTACACCTTAATCCCCCCTCTCTCTCTCTCTCTCTCTCTCTCTCTCTCTCTCTCTCTCTCTCTCTCTCTCTCTCTCTATATATATATATATAATATATATATATAGAACAGAGCAATATATTTGGTAAAGAAAAAGGCATAAAATCAGTCATATTAACAGTTATAAATCTATTTCTACCCATAAGTATACATATAAACATATGAGTTTCATCAGACCACTAAATTCTATCGAAAAAAATTGTTCAATAAAATTTAGCGGTCTGATGAAACTCATATGTATATCCATATACGTAGGGGTAGAAATAGATCTATAAGTGCTAATATGACCGATTTTTAAACCTTTTTATTTATCTATTATATTACTTAGGGCGATCGGAAAGTAATTACATTTTTACAGAGAGGATTTAAAAATAAATGCAAGTTAAACTATTGATGTATGGCTGCATCACTTGGACTCTAACGAATCCCTTAGAGAAAAAAAGAAATAGATGGGAGCTACACATTGATGCTGCGTGCTGTCTTGAACAAATCTTGAAAGTAGCACCCTACAAACAAAAAGTTCTTCTGTCACTAACCTGCTATCACAAAAACCATCCAGGTAAGAAGAACAGAATATGCTGGAAATTCAACTGCATCCTGTGCATATAGAGGGGGTTTGCTCAATGCATACTTTTGTGGATGTATTGCTCAAAAAGTCTCTGGAAACTCATATTTCAACATTCAAATGATATTATATAACGATTTCATAAAGTTTTGGTAAGTGGATAATGACACTTTATCTCACCGTCATTTTTTTCTGCTTTTCTTTACCAATTTATTCTTCTCAGCTTTTTAACTGGATTAAAAGTTCACCATTGAGTGAAATCAGCATTCCATTAGATGTATTAACTGGCAGAATTAACAAAGTCAGTCTGATTTTCTTATCTACCTGCTTCTCTCCCCCACCTCATCCTCATATCTTTCTTTAATGATAATATTCCTCTAGTAATATTCTTACTAGCACTAATAATATATATTATTATTTTTAGAACTGCTATTGTCCTTGTAAAGTCATCAGCATATGTTTTCCCCTTTCTTTAATCAAGACTACTGACTGATTTTATCAACATCATTATTATTACTGCCATTAAGATCCTAATTATCTACACATGATATCTCTTTCTAGTAATGGTTATTTAAACGCTTTTTTTAAACCGTCATTATTAACAAAGATTTCTGTTTTTATCATCATAATCATCAGCATCCATGCTGCTTTTAGCTTGTAAGGTCCTAAGAGGGACCAATAGATATAAAATCTGTCTGTTTTTTTTTCTTAATCTTTCTCAATATCCTATCAGTAGAATTTGGTGATTATTATCAAAGTAGAATCGGTTATCACAGAACAATTGCCAAAATATCTGATAACAGAAAAATTAATTTCCCATTAATGTTTTCATTATTCTATTATTAAGTGTGCTTAATGTTTTTGGTGAATTTACATTGTTTGGTGGTACGTGCTGATTCTCTTAGTACACCTGAAAGCACCAGTTCCGCTAGATCACCAAAATTAAGCAGCAATGAACCTGTTCAGTACTTAATTGGACGACCACTTAAGTAATAGCAGGTACTGTAAACAAACTTAGTTTTTTTTGTTTTTTGTTTTTTGTCTATCAAAAATGATTTGATTTGGCATTGAATGACCCGAAAATGAATGATTCACCGTAAATAAACCATACAAAAAATCTTTCTTTCTCCCTTCTCTTTACATTGTTTGATGGATTTACAGAGCCTACCTACCATACCCGGAATATCATCATCATCATCATCATCATCATCAAGGCATGCCAACAGCACAGATTTCTTTGACTCTCTCTCATCATCCATCCCTATGGGTCATTGCTCTTGTTCAGAATTTTAAACAGCATCAGAGGGCCACTGAGAATATACTCCCCTGAGGAACTTTTGTTTCTTGTTTATGAAAGTCTGATGAGCTTGATCTGATTCTGACTCAGGATTTCATGTCTGAAAGAAAAATCTTAATCAAGATTGGCAGTCTCTCTTTCAGTCCCATGATGTGTAGGTCCTTCATTATGGTTGGGGACACCTGTTGGCCGTGAGTAGCAACCTATGATGCTTAAGGACGGAATCCTGGTGGCTGAGCAGCCCATGACTTGTAACACTCCACTTTGGCCCTTACTTAGGCTAACAGGCGGTCGGAGAGACCCCTCCAATCAATCGGCTGGTCACATCAAGTTATAGCACCTATAAGTCCCAACCTATTGCCCTCATGGCAAACCCCCGACCCTTTTGTAATATATGTGCTAGAAGGCGGTAGCTGAAGGTCTTAGTGTCCTGGGTATGACATTAAACTGCATCTAGTGGCAAAGTTACAATTCTGGAGGTCTGGGGAGTGTGGAGTTTGGAATACCCCTTCATCACTATTACTCCCAGGTCCAATCTCACCCGGAGTAGTAGTACCTGTTAGGGTCCCATCTATAGGTTAAATAGATCAAAAATTAATTTTTTTAAATGTTTTTAAAATAAAAAAATGACCCAAAAATTGAATATTCCAGGTGGTTTTATATGCCTTGTATTGCTACCAGATGTTGTTTTTGGATATTTGCCTCTCCTATAGAGGTTTCTTATTTTTGCTAGACAACCATGTTGTAATAATTAAATCATCATACTGTGGTATATCCACAGGTCCTGCTAGTCCCTTTTAAATTCGTCCTTATTTCTCCATCAGTGCCCAGCATGTCTCGTTTTTCTTACTTGGATGGGTTGTAAGATGGTAAGTAGCTGCACAATTGCTGTTTTTTTTTTAGGGGGGTTCGGGGGGGTTGCTGCTGTTTCTAAGATTTGCTCAAATCAGCATGCAGCATGGTTGTGTAGTTCTCATATAGCTTTTTTTCCTAGCATCTTATTAGTCCAAGTGAAACAACCATACAGAGGTATTGATGCATCTAATACGTTTGCATCCAGTTTCATTACAAGTTTAACTTTAATGACTGTTTTCCTCAATCATGTTTACCCTCTCTGTATCTTTTTTGTTTTTAGATTCAATGACAAAGGCTTTTAAAAATATAAAAAGACGTTCTGTATTTAAATTTAATATTTTGCAATGAAATTATTAATTAATATTCATTAGATTGTAATATAATCTTATTAATATTGATAGATAATTTATATTTTATTATACAATGAAAAAACTTATTCTGTTTTGATTATTGTCCATTTGTTTTGTTTTACACAAAACAAACATCTTTTTTCATTTGACCCCCAAGAAATATTCTTAAACATGTAAATCAATTTGAAATTAACTGTAATAAACTTGGTCTTATCATAAAGAAAACATATTTATTTGAATCTTGACAGCAAAACTATTTCTTATGTTTATTATTTAAAAAGAAAAACAAAAGATTTCAAAGATCTGTTCATATTTTTTGGGGAAAGAGCATGGCAAAAATGAACTTTTACATCACATGGAGGTCGTTTTTTTTTTTTTTTGCTAGTATAAATAATTTTTACTATAAATAACACAAAACTAAATGACAAAAGGGAAAAAAAAAGAATTATTATATTGATAATGCTTCAGGATAAACAGCATTAACAGTTTTAAGACAAGAATGAGCTAGTTTTTTTTTTAGACTCTTAAACAATCTATTTCTCAGACATTAGGGATCAACTAACTAACCATTTAAGTGAAGAAGGGGGTGGAAGCCTTGACTGATTGTCCCCTAGAATTAAACATTTGTTTCTTTTTTGCTTTCAACCATAAAACCACGTTGATTATCATTGATATGTTCTTATCTTTTTTAAACTACTTGAGATATCATTTAATGATTAAAAAGTGGAAAGTAGGCAAGAAAGTTTCAAAATTACTTTTCAGTTTTATAAAAATTCAGAAAAGAAAATTGATATACTTGAAAGTGTTTGAAAATTAAGATTTTAGAATATAAGAAAAACAATTTATAATACAAAAAGTAGAAAATTAATCAAGAAAAAGTATAAAACTAAAACTATCAACAATTTCTCTTACATTAAAAAATGATTTATTATCATTAGTCATATTTAGCTCAGTTGGTAGAGCACCTGCCTAGGAATCACAAGGTTCTGGGTTCGATACCGGTCCCCGCCAATTAAGCGCATGAGTAGCACAGATTGGGTTATGTGATCTGTGTTGAAAAGCATCTAGGAGCTGACGGTAGGTGTGGCACTCCACCTTAGAAAAAAAAACAATCACCCTGATCTAGCACTAGTGAAAAGGGGCAGACTCCCTCGCTGTCCAGCTGATACCGACAATAGGCAACTCCAGCAACTTTACTTTGTATATTAAATATGATATTAATGCACAATTGCTCGCAAGATATAATATCATTAGAATCACATTTTATGTAAAAATAGCATTAGATGTCAGAAACTCCCGAGGTAGAGTGTTATGGTTACGGTTAGGGGTGGGGTTATGGTAAGATGTCATCCATTTTTAGCGTCTCAAGGGTTTTGGCTATTTCTGTGAAATGTAATGAAATGTAATTCTTTTAATACGTATTCTCATGGTATTATCTCTTGCGCGCTATTATGCATTAATACCTTTAACATTACAAAAGTATTTCTAGTATGTACAGTAATATGTAACTCAGCAGCACTGTTACTCATACCAGTCACATAAATTAGATATCATCATCATCATCATCATCATGTCACGCTGACAGCATGGGTTCTCACGATTCTCTTGCCACTTGTCCCTATCGGTTATTGATACTAGCAAGTCCTCCTCGTGACATCCAGCATCTGCACAGAGCTGAACATTTTAAAACTTTGCTGGTCAAACCCCACTGGTGTGTCCATGTGTTGGTATCCACAGGAGAACATCACTTATTAGTTCATCCTTACTTCTTCAGCAATGTCCAGCATGTCTTGTTCATCTTATTTGGTTGGTTTGTGTGATAGGAGGTAAGTGGCTGTACAGCTGCTTTCTTGTGGGGTGCTGCTTTCAGAATTTTTCAGGACAGCATACACAGAGTATCCTAGTGTAGTTTCTATGTAAATCTTTCTTTGCGTGTTTCATTAGAGTTCCATGTGGTGCAACCATACAATAGCACTGACACGGCTACAGCTTGGAAGAATTCTCACTTTATCTTATCACACACACACACACACATATATATATATATATATGTGTGTGTGTGTGTGTGTGTGTGTGTGTGTGTGTGTTTTATTAGAGATAGTGTTGAGACCACTGTTATATATCTAGTAAAATATAGACTTAGATGTTGAGTATGTTCTCGTGTGCAATGTGGTAGATACCCCTCCGCCACACACTGTCTGTGTACAATAGACATGCTGTTACTTCTATAGAGGCAATAAGCTTAAAGAGAGTTTGACTGCCGCTTTTCCTTTTATATTGCTGTTCGCTACTGCACCTAGCGCCTACTAACACACACGTAAGGTAATTATCTCTAATTTCCCCTAGTGTCAAATAGCAGAACCATGGCAAGCAGGGAATGTAATTCCTACAACGTGTACGAAACTTTTATTCTCACTCGAGCATACTCCCAAATTCCTTGCAAAATTTGCTTTCTACCCACACGATTTCTTTTTTTTTTTTCTTTTTTACACATCATGAGTATTTCTATTACGATTACGAATTACCTGTCAAGCTTGTATCTCTATTTATGCAACGTTTCATTTGGCTTTGCACTTTTGGGAAACTATCTAGAGCATCAACTGAGGTATTATGATTTGTTTTGGTGGGAAGACTTAATCTTCTGGAAAGCGTGGGAGATTTGTTCGTTTTTATCGAAAACATCACTTTCATGCAATTCTGACATTTGATAGCCTCATTTGCTCGCATCACCATCTTTCCTTTACGCGTATTCGTTAAGGTAATCAAAAAATATATTCATCCTGTGTGCATATGCGTGAATATCATGTCCTGATGGATCGGTAGAGAAATGACAAGTTATAGCAGAAGAAAGCTTGAAGATCCAGTTCCGTTTCTTTTTGTCTTTAGTTATTTTTTTTTTTTTTTTGTTTTTTTTTTTTGGGGGGGGTCGTGTTTTGTTTTGTTTTTTTTTTATATTTTTCTTTCTCAATTCTTTCTATGCTCCTGTTTCCGTTCTTTAGTAAAAAGGAACATAATAACCATATTTACTGACATACAAGGCACATGATTTACAAGCGTATTTGCAGGATTGATACCCACTGTCCAAGATTCACAGGTGCCCATTTAAAACTTCACAAGACAAATCCATTGTCATTATAGCTGCATCTTAGATGCACCGAAATATTTGTATAATTAAGTTGTTTATCTAAATGTGTGTCTTATATGCCATCAAGGACGATGGTGTTTGCATTTAACATTGCGCTAATACTCTTGGGAAAGGCATGCGTTCAACTACTCTCCTTACCATACGGATAAACAGTAGGGTAGACTGGGCTCTTTAGCCATAGCTAGGTAATCAGTCTAAAAATAAAACTGAGAATTAAAACCTGTTAAACTCCCCCTAAGAAATTGACATTGTGTCGCATCTTGTTCGTGCGGATATATATATATATATATATATATATATATATATATATATATTGTCATCTACAGACACGTGTTTCGACTTATCAAGTCTCTTCAGTGTGGCTAGACATTTGTGAGCTACCTACAGTCGGGATTGAAATATGATCGGTTCAGCATCAGTCAGACACCTTAACTGCTAGGCTATATAGTCACCCACAGAATGCGAAGGGATTTTAACTGTTTTTAATACATACATCCCTATGTATGTAAAGGCCGCCATATATGTTCCATACCTTATATAGAAGAACGTTGCGTTATATATATATATATATATATATATATATATATATATATATATATATATATATACCAGCAAGTATTATGGTAAAAATTTATCGACTCCCCATATGATTCGGAAGAAAGGAATAGAAACAAGGAAGCGGATAAGTTTTAACAACGTTTATAAAATAGTGTGAAGAATTGCTAAAACATATTTCTTTAGCTGTTAAAATCGTACGATGTGAAGCAATTTCAATATATATATAGAAACACTTATCTCTGCTGGTCAGTTTCTCTTGTTCTGACTTCTCGTCCCACTTGGAGGGGCCAAATGTGCACCCCTGTGTCCTTCAGGGGGTATCGGCCTAATGCCTGGCTTTTCCCCCTCCTTTTTGATTCCCACATGATTTTAGGTCATACCAATTCTTTACATAAGCGGAATCGTCCATTAACGTTAGGGAGGATAAACCATATTTTTCTATTTTCCTAGCACACACACACACACACACACATACACACATATATATATACACAACTTTGGTAGCGTAGACATAATGTCAACGGCGCTTAGTAACAGTCAGCTTCTCGCGTATGTGTTTATTTAATCAGACTTGGTTTGATAAACGTATAGGCAAGAAACTGCCAGTATCTAAGTGCCGTTGACTTTATTTCTACGCTACCCTAACTTATTATTATATATATATATATATATATATATATATATATATATATATATACATGATGTCCACAAAGTCCATATGCACTTCAAAATTTAGAATTCTTTAACATGCACACGGATTTTATATATACACGAAATTATATATATATATATATATATATATATATATATATATATATATATATATATATATAGTATATAACACAAAAAATGACACTTACCATACCAAAAAAATAACGTGAATCTGTAATGGCACTCTCCACTAGAGAAGACCAAATCATAACACAAGCAGAAAAGGTGGAGCGACTTTCATCTGGAGTATCAATGAATATCTCAAGAAGCGAATAACCAATTAAACATGGAATTTCCAACTTCGAAGATCATCAGAAGATCATTGTAAATTCATTAAATGAGACGGTCGGGAAAATCTAACCGACAAGAAAGCATCTGAGATACAAAATCCTATCCACGCAAAATCAACTGTCTCACAACCAAACTATCCAAATACGTAGATCACTACGCCCAACCACTAGCTGAATAAATAAAGTCCTACATACGAGATACGACGGATTTCCTAAATATTAAAACAAAACCACAAGAAGCGATTCTCGTCACAGTGAATGTCAGAACCCTATACTCTCACATCATAGGAACTTTCAGCTTTGGGTGAATACCGCAATAAGAGAACATCAAAACGCCATCCCACAGAAGTAATTGGTTGGCTGGTTGATTTTACATGTAAACCCTTGTTGGGTTATTGTATGTCGAAGATGTTTTGTTTTATATATTCTTGATGGTACAACATTTTTCTAAAAACTCAGTTTTTTAAATACATTCTTAAAACTCATTCTTTCTATTTAACGCATAAAACGGGTACTACCACTCCGGGTCAGAGTGGTCCTGGGGGTAATGGGGATCAAGAGGTTCTTCACATTCCCCAACGTTCCAGAATTGGAACTTCTTCATCAGAGGGGGCATCTTCAACAGCCCGTTTAGCCTGAGTAAGGACCAAAGGGAGTGTTGCATGACATGGACTGCTCGGCCACCAAGGTTCCATCCTTAAGCATCACGGTGGCCCCACATTCAACAGATAGACCCATTGGGGGTGTATTACCCCTCTGCAGAGGTGCAATCAATGTATTCCACAGCCCAAGCTGACAGAGGGCGCATATTTTTGCTAGTAACACTAATGCAGCACATTTTAATACTAAACAACTTTAACGTTAGCGGTCGATACTTCATGAGCACTGTTGCAAACTCTCATACGATACCATCTAAATGGATAATTTGAAAACACGTACATTAAGATTAAATTAAGAATGACTGCCTCTTTTACGTAAGTTACATTGATGACATATCATATACACAGGCAAAACTGAACAATTTCTTAACCAACTTAAATATGATGCATAACTCTGTGGGGATTAAAATAAAATAAAAAGTAAATAAAAAAGTAAAAAAATAAAAATAACTATCTCCCATGAGGAATCAGACTGGGGGTCTTCTGTGGACATGCGCAGAGAAAAAAAGGCCCCTTTTTGGGGCCAAAAAGAACCCTCGGCCATTTCCAACGCAGACCTTACTGGGAACACACGTTACTGACTGGCTCAAGAGAAAATTTGTCCAAGAAATAGCTATGAACCTAGAAATAAAGTATCTTTGTCTTTGTCTTTTCTTTTTCCTTTCTTAATTCCGTTTCGGCTCAACGACCAACAGAAGGAATAACCACATATAATGGGATTTAAAAGAAGAGAAACTAAGTCAAAAATCATAAAAATAAAATCCTATACCCTATACCCTACTCCATCAAATTTGACAACGAAAATTCAACACAAGCAATCGCATTTTTAGATAGTTTCGTATATATTGACAAGAACAGACAACTGCAAATAACACTTTACACAGAACCCACAAACACATACGACTATCTCCCTTAGAGATCCCCTAATCCCATACATCTAAAAGAAAACAACCTGTCCTACTCACTAGCAATTAGGCTAAGAAGAATCTGCACAGACAACAACGAACTGAAAAGACAAAGCTACAAACTAAAATAGAAGTTCTCATGCCTGAATTGAAAAACAGATAACTAAAACTATTTCTACCTCTAGGTAGTTGGCGGAGTGGCCTATTGTCAGTGTCAGCCGGCAGCGAGGGAATCTAGCGCTTGTTTTTGCAGACTTTACCGCACAGATCATATTACCCAATCTGTGCTACTCATACGCTGAGTTGGCGGGGACCGGTATCGAACCCAGAAGCTTACGATTCCTAGGCGGGTGCTCTACTGACTGAGCTAAACGATAGTCTACCCTACAATTAAAACATAAAGTGAAACTAAATCGCCCCCCTCTCGTAAAAATATTTAACAACACTCTTCCATCTCAAAATAATTAAGAACCGTTGGGTCATTTTAAAAGTTAAGTCCAAACTAAAAGATATTTTCAAGAATCAGACATACTGACATATCGTCGACTAAATAACCTCAGAGAAAAGCTAGGCTGCTTGGTTGGTTGGTTGGCTGGTTGGTTAGGTTTTACGGCATGTCAACTCTTGTTGGGTTATTTTATGCCAAAGACGTTTTGTTTTATTCACACTTTTTGGTATTGAATTTTTTAAAACATGTTTTAATACTTATTTTTTATTCAACCCATACTACCACTCCGGGTCAGGGGGACCTGGGAGTAATGGCGATAAAGGGGTACCCCACATTCCCCAGAGTTCCAGAATTGGAACTTCACTACAAGACGCAGTTTAACGTCATACACAGGAGACTAAAACCCCCAGCCATCGCCTTCTAGTATATATATATAATAAAAAAAAGTTTGGAGGGTTGCCATAAGGGCAATAGGGTTGCGACAATCATAATAGTGCTGGGCCTTGACGTGACCAGCCAATTAATCGGACGGGGCCTCAGAAACACCAGGAAACAAAAACATACTAAACGATAAAGTAATCAATAAGAAGGCTGCAATAAAATCCACTAAATTTTTCCAACCATGTAACAATAAGAACAACCTAAGTTACAAAAACATAAAATCAACCAACTCATACGCTAGTTTCACAACTAAAACGACTTTGAAAATTTACCACGAATCAAATTGCAGAAGCAAAAATATAATTCATTTACTGGAGAGCACACGATGCCAAAAACAATGTAGACCGATAATCAAATTTATTGATCACAGTAAACTAATACCTGTAGAACAACACTTCCGTTCAAACGGTCACGATTTTAACAGAGATGCTAAATTCGCCATCATAGAAAGAATTGAAAAAAAGATATCAGCATAGAAAAACATTAATTGAGCGGAAGGAATATAACTAAATAAACAATTTAAAAACCTATAATCCATTTGGATTTAATATGAAACTTAATTATCCACACTGGTAATAAAATGGATGTCATTAACACCTATACAAACAAATACATCTTCAGTAAACAGTAGTAACACATGAGTGGGCCGACGAGCAAGAACTTATATTGATCAGCTCTATGCGAATACTGGATGTCGTGAGTACGACTTGCCAGGAGCGATGACTGATTGAGATGTGTGGTGAGAGAGAGAGAGAGAGGAGAGAGAGAGAGAGAGAGAGAGAGAGAGAGAGACTAATGGGAATCCGTACTCTCATTGCGAAATGATGATGATGAGGAGGAGGAGGATATTATCTGTATACTCTCCCTTTGGAAAAACACACAGTGCAATGATGAATATAAAATATTGCCGATTCTAACTTCAAATAAACCTTTGATTAAATTTTCATTTAAATTTTTTTTTACCAAATATATATATTAATACTCGTGTTACTTAATTGTACGACCGTTATCATCTTGCAACACCAACCGGTTAAAAATGAGACCGTTCAAATTATCCAAGATGAAATGAAAAAATGTAAATCCTGATTATCTAGTGTTGCTGATCGACCGAATTCTAATTTCTCATGTGTGTCGTCACTTCAGCTAAATCTAATTGTATTTCATAATTACAATTACATTCACAAATTCACTTGCAGTCAGTTTTTGATGAGACATGTTGATTATTTGTTTTTTTGGGGGGGGTTTTCAACCCAAACATGAATTGTGCAATGCACCAGTTTCTTCTCGGCAAACCAAGTGAATCTAGTTAGGTAAAAACAACTCTAAAAGATGCAAGTAGATAACTTAAGGTTTGTTTCCTTCCAATTTAAACAAATCTGACAATGTCGTTCGTTTTCTATTAAAAAAGGGAGGGTTTTAAAAATCATAGATACTTTTTGTGTCCAATTGGGTACGGCTGTGTGTGTGTGTGTGTGTGTGTATGTGTGTGCTTATAGAGAGGGGGTGACTTAACTGAGAAGATATAATATCGAGTTAGTCGAAACTTCGACCTTCGATAACATGATTAACCGAATAAGTCGGGGATATTAATGAATATAAAAGTGCTCAATACGTTTGTAGAGCAGAAAGCCTATCTAATTAGTTTTAACCTCGTTTGGATCATTAGGGCTATCTGCAATGAATTATACCATTTTACAATATATATATATATATATATATATATATATATATATATATATATATTATACAGGGTGTTCGGGATAAATTTGACATATATATATTTCGTTATTTTTCTCCGTAGGCTGGAGGTATTGGCGCACACTACGCATCATTTAAAAGCTTGGACCCTTCTTCATTCATATACCTGATGACAGAATGGATGACTGGAACCCACCTGAATCATGGAAGAGAATAGCTTGTATCATGATCTGTGCCGGCCATCAAAATAAGGAGATTATGGTTGCTGCACAGTGCTCTCTGAACACTGTACAAACAATCAGGCATGAACTGGAGAATTGCAATGTAGACTACGAGGCTGTGGCTAAAAGAAAGCAACATAACAGACGATCTGATAGCGTTCGTACAGCAGAAATCCTCGTAAATCTACAGAAAAAAAGTGTTGCAGGACCCTCAGATGCCTACGTGGAGTTGCTAAATATTGTAAAGCCCTGGATAACAAGGGTAGCCAATTGTAGGCCATATGTATGGCAGCAGTATTCGGCCTCTCTGCCACACCTCTGGGAAAAGTCAAAAATGGCTGTCGGCGAATTTTTATGACTACACTAGTCCCAATGTTTGGCCTCCAAACTCCCCAGATGTTAACCCCATGGATTATTATCTATGTGGCGATGTTGAGAAAGACACCAATCGCCGTGCTAGTACTACAAAAGCCCAGTTAATCGACAGAATTAAGGTAGTTTTTGAGACCATTCCCAGGGAAACGGCTTGCTCCAGGTTCCGGAGCAGGATTGAGGCTGTGATCGACGGTAATGGCGGTTATTTTGAGTGAAACTTGTTGACAGTAGTGTAATTTCCGTGCCTGTTGAATGTCTTTACAATACACTAAATTTTGTAGTTACCAAGCACCTGTTCTTTTTCCTTATGAAACTGTAAAATTTCTCCCGAACACCCAATATATATATATATATATATATATATATATATATATGTGTGTGTGTGTGTGTGTGTGTGTGTGTGTGTGTGTGTGTGTGACTTTGTATCATTCTCTAGAAGTCATGAGTCCAATTCCATCGGTGAGACAAAGCAGAAAGAACATTAGACACAACAGAAAACAAAGTAGCTGTTTGCCTTACATTTCGTGCTAATTCCCTCGCCAAATCCATGAATCCATCACTTCTCTACCATCTATGGGTAAATAGTAGGGTAGACCCGGCTCTCTAGTCTTATAGGTAGGCAAACTAATTAATGTGAAGGAAAAATATGAATTTATAACTGGAAAATTTACCCATAAACTCTACTTGCTTTGGAAACTGCACTGACGTTCTGTGATTGAGGCCTGTATCTGCCACTAGTTTGCGTGTAAACAAAACGCTAACGCCTTCATACTGATGTCATCAAGTTTATTTGATAAACACCGTGAAAACTGTACTAAGAAGAAATAAATAACATTTAATATAAGAAATACATTTCAAAAGAAATAGAAACACAAGAAAGAAATGGACACAAATTCTTACCGTGTCGCCTCTTTGACTAGCGGTAATAATCTAAATAGGGCTTGTATATGGGCTCTAATTCCTTTTACCCATTTCTGCTTTGCGAGACCGCAGTAAATTAAGGGCTCAGCAGCAACTGGTAAAATGGGATTTATACAAATCAACTAAATTATTCTAAGTCTAGATTTTGTGTTGGTAGTTATTGATAAACAAAAAAATAACTATATAAGAATAGGGTATAGCTAACAGTTAAAATTAGTGACTGGTATAAGGTCCTATGCTCCATAATGAATCTACAGTGTCAGCAAATTTACTTTTTTGCACGTCTAAAATTATATTTTCAATGTGCGGATTTCATGGCGATTCCAAAATACTCGGCGGAATTGAAGTCGGACATTTGCTAAATCAGTATTTTTGCGGGGGCGGGGAGAAAATTAATCCGTCACAATCTATGTGCAATTCTAAACACGGCACCTGTAATCTGTTTGTTCATAAATAAGTAAACTACGATGCTCCATAAAAAGATCCAAATGTTTATGTTTGTACAAAATTTGCGTGGTATGCACAATTCAAGTCCAAAATATCAAGCAAAGAACAATCTGTCTTCTCCAGTCTCGTTTTAAATGTCGCTTCTCGGCCATTTCAGATACAAATATCTCTAGTTCTACTAATCGCTGTCAACTCTGGTCAAGTTGAGGCGATGAAGAGTGTGTGAATAAGTAACAAAACACTCAAAAGAAACATAGCTATGTAAAAAGCAACACCAACGCTCCGTTCTCTCTTCTCTATTTCTGCAACGGCATTTACTCTGGGTCGGTTGAGCCATCCAGTGAATTCATCTGTGGTGAATTCATGGAAGGAGTAACAAGGGAATAGGAAATTCACAAGCGGTTCCCAAACCCCGCATAAATTTCCCGGTCAGGGGAAGGAAGATGCCCTTGCTTGCCACAGATTTTCCACAGATGCAGGGACAACTGCGCCAAAAGCCGTTGATTCCTGACAATGAGACGCCCTTTAGAGTTTCTCCAGAGCCGGACTGAAGGCCAGACCTTTTCTCCTTGGGTGACCATACCAGGAAACAAAACCAAGTTTACACGGCCCTGACGCGATGATGAGGGATTGGACTTTAGAAATAGTGTGCTAGATGGCATATGTTCCATAGTCGAATCATCGGTGACTAAACCCCCACATTTTTTGTCTGGTGTGGAGGGTGGCTAAGACAACCTGCAGAACGAAAAACAAGACTAAAGTTCGTAGCAGTTGATTATGGAACACTCATAATCAACAATTCATAGCGATGTAAAATTCATCATCAGTAGTTTGTATTACAAATGAAACGTTAGAAATAGATGTTAACGGACGAAAACATGAAGGTATGAATAATACAGAAACAAGCAAGAGGTCAACTAAATCACACGAATATATTTCAAATAAATAAAATTTAAAAAATAACAAGATTAAAAAAAAATCTTAGTTGAATTATGTAAAAGTAAACTAGGCAAAGTGGTCTTTTGACGATATCAGTTGGACAGCGAGTGAGTCAATCCCCTTTTTACTGGCACTAGGCCAGGGAAAATAGGTTTTGCGTCTAGGGTGGAGCGCCACAGCTACCATCAGCTCCTTACTTTACCGCACAGATCCTAGCTGTGTTTCTCATGCGCTGATGTTGCCAGGGACCGGTATCGAACCCGGAACCTTGTGGTTCCTAGACGGACGCTCTACCGATGGAGCTTTTATGCCGAAGTCATTTTGTTTTATTCAGTCTTGTTAGGAATTGAATTTCCCACTAGGTATTAGGTATTCAAAATTTAAACTCACATTTTTAGACACATTTTTAAAAACTCATTTTTTTTCCATTTAACGCATGGATAGGACCCTAATAGGTACTACCTCTCCGAATCATAGTGCACGTGGGAGTAATGTTGATGAAGAGGTTCTTCACATTCCCGATAGCTCTAAAATTGGTACTTCACCATCAGATATAACGTCATACCCAGGACACTTAGACCCTCAACTACCGCCTTCTTGCACATATATAATAAAAAGGGGTTGGGGTTTGCCAAAACGACAATATGGTCAGGAGAATCATATATATATATTTACCAACCCCTCCGCACGAGCAGGATATGACACAAGGTCAATTTCTTAAGCGGAGTTCAACAGGTTTGAATTCAGAGTTTTCCTTCTCCTAGACCGGTTGCCTAACCAATGTTAAAGAGCTCAGTCTGCCCTACTATTTATCCATAGCTGGAGCAAGAGTAGGATTCGTACCCAAGGGTATTATCGCTAAGTGAAATGCAATTACCACATCCAGGATTTGAACTCGGGGCAACGAGTCCATTTCCCATGACTTTAACCATTACACCACGCGCTTCTTCAGGAGAATCATATAGGGGCTTGAGCTTGACGTAATCAGCCAATTAATCGGAGGGGGCCTCTTCGACCGCCCGTCCAGCCTAAGTAAGGGCCAAAGGGGGGTGTTGCATGTCATGAACTGCTCATTTACCAGGGTTCCATCCTTAAGCATCATAGTTTGGCCACCCACGGCCAACAGGTGACGCCATTGGGGGAGAGGGCTTTTCCCTCTGCTACTATGAACTGTTGTATATTGACTATGACTATGAAAGTTATGTAATTACGCCACTATGAATTGTTAACCAGGAACCTTCTATGAACAGTGACTATCAATGTTGTGTAATACGTCACTAAGCATTGTAGAACTGTTTACTATGAATGTTGTGAAAATACGCCACTATGAATTTTAAACATGAACTATCTATGACTATGAGCTGGTGCCAGTGAATTTTCAGTAATCTGAAAGAAACATTCAGCCCCAAAGAAAGTTGGTTATATTACGAGATATCCTTTGTCAATTATTATTTTTCTATCGTTGTCGACATTAGCTGCAAAATATTTGATCGAGATGATGTCGCGCACCTGCTGCTATTGAATTTTAACTCGCCATTTTCATTCTTCTTGTAAAATACATAACTGATAATACAAAAAAGGTTCCTAGTAAAAATTCAATAAGGATTAACAAAATCTCTCAGTGGTTGGCTTCAGTTTGAAAAAAAAATCACATTTTTTTCTATGCGTTTGCAGAACGTTACATAAGATATCAGCATTTGTTGTTCAAACGGAAAGATTATTTTTCAGTGCATAAAGACAATATTTTTTGTTTATTAACGTTATTCTGTATGTAACACCCTGCAAAAATGTATCTTTAAAAAATGGTGACATCTTGATTTATCGATTCACTTCACAATGGTGATGATTTAAAGCAAACAAAAATAACGGCTAAATATAATGGGAAAATTTATCGACTCCCTATGAGTCGTAAGAAAGGAAAAAGAGGGCAAGCAAATAAGTTCAAGCAACGTTTATATAAATTGTGCCAATAATTGCCAAAACATATTCTTTTAACGGTCAATAGTCTTCAGTAGGGACAAAGTTCAATTTATGTAGAAAACACTTATCTTCGAGGTAGTTAATTTATCTTGTTCAGACTTCTCTATGCTTCGCTTCAGTTCAGGGTCTCGGCGGCTTCATTCTTCTCTCCTGTCTACACGAAGAGGTTCAAAATGTCCGTATGTCTGCCTCAATGAGCTTTCCGCTTCAGTTCTCTGACTGTCCAGGTTATCGGGTGTTGTCTGCCTGGGTTATCGGGTGCTAACTCTCTGCCTCGGTCCGGATTATTCGCTTCCCCTTTCTCTCGGGTTAACGGGTTCTTAGTCATTTTCCTCCACTTTGCGAGTCCCGCCTCATTTTGGACCATATCCATTCTTTGCATAAGTGGAATTGTCCATAATGTTGGGATGATAACCCATATTTTTCATATTATGACTTTTTTGTTCTTCAACAAAAGGTCTGTAAATAAGCAGATTATTACAAGAGGAGAGGGAAACCAAACTATCGTTTTCCATCTTAGCGGTCTCAGTAAAAAGGAGTGATGATGTTGTAATGATAATAATTCTATACTTATCTTCTTACTGTTCGACTATTCCTTGGCTGGATCCAGTTGTGGCTGTCTGTGTCCGTTGGTGGATTTGTTGTTAAGCTGGATGGTATTCTCGCTGTTTTCAAATCTGAAAATTACTTTGGAATCTTTCGGGATATTTTTGTCTTGTTGTGTTTATAGTTTATAATAACAACACAAGACGTTCTTGTTTTTTTTTCTAGGCTCATTTATTTTATCCCAAGTAAAAATGCCTTGGAGAACAGACACTCATCCTGCGTCTGTTCTCTCCAAAATCTCAGCCCAAACTGACAACTCATCACTCTCTCTCCTCTCACTCTCTTTCTCACCTTATGTCGACGAATCAGAAATTGACAGGTAGTCTTTCATCATCATCCCCAAAATCCTAGTAATTTTCCATTATTAACTACACATAAATTAAATTTTGGGGTTTTTACATCTCCTTATATTACATATCAAGTAACATCACTGTGCGGAAATATTAGTAACTTAATTACAAATCAAATATTCGATGTTTTGTTCATATGACCTCAAATTTTAACAACATGTACAAACAACTCAAAACTCTATCTTTGATGTTGACTGGCTGGTTGGTTGGTTGGTTGGTTGGTTGGATTTGCGGCATTTCATCCCGTGGGTTATATTATCACGAAGTCGTTTTTGTTTTATTCATTCTTTGTTGAGTTCGATTGTAATTTGTGCACGTGCAATCATATCTATTTAACCCATAGTTAGGACCCTAACAGATACTACCACTCCGGGTCAGAGTGGATCTAGGAGTAATGGCAATGAAATTGTTCGCCA
The DNA here is from genome assembly GCA_023376005.1 of Doryteuthis pealeii. Taxonomy (NCBI): domain Eukaryota; kingdom Metazoa; phylum Mollusca; class Cephalopoda; order Myopsida; family Loliginidae; genus Doryteuthis; species Doryteuthis pealeii. The sequence goes on from CM042138.1 coordinate 116,331,721, forward strand.
CACTCCACACAGCCCTGAAATTGAAGCCTTACCCCTAGATGCAGTTTAACGTCATACCCACGACACTAAGATCCCGGACCCAGCTTTCCAGTATATATATGAAAGAAAAAAAAGAGTTAGGGTTGCCATAAGATTAATGCGGTCGAGACAATCATATAGGTGCTAGAGCTTGACGTTACCAGACGATTGATCAGAGGGAGCCTCTCCGAATGATCGTCTAGCCCAAGTAAGGGCCAAAGTAGACTGCTCAGCAACCAAGATTCCCTCCTCAAGCATCATGGATAGCCACCCACGGTAACAGTTTGCCCCATTGAGAAGGGGTCTTATCCCTCAGCAGAGGTACAGTCAGCGTATTCTACTGCCCCAACTGACAGGATGACTATCTTTAATGTTTAAATGTTTTTCCTTTTCCATTGAATAGAATTTCTCGACCTGAATAGATAGAAAACATCAAATATAGAATTTTGAGTTGTTTCTACAAATGCTGTTAAATGTTGAGATAATTTGAATGAGAATTAGTTAAGTTATTAGATTACGAAATTGCATCAATTTTTTTTCTGAACATCCCAAATGGCATCAACTTTTTCTGAAAAACCTGAACATAAATGATATCAATTTTTTTTAAACCCTGAACATTACAAATTATATTAATTTTTTTTCTGAAAAACCCTGAACATCACAAATGATATCAATTTTTCCTGAAAAACCCTAACCATGACAAATGATATCATTTTTTAAAACCTAAATCAAAATATATCAATTTTTTAAACCCTGAACATCACAAATGATATCAATTTTTCCTGAAAACCTAACCATCAAATGATATCATTTTTAAACAACATCAAAATTATATCATTTTTTAAAACTCTGAACATCACAAATAATCAAATTTTTAAACCTGAAATCACAATAATCTTTTTTTAAAACCTGAACATCAAAATGATATCAATTTTTTTTCTGAAAAACCCTGAATATCACAAATGATATCAATTTTTCCTGAAAATCCCTAGCCATCACAAATAATATCATTTTTTAACCTTGAACATCACAAATTATATCAATTTTTTTAAAACTCTGAGAACATCACAAATGATCATTTTTTTCTTAAAACCTTGGATATCACAAATGATATCAATTTTTTAACACCCTGTATATCTCTTTCAAAATATTTTCCTTAGGAAGCCACACACGTAATCCGTTCAAATTCCTGGAAACAGTGTGAAATTCTTCATTGGCTCATCACTACCTGTCGGATATATGTCGTATGACTATAACAAGGTTCATGTTCAAAAGTCTGGCTACCCAAAAGGCTCTTTACTAAAAAGTTATGTACGGGATAGAACTTGATATTTCCAAATCTGTGTTAACTTGTTAAAAGTTTTTCTAGAATTGACTAAAATTTGACACAGAATTTGATTTTGTGTTTCGTTTTCATGACTCACTTAACCAAATGCACTTGTGATGATCCAAAATTAGTCAACTAAACATTAATTAATTAAGAAGCACATAAAGTGAATATTTTCACAAGTGTCCAAGGTCAATATTGATCAGATGATTTTTAATCAGGGTTACCAATCTGAAGATTTTTTTAAGTCAGTATTGTTACTTTTTAGATCAACTTCGATATGTATATCCAGACATCACTACCAGAGGGCACATGATACAAATGAATTTATATAACTTATACCATTTCAGGAAATTATATTAACAAATAAACCAAATATCTTATTATAATGGATATTCAGTGTCTATCTGTATGTTACTGAAATTACGTCACTGCTTACGTCCCAATATCCTCAAGAATTGCGTAAGTTTATCAAGGAGTATTCAATATATATCAAAATCATTAATACATAAGTAGAATAAATATTATTAATTAACGATGTCTCTATGAAAGGAATGGGTTAGATTTGTCTCAAAACAGCCCATGTTATTAGTGCCTTTAAAATCCTGCAATGTGTCTTACATATCACTAAGAAATAAATATGTACATAATATATGGTGTGTTTAATTTGCATACTTATTTTAACAAAACCGGGTTAAGTATATAATTACTTGGTGTTATTGATCTTTAATATTATTGTTTTGTATTCCAATGTATCAAAATCAACCCGATGAATGATTTTATGTAGAAAACAATTAAGACATACTTAGAATAAGTGTAATCTGTTTATATGCGTTCTTATTTAATTTCGTTAGTCTTTCTAATTTAATATATTTAATTACATTAAAACTTAAATACTTACGCCCAGAACTGCGCATATTCTTGCTAGTTATATTAACAAATAAACCAACTATATTATTAATACAAGCAGTCGTTATTCGTATTACATACGGTTTGTAGAAAACCACCGATTTTCATAAAGTACTTTGTATTGAAATCTTTTATTTATGGATGACATGTATGCCACTTTTAAAATCTGAAATCACAGACAGTTTCAATGTGAAAGAATCTCTAGAGAGAGACAACTTTGTGGTGTATTTGTTTCCTTGCTTGAACTTTTGGTGAGAACTCACAGTCTCTCGTGATTTCCAACTTTTCTCAGGGCTACATGGAGCTGCCAATGGGAGAAGTCATTTTTTTTAAGTAGATGCCGATCTGGGACAATTTGTCCCGATGCTTTGTTTGTAGTCATTCCTAAACAGATTCTAACTGGAAAATGTCTTCGTTGAATGCCAAAAGGGAAACAGTTTGTCACTGGGAACAATGGAATACGTAGAATCATTAATGACTTGCCTGCGTGTGGCCCAGTAACCGGCTTGGAATCTGTCACATGGTCCAGGAGATTCATGACTAACCCTTTCCATTACAGTTGCCATTGGAAGACTAAAAATTCTCTAACATGAAGATGCAATTCTTTAAGTACTAGTTGACGAAGCGACATTCCAACGTCATCTTTATGGCAAGTCCTGACCCTTTTAATCATATATCTGCTAGTAGGTGGTGGCTGAGGGTCTTAGTGTCCTAGGCATGACGTTAAACTCTATCTGATGGTGAGGTTCATATTTTGGAGCTCTGGGGAATGTGGAGTACCCCCTAATCACCATTACTCCTAGGTCCACTCTGTCCCGGAGTGGTAGTACCTGTTAGGGTCACATCTATCGGTTGAATAGAAAAAATGAGTTTTGAAAAATGTTGTTTTTTTTAATCAATTTTTTAAAATTGAGTTCTCATCAAGAATCAATCATACACAAATATCTTCGGCATAAAATGACCCAATAAGGGTTGACATGCCATAAAACCTAACCAACCAACAAACCAACGTCATTTCAAGTTCCATAAAACAGTGATTATTTACTGTAATTGGCGTACGCGCAACGAGAGGTTATGGAAAGGACAGGGTTTTAAGGGTAGTGTCAGAGTCTAAAGGAAGTTAACGCTTCAAAAACTAAAAGCCAACTGACGAAAGTTCGTTTGTGCACAAGAACCTCGACGCACCCTTTCCGGTTGAGCTTGGTAAATGATTCCCCAGAATATTATTATTATCGAGTTTTTCACACCTCCCGTAGCCGGTGGTTCACTGGAGGCTGAGTGACAGCAAGTTTCCTCAGTTTTCCAGGACTCTTCTGAGTATTCTAGCCGATCTTAACAATGCTATAGTTTGGATGGTCTCGATTGTACATCTTCATCTGATTTCCAATTCGCCCAAATCCTGATGGTCTCTCATTGGAGTCTGATGGTCTCTCACTGGAGTGTGACAAAAAAGTCTCCTAAGGTCTCCAGGACTCTCTTGAGTATTTCAGCTGATTTCAACAATGCTCTTGTCGGATGGTCTCAATTCTTCCTCTGTTCTTGGAGATCGTTCCTAGTGCACCAACTACTATTGGTATCACGTTTACCCTCATGTTCCACAGTTTTTCAGTTCTCTTGCAAGGTCTAGGTATTTGACTATCTTTTCGTTTTCTTTCATCTTCATCCTGTAATCTGCTCGAACTGCAAAGTCTACCAGTTGACAAATTCTCTTTTTTTCTCTTGTTAATCAATACTAGGTCAGGTTTTCTGGATGGGATAAGGTGATCCGTCTTTATCTTAAAGTCCCAGAGAATTTTATATAATTCATTCTCAAGAACAGATTCTGATTTAAGCATATACCTTTTTGTTGTATGGTCAAAATATAGTTTTTTGCATGATTCCCAGTAGATCACCTTTCCAACCAGTCGTGTCTAGCTTTGTATTCTCGTTGTGCTAGTTTGCTACATTCGCTTAATACAAGGTTTATGATCACTACATTAATTTTTGTTTTCACTCTTTGTGAGTTTTTCACACCAGCATTAGCTGATGGTCTTTCACTGTCTCGTGTCTCCTCGGGTCTCCAGGATTCTTCTGCAGTTGTCTGGATGGTCTCAATTCTTCCTCTGATTTTCAGTTCTTCCAGTCTTTTTTCCAAGCTTTTGGGACCGTTCCAAGTGCACCAGCTACAATTGGTATCATTTTCACCCTCATATTCCACAGCTTTTTCAATTTTCTGGCAATTCCAGGTATTTGTTTGTCTTTTCGCTTTCCTTCATCTTCACCCTATGATCTGCTGGAACTGCAAAGTCTACCAATTGACAAATTCTCTTTTTCTTTTGTTAATCAATACTAGGTCTGGTCTCCTGGCTGGAATAATGTGATCCGTCTTTATCTCGAGGTCCCAGAGAATTATTATTATTATCATCACTCCTTTTGAGTTTTTCACATCAGAGTTAGCTGATGGTATTTCGCTGGAGGCTTAAACAAGTCTCTTCAGGTCTCCAAGACTCTTCTGGGTATTCTAGTCGATTGCAGCAGTGCAATAGTCTGGATGGTTCAATTCTTCCTCTGATTTCCAGATCCTCCAGTCTTTTTTCCAAGTTTATTGGGACCGTTCCAAGTGTACCAACTACAATTGGTATCACTTTCATTCTCATATTCCACAGCTTTTTCAGTTCTCTGGAAAGGTCCAGATATTTATCCATCTTTTTATGTTCCTTCAGCTTCACCCTGTGATCTGCTGGAACCATAAAGTCCACTAGTTGACACGTTCTCTTTTTTTTTTTGTTAATCAACACTAGGTCTGGTCTCCTGGCTGGGATAGTGTGATCCGTCTTTATCTCAAAGTCCCAGAGATGAAATTGTGATGATCTTTCAATCAATAAGCTAAATTCAGATTCATAAGAATACTGACAAATACATTATCGTCGTTAATATCTCCATCAATCAGAAGTTGTAATCACAATGTTTTTAGAGGGTTAATGTAAGTTTTGTTGTTGTTGTGAAGACTTGCTCTTTTTCTTTTTTCTTTTTTTTTTTCTTTTTTGTTTTTGGTGAAGGTTGTAAAAGAATGCAGATCGATATTTATATTTAGAATCTCAGATCAAATTACTTTTTCCAATAAAAACAACTTGATTTGAACAAAGGTAATTGATTGGAATACATCAAAGACAAAAACCGAGAAAAAATTTAAATTACCTATAAATGGATACCTTGGTTCAGATATAAATTTATTTCGGCATTTCATTGCCTCCTCAGTCTTATTTTTACTAATTTGAAGACTTCACGAATTAGTCAAAATCAGAATGAAGATGCAAAGAAATGCCGAAATAAATTTATATCTGAACCAAGGTATCCATTTCTTCATTTATTTATAATACTCCGTATATATATATATATATATATATATATATATATATATATATATATATATAGTTAATTCTTGTTAGTATTGGCGAAATGATAATAAAGTGCTCAATTACTTCTGTAAGAGCTGTATTTATTTAATTATAGTTTACAATACATTTAAGAGACCGTTTTACCAATGGTTTCGGAACCGTTAGGTGATTGGTCGTCATGAGAAACGTTTCTGATGACGCTCAGAAACCATTGGTAAAACGGACTCTTAAATGTATTGTAAACTATAAATAAATAAATATATATATATATATATATATATATATATATATATATATATAGTTGGATGATATCAAGTGTTTCCTTGATAGGATGCGACCAAAATTGAGAACTCAAACGTACATAATATACACGAAAATCTTTATATGTATATTTTTATATATACGGAGTATAATAAATAAATGAAGAAATGGATACCTTGGTTCTGATATAAATTTATTTCGGCATTTCTTATATATATATATATATATATATATATATATATATATATTAGATAAGATTAGATTTTAGATAAGAATTTGTTTACCTTTGTTCCTTCTGTAGAAGTGAAGCGATAGCGGTAACGTTAGTGGGTAACAATAAATCGTTGACTGTGAGTAACGGTTTCAAATGTAGTCACCACTCGAAAACATATTTGTAACTATTTAAAAAAAGTGAGTTTTTCTCTTGCTTCATTTTCGTTGGTCTGTAACTTCCACGAAGATATAACCGAAGTATCAAAGTGTAGTTATATATAAACAGTAAGTAAAGTTGACGGAATTACCTATTGTCGGTATCAGCCGGACAGCGAGGGAGTCTATCTCCTTTTCGCTTTGGCTAGACCAGGTAATCAATCCTTTATAGTTCTATAGATTCAATCAGGAATTTTTTTTTTTATTTATATTTATAACTCTCTAATAATGAATTGTATAAATATTAACCACAGATAAAGAAAGTTGTTGAATAAAAAATAACTACTTAATACAAAAATGTGTAGCATCCAAAATTAGAGAACATTGTTATTTATATTTATGGGTGATTATGTTGATATTTACACGTTCCCAATCAAAATAGTATTCTTGTTATGACATTAAACTGCATCTAGTGGTGAAACTCTAATTCTGGTGCTCTGGGGAATGTGGAGTACCATTTTATCGCCATCACTCCCTGAGCAACCCTGACACGGAGTAGTAGTACCTGTTAGGGTCCCATATATGGGTTAAATAGATAGAAAATGAGTTTTAAAAAGTGTTTGAAAGTGATTTTAAAAAATGAGTTAAACAATTGATTACCCAACAAGAATAAATAAAACAAAACGTCTTCGGCATAAGATAACCCAACAAGGTTTGATATTCTGTAAAATACAACCAACCAGCCAACCAACCCAATCTAAATATGTAATGTAGACAAAAAAAAAACAGATATGTCCGCATTATTGTTTGCAATGTTGTCAGGATAGCAAGCAGTGGCAAAGTCAACCCAGGCGTCAGGTTGTCACACTAAAACCCAAGGGAAGATGATGATTTCTGCTTGTGCAGAATACGTTAATATATCTAAGAGCGTAATTTCTAGAATAGGGCTTTATGCTGACACTGGCTGTTTTAAGTCACCGAAATCCAGGGAGAGCACGTAAAATGATTCTTCGGTAGAATCCATTCAAAGACTCTCTCTCTCTCTCTCTCTCTCTATATATATATATATATATATATTATATATATATATATATATATATATATATATATATATGGTGGAATCGTTTTGACGTAGCAGTAGACACTGCTCCATTAGGTAACCGAAGAATTTGGCATGTAAGTATCTCGTCGACAGTGCCGCATCGTTTATGCAAAGTAGGGCTTTATGTGTGACACTATAAGCCCTTCTGTCCCTAGGTGCACATATTTGGATGCAATAATGCATAAGCGTGTCGGTGCGAAAGTGTCTGTATCAGTATCTATATAATAATATTGGATATTGTTCAAGTGAGTTTGTCGTGTGCCTTTCCTTACCGAATGTTCGGTGTAAGTAAATGTTGGAATATCTGGGTATATATATTTACCAACCCCCTCCGCACGAGCAGGATGTGACACAAAGTCAATTTCTTAAGCGGAGTTTAATGGTTTAAATTCAGAGTTTTCCTTCTCCTAGACCGGTTACCTAGCCAAGGTTAAAAAACCCAGTCTGCCCTGCTATTTACCCATAGATGGAGGGAGATGTACGCAAAATTCACACTCATATTTATAGACTTTCCAAAATAACAGCAGCAGACACTTCCGGTAAAATGAGCCAATCAGAAATGAGACCAGAAAAGCATCTGAGCTTTTAAGATATTTTGCAACTATCCTCGAATCAGTTGCTAAATGGATTTTCTGCCAGGAGGAATACTATAGGCAAAGAGTTTTACCAAGACTACATTATTTTCTAACTTGGATTTCAAGGAATACAACAAATTTACTGCTACAAGGAGGTACACTTTTCTCTACTTAGGATTTTCAGGAAAACAACAGATTTCTGCTACAAAGAGCAAAACTCTTTTTCTACCATTGGAATTACCAATGGGGGAACTAAACGTTTAAAATGGCGACTAGAATCGTAACAGTATATCCATGCGTGTTGGTTTCAGAATAATACCCACTATTCTTATACCTGCAAACGTTGTGCGATCTAAGCAAGATAATATTTAATATTATTCACTAGGTGAAGTTAAGTCTGACACAAGACTTTGTAACTGGCTACTTGTGAGGGTCTAACTCACCAAAATAACAAAGACAAGTTTGACAACTATATTGTGTTTGGACATTTACTAAGCTTAGTATTATTGAGAATTCTGGGGTATGGGGGTTATCGTCCTTTGTCTGTGGGCCTCTGTTTCGAACCAACCAATCACGAGCCAGCATACTTTGGCGGCAAAACTGAATAGGCAGACTCGTGCGCTCTTCTGATCCAGCTTGCACTGGGGACAGACTTAAAACAGGGTCGCTCCTCTTCCTCAACAACCAGAATCGGAGTCGGACATCAAACAGAACGTCTATCATATCCGAACTATCAGAAGGCCGTAGCAAGGGCTCCGATAATACCCTATCTCAGGACTCAGATAAGTTTATTACAAATTATATATTTGTGCAGAGGAACTAAAGTATGCAATCCTTATTGTTATTCTGTAATACAAGTCCTTTATTCCTAGTTCTAGTTGTTTGGTTATTTCTTTAACTCTCAACCTGTCTGCCACACTCGTGGTAAACTCCATACTTCAAACCTTGGAGTATTATTGTTCGTGTCTTATTTCTTTATAGTATTGGTATGCTTGGCGATAAGAAATATATTTAGCCGAGTCCCCAATTACCAAGAACTAATATTAACATTAGTATATCCATGTTATACTAATATTCAACAAAGCGAAAGAATAGATAAATTTAACACATTCACACATGCATGAAATGTCAAACTTTTAGATATATAATATACATATATATACTTACCAACCCCTCCGCACAAACAGGATATGACACAAGGAGTTTAAGAGGTTTAAATTCAGATTTCCTTCTCTTATATTGATTATTCAGCTAAGGTTAACGAGCCCAGTCTGCTCTACTATTTCCCTATAGTCTGAGGGAAAGTATTTAGATGCATACATTTCCAAGAGTATTAGCGCTATGTGAAATGCAAACAGCCTCGTCAGGATTCGAACATGGGTCGACAAGTCTATTTTCTACGACTCTAACCATTTTACCACGAGCCTCCACATTATATACATATAAGTATTAATAAAAGAAAGAATATATAAACGTGTGCCTTGGTAGAATTATAGACATGTTGTTGCACGAGCAGTGTGTGGAATGTGTGCATAATGGGGAAAAGATTTACTGTAGTTTGAATGAAAGGAAGAATAAATGGAATCGTCGATCTTTCAGTGCTATAGATATCGGGGATCGCACCTAATTAGAAATTATACGGAGTCAACTAGAATGAAAGAAATGTTTGTGCCTTCGGAAAAAGAAACAGTTCGAATGCATGAACACGACTAAACAAAAAGTGGTTGGTCGTTAAGGAGGAGGGAGGGGTCCCTGTGTGCTATATAGGGACCGAAGAACTAGAAGAGTTCCGCGTTATGCACCATAACGACGTGGATAGAACTATATTTCGTGCGAAAAGTCATCCTGCTTATAAAAAGGGAGGAAGTCCGGTGGACTGGTTGGTTGGTTGGTTGGGTTGTTAGGTTTTACGGCATTTCAATCTTAGTTGCGTTATTTTATGCCGAATATGTTTTGTTTTATTCGTTCTTGATGGATACTCGATTTTTTAAACGCATTTTTTACTATTTAACTGTATATGGAACACTAACAGGTACTACCACCCCGGGTCAGAGTGAACCTGGGAGTAATGGTGATGAGGGGGTACACCATTACCCCAGAGCTTCAGAATCGGAACTCCACCAGATCTGGAGGGTGGTCAGGAACTTATCAGATGTTAATAAATTGACCCTGTTCAAAACATGGATGATCCTGATGAAATTTAAACTACATCTATTTAACAAGTGTAGAAAATATGGTCATATGCCTTTATCATTTCCTGTCAAAGTCGGAAACAACAGAGGCAAATGGAGATCGAAGAGGGAATTCTGAAACTGCCGTGTGATGCCCTACAACGCCACTAACGGACGTGTAAATTCTCTAAGGGGAAAATTATTTATTGTATCCCTACATTAGCATAGTCTGGCATAAGGCTGTCACTGTGAGACATCCAGTAAGAATCTAACTCGCTACACAGCAGTAATGGTCTTCTAAATTAGTTCGCTTAGATAAGGCACCTAAACATTAACTGACGTGTTAAATTTTGGGAGTAGTGGTTGAATTGATTTTACAGACGTGTTTCCAAGATGATTCACCAATAGTAACGTCAGCCTTTTAATTAAATTTTCTAGAACTTTTAAGACCTGGAGAAAAACATTAAAAAGAGAGAGAGAAAAAAAAAACGAAGGCGGCAATTTTCTGTTTACGAAAAAATAGATAAAATTACTTGAGCTGAAATGTGACCTTGTCGTAACGTGTTTATCTCTGAGAGTATGATAAGACTCGCCAACTCTACCTTATCACAGATGCAGAGGTAAGACCCAGACAATAGAAATGAAAACATACACTGATTATAAATGTGTCTGTATTCTTAAAGATTATTACGGGTTGTCAATAAACCGGGAATATTTTCTTAAAAACAATTTATTCGTTTTTTTTTCCTTAATGTTTCTCAACCATTATTTCCTGATGATTGATAATAATCTCGAACCAGTAAAAACAAAAAAGAAAAACTGTAAAGTTGTAAGATATCTCACAATCATCAACCATTTTTTTTAATAAGTCACTTAAAGTCCGCCTCCTGGTGCCATTAAACTCGAATTGGAGTCACATTCTATTTATGGAATTTATATTAGAAATTATGATTATTTATCTAATTTAATTTATTTAATTAATCAATTTGGAGTCACATTCTATTTATGGAATTTATATTAGAAATTATGATTATTTATCTAATTTAATTTATTTAATTAATCAATTTGGAGTCACATTCTATTTATGGAATTTATATTAGAAATTATGATTATTTATCTAATTTAATTTATTTAATTAATCAATTTGGAGTCACATTCTATTTATGGAATTTATATTAGAAATGATTATTATTATTTATATCTTAATTTTTAATTTATTTAATTAATCAATTTGGAGTCACATTCTATTTATGGAATTTATATTAGAAATTATGATTATTTATCTAATTTATTTAATCAATTTGGAGTCACATTCTATTTATGGAATTTATATTAGAAATTATGATTATTTATCTAATTTAATTTATTTAATTAATCAATTTGTTTATTTTACTAAGATTCATCCAAAGCAAAGTCAAATCCAATACTATTCAGCTAAAAGTAACGATAAGATGGCATTATAAGAATTAGGGTGGTTTGAACTCGGTAGATAAACACTAATTTTTATAATGCATTAGGTTATCCCAGAAGGTCACCTAACACAGAACATATTCATTGGACAACTGTTATATATTGTACAAACGGAAATATGAACTTCCGGTTTTATTAAACAAAGAAGTTTTTACAGTTATCAGATCAAGAGATAAAAATACGTGGGTGTAGCTATGAATATAAAAGAACCGAGGGCCCGAGACAGGTCAGTCGTTAGTTAGCCCCGGAGGCAGAGCCGAAGAGAGAGTGAGGTGATCGGGGTCAGTAGTCGGCCAAGCGGGACCTCGTGTAGTTGGTGTCAGAAAAGCTAGACTTAATATTTACCAACTGAAAAAGCTTGTCGCCCAGAAATTTAATTGAAGGACCGAAAGTGTAAAGACTGAATATATTAATTAAATTGACCCTCTCTCTCGAAGTTAAGAAGCTTGAATTTATTTCAATAAACTTCTGGAGGATAACTTTGGTGTTATTGTCATCCCTTACAACGAAGATAAAACTATTGCAATTTAGTACAGTGAGGACGCGCTATGCAACACAACTCCCATCAAATAGTTATAACAAATAGATTGTATATGTTCTATAGAAAATACTCCCTGCAGATAGTTTGAGGAACACGAAGAAAAGGTTGTGACTTACTACGAAGAAAGCCTCGCGTATTCTGGTACGCAGATAAAGAGTACGCAACATGTGCGCCAAATCCCTATTAAACCATAGAGTATACAGGTGCACGTATTGCCTGTTGCTGGGTGACTAATCCACCAGTCTAAAAGGACAGAGACACACTTGTGTCTAGTTCACGGCTGGAAGATTCAGGATAAATAAGGATTAATTTTCGTGGGACTGTCTTTAAATATCCAGGTCGCAAACGCTGTCTAACGGCAAACCGTAGCAAGTAAGGGAACATAATCCCATACCTAACGGCAACCGTAGCAAGCAAGGGAGATAATCCATACAGTTTTATAAGAAAAGTTGGTATTAGTTTATAACCAACGCTAGGTCCTTAAAATGCATTAGTGCGCCCATGGATACACTAACACAGAACATTCGTGTGGTTGAAAATGTACTTACAGACGTGCTGAAAATAACAAGAAGCCAGAAGGGGTTAGAAGAGAGTTCTTATAGAGAAATGCAATGCATTGTAGGTGAGTGGTTGGGGATAAAGGCAACCGCTTACCTGAAGAGGCGAGAAACTGGTCATTTAGTGAACAGGCGTCTTCTCTCAGCTTCCTTCTTCTCTCAAGAAGAAGGAAGCTGAGAGAAGAGAAAAGAAGGAACGAAGGAAGATAAAGGGAAAGAGGAGACAGGAAAACAGGGGGGAGAAAGAAAAATTGGAAGGACGAAAAAGAAGGGGAATACGACAGGGAGAGGCAAAGAAAAGAGAAAAGAAAAACACAATTCGGTAAGGAAACACAAACAGCTAATCCACAATAACAATACACATATAATTGTTTAATATACATAACATGTAACAGCAAAATAACATAATACATATGTCCCAAAGGGTTAATTGTACAATATGTTCCATGAACTAATAAAGTGTAATGAAGAAATACTTGAATAACTAATAGTAAGTCCTTATAATGCATTAGTGCGTCTCTGGATGCACTTAAATTGAACATTTGATGAGGAACGGCAAACAACTTGCATATATCTATATATCAATACACGGGTTCCTAAATCTTTCGTCCGTTACCATCCTGCAACAACCTCTGATTAAAAATGAGACCGTCCAAATTGTTCAAGATGCAATAAAAAAATCTATATCCAGATTATCTGGTGTCGCTTAATCGCATATTTGTCCCATTTTATTTCACCCAATTTTAAAAATAAAACATTACAAATGGTCTTGCGTCGCTTAAATGCCCAACGTAAAAATAAAATGAATTAACAAAAAAGAGTTTTTCTCACTTTTTGTCGGCAAATTAACGTAGGTGTTCTAAACGCCTCCTTCCAGGTCTTTATCGGCAAATCAATGTAAATGTTTTAACCCGCCACACCATTTTAAAGAAAGATTTAGAGAGAGTTAAATCAAGATTATTATACTTTTTATATATTGAACTATTTCGCAATAGCTCTTAAGTAAACATATCAAAAGTTGTAATAATTAAATTATCATACTGTGGTATATCCACAGGTCCTGCTAGTGAATATTCAATATACACAACATTCAACAACAAAATTACATAATATATATGTCCCAAACCAGTTAATTTTACATCATTTTCTATAAATAAAGTATTATAAAAAGTTCCAGAAAATGGTTAGAAAAAAACTATTGTTCTTCCATGGTTTTTATGGCGAGGTGAATACATGGTGAGAAAGTTGGAAACAATTGCCTTTATTCTGTTCTATAAACAGATTGAGAAACGTGTCCTTTACCCTACACGAGCGCGGAGTGAAACGATAGGACCAAAAAGAAAGTTTTATGAGGCTGAATTATCATGGGACCAAAGGACTCGTGACGTGGGAAACCACGCCCACAATCCAGAAGAAGAACATTATTTTTGTCTCCCTACACGAAGTAGATGGTTAAAAAAGAATAGTTGAAAAGTGGGGTGAATGAAAATAGGTCTATAGATGGGAAATGATGTAGACATCTAAAGATCAATAAGATACTCAATGACCATATATTGGCATATCCTGGCCAACGGGATGAATTGCGACATCGTAGTTAGCGAGTTCGAACTCCAATCTATTTATTACGTTCACTTGCGGACTAAAAGCCTTGGGAAAGGTATGAACCTCTTATACCCAAGTACCACTACTGTTCTTCTACAAGGATAGCTTTGGCATTAAATAATCCATAAAGGTTGACATGCCATTAAACAAAGAAACCAACCCAAACTTCAATGTGGGTGGAGGAAGTCCCTGTTGCGTAGTGGCTAACGTGTTGGACTGAGACATTGGAGTAAGCGATTTCGAAATCCAGTCGCATTATTACATTCATTTCGGACTTATACTCTTGAGTCCTTTTTCTTAAGTAATCCATATGGTTTCAAAGTGACGATTTCAATCGCTTTGTAAACAAGTATAATTTCAAGTAATTATTCTTAATAATAATGATTTACACACAATGATATTGTTTTAAAGTAACTATTCCTATTTGATAAAAAAAAACAATTGTTTGCAGTTATATAGTTTCAAGTATTCCTATCGGAACTGTTTTCAATAACTCAAGCGGAAGTGATCACCTCGAATGTCATCACTCATATGGATCGAAATTCAACCGGTTCCACATACCCACTTCCGAAACGAACTAGAGAAATAAATAAAGTCGTCGGGGTGACCTAAAGTCGGTATCAGCCTATCAGCGAGGGAATCTCTCCCCTTTTCACTAGCGCTAAACCAAGAGATTGTTTTTTGCGTCTGAGGTGAAGCGCCACACCTACCATCAGCTCCTTACTTTACCGCACAGATCCCTGTGCTACTCATACGCTGAGTTGGCGAGAACCGGTATCGAACCAGGAGTCTTGTGGTTTCTAGCCGAACGCTCTACCGACTGAGAAACAAAGGCTCATAAAAATATTTCACAACCAATCAGAAACTGAGCTACACGATTCTCAGTTTTTGGATTTTGCAAATCGGCCAGTCAAAATGAAGGAACTCTGTGGAATTTAACTCTTTCAGCTAATCTTCTACCATATTCCTAGATCTGAAATGCACTTTGTTCTTTTCTTTCTGAAAAAGATATGTCCAACATTTACTCACAATGGAGTAGGGAGCATTCTGGAGCTTTTCTTTTTATTCAGAATGAAGCCAATTCACGGCTTCTTTCTTCCACTGTGGAAACCAATTAACTCTCACTTAGTTAATTTGTAAATTTTACTTAGTTAATTTGTAAATTTTACACCGTTCCTTGTAGACCAGTGGAGTTTGTTAAAGTTATTCAGTCCTGGGCAATTTTTCACGAACTGACTGCCGAAACACCCACCAAATCTATACCCCCTACACAGGGGCAGTAACCATCCAACTTTTATAATATGCCAATCACAGTTGAGCTAATTTTAACTGCCCGATTTGAAAAACAGTAAGCCAATCTTTCTTTTTTTAAAATTCAAACACACATCGTCTCCATTGTTTTGTTACTTCTCGCTCTTTTCTTGTTAGCTCGGGTTATGGTGTAGCGGTACTAAATAGACAATACAGAGAACCGGATGTTCACCCTGCGATGTTCGAGAAAATTGTATTGTAAAATGGTCCGTAAGCAGGGAGGCTCTACGCAACCTTCCGGTAAAATAAATAAACACAAAATAGGGTCTCTTTAGAACCAATCAAAAGTGTTCGCGCCTAAACCTAGAGTCATTTTGGCCGATCCAATTTGGCAAGGCAGAGGAACTCCAGACGAATGGACATGTTAGTCTGAATCTAACAATGTTAGCTCGAGTTATGGTGTAGCAGTAGAAAATAGACACTACAGAGAACCGGATGTTCACCCCGCGATGTTAGAGAAAATTGTATTGTAAAATGGTCCGTACGCAGGGAGGCTCCATGCAGCCTTCCGGTAAAATAAATAGACATAAAATAGGGTCTCTTTAAAGCCAATCAAAAGTGTTCGCGCCTAAATACAGAGATTTTGGCCGATCCACTTTAATCCAGCGGTTGCCAATAAAAAGAGATACGTTTTTCAATTCAAGGTAGAGTAACCCCAGACTACAAGGCTAGACACAAGGTCGCAATCTAGCGTGGATCAACTCACTATTCAGTAGTAATGGGTCTGTGAGACAAGCTTGCTAACCCTTACACCACAATTAAAGATCTAAGATAACTTTAGCATTGCTTAAGTTATTTAACAATGCTAAGGACTTCACCACTACTACCACCTCTTCATTAAGTATACTCATTTTTGCGCACCTGTTACTGCAGGGGATCTCAGGAAATTCTTCTAAAAATCAAATAAAATGAAGTAACTATCCGATTTTAATAAAACTTTCGGTATATGAAGTAATAAAAGACAAACTTTTATTGTAAATAAATTTTTTTCTGTATGAAAATGAATCTTACATTTTTGTAAAGATAATTCAATGGCGGAACATATGTAAAAAAAAATTGATACTAGACCAGGTTTGGTAATAGGGCCTCTTACACCTTGAAACTTAAGTTTCGTAAATAAGAAAAAAATATTAACTTTTTTTTCTAAATTGTTAGATTAGTTTCTAAGGAATTTTATATTAAAAGTTCCTGTTGTCTACTTTTTTATTTTATTTTTAGGGATGTTTTTTTATTCATAAAATATAAAATAAATACTTTTGTTTAGTGTATAGAAAATGTTTGAATTAGAAATTGTCGTCATTCTTATTAATGGAAGTATATAAGTGACATAATATTCTATTCTTTTTTGAGAAAACTGTTGTTGTTGTGTGGTGTTGCTGTGCTGCTGTATATAAGTTCAAGTAAGTTCAAATGAGTTCAAATCCGTGACACTTGTATAATTATACTCTTTTTTTTGTTTCTTTACTTTTGGTATTGTATTGCCCAAAAATCTCGTCATAGTATACTCTAAGAATTTTACAAGTACACAATGGCCAAATTTGTGTTTTGTAAATTAGTATTTCATTCTCCTAATTTAGATATTGTTTAAAAAAAAATTATTCCATGTATGATCATCCATAAAAATTAGTTGGGTCTAATTGTTTACGTCAAGATGCGATAACTATGTCAACAAAGATTAAGTATTTTAAAAAAAATTTAACACTAAAAAAATTTAACACATAACTTGGAATTGTTCTAAATATTAAACGTAAAGAAAACATTAAAAAGTTAATTTTCCATTTTTTATTGATGCTTTAGAATATTTTTTTAACAATTTGCGCGCGTGTGAAAAGAGCGCGTTTTGTGTTTCCCTACTCTCCATGCTACCGACTACGCTACGGGGACTCCCACAAACATTGACTAGAAGAACGGTTAATAAATATGCATTTCAGCCGCAAAGGTAAGGCACTACCACAGTGGATAAATTCTCCTTAAAGCTCCAGTAATGGAGCCTCACAACCAAATGCAGTTTAATGTCAAAGCAAGTAAAAAAACATAATAAAGTCGACAGAATGACCTATTGTCAGTATCAGCCGGTTAGCGACGTAGTCTATTCCCTTTTCCCTAGGGATTAGCCAGGGAGTTGTTTTATGTCTGAGATGGAGCACCCCACCTATCAAAATTAGAGAGAAAATTGCTTTATTTTCAAAATAAGAGCATTTTGAGTGCATTGCTTAAAAATACTATGATGTGCCTTTTTGTTAGAATTTATAGCAAAATAAGTTAGAATAGCATAGAGAGAGTTGTCTATGCGATCATACATATGTGTGCATCTCTCTCTCTCTCTCTCATACATATTTACTGGTACTAAGTTTGCGGGATGGCCTATAGTCGGTATCAGCCGAATAGCGAGGGAGTTTTTCGCTAGCGCTAGACCAAGGAGATGGTTTTTCTGAGGTGGAGCACCATACTTACCGTCAGCTTCCCACTTTACCGCACACATCAGATTACCTAATCTGTGCTACTCATGCGCTGACTTGGCGGGGACTGGTATCGAACCAAGAGCCTTGCGATTTCTAGGCTAGTGCTCTACCTACTGAGCTAAACCGGCCCCTTTATTGGTTGTACTTAAAGTGATTTCTGGGGGAAAAAGTACCTGGGACTCTCTGAGACACTTCCCGACGGTAGAAGAGCCGGTTTTGGGGAATACGGAATGTTCTTGTAGGAGGATCCAACATGCAACAATAAAGATACAAAAAAAGAATCTCATTAAAGTGTAAAAAATGAACGATTATTTAAAAAGAAATATGTATGTTAATATATGTGTGTGCAGGTTGGTTGGTTGGTTGTATTTTACGGTATGTTAACTCTTGTTGGATTATTTTATGCCGAAGACGTTTTGTTTTATTCATTCTTCATAGTATTCAACTTTTTTTCAAACTCAATTTTTAAAACACATTTTTTTAACTCATTTTTTCTATTTAACCAATAGATGGAACCCTAAAGTACTGCTACTCTATGTCAGATTGGGCGTTGGAATAATGGCAATGAAGGGGTACTTCACTCTCTCTAGAGCTCAAAAACTGGAACCTCACGATTAGATGCAGTTTAACGTCATAACCAGGACGCATATCCCTCAGCCACCGCCTTCTAGCACATATGTGATAAAAGGGTTCAGTGTTTGACATAAGGGTAATATGGTCGGGACAATCATATAGGTGCTAGAGCTTGATGTGACCAGCCAATTGATTGAAGGAGGCCTCTCAGACTGCCCGTCTAGCCTAAGCGCCTAGAGAAAGTGTTGCATGTCATGGGCTGCTCAGCCACCAGTGTTCCGTCTTTAAGCATCACAGGTCGCCACCCACAGCAAACAGGTGGTCCCATTGGGGGGGGGTATCCTTCTGTAGAGGTGCAGTCGGTGTATTCTACAGCCCCAGCCGACAGAGCGGTGAGTGTGCAGGAATAAAAGAGTGTGTGATAAAAGATAAAATTAAGTACAGTTCATTCACCTTCTCGGAAATGTTTCTATGGTTATTTTGGTGACGACCAGTTTTTATAAGGTGTGTCTATTTTTTATGAACGCTTTTGGCATTGTGTTCCACGGACAAGATATTTCGGTGTGTGTTCGATTTGTGTACGTGCCAACGCTACAAAGCCCCCACCTCACTACAGAAGTGAGGGGATGCACGAACGGTTGAAACAGACGTCTCCTTTTTACTGCATGAAAAAATAATTTTCGCGCCTTCTTGCTTAGATGCCATGATGGTTATCTGTCAGGCAAAGGCAGTTTTGTTTAGATACTAGATATAAAGAAACAAAGGAAAGAAAAAGGACATGCTACAAAAATATAATAAGAAAGAAAGTAGGGGAAAGATAGAGAAATGGGATTGGCTCGTGGAAGTGATAACGCTATTCTCTTTCAATCGAAAATAATGAAAAGAAGAAACGAAGGACAGAAAGAAAGAGAGAGAGAGAGAGAGAGAGAGAGAGAGAGAGAGAGAGAGAGAGAGAGAGAGAGAGAGAGTTAAATCGAGATTTTTATACTTTTTACAAATTGAACTATTTCGCAATAGCTCTAAAATAAACATATCAAACGTTGTAATAATTAAATTACCATCATCGTATAATATTAATCTTTGAACCACGATCCCCTTCCCAATCCCGTGACCCTAGTTCGACCCTGTGGATCCTGACTGAAAAATAGCCGAAGTTGTGAAGTGTTATATCCTATTAATTATCTAATTAGTGACACGCGTGGACGGATCAAATGTCCCTAATGACTCTCTAGCGAAACCACAGCCAAGGGAAACGGACTTGGAACGATCGGCGGAGAAATATGACCTTGTTGATCTTGACTCTAGTCCCACTAATTGTAATATATTATTTAAAAGCTTTACGGGCGGTTAAATAATAGATAACAACATTTTTAAAGGAATCTTTATAGGCAACGTTATAGCTTTATAGAAACAGAAATTCCCAGGTTCGGAATTCTATCCACCCGGGTACATGTAATAGGGTAAGTCGTTTTTTAATTTTTTTTTTAAATATCAAATATGAGTCACTGAATGTTGTGCATTCGTCTCTTAAGTACTGATACAAAAAATAGATCTTGGTCATTATTTGTTTTTCCATATTTATTTGTTTTTTGTTTTGTTTCGTTTTTTTTTTTTTCATTTATAACAGAAAAAAATCATGTTTGTCTTTTTTTTCATATTTTCACTGTTACTATCATAATTAATGAGCATTTCGGAGCCGTCACTGATATTGGGGGCATATTTTTAATTTGAATTTTAGTTATAATTTCTTCATTTCATTCTGATAAAATAAAATGACAAATTGCCTGCTTTAAATACTGAAATTGTTAGATTTCTAATCAATTTTTGGACAAATATTATAAAACCGGAGATTTTTCAGCGCATTTTTGTCTGCGATCTTTGATGCTATATCCTCAAAAATTGGTACAAGTGCAAGATCTTATAAAAAGTGAAAAATCGACCTACCCTAATATGTAATTACCCAAACCCTACACCACGTGTAGGGTGTGACACAAAGTCACGTTTTAAAGCTGAATTTACGTTTGGGTTTGAATTCAGAGTTTCCTTTGCGTTTTCCTCCGTAAATGCCCGGATAGTTATCTTACAAGCAAAGGCTAGTTTTTTCTTCTAGACTGGTTGCCATTCCAAGGTTAAAGATCTCAGTATGCCCGACTATTTATGTATAGCAGAAGGGAGAACATTTATAAGGATACCTTTCTCTGTGGTATTAACGTTATTTGAAATGCAAACGGCCTCGTTCAGGATTCGAACTTGGGTCAATGTGTCCATTTCCCACAACGATAACCATTACACGAGGCCATCCGAGGTACAAATAACGGTTGCTCCGATTCTAAGGGTTAAAAATGCAATAAGTCGGTTGCGGAAGAAAGTGTATATTAATTGATATGGAGACATTTTTCGGAATGATTGGCTTGCAGAAAATATAACTTCCAGAAAGGTTATTGGGGTCATTTTCTTTCATCCTTTCATAAAATTAATTCTACTTCTGTCTCATAACATATGTAATATACTGAGCTTAATTTAGTTTTGCACTAGGCCAATGTGGCAGCTAATAAGAATCGAACTCATTAACAATGATCACACAGACCACCCAAGTGAAACGAATAAGACATACTGGACACTGCTGGAGAAGCAAGGAAGAAATAATGTGATGATACCCACTCTGTACTCGTGCAACTTCGTTGCACAATGTTGATGACCCTACGTTGTTATATCTGTGCTGGTCGGTTCGAAAGGTACGAACTAGAGACAGGTTCATAAGTTTGAAAAAAAAACAAACACGACAACACAAAGTTTGACGACAGGACGCTAATGGAAGAGGGAGGTGTGACACTTTGGACAGTTTGTGTTGGGGCAGAGGACACTTCAATATATATGGTCCCCTGGCCAGAAAGTTGTCTTAACTATAAGTCGATTACTGGCTTCATTGGTGTGGTTCCCTGTCTATTTGCTATCTATCAATTGACACAACGTTATTCTCTGCTTATCTTGATCTGCCTCTTTGGGGCTCGAGCCAGCTGAATATATGCAGAATCTCCTCCATACCCACCACACGGATCCGTCTACCCACCTAAAGATATTATCTTTAAGTGACTTCGATTCAAGGTAGTCGTATATTTTTATGGCTTTCCTAAACCTTATGAACCTAATATATTCTATTTTCCTTCTTTTTTTCTTCTGGACGTATTTTCATTCGACCATTGTGTCACAATAAGTGATGCTTTCCTACGGAAACCAGCACATGGGTACGCCAGTGTGGGCCGTCCAGCAAAGGCCTACACTAACCAGCTTTGCGCGGATACTGGATGCGGCGCAGAGGACCTCCCGAGGACAATGAATCAAAGAGACGGTTGGTGAGAGATTACCATGAATATCCATGCTACTAGCGCGACATGATGATGATGGTGATCTACTCACCAAGCTCGCTAACGAGACACCCCCTATCCCTTAATAGTTGGTATTTTTTATGTATGAATTTTGTACGTAAATTACGAGTGTAATCTCATAAGTAAGATCTCCAAAGCCCTTGGGATGCATGAAGAATGTTCGTACAGATTTGGCAACACTATCGTGTTTGTTGTGCATGCATCTGTCCCTAGCCTTGTGCGCGCATTGCTGCCACGCCCATAAATTTTCTATAAATTGTCTTTCAGCCAGAAGGGATTTCTTATATTCTAATTTTTTTTACGCGGTATTAGCGACAAACTTAGCTTAGTTTAGCATATGAGCAAAAGTATGGAGTTATCAGTGAGAACAAAAATCATTAAAAATGGACGTGCCCAGGAGCAAAGAGTTAATAAAATAAATAAATAAATGGACATGTATAAAAAAGTTATTTTTATCGTCAGTCTTTATAACATTTATCCTAATAAAAATTGGAAAGGATTATGTTATGAAAATAATCTTTTAGGTACCACCAAAATATGTCACATGATCAGTTTAGGTCATATTGTAGGAAGAAACGTAAATATTTTTGAACTTTTTCTTTTAAAATCTCGCAAAAAAGAAATAACCAACATAAAGTATTGCTACAAAGAAAAACAGTTAATTCAAAGATCAAATTATCCGATTGGGGAAAAATTACTCGCCTTCACCTTTTAGGTTTTTTTACAATAGTGCCAATTTCTTTATTGATATTTTTTTAGCAGAATTCTGTATTCATGGTTCTTTTACTAAAAAGCTCTCGCATTGAAACTTATAAAAATCTTCTGATATAATTATTCAGACTCTTATCTTTATAGAACAAAAGTAAAAATCGTTTTCTGTCGGTTCATTTTTTTCATATTTTATAAAATAAAATAGGGGGGGGGGGTAGACTTCGTAAAAAATATTTCCCCTAATATATATTTAGAAAAAAAATATCTCAGACATATTTTCATCAAAAGGTAAGAAATTCTGGAAATTTTCGGGAAAGTCAGACCATTAATTTATTTTGGGGCGCCGATCTTTACTTTAAAAACGAATTAAGATTAATTAAATCGATTAAGCTCAAATTTTTGTTTTAGTCGAAAATAATATTACATATGTAATTAATGTTTAATACATTTTAATCATTAATTTAGCCAAAAAAAAATTACAAAATCAGACGTTGTAAGTGAAGTTAACAAAACACGTCATTCAGTGTATTTCAGAACTAGGATAAACTTTATATGACTTCTCCAATACACTGGATGACTCGGTTTTTATAGCCTATAACTTTCAGAAGTGTAGAAATAGCAAAAGTAATAATATTTATTGTATTTAAAGTCTTGTTTGTGGATTATGCCTTCCATAGGAAGTATTTCTTGTCAAAATGAATGAAAAAATAAAAACTTGAATAATTGTACAAAGCAATGTAAACATTTTTTTCCGCAGCAGACGGTAAAAACGGCTTATTTGGCAGACCATTAAAAAGGTTTGTTGCCTCTTTCAAGGATTTATAACGTAAACACATTTCTATGTTTTATACATACATATATATAACATAGAAATGTGTTTACGTTATAAATCCCTGAAAAAGGTAACAATCTCTTTATATATATATATATATATATATATATATATATATATATAAAGTGGTCAAATATGTGTTTGAAATGGCGAAGGCCGACAATTTTTAGGGAGATTATGTGCTTAATTAAAGTCATACCTAATTTGTTAATTAATTATAATTAAATGAATTAGGCGTGCATATCGGTTTAAATGTAAAGCGTAAACAAATCGAGAAAAAGTCGATTCTGTATGTACATTTCAGCCCATTAGGCCTCATCAGCAGAGCTATAGACAGGGTAGTGCTTTGTGCGCGATTCGAACCCTACCTGTCAGGCTTACAGGCGGACATTCTAACCACTACACTAGCTGGCTTCCCAGAATCTCTCGTTTATTTTAAACTGATATGTATATCGCACTTTTTGGGTGACTTATGGCACGACAGTATGAAGTGGTCACACGATGTGTTTGAAATGGCGAAGGCCGACAATTTTTTAGGGAGATTATGTGCTTAATGAAAGTCGATCGCACAAAGCATACCCTGTCTATAGCTCTGCTGATGAGGCCTAATGGCTTTTCATAAGACGATATATATATATATATATATATATATATATATATATATATATATACCACCTGGACCCTAACGAAGCGACTAGAGAATAAACTAGATGGGAGCTGCACAAGAATGCTGCTGGTGATCCTGAACAAGACGTGGAAACAACACCCCACGAGAAAACAGCTATACTGTCACCTGCCACATATCACCCAAACCATTAGAGTAAGACGGGCAAGACACGCGGACACTGCTGGAGAAGCAAGGGCGAACTCATAAGCGACGTCCTCCTGTGGAAGCCAGCACATGGGCATGCCAATGTGGGCCGCCCGGCAAAGACGTACATTGATCAGCTCTGTGCGGATACAGGATGCTGCATAGAGGACCTCCCGAGAATGATGAGTGATAGGGGTGGATGGAGAGAGATTGTCATGGATATCCGTGCCAACAGCGCGACATGATGATATATATATATATATATATATATATATATATATATATATATATAAAGTCTAATAAAAGCCACATTTGAAAAAATCGTCTAATGAAAAGCCACATTCGAAAAAATAAACACAAGATAAAATATTAAATAATTAGAAGAAACAGCAATGAACCCAGAAATAAAGTCTGAACCTAAAAAGTATATTTTGTCTTCTTTCCTTCCTTAATTCATTTACAGCTCGACGACCAACAGATGGAAGAACCTCATATAATCGGTCTCAAGAAAAAAAAAAAAAAAAAAAAAAAAAAACCAGGAACAACGCACCAAACAAGCAAAGCCTAATCCAACATAATTTCCCTTACCCCATATATTTTCTACCATTTTTGTCGTATTTATTTATTTAACGTTGTTAAAATTACATTTAAAAATCTCAGTCAAGACATACAATGCAAAATAATTTAAGAGAATTATCAGTTTGAAAAACATCTCGAAAATAATATGAATATGTTTTCTTTTTGTTTTCATTGGCCACACTCCAAGAAGAAAAAAACGTTTCAAAGCACACACACACAAAAAAAAAAACAAAAAAAAAAACAACAACAAAAAATAGCTGAAAAACTTTCTTGACAATATTTACTTTAATTTTCTTGTTTTTTAAATAAAATACCCAAACTAAAAGTAAGTCTTCCATTTACGAACAGTCAAACACGATAAAAATGGTAGATAGACGTACTCTTAAATGAATTTATGTTTTAAAACTGTTATTGTTTTCGGGGACTAGCACCATCTCGCTTCGAAAACATCTCAGGCGACACTGCATTTATATTGCCGTCGTCGTTTCTGATTGGTTGGTCAGAACAATTAGCATAAACAATTAATCATATAAATACACTAGTCTTCACCACCGAACCTCTTTTTTGTTACGTCCAGTTTCACGGGAAGCACGCCATTTTTCTCTTCTCTGCAGCAAAGAAAAGCAATACGTATTCTTTCATTCATTGATTATTGATAAATCAACACTGAAAATTTCATTAAAATCTGATAATTTCCTGATTTTTCCTAATTTTTTTTCAATCGGTGGGGTTATTTGATTTTGTAAAATACGTCCATGACGTCATAATTGTTGGTAGCTAAAGCATTACATTTTTGTATATTACCACAAATCTCCCCAGTGGGATATATTTTTTAATCGACGCTTTAACCAAACAGGTGCGCGTTTTTAATCACTGTACTAGGTATACACTTTTTATCATCTGCTACAAATTTTAAAAAAGGAATTAAAATGAATTAAATCTATTATTTAAGGTCAAACTTTTGGCTAAATCGATAAGTAGTAACATAATGACCAGCATTAAAAAAAGAAAAAATATCATTACATATGCAGTTTATTTTTAATACATTTAAAGGGATTTGTTTTGGTCAATTTCTGTCTCTTTTTCAATGGTTTTAAGTGCTTGTTTACAATTTTAATGTAATATTCGCGATTGCAAAAAAAAAAAAAAAATTACCAAAAATTAGGTAATTATCCGATTTTAATGAAATTTTCAGTATTGATTTATCAATTAATGAATTTTATAATGCATAAGTTATTTCATTTCAAAACTTTAATTTAGTATTTTTGCTATGAAAAATTAATGTATTAAATTCATTTAAAATATGAAAAGCCTGATGTTAAGTTTAAAATGTTATATTTTTAGATTCTAGAAATAAATATCTATTTAATGCAAACCTTATTTTATTACACCAAAGTGTACTTTTCGAAGAAAAATCGATTGAAAATGTACCCCCCCCCTTTTTTAAGCAGAAAAAATATCGATGTATAATTTTTTCTTTTATAAGATAATAGCCAATTAAATAATTATCGAAATGAGTAAAAAATAAATCTCCAAAAAATTAATTATTTATTATTTTTTTACATTTTATTTTTCAATTTTCGGTACTTATTTTCTCATGGAAAAGCCACCGTAAAATTTTTTTTTTTCTATTCATAACTTCGGTCTTTTATCTATTTATTTATACTGTAATTAGAAAACTATAAGACCAAATCGCAAAAATGTTACGCCCAAAACATAGGGAGGTCAAAATTAAGTGACCTGAAACAAATGAGAAAGTTTTGAAATAAAATAAATAATGCTTTATGAAGATCATTCATTGATAATTAAACACTGAAAATTTCATTAAAATCCGATAATTCCCTGATTTTTGGTAAATCATTTTGTCAAAAACGCAGTTTAGCCTCATTTTGGGTATACTTACCTGTACACAACTGTGTGACGTCATACATCCCTGAGTAAACAAACCTAAATTTTATACAAGAACCAGAAGAATCCGTACGATAAAAGAAAGAAAGAAAGAAAGAAAGAAACTATATTAGCGGGGTTCTATTTGGGACTGCCATCCAACACCGAACAAAAATCAGCAGATCACAGAAGCCAGGAATCAAGTCGAGGTGAATACATTTATTTTTTAAATGCCACAACTTAGAATGGCTGTTGTTTTTAACTAATCGTAAGACGTAAACTCAAAAACAAAAACAGTCCCATTACTTGAAAAATTATCGTAACCTAATCTTCCCACTTACCCTCACTTTTTCTTTTACCGCACTTGGCTCAATATAAATAAATAACGAATAATAGGCCGTGATCCAATTTGAAAACGATGTTGGCTAACTCCGTTTATCGTCCACGTTGTAAAAAAATGTCAACATTCGATATTTTTGCACGTGGCCGCCTGCTGAGGAACTCTCTAGTGGTCGGAAAATCAATTTAGTGCTTGTTGCTATGGTAATTATAAAACTTGTAGTTAAAAAAAAGCATGACAAGTGTAATGGCTGCTAGTGAGGTGTCGTGATATTACAGAAAATTGTTTTGCACTCAGGATTTATTAACTTTTTAAGTGCAAGAGCCAAAAGGAAGAGAAAGACGAAGAAAATTATCAGGTCTGTCCATGAAATTTTTTTTATTTAATTTACTCGTTAAAGTGACATATTTTCAAATTAAAACAAAAACAAAAAACAACAACAACGAACTATTAAATTAAGTATTTGCGTAAAGTTTTAACTTTGTTTTGTTTTGTTTTGTTTTTTCAAATTTGCATAAGTTTTATAGATTAGTCATTTTGTAATGAAATTACATTTTCAACTTTTTAGAAGTGAGCTTGTTAAAAATGCTCTCAAAGTGATTATTTTCCTTTTTACTTAAAAAATTAAATAAATTAAGCTAAGTAAAATGGATACCTTTCTTTAAGGCACCGCTTCACATATTTTTTTTTAATCTATAAAATTCAATAAAAAATAGAAAATATTATTAAAATGCTTATTTGCATTTTTTTTTTTTTTTTTTTTTTTTTACTTAAAAATATTTATTTATCCACTTAACGCAGGTAATATTGAACAATTTAGTTGCAAAATCAATGCGAAACTTTTTCCAAATAAAATTTGTTTGTACCCTTTCTGAACAAAAACAATTTTGCGAAATAAATGTTTAAATTAAATTCCTTCAAAAGACAAAAAGGAGTGATAGTTTTACTAAAGTATTCAATTTAAAATAGTATTGATTTTTTTTTTTAATGAATTTATTTTTGCTACATATTCTTAATAAAGAACATTAACTGTGATTTTGTTTTTTTTTGTTTCTTTATTATGCGTTTGTTTTATTGTCCGTAATTTCTGCTAGAATAAGAGTGTAATCTGTGTGGTAAACTGTGAATTCAGTGGCGTAAATTTTTGTCATAGTCTACTGGACGTTAGTGGAATATGAAAGTCCAATGTATATATTTTTGATTTATGAACTAACTGGGATTAATTCTTTAGATAAAAATGAAACCCTAAGGAAAACAGAATACATTTATAAGCTTTAAAAATGCGTAGTGATTCAGTTATACACTTTTTGACCTCAAGACTGCAAAAGTGGACTGTTATATATATATATTTGTTACTCTGAAATAAAAAAAAATCATTTTTATTAAAAGTATTAATCCCAGTTCAGAAATTAAAAATATATACATTGAACTTCATTTCATATTCCACTAACATCTGCCCAGTAGACTTTGGTAAAAGATTACGCCGCTGAATTCAATCTCTTTAATGAAAGTATCGTTATTTCCGCCTAGGAGAGGATCAATATCGTATTTATGCCCAAGGACAATTAATAAAATAGATTTCCAATAAATAATAAATAACATCTTTGTACGTCGATTTTTTGGTGCTTGAAATAGCCCGCCCATGCAATTTACCTCATTTTTATTATAGTTACTCATGCAGAATAGCACGCAAGAGATAATATTATTAGATTACGTATAAAAAGCATTACATGACATTTTACGGAAGTAGCCGAAACCTTTGAGACATTAGGGTTAGAGTTAGGCTACTTAAGGAGTTTCCGTAATCTAATGATATTTATCCGTAAAATGCGATTCTAATAATGATATCTCTTGCACACTATTCTACATTTCTACAGTCATTTGCTTTGTTCTACAGAAGAGGTAAATCTCAAAAAGCTACAATTCGGCCATTGGTGATATTTCTGTGTCTTATCATCAAAGTATTATCTTGTTCATTGTTTTTTTTAATGAGATCCTACATGTAAAAGGAAGAAAAATAATCAAGTTCCACCAGCATATTGCTGAAGGCATCAGGGAGTAACTTTTACCCTTTTAGTGCTATAGGGAGATAATACTTGGGAGACAGATCTCATCTAACTAATCATATACTTTAAAATAATGATCCTGCTTGAGAGAGGTGTTGAATTTGTGTGATAAATTTTGATCCCGGTGAATTGAATAGGGTCTGGAATTAGTGCGATTAGATTATTTGAAAATGTTACCTATTCTTTATCTAGTGATTTATTTCCTTTGTTTTCTTTTTTTTTCTCTAGGTACTTTTTTGGGGTACTTGTTTTTTTTGTTTTTTTGGGGGGTACTAAATTCTACTTGGGATGCCAACATTCATGCTAAAAATCAATTCCATCCACTGCTGTTTGACTATTGTGGTGTGTCCAATGCCACCATTATGCCTTGATAGATATACACTTAAATATAACTAGCTCTAACTTTTCAAAGGACAGAAGATTAGATATTGATAAATGTCTACCATCAGCCATATTACTATATACATCAAATTTCTGTCATTGCATAACTTACGGATAGCTACAGCTTTGACCATCACATTTTATGTGCTTACTCATGAAAACCCAGAGCATATTTTTAGCATATTATTTTTTTGAAAATCCAAAACATTTTAAAGTTTTTAGCAAGGGGCTTAATTTATTATTCAAGTATAATACTGAATTGGACCCTTACTTTATATCCATCTGGTTAACAACTAAATCTTTATCTTTTTATAGAACTGAAACCAGCTGTAAGTAGACAGTGGTCTATTGTTGGTATCAGATGGACAGCAAGGGAATTCCTTTTTACAAGCACTAGATCAGGGAAATTGTTTTACATCTTAGGTGGAGCGCCACACCTACCATCAACACCCCACTTTACTTCACAGATCCAATATTTGCTACTCATGCACTGAGTTGGCAAGGACGAGTATCAAATCTGAAACCTTATGATTCTGAGGCGGATGCTCTACCAACTGATCTAAACTGAAAAATTAACCTTGCATTACATCAGGTTTGTGGCAGATGAGTTGGGTACATACATACATTCATGCACATAGGGACACAGAATATTTGTGTGGAAGAGAAAAATAATCAGAATTTTATTTCAATGTCCGCATTATTTGAACTTAACTGCCCACTGACTTTACTATTACTCCACCACTCTCCTGTTTGGACTATTTAACTGCATGAAAAAACTTAAATATTTAAAGAAAACATGATGATTAAACACTGAATCTTTTTTTTTTTTTTTTTTTTTTTAATAGTTTTGGGGTTAAAATTTATTTCTGCAATCAATTTTCATGTTGTGCATTGAAAATCAAGGAAAATAGGGACAGTCTGTGAATAGGAATTAGTGCAAGCATCACTAGCAGAATAGCATTATTATTTGTATAATATAAATGTAATATATATATATATATATATATATATAGTTGCGGCAGACTGGCCTATTTTCAGTATCAGCCAGACAGCGAGGAAGTCTATCCCAGCTTTTAGTTATCACTCTATCCTCTTTTCGTTAGCACTAGACCAGGAAGATTGTTTTTTTGCTGAGGTGGAGCGCCACACCTACCGTCAGCTCCCCACTTTACCGCACAGATCAGATTACTCAGTCTTTACTACTCATGTGCTGAATTGGCAGTGACCGGTATCAAACCAGGATCTTAGCTGGGTCCTCTACCAACTAGAGTTAAACCATATATATATATATATATATATATATATATATATATTACAAAAATGTACTGACAATTTGCACAAAGTAATTAGCAGTGGTCAAGAATTAATGTAATTATTATGAACATAATATTATGATTTTTGTGGCCATCCTTAGGCTTCAAGCAAGAGCACTGTCCAGCGGAGATCCTTTGTGTTAAGCAGAGCGCAATCTTTAGTGAAGAATCCTTTGGTTGCTCCTTAGTGTCCCTTGATATTGGGTATGATCCTTTGGTTGTTCCTTGGTGCTCCTCAGTGTTGCAGATTATTCGTCAATGAGTGCAAATGGATGTCTGTCAATATCAGTGATTAAATAGTTAACCAACTACGTATTCAGGCTGTTGATTGGCTGAGGTTTAAACCATGTGACCTCGCTTAGTCTATAAATTTAAGTGGTGGATTGCAACACAGCTTATATCACAAAATATATATATATATATATATATATATATATATATATATATATATATATTAATATCTGATTAAAAAGTGATATCTGTGTGAAATAATCAATTCAAGACAATTTTCTCCTTCACTTGAAAATATCCTAATAACTCTGTTATAATTTCCCACATATTGGAGAAAATGCTTTCTTTCTTTAGTTAATATTCAACTTCAGTTTAGTAGATATCATCCAGAGGCAATCTTCAGTTGAATGGATTCATTAAACTAGTAGGAATGTGGAATTTCTACATCTTCACTGTGAGGCTCTTCTAGGGCTTAATGAAAGCAGTTGAATATGTCTCTTACTGAAAAATATTTGTATAAAGAATCAGTATATGTAATGTGTCTGTTGTTTGTTTCTTATATGATGAAAACCACTTTCCCTTTCTTTATCTGTCACACTAAAAGCTCTGGTCATTCTTCATGAAATTTAAATTTTGTTTGCTATTTTTATCTCATACATTAGTATATACATATTGAGTCTGCATAGACACATTCAGTGTTTGTGTGTCAGTTTTTATCAAAATGTGTGTGTGTATAGAGAGAGAGAAAGAGAGGGTTGAGTGAAAAGTTTATAGGCTGCTCAAGATACTCATGGAACATGACCAAATGAGGTCTATTTTTCAATATAGTCCCCTTGTGGTCCACAGTTTTTCCATTGGTGTTGTAGTGCTTGGATCTCATTGGTAAAAAAGTCATCAACAGTAGATATGTCTTCATCTTATGAAATTTTCAGCCCACCCTTGTGTGTGTGTATATATATATATATATATATATATATATATATATATATATATATATATATAGTGCTCAATATCAGTGATGGAGCATATCTCCTTATTATAATGGAGATGATGTGTATGCCTGTCTGTAACCGAAACTAAGTCACCCCTGATATCACAATTTCCTTAGTTATTTACATCACATTCCATGATTATATTCTATTTAAATCTCAAATATTAAGAAAAATATATATTATTTGTACTGTTAGCCTTATCTACATACTAATAACATGCAATTGCATTTATATATACAACCAAATAGCATATAATAGTGTGAACAGGAATGATATTTTGCATATTGATCTTCAAAAATTGATTTCAAGAAATATTTGCCTAGTTTTATTGATTTCTAATTGTTTGGTTCAATTTTAATAATATAAAAAAATCCATTACCAAAAAAAATAATGTAATTTCAGTTTCTGATTTAGTTAAATAGTTGAATTAAGAAAATTTTACAATAAAAGCTAGAACTGATGAAAAGAGCTAGTGTTAAAATTGTTCTATTCTTTGAATATACCCCTCTGTTTCAAATAAGTTTAAAGTAATAATAGTTGGCTAACACTGGTGTATTCATGTGTAAGTGTCCACAGGAGAATGTCACTAATTTATATCTCTATCTCTGTATAATGTACCCTTTCTCTCTCACTTGAACCATATGTTCTCTCTCTCTCTCTCTCTCTCTCTCTCTCTCTCTCTCTCTCTCTCTCTCTCTCTCATATAGTCTATCTTTGTCACTCCGTATCATATACTCTCTCTCTGTTTTGATCACTATATATCATATACTCTCTCTTTATCACTATAATCTTTCTTTTTTTTGTTCATTCTGTATGTTAATCTCTCTCTTTGTCACTGTATCAGGTACTCACCCTTTGTGAACTCTGTATAAGGTGTTCTCTTTTTTCATCATTATGTATAATATCTCTTTTTCTCACTCTGTTTGAGATACTCTGTCTCTTTCTATGTAAGGAATTTTCTCTTTTAGTCACTCTATAATGTACTCTTTCTATTCTTTCCTAATATATAAAACTAAAAAAATGTCCTGCTTTCTTATACATGTGTTCTGTTCAACCATAACCATACACACACACACACACACACACACACAGTCACTATTATCCCATGATAAATTCATTTCGCTGTCAATTCACCATTTCATTTGTTGAATAAATTTATTTGTAAAGAACAAAACATTGAATGAATAACAAATCAACATTATATTCAGGTAGCAACAAGAGGAGAAATGAAAAATTTCTTGAGGTGACCTTTTTACTTGGCACCTAGATGTCTCCTCCTCCTTCTCTTCGTCATCGTCATCATCAATATCACCATTTTGTTTTTATTGCCATTGTTACATTATTGAAACTCATCACTGCTGCCTTCAAATTAATTGATGGATTAATATTCATTTACTTGATAATAAAAAAAAAAGGTGACTTCTGAGTAAGATGAATCTGTGTTAAATGTTAATATGATTGTGTTAATTGATTTTCTCAATAAAAATGAGAACAAAAACATTCTAATTAAAACTGATGAAATATTAGCACGTTTTTTTTTCATTTTGGCATCTGAGTTCTTATTCTTAAATAGAAAACTTGTTATTTTTCTTAATTACCAAGCAACTTAAGGAGGTGATTTATTAAATAAATGGAAAGAAAAAAAAACTCTTTCAATGTTCTTTCCACAATTGTCTGAAAACAATGTGCTAATTTTTTTTTAACTTGCTACCTTGATACTTTTTATCAGACTGATTTTGATTATAAAGAAATTGTTTTGTCACAATATGATTGTCTCTAAGATGTGTATAAAATATTAAAAGCAATACATAAGCAAAGGAGGTTTTTGCTGGACTTGAACTCTGTACGAGAGCAGCTTCTTTCTTTTAGCTTCAATGGCATGTACTTGTTGTCCTCTTGATTGCATTCTCCACCCCTCACAGAAAATATATAATAGGTATATATATATATTACCTACCTCATCACAAGTAGGTTGTGACACAAGGTCAATTTCTTAAGTGGTGTTCAACGATTGAATTCAGTTTTTCTTCTCCTAGACTGGTTACCTAGCCATGGTTAAATAGCCCAGCCTGCCCATTTATTTATCCAAAGTTGAAGGGAGAGTAGTTGGATGCATATCTTTCCCAAGGGTATTAGCACAATGGAAATGCAAACAGCCTCGTCCAGGATTTGAACTCGGGTCAATGAGTCCATTTCATATGACTCTAACCATTGTACCACACGCCTTCATATAAAGGGACTATATAAAGAATCCCCAACCCTCAGGCCTCATGTAGCCCTACACCCAACTATTACATTTTTTTCTTTGCCTTTTGATTTTGACTGTAATGAAGAAGTATCATTACAATTGCAGAAGGAACTCATTGATCTTCAGTGTTCAGCAGATTTGAAATACAAATTTCTTACTTGCCATATCCTTTATTTCTATAAGAAACATGTGCTTTAATCTGGATGATTCCCCCTACCTTATCACCCCCATCCAGTAAGTAATGAGCATGTTTGGTGCTACATTGCCACTGTGAACATTTGTTCTTTAAAATGGAGCATGCCAAGAGTACACAACATTTGCAACTGCCAAATCATCTCTTGTCTAATGTGCTCCTTCTGTCAACCTTTTCATTTAACCCTGATATTACATCTTTTTGTAATTGCAAACAACATCAGATGTCTCATTATTAAATTATGATTGGAAATTTAGCTGTTTTTGTTTTTTTCCCTCATTCCTATAAAATTGCGGTCTCTAGCCCTCCTGAGTTAATTTTTTATTGCAAATTGAAATATTCTCTAAGTTAGTGCATTTCTATACTTTTATATTAACAAAAATATTGTTGATGCACCATTTTTGTTGTGCTATGGTAACACTCATACAGAAATCAGATCATTATAATATAGATTTTATTTTGCAAATGCATTGATTCTGAATATCATGCTCTTGGGCTTTTATTAGAAATGCTTAAAAGAAAAAAAAACAAAACAAAACTGGCTGAATGAAAATATGGAAAATATTCATTGTTTTAGGTTTTAAGAATGTTTTCTACCATAAAACAAATGTTTCTAAATGTCATCTTTTTGACAAAGTTCAATATGAAAGGCACCCAAACTTTTACTCTCCCTTCAAATTATGTGATTTATGACATTGCCAGAGTCAGCTTATCAATCTCTTCAAGTTGGCCTGGGGCCAATTCTAATTTTACTTGTATTGTGTGTAAACACAAAGAAAGAATTCTTAGAACCTTGTTTTTATCTAATTATGTAAAATCACATCTGTCTGGTGTCTCTTTTCATTCTTCTCTATTTTCTTTATAGATCCTTGTATGGCAAATACTTCACCTTAACTAATAATAACAAAAAAACAATACATTATGGAGGAAATATATTTCTATTAGTGAGATCACTCTTTCTAAACACAGGAAGAGTAGAAATTGGTAAGAGCATAATAAAATGGAGATAACCTAGTTATATTATTTGACTTGACCAAAAAAGATTTGTATTATAGGTTGCTAGCAGCACCTGTGAATATACAACAGTATGATAATTTAATTAATACAATGTTTGATATGTTTACTTAAATAGTCCAATATGTAAAAGTATGATAATCTTAATTTAACTCTCTCTCACTATTCTTTTCTTTCTTTCCTTCTTTTCATCTTTTTTGATTGAAACAGATTAGTGTTATCAACCCCTCTCTCTTTCCCTTACTCTTTTTCTTATATTTTTTCTCTGTAGCATGTTTTTTTTATTTCCTTTCTTTCTTTATAATATAAACAGAATGGTCCATTATTTAGCTGCAGTGTCAATACTCATAAGAAATAAGAATTCGGTGATTAAACAACACCAGATATTCAAGATTTACATTTTTACATTTCATCTTGGATTATTTGAATGGTCTTATTTTTAACCAGAAGGTGTTGCAAGATGATAAAGATTAAAGAACACCAATATTATTATATAGATAGGAATAATAATAATAATAATAATAGTCAATCATGGTGATAAGTTCCATGATATAAAAGAAGATCTAAACATTTTGTTTTGATCAACTTTGACCATGAACTGTATGCCTGCATTTAGTAATCCATTATAAAAACAAATCAAATTCCTAAACTCTTTCTTCAGTAGATCTCAATAGAGCACAGAACTAATTAGTATATAGCATAAACCATCTTGTTTAATACTTACTGTTATCCATTTATAAAAGCATCTACTTACTGTCATCAAATAAAGTATGTATTCCATACTGAAAGATAAGATAGCAGCTCTTTTTCTGTTAAGAAAATAAATCGATTTACCATTTGTTAACCGAAGGAACCAATATCTGTATTTAAAGAGCTATACACAAACACATTCCTAGCCTTCCTTCCTCTGTCTCTTTCTTTCTCTCTCACCCAAACCATGTGCACTTACTCTTACCCACAGGATCTAGTTTGCTATCGCTTGATTCGATCTCAAATGTGTTGACTGTTTTACAACTGGGAAGGTTGTTTTTGTTCCCCTCATATTCCCACAATTGTGTTAACTCCTTGACAAATAACAAATAATGAACAACCAAAACAAAAAAATCGACAATAAAATAAATTAAAAAAACAAAAAAAAAAACAACCCTTGCAGGTAAAACTTGTTCAAGCAGATTACAATGATGTTTGGGAAGCTTGTGAATTGGGAGGAATTAGTTTTGCTAAGTTGGTGTGCTTGTGATAGCTGTGTGTTTGCAATGACATTTTCTGCTGTAGCGCAGGAGCTGATCCAGTTGCTGATTAGATAAATGAGCAGATTGTGCAATGTCAAATCTGCCCACATTTTGCCAAGTTACCTGCCTGCGTTAAATAAAATGGCAAAAGTCTCAGATGATGACAGGACTGTCATAAATTGAATCCAGCACTTCACTTGGCTTCCTTGTCT
The DNA here is from genome assembly GCA_023376005.1 of Doryteuthis pealeii. Classification (NCBI taxonomy): domain Eukaryota; kingdom Metazoa; phylum Mollusca; class Cephalopoda; order Myopsida; family Loliginidae; genus Doryteuthis; species Doryteuthis pealeii. Next base: position 116,368,774 of record CM042138.1, read on the forward strand.
TTAACGCATCTCCATTTTGTAGAAATTTGTTGGGTGATTAGCATCCAACTGTGTTGTGAGCTGAGTATGCTGTTGTTTTGATCAACAGCAACTAAGCACTACTCGCTGGTGCCCAAAACAGCTGGTATTTATAGAACTCAAGAATAGTCCATTCATGTATTTGGGTGATTCCATTCCTTGAGTCCTGATTGGCTGCTTGGTTTCTATGATGTTATGAGGCTTCATGAATACTCTGGCATTCTGCAGTAAGATTGCAACAAGGTTAGATCCATATTGAGTTACAGCTTCGTTGTTGCCTTGTCTTACCAATTCAACCTTAATTGGAACTTAGTATGTTTATTCTACACATTTTAGCATATTTTCTTGGCTGCTTGGACGTTTCCTCGGAATTTGGAATACTTGAGCATTTCCTTTGTAGGGATTTATAAGAAAAATGCCATGAGATGTACATATTTAAAAAAATGTCATTCAGCAACCAATAAATAATTTACCTAGTAAAGTCTAAGGTTGAGAAAATTATTCAGGATTACTTAGATGCTAATTATGAAGGTGCTCTTATCATAATGATTATTGTCATAGGAGTTTTCCTTCTCCTAGACTGGTTACCTATCCAAGGTTAGAGAGCCCAGTCCACCCTACTATTTTACCCATAGCTGGAGGGAGAATATATGGATTCATACCTTTCCCAAGGGTATTAGCGCAATGTGAAATGCAAACAGCCTTGTCTAGGATTTGAACTCGGGTCGATGAGTCTATTTCCTACGACTTTAACCATTATGCCACGTGCCTCCATATTTTGAATTTGAAAACCTGAGGTCAGTCATTGATTGGGTTTGTGGCATTCCTTGTGCACCAATTCTTTCCTATTGACTATGCCAAAAAGTGTGGATGCTCCAACACAAGCCTTCACAATTATAAATAAAACACCATAGGTTGTTCCTTGGATGGACCCTCATGCATTGAAATCAATGAGTGAGTCCATTTTGTTTTTCATTGTCATAAGAAATGGATATGGTTCTTTATAGCTCAATTGATTAGAGCAGATTTTCTCAGGTACAAGTTTGATAGTATGGATTCCCTTGACTCTTTCTCACCAACTATTCCTATCAGCCATTACTCTTGGTAGGTCCTCTACACGACATCCAGTGTCTTCACAGAGCCAATGAATGTAAGTTTTTGCTAGTTGGCCAACACTGGTATCTCAGAGTGTAGGAGTCCACAAAAGAACTTCATTCATGAATTTATCTCTGTAGTACCCAAGATGTCATGTTCATCTTACTTGAATGGTTTGTGAGATGAGAAGTAAGTGGCCATACAGCTGCAGTTTCATAGGGTTCTGCTTTGCGGATTTATTGAAAATAGCTTGCAGCATCCTTCAAACCATATTGTTCTTCATTTTTGTACGTTAATAACCTGAGTACGTTGTAATGATAGAATATTAAAATGAAAGTCAAAAATTAAAATTTAGAAAAGTTGTTTTGTTTCTTGATAATTTATGACAGATTTTAAAGAACATTTTGTCACTATGTGCAGTACTGAGTCTGTGCATCACCTCTTCATTATCTGTCATATTTAAACATTTAAGGAAATTCCATTAAAATCAGTCACATTTAAATGTCATAAAATGACAATTATACAAAATTATTTTTGTTTGTATCTGTGTAAGAAAACTGTGCCACAAAACTAAAGTAAGAAAAATAAGAAACAAATACTTTTAAAAAAAAGACAAGTAATTCAACTTCAAAAGGTTCTTCAAATACAGTTCATTACAATTCTAATGAATCTTAAAACGCAAAGTTGCATTTTTCAAATTTTGAAGCCTTGATCTTATCATCATGGAGATTCAGTGTCGGTCTGTAACTAAAACTATGTAACTGCTTATGTCACATAACCCTCAGGAATTGTATATGTTTACCAATGAGTATTTAATTTATAGTTAAAATCATTAGTACATAGAATCTTACTAACAATGTCTCTAGGAAAACCTGAGTTAGATTTACCACAAAACAGCCCATGTTACTAGTGCATTTAAAATCTTGCAATGAGTCTTATATATCACTAAGAAATAAAGGTTTACATACTGATTTTAACAAAATCAGTTTTTATAAATAATTACTTGGTGTTATTGATCTCTAATATTACAATTTTATTCTCAAACATATGAAAATCAATCCTATGAATGATTCAATATAGAAACCAATTAAAATATAATTAAAATAAGTGATCTTTTTAAGTGGGTTCTTATTTAATTTTATAATCTAATATATTTCATCACATTAAAACTTAAATACTTATGCCTGGAGGATGCATATTCTTGCTAGTTTAAAGAAAATATTTGCCTAGCTGGAACAATTCCACACTAGTGGAGCATCGTGTAAAAACTTAACTCCCTTACAATGTAATTATGCATTTTAAATTGTGTTTTTTTTTTTTCTTTTTTTTTTTTTTTCTTGAATAATTCGAGATTGGTTTCCTATTGGTATTGAATTAAAAAAAAAATGAGTACAGATTTCTTTATAGGGTTGGGCAGAATGGCCTTTTGTTGATATCAGGTGAACAGCAAGGGAGTCTATCCCCTTTTTGCTAGCACCAGATCAGGGAGATTGCTCTTGCTGAGGTGGAGTGCCATACCTACCGTCAGTTCCATACTTTACTGCACAGATCAGATTACACAATCTGTGCTACTCCTGTGCTGAGTTGGCAGGGACTGGTATCAAAGCAGGAACTTTGTAATTCTTAGGTGGGTACTCTACAAACTGAGCTAAACCACACTCTCATTTCTTTATAACATTTTCAAAAAAATCAATAATTTACATATAATTTCAAGTTTTACTTTTGGAATATAGTATAAAGTTAGTCATAAAATGTATGAATAAATAAAATAGTATAAATTGAGTCAGAAAATTTTAGACTGTTTATTAATTCAGTATTTTGTCATTTCAATTTAGTTTAGTTATATTCTAATTGTTTGCTGACAGAATAATTAAACTCTAATTAAAAAACCTTCCTAAAATAAAGTAGCTTTTATAGAAATTGGATTCAACAAAAATTAGACAATTTAAGATTATTTTAACTCATGGAAACCGCACTCCACAAGGAAGCAGTTGTATGGCCACCTGCCCCCCATCTCACTAACCATCCGAGTGAGACGGACAGGGAATGCTGGACAAGCAAGGACGAGCTCATAAGCAACGTTCTCCTATAGAAGCCAACACATGGACAAGCTAGTGTGGGCCGGCCACCAAGGACCTACATTGACCTATGCAAGGATACTGGATGCTGTGCAGAGGACCTCTCTGGCACAATGAATGATAGGGAGGGTTGGTGAGTGATTGTCATGGATATCCATGCTAAATTCATGATGATGAAGATTTACTGCAGAATAACTGAATAGTTTTCCAGAATAGAATATGTTACGTAATCGCCACCCAGCACCTATATTTGTGGCCTTGTGCCAGACTTAGAAAAAAACCTTAAAAAATTCTCTTATATTACTGGGTGGTCTTTGTAGAATCACCGAAAAAGTAGTTAGGAAAGATAAAATCTTTTAACAAGAGAAAGGAGACGATAAGTCTATGTTTAACGAAAAAATAGGATTAGTGACTACAAGGAGTCTGATCTTTAGGCTGGTGAACTCTGGTTGACCAGTGTGATTCAAAGGAATCGAACATTCGATTCGGTCCAGAAGGAGCTCGAAAATACGAGAAGAAGAAACTTCTGGAAGATTATTCAGACAGACTATATTAACGAGTCAGCTGGAGTTAGAGTCTGCGATCGGAGAGGGTCAGAGCCAGTCAGAGATCGGGTCCAGTCAGAGAAGATATCAGAGCCAGGAGGCCGCACGTGGCAGTTGATGAACTGATGTCGCTAAGTACTTAACCTGAATTTTAATCTTTTACGCGAGACGAAGTTGAAAACAATTATTATTATTAACGAAGTCGCTGGAGTACTGACCATTGAGACAACTAAGAATTACTAAAAGAAAAACATATGTGTTAACGAAATCTCTCTCTCTCTCTCAAAAGTAATAGAAGTTTTGAATATAATAAACTTCTGAAAAGTAAACACAGTATTATCATTCTTCTTTTACTACGATGAGAAAAATACTAGGGGAATCGTTTTATCAATGAAATTCCCCTGACCCCTGGAACCCATTTGAGATAAAGTCAATTGGCCGTAACGAAGAAGCACGCGGCCGTGAAACATGATACCTTGTGCTTGACCATAAACGAAAGGAGTGTGGAAGAATTTTGGGGCCACAGACGTTTACTGCTATGTGTCAGTTGTAAACAAACGACCGTACGGATATACAAGATACGATTTGATACTGTGAACGAAACGAACACTGTACGTATGAAGATACGAATTGTGCCGTGAAAGAAAAGGCACTACGTAACACATTACGAATTGGTACCGCTATGTTTCGTATCCCTAATTGGTGCCACAACGTTACATATTCCTAATCGGTACCGTGACTACGAACACCCGCTACATAACATATTGCTAATCGGTCCTGCAACGTTACAATATTACTAGCAGGACCTGTGGATATATCACAGTATTCTACATTAATTTAATAATTTAATCATTAAAATGTTTATTTATTAAAAGAAGTATTGCTAAATAGTTTAATATGTAAAAAGTATAATCTGCCCTGTTGGCTGGGGCGTTAGAATGCACCGACTGCACCTCTGCAGAGGTGTAAGATTCCCCCAAATGAGGCCACCTGTTGGCCGTGGGTGGCGACCCGTGATGCTTAAGGACAGAGTCTTGGCGGATGAGCAGTCCATGACTTGCAACACTCCACTTAGGACCTTACTTAGGCTAGACGGGTGGTCGGAGAGACCCCCTCCAATCAATTGGCTGGGCATGTCAAACCCTAGCACCTATATGATTGCCCCAACCCTATTGCTCTTATAGCAAGCCCCAACACTTTTTATCATATGGATGCTAGAAGGCGGTGGCTGAGGGTCTACATGTCTTGGGAATGACATTAAACTCTATATGATGGTGAGGTTCCAGTTTTGGAGGTTTGGGGAATGTGGAGCACCCCTTCATCACCATTGCTCCACTGACCCGGTGTGGTAGTACTTGTCCCATCTATGGGTTAAATAGAAAAACTTGATAAACAAAATTTGTTATCCATTAAGAATGAATTTATTTCAAAACTTTGTCGGCATTAAATGAACCACTGAGGTTGATATGCCGTACAACAAACAAACAAACCAAACCAAACCAAAAAGTATAATAATCTTTATTTAACTCTCTCTCGCATTTTTTCTTTCTTTCCTTTTCATCTTTTCATTATGTTTGATTGAAACAGATTAGCATTATCACTTCCACACGCTCACCCTCTCTTTTTTTATTATATTTTTTCTGTTTAGCATGTCCTTCATCCATTTCATTCTTTATAATAAAACAGTTTATTAAGAATTCGGTGGATAAGCAACACCAGATAATCAAGATTTACATTTTTTTAACAAACACAAGTATTAATGTATAGATTGAAATATTCTATAAAGAATAGACTAATTTATTTATGGTTTTGAAATTGTAAAAAATGATTTATACAAACCACCGTGGGTAGGATGTGATACAAAGTTGCAAGTATAAGGCATCCAACAAGAATCAAACTCTCTATTCAGTAGTAATGGAACTGCGAGATTTCCTTGCTAACCATTATGATAGGATTTCCTCATATAGTAATATTGTCTCAAATCCTTGCTGACTATTGGCCAATATCTGGCCAGAACCACTCTTATGTAACCTAGTACAACTTCAATGCAGACTTTGTTAGCTCAACCTATGATCAGTCTCTCCTCTTCAAGCATTTAATTGAGGAAGCAGGCATAACTCTTGCTAGAAATGATACTAATTTTGAGAGTGCCTACTGCAACTAAGTTTGGGTGGAGTACCCCTTCATCACCATTACTCCCAGGTCCACTCTGACTCTGAGTGGTAGTACTTGTTAGGGTCCCATCTATGGGTTACATAGAAAAAAGTGTGTTTTAAAAAATGTGTTAAAAAAATTGAGTCTGAAAAAGAATTTTGAATACTCACCAAGCATTAATAGAACAAAATGTCTTCAGCATAAAATAACCCAACAAAGATTGACATGCCATGAAATCCAACAAATCAAACCAACTCTGGGCCTCTTTTTATATTGACCTGTTTCTCCACCACAAAATCTCAGTGAAAAATGTTAGAAATTATTCATTTTTGTTGCAATGACTCAATGGAATGAGTTTTGTAGATTAAAACTGAAAATATTTTATTTCAACTTGACAAATATGACTATTATGCAACTACCAGATTAAAATCCATAGCCAAATAATATAATCTATTCTATTTATTTATTAGATTTTTCTTTCCCTTTCTCTTTCCAACACTTGCCAGATCTGACCAGCCAGACATATTCTTGAGTTAGCTTAAAACTAATCAAATTTCAAAATAAATTTAGTCTAGAAAGGGGAAAGGAATAGAATGGATTTTACATTGGATTCTTACTTTCTGGCAAAAAGAGAGAAAATATTTTGCTCTTCAAAGAAGAAAGTTTTCACCTTTATTAGATCTACTCATTCTGTATGATTTAGAATTAACAGCTGTGGAAAGAATGTACATCAAACTCCCCAAAAAATAAAATGTTCAAATCTTGTGAAGCTGTTTAATAACAGAAAATTACAGGTAATTTGACTTGTAAGCAAGTAGTTAAATACATCTGCAGGTGTGAGAAAATGAAAATTATGAGTTTGATCTTTGCTCATCTTTTGTTATAGTCAAAATGTTTTAGCCTTCTTTAGGTGTGTTGCAGTGTGGTAGCCTTCTTTAGGTGTGTTGCAGTGTGTAGCCTAGTGTGGTAGCCTCTTTAGGTGTGTTGCAGTGTGGTAGCCTTCTTTAGGTGTGTTGCTTCTTTAGGTGTTTTAGCTTTAGGCATAGTGTCGCAGTTTGGTAACATTCTTTAGGCGTGTCGCAGTTTGTAGCCTTCTTTATGTGTGTCGCAGTTTGGTAGCCTTCTTACGGTGTGTAGCAGTTTGATAGCCTTCTTAAGGTCTGTAGCAGTTTGGTAGCAGGTGTGCGGAGTGTGGTAACATTCTTTAGGCGTGTCGCAGTTTGGTAGCCTTCTTAAGGTCTATAGCCGTTTTAGCCTTCTTAAGGTGCCTTCTTAAGGTTTCTTTAGCTTCTTTTAGGCGTGTCGCAGTTTGGTAGCCTTCTTTAGGCGTGTCGCAGTTTGGTAGCCTTCTTAAGGTCTGTAGCGCCTTCTTAAGGTCTGTAGCAGTTTGGTAGCCTTCTTTAGCCTTTAGGCGTGTCGCAGTTTGTTTTCTTAAGGTGGGGGTAGCCTTCTTTAGGCGTGTCGGAGTGTGGTAGCCTGTTAGGCGTGTCGCAGTTTGGTAGCCTTCTTTAGGCGTGTCGCAGTTTGGTAGCCTTCTTAGTGTAGTTAGCCTTCTTTAAGGTCTGTAGCCTTTGTAGCCTTCTTAAGGTTTTGGTAGCCTTCTTAAGGTCTGTAGCAGTTTAGCCTTCTAAGGTCCCTTCTTAAGGTGTGTACATTCTTTAGGCGTGTCGGAGTAGCCTTCTTAGGTAGTTTGGTAGCGCAGTTTGGTAGCCTTCTTTAGGCGTGTCAGTTTGGTAGCCTTCTTTAGGTGTGTTCTTTAGGCGTTGCAGTTTGGTAGGCCAGTTTGGTAGCCTTCTTAATAAGGTCTGTAGCAGTTTGTAGCCTTCTTAAGGTCTGTAGCAGTTTGTAGCCTTCTTAAGTGTGTACAGTTCTTTAGGTGTGTTTGTGGTAGGCGTTAGTTTGGTAGCCTTCTTTATGGTGTCGCAGTTGGTAGCCTTCTTTAGGCGTGTCAAGTTTGGTAGCCTTCGGTTGTAGCAGTTTAGCAGCCGTTTGCCTTCGCAGGTGTAGCAGTTTGGTAGCCTTCTTTAGGTTTTGGTAGCCTTCAAGCCGTGTTCGCCTTCTTTAGTGTTTTTGGTATTCTTTAGGCGTGTTGCAGTCATTCTTTAGGCATGTTGGTGGTAGCCTTCTTTAGGCGTGTCGCAGTATGGTAGCCTTCTTTAGAGTAGGCAAATGTACAACACAATCTACTGATAAAATTATTTAAAAGAATCGGCAGTCTGTTCTCTAAAAAAACTTTTTTTTTTTTAAATTTTTGTAATAAGTGTTAAAAAATAGATGCCCTGAATTAGTGTTAACAATATTAAAACTTCGAAACCCTGCTTGATCTCAGGATTATTGTCTGATGATGACTTTAGTCTAAACAGGGAACACCTGAATAAGGTCTGAGGATACAGCAGCCTGAATGTTGTGTTTATAAACAATAAAGATGAAGACAACAGTCTGAAACATCAAAATTATTTAAAATAGGTTTAATTGGGAGTATAAGGTCAGTTAAAAGCTTGGCTTTCATTGGAAGAGTTAAAGACGGGTGACTAAAATTCTAGAAGTTTAGAAATTAGATTGTAACTTTAATTTAGTTAGTCAAGAAATGGCAGAGTGAGTGGTTGTCCATTTCCATCTCTGGTCAGACTGATTTCTCAGATTAACTGTCTAGATAATATATGTGTGAAGTTAATAAAGTTATATGTACAGCAAAAGAATTCTCCCTGTTATTCATCCCATTGAAACAGTGTGGGGGTCACAGTGATGAAGGATGAAACGGCAAGAAGTGACCACCATCTGAGAAAAAAAGATGGTGGTGAGAAGCAACCACTGTTCAAGAGATGATTTTACAACATAAAAACTCCATCTCAAATTTTGGGGGCATTGATCTTTTTCATGTAAATTTCTTTGGATTATTAAATAATGAACTAAGATTCAGATTTAACCAAAAAAATTAAAATTGAATATAATGTACGTTCATGCAAAAATGGTCCTTGACTTTGGTTGGTTTGATTTTACAGCATGTCAACTCTTGTTGGGTTATTTTATGTCAAAGAAGTCTTTGTTGTATTCATTCTTGATGGATACTCACTTCTTTTTTTTAATTCAATTTTTTAAAAACAAATCTTTTCTATTTAACCCATAGATTGGACGTCAGAGTGGATCTGGGAATAATAGTGGTGAAGGGGTACTCTACATTACCCAGAACTCCAGAATTGGAACTTTACCATCAAATAGTTTAGCATCATATCCAGGACATGAAGACTTTCAGCCATCAACTTCTAGCAAATACATGATAAAAAGGTTTGGGGCTTGCCATAAGGGCAATAGAGTTGGAACAAACATATAGATGCTATGGCTTGATATAACCAACTGATTGATCAGAGCAGGCCTCTCAAACTTTCTAACCTAAGTAAGGGTCAAAGTGGAGTGTTGGAAGTCATGGACTGCTCAGCCACCAGGATTCCATCCTTAAGCATCACGGGTTGCCACCCAGAGCCAACAGGTGGCCCCATTGAGATAATTTTACCCTCTGAAGAGATGCAGTTGGTGTTTTCTCAATCCCCAGCCTAGAGGCCTGCCCCTGACTTTGTGTCAAACTTTTCCCTTTCAAATATTTCTCTCCAATAAACTTTAAAATTCTCTTCTGATGATTAATTTCTTTGCTAATGCTTAGTCCAATAAGAGAAGGAATTTTTGCATGAACATACATTGTAAATTGAATCACTTTCATAAAATAACAAAGAAAATTTTTTTTTTTAATTCTTTAAAGATAATAATCCAAAGAAATTTTTGACAAAAAACCCCAAAACAATCACAAAAATTTAGATGTGTGGAGCTTGACACTTTTTTAAAATCTAAAATTTCAATTATTTGAGGTTGCAAACAATGTGAACTTATGTTGAAAAGCCAAGTCAAAAAAAAAAAATGTAAAATTATTTTTCAAAAAATCTGCTTTCTATCAAGAAACTTTATTGAAGAATTTATTAAATTTAAGATGCAATAAACATCCTCAAATTACTGAAATGTGAAAACTAAATATTTTGTAGAAAAGTGAATTTGTAATCACTCAATTTTTGTTCCATTGTTCTCTCCACCCTCACCAAAAAAACCAAAAAAAAAACAAAAAAAAAAACCAGCCATGTCAAGAACAACCAAAAATTTCTGTTTTAGTTTTTCTTCCTAAAAATTCAAAGTCTATCATTTTTTTTTTTTTTTTTTTAATTCTTTAAAAATGTTATTTTATTGGGCAGCAATTATTTCAAAAGAAAAATAATAAATCAATTTGATTTTAAGATGTTTTATTTATTTAGTTTTTTCCAAATACTCTTTCATATTTTTATTACTTTCAGATTAGAAAAGGAATTTGATTGAAAAACATGTGGTTCATTCAAAGAATTGTGTACCAACATTAAGATTTTTAGAGAAATTAGAATTTATTTTAGAATGCATGTTTCAAAGTATTCATGTGTCTACCAATCTATCTTTGTGTTTTGAATCATGTTCATTCTAAGTAGTTAATTTTGAAATAAGTTTGTTTGAATATGATACATTCAGGTCAACAAACAAATTTAATGACGGCAGCATTTATATAAAATTAATTATAAAGATAAGTAGTCTATAATTCATATTTAATACTTATATACCTTGAGAAATGTTTGGGGTGAATATGTAATTATGATTACTAGCAGGATCTGTGGATATACTACAGTATGATAATTTAATTATTACAACATTTGATATGATTACTTAAGAGCTATGGCAAAATAATTAAATATGTAAAATCATATAATTTTGATTTAATTCTCTTCTCTCACTCTTTTAAAAAAATTATTTCCTTCTTTTCATTATGTTCAATTGAAACAGATTAGCATTATCGCTTCTGCATGCTCATCCCCTCTCTATCATTCTCCTATTCTTTTTTCTCTTTCTTTTTTTCTTACATTTTTTCTGTGTAGAATGTCTTTTTTCTTTCCTTTCTTTTTTCATAGTAAAAACATCTATTGTTTAGCTGAGGTGACAACACTCTAAAAAAATAAGAATTCGGTGGATAAACTGTACCATATAATCAGGACCTACATTTTTGCATTCTATCTTGGATGATTTAAATGGTCTCATTTTTAATTAGAGGGTGTTGCAATATGATAACGGTCATAAGGAACATGAGTATTAATATATAGATAGTTTGAATTTATTCAATGTCTCATCCATGGACATGGATATATATATATATATATATATATATATGGGGTATATATATTTAAACTAAAGAATGTAAATGTATGCTCAAGGCTTAACAATGTTTGGCACAGATCTCTTATGACTATTTAAGATCAACATTTAGTACACTCCTCTATCCTACTGTTAATTAAGAATTAAAACCCATTTGTTTATATTGTTATTCAATAGTTTATTTTGTGAGTATAGAATGAATTTTAAAATACAAGAAATTTTGTTTTACTGAAGTTTCCATGATATAAGTAGATATTTACCCAACCCATTCACTATGGATAAGATGGGAAACAAGATTACAAGTATAAGGCATCCAGCAAGGATTGAACTCTTTTTTTCTGTAGTATTAGTTTATCATAATATATTTTCTCATAGTGTGGTGTTTTCACTCCAATAAGAAAGAAATATTTCAATGCAAATAATGAGGGATCTGTTTGAGAATACTAAAATGGATGACATCTTATCATTCTTGATAGAAATAAAAAAATATAGAAAAATGAGTTGTATATAAAATACATTCACCTAATATATCTACAAAAATTACACCAGTAAAGGAATCTTGAATACCAACTTTTATCTCACAGTCTAATAGTATTTGGTATTAAACAAACCAAGCCATTATGATATATGTAACTGTAACTCAATAAAACAGCACTTTCTTGTGAATGTTTTATTTTTATTGTTGTGTGTATGTTTTTTTTAATTTTTTTTATTTTAATTTTATTTTTAATGCTTAGAGAATAGAGCAATTTCCAGTCCAATTTGCAATAAAAAAAAAACCCAAACATATACACAACAATAAAAAAAAGATTCAAAGACTGTCAACACTCTTTTTTATTGTTGTGTGTATGTTTGTTTGTTTGTTTTTTTTGTTTTTTTAATGCTCTAACTTAGAGAATAAAGCAATTTCCAGTCCAATTTGCAAGTGAATGATAATTTTGTGTAGTCTGTATTCGAATTGAACTTAATTCTTTAATCATCCAAAATCTTGATATAACATAACTATGAAATGCTAATTAGAAACCTCCACTTTTTCTTAAAGAGAAGCATTAATAATGGACTGCTGTTATAATGAGAACTCTGCCGGTTCACAGGTTGTCTACTGTTATATATATATATGTGTGTGTGTGTGTGTGTGTGTGTGTGAGAGAGAGAGAGAAATAGAAAAAGCTAATTTGTATCAAGTCAATATTTCATGCAAAACCTCAGGCAAGTGACTCATTTTTGAGCACTTTGTGTTGACAGCACATCTAAAGATTCAAAGACTGTCAACACTATTTACTAATGGAATGGTGATACTATATTTCAGCACTTCATAATACTTTAAAGCCACTGAAAATGACTTAAAGAAATAATTTCTTTTTTGAAGAAAGCCTGAAAGATAAAATCATTACTATTCCAATCGACAAGTTGAATGTGGCATAATCCTTTCCTCCTTCTCCTCCCCCTCCTACTCTTATGGGTTCTTTTAGATGCTAGAAGAATACAAAAGGGAGATAATCATGAAATGAAGTCTTTCATTTCCTTTATTTATTTATTTTTTTCAGAGGGGAGGAATGAGATTTTGATTTGTGGACTAAGATCGTCCTTGGAGAGGAAGACTTACAGGGGACGATCAGAATTCAACCAAATTGATTATTTTAAAAATAGATTCTTCTTCTATTTTTCTGTAATGGTATTCACCCTGGTTTAGTGGAGCAGGCTCGATCCAAGGAATTCACTTGTGGTGAATTCATGAAAGGAGTAACAAGGGAATAGAAAATTCCAAAGCGGTCCCCAAACCCCATATGCATATCTCAATCAGGGGAAGAAAATGCCCTTGTTTGCCTCACTCAGTGTCATGTCATTCAATGGTACTACATAACCCAGTACTACTTGTTTCATAGTTGGATCATCAGCGACTAAAACGGTAACCCCACAGATTTTGTTTGGTGAGGAGGGTGGCTAGACACCCTGCAGAATGAAAGAAGACCTGTAAAAGGGCGGAGGAAGCGCTTCACTCAACAGACATCAAGCACATTATTTCTAAAGTCCAAACCCCCCACATTGTGGCAGAGCCGTGGTAGTGTCAGAGCCAACTTAAGTTCCTGGTAGGGCCACCAAAGGCAGACAGGTCTAGCACCTGGCCAAAGGGACTCTGGTGAAAAATCCAAACAGTGTCTCCATCATCATCAGGAATCAATGGCTTGTTGTACTTGTCACTTAATCTGTGTAGCACAAATTGGGTAATCTTATCTGTGTGGTAAAGTGGGGAGCTGACGGTAGGAGTGGTGCTCCACCTCAGCAAAAACAATCTCCCTGGTTTAGTGCTAGCAAAAAGGGGATAGACTCTCTGACTGTATGGCTGATACAAACAATAGGCCAACATGATTTTAAGTAACTTAAGATGATAGTTATATGTAAACAATTATAAATTCAAGTAAGTATTCTTAATAAAATAATTTTCACTCAGTTATCATGCTTTTAAATATTCCTATCTAATATTAAATATTTGTACATGATTATATGATTTCAAGTATTTATATAGTTTTTTTTAAGTAATAATAATGATAATAATAATACCTTGTAAGCAACTATAGCTTAAAGCAACTATTCTTGATACAAATGATTTGCACAGTTATGTTTTCAAGTATTCCTAATACTAATGATTTTCAAAAAGAAGTATTTGACCTAACAATGAGATCCTAACACATACTACTAATCCAGGTTAGAATGGATCTGAGATTAATAGCAAGAAAGGTGTTTTTCCCACTCTCTATCACTTCAGAATTGGAGCCTCAATACTGAATAGAGATTAGTATCATACTCAGGACATCAAATTTTAGGGGGTCTTACCCTTTTGTAGAGGATCCAGTCAGCATATTCTAGGCCACCCTGATAGGGCATTGATTAAAAGATTAACTGATATAATATATTCTTTAAGCATGAAGAGCAGAATGAGAATGATCTATTTCCATCTATACATACATAAAAGGCAATAGGTGTGTATGTATGTATGAAACTATGAAAATAAAACAATTAACAACAAAGTAAATACATATACACAGTCACTATCACCAGATCTTGCTTTTTGAACAAAACTAATGAAGAATTGATTTATATTCGTGAAGATGATTAATCAATAAAATTCAAATAGTAAAAGCATGGATTTTTTTAAATTTAATTTTCTAAATAGGAGACATGAATTTTTTTTTCTCAGAGTGTCTGTGCCTTTTTTTTTTTTTTTTTTTTTTTTGACACTGCACTAGGTGGGGTTAATGCAAGGTCTTTTTATGTAGGGTTTTTAATGGGGCATTCCTGAGAATCAAACTTACAATTCAATATAGATAATGGATCTGTGAGACTAACCTTTTTTTGCTCTCCCCTCTTGCCACTTCTAGTGGATTTATGAATAGATTGCTTTGAAATTTCCTGTCAAAAGCCGGAATGTACAATGGTTGAAATCTTATGACTGTAATAATAACAACAAAGATAACGACACTAGTTTGAGTACATCAGTGGATAATAATTTATCATCTTGTAAAGTCATATAAATGCATCTACTTTGTAAGCAAGTACTTGAATTGTATAAGAAACTGTTAGTCTCTTTCATCTCTTGCCTAGCTAGTTAAATGGCTATGTTTTGTCGAAGAATTACCTATGAGCTAGTGCATGAAGTGTCTTAAGTGTGAAGTAGTTAATTTATATTGAGAGGAGGGGGGTGGACTCCTCTGTGAATGGTTTGTACTAATTTGGTATCCAGAGGAAGAAGGTGAAAGCAAATATTACAATTTCATGGGCACCTGGAGGATCAATTGTTCTAAACCAACATAATAAATTATATATTATAAGTTCTGTCATGTTACGGTTCCTGGTCTTAATTCAACTGTGTAAATATTGTGAATAGCTTATTAGTACTAGATGAGCTTTGGCTATTGCTATCATCTGTATACAAATGACATTTTCAGTGAGAAGCATAAACATTAGCTTAATTACATCCTCCTATTCATTGCTTTTGTATATTTATCATTTCTTAAATTGAAATAACTGTACAGATGAGTTCAGTTAGTCTCTTGATAAACTGAACCAACTGGTTTATTTTATATGCTGTCTTGGATAGCAGTGGCTCATGTTTAGAAACATACTCATGTTTTATGAGCATTTTAATGATTTTTTTTTTATGGTTGTATAAAATACTAGGGTAGACTGGCTATCTAGCTCTGGTGAATTTAATAGCTGTGGAGTCCTGTCATCAACCTTGTTCTGGTAACTTCTGAGTCAATAATGATCTTAATCTATACTAGCAGGACCTGTGGATATACCACAATATGATAATTTAATTATGACATTTGATATGTTTAATTAAGAGCTATTGTAGCATAATTATTAGGATCTACCAGAATTTGAGATGAAAAATAAAGCTGTGTTCGGATTTCTAGAGAAAGAGAGGAAAAAGAAATAAGAGCAAACAAAGGTTAAAATTTGGAAGAGTAAACACACAATGGGATGTCAGTAACTTGACCGAGGGATGACCCCGGAAGGGGATTTGAAAGTAAAAACGGAAGTTCCGGGTGTTGACCGGAAGTGGTAGTAACAAGTAACAGAAGAAGAAAATCATTCTCTTTTCCCTTTGGCCGTAGCAGCGGTCAAACGGGCTCCTACTCCCTCGTGTGGGACAGCAGTACAGAAGATGATACCATGTTAGAAGGTAGAATAATTTAACAGTACGCTCTCTTTTTCTCTCTGTCTTTCCTTCTCTCTCTGAGGAAGAGTCCACAAGCCTGGGAATAAATACTTGGGACTATATAACTGCGTGTTTGCCCATACGACATATATCATTCCGGAGTATTCTACAAATACACTTTGGTACTGTGACCATACTGTTATACTACATATTGCTAAATAGTTCAATATGTAAAAGGTATAAAAATCTTGATTTGACTTTCTTTTTTTTTTCTTTCTTTTCATTATGTTTATATTGAAACAGATTAGCATTATCGCTTCTGCACACTCACTTCCTCTCTCTATTCCACCCCCCCCTATTTTCTTTCTTTCTTATATTTTTTCTGTGTAGCATGTCCTTTTTTCTTTTTCTTTCTTTATAATAAAAACAGAATGGTCTATTATTTAGCTGTGGTAACAACATTTATAAAGAATAACAATTCTGTGAATAAGCAACACCAGATAATCAGGATTTATATTTTTGCATTTCTTCTTGGGTGATTTGAATGGTCTCCTTTTTTAAAGAGGGTGATGCAAGATGATAACGGTCATACAATTAAGAAACATGAGTATTAATATATAGATTAGTCCTTGCCCTTCTCTTGGACAGCATTGGTGGCATAGAGAGGGGAGACTTGCTGTATGGTCTTTGTCCAGCCTTGCCTTGGACTGTATCCAGATTCAGAGAGATCTGTCATACCACAGGACTGATAGTAGACACTATCACCACATATTTTAAGTGTTGGATTAACCAACTGTATTCTTAAAATCATGGTGTTTTAATTTTTAAGACAAATTGAAATAAAAGAATTAGGAACCCCCTGACACTACCTGAAATCCTTTTAGATAATGTCACACAATGCTAAAAACTATAATTTAAACTGATATCTGCCAATAAAATGCATTTTTTATAATTTTTCAATTATTCATTTAGTTTTTACAATTATTCATAATCCCTAGCTATAGAGCTTTTTTTAGTGCTTGTTGAGTCATATTTTTTATTTTAAAACTGTTTTATTACTTTAGGAAAACTGGTTTATTTGGAAAGTATATAAGCACATCATTACAAGTATGCAGCTGTATAGTGATTAGCATTTTGATCTCAAAAGCTATTGAAAGTGAACTAGATGTTTACTCAGTCTTAAAAAAAACGATCTATAAAAATTGGTCCATTCCTACAAATTCTTCAGGAGCGCTAGAATCTCTACAGTAATCAGCATCCTGATCTTTAAAGCTATTGAGTTAAGATATTTGGTAAATGCTCTAAAAATGACTGCATAAAAATTGATAAAATCTTATAAATACTTGAGGAGCACTAGATATTGTAGAGGAATTATTATTGTAGTCTTGCAAGCTGTTGAGAGTGAGCAAGATGTTTACAAAGTGCTCTAAAAATGTGGACTTTGATAAATAAAATAAAAAAACTGGTGACCTCATCCCCAAAATATCTGTTGCTGGATTTGTAAGAATCTATAATATTTGATTTATATGCAATTCAGAATAATGGTGGGGGGAGTTGGAGTTGGGATTCTATTGTTTCCTTCTCTATGTTGATCTGGTCATTGTGACTTGCATATCTTCTAATGATGTTGTTGCCACTCACTCACCTTTTGCACATACATGCTCTTTAATTCTGCATTGTTATGCACTTTGGTGCATGCTGCAACCATCTATCTTCACAAGCATCTTGCTCAGTGGGAAACATATTCTGTTTGTTAGATGTTCAAGACTCAACTCTCGCTTTCTTTTAAGGTTCTTTGATCCAATCTCTTTATGCCTTTCAATTTCAACTCTCTCAGCAACATTGTTTTCTTTCTTTTTTCTTTTTTTCTTTTTTTTTCTTTTTTTTTTTTCGTTTTTTACAGATATTTATTTTATTTATTAATTCATTACTTTTATATTTTCTTTTTTTTAACTGATTGTATCAAATGAGAAAAGTGTTGTTCATAACTTGGCTGTGACATGTCGGTATTTGGTTCTGCTACGACACCAGAGGGTAGAGGAGTTTTTGATAGAGTTCTTTGAACTCCTTAGCATTGATCAATTGTGTGGAAAATAGATTTTGAGAGCAGTTTTCATATAATTGGCAACTGAGAGATGAAGTCTTCTGCTCATGACCTGTGTCAAGCCTATTCCTGTCTGCACAGGCAGTGAGATCAGAGAATTATAATGCTGATGTCTTATTTGAACTCCTATAATTTCCCTTTAGTAAGGATCATTCTATTTATTGTTTCTATTAGTATTCTCATTTTTGTTTTCTATTTAACAATTTTTTTTAATGACTGTTTGGATTATTTTTTCTATAGTTTTCATATATGTAGATTGAAAAAATATAAAACAATAGATGTGAATACTAGTCATAATACAGAATATGCTCTGAAAGTAACAGCTTTTATTTATTTCCACAAAACTACATAGGGAGCTCAGCAATACTATTTGATAGAGCAAGTTTTCAGCAACAAAACTATTTTTTCCTCATAGCCACCATCATTTTGCCCCTTGGATAGAGCAAGTTTTCAGTAACAACACTTTTTTTTCCTCATAGCCACCATCATTTTGCCCCTTGGATAGAGCAAGTTTTCAGCAACAAAACTATTTTTTCCTCATAGCCACCATCATTTTGCTCTTCAGAATACTTGAAAATATTTGATTTTTGAACCTCAAATCACCTAAGAGTAAATTGATTTTGAAATTTAATTTTTCCTCATAGAATTTGATATTATGAGAAATTTTTCAATATAGAAAGTAAGTTCACTTATGATTCTTGTCTTTTATATAAGTTTATCTGCATTATTGCATCCAATCGCCCTGAGTGATTCTTTAGGTCTTTATAAATAATGTCTTAGCCCCTAACCTTACCAACTTTATTGGCTTTTTATTACAAAGTAACTTCACAATGGGCAGTTGACACCAAAGATTTCACAGTAAATATACAAAAGAGAAGACTAGAGGCTAGACAACTAAGGTGGTGTGAACAAAGATCAACATAGACTGAGAAAATAGTCTGTCTAATAAAAGAATAAATTGCAATAAACCCTGTCCTTCAAAATTCAGACAATAACCAATTTAAAGGATATCTTACACAATCTCTCCTTGTAAACAGAGTTCATCCATATATTAATACTCGTATTCCTTAATTGTACAACCATTATCTTGCGACACCCTCTGGTTAAAAATGAGACTGTCTAAATCATCCAAGATGAAATGCAAAAATGTAAATCATGATTATCTGGTGTTGCTTATCTGCTGAATTCTTATTTCTTATGAGCTAAATAATGGACTGTTCTATTTTTATAAAGAAAGGGAAGTAAAAGGACATGCCACACAGAAAAAATATAATAATAAAGAAAGAAAAAAGTAGCACATAGAAGCAATAACACCAATCTGTTTCAATCGAACATAATGAAAAGATGAAGAGGGAAAAGAAAAAAAGTGAGAGTTAAATCAAGATTATTTTCCCTATTAACATATCAAACTATTTAGCAATAGCTCATAAGTAAACATATGAAACATTGTGATAATCAAGTTATCATACTGTGGTATATCTATAGGTTCTGCTAGTAGGTAATATTAGATGAGCATTGTTTTTAACAATGGGGAAAGTTGTTAGCATTCTAAAGTTTTCAACAATTTTGCTTTTTCATGTTTTTGATTTTCTTAAAACATTTTGATCAACCCATTCTCTAGCCTTCACCAGGTTTATGCATTGTAAGAAAAGAGGAAAAATTTGTTTCTTCAGAATATGGTGACAAAATATGTAATAAAGCCTGAAGTATTTATCATCCAAGACATACTAAAAACAAAGGACATGAAGGATTTTAATTGTTGAAGCAAAATTTAGTTAAGTTGCCATTGCCTACAGTCAGACTGAAAAGTTAAAACCAAACCCTTATTATAGATATCTTTTTTTCTAAATAATCATACCATTCTCTTTACAATGAATATCAATACTTAAATTGTAAAATCAATGAAACTGTACTGATGAACCTTCTTTTAAAAATATAGATTATAATTTTTTTTGTTTTTGGTTCAATAAAAGAATTTTGTTTTAATAGTTATGGTTGTCACAGTAATTATTGTGGTCAGTTCCCTTAGCTAAAGAATTCCTTTTGAATATTTCTATCTTTCCTTTGGACTTATAAAGCCAATTTTTTTAGATATTTTTAAGATTTTAGCACATTTTTATTTTGCTCATATACCAGGATCATTCAATAGATATAATGAATTTTTTTGAAAAGAGCTATTTTTTTCTCCATAAATGTAAACATTGTTTGGAATTGGTTTTATAGCAAAAAATTATTTTAATCTTGCAAAAATATGTTTTGGGTCTATTCAGAATGGCGGCAAATCAGAGTGTACCAGATTTAAACAGAGGTCAGTCATCAAATTTTTGATGGTTGAGAAGTGCAAACCCTGTGAAATTTGTATAAGAAGATATGATGTGTATGAAGAAGGATGTTTTAGTAAAAATAATGTTTACAAATGGGCTAAACATGTTTGCCACTACAAGCTCGAGTGAAAAAGACAGTTCATAGAGTGGAAAAACAGTGACTTTTCATTTAAGAAAAAGTTCTAGGCACATTGGTCAGCTAAAGTCATGCTGAGACTTATGGGATGAAAGTATTCATCACTATTGATTTCTTTAAAAAAAATGCAATTGTAAGCAGTACTTCCTTTTGCCAATTCAATAATAATAATTCAGACATATTTCTATAATTTCAAGTAACTATTCCTATTTAATAATAAATTGTCTGCATACATTTATGCTTTCAGTTATCCCTATCTAATGCTAATAATTTCCAAACTGATTAATTCAATCCAAAGACCCTAACAACTTGTGACTTGGGAGTAATGGTAATGAAGGTGGGACACCCACACTCCCTAGTGCTCTAGAATTGGAGCTTCAGTACTGTATACAATTTAGTTTCATAACTTGGACATCCTTTTTTGTGCATCAGATGTATCAGTCTTTATCTTCTAGGCCTTGCCAACAGGGTGGTCATATTCTCTCAACTGGTGTATAGGGATACTGCCTGTACTAATAAAAATTTAAAAAATACAAATTTATAAAAAATGAACTTCCTTGACTTTTCTAACATTCATTTAAAAAGTATCAATATTTTTGCTAAGTGGATGCTAAATTAATTTGGCTTTCAAATGAAATATTTTTGATTAAAGATTTTTCAGTCTTATTTTAAAAATTTAAACAATTAAATCTTCAAGATGAGAAAGAACATTTGTCCATTTCTAATTGACTTTTGTACTTCAAATTTGATGAAAATTCTTTTCAGTTTTGGGGTTGATATTATTAATTACATTAAACACATATATGAAGATATTATAGGGAAGAGTATAAAGCACTAACCATAAAATGAATTATAACAAACTAGCATTTCAGATCATATACTTATAATGACTAGAATTTTAAGTGCCCTCACTAGTATGACCTTGTACCAGACTAAGTTTGTAAATATATAAGCACTTGCTACAGGGATACTGAGCAAGCTACTGTTACACACTAATCACTCCTGTTATGACTTTGATCTTGAGTGCTCTACTCTTCTGACCTTGAGCCAAACTGAGCTCTATCGGTATTTAGTATAGTAATGCTGATCATTTGTTCATGTTTTGAGTTTAATCCTAACTGATTGCTTCATTAATATAATGGCCTTGTCAGATTAAGCTAAGCTTTGTTAATCACTACTCAAAACCTGTGCCCTATTGAGTAGGGCAGTAGAAAACACTGATTGCACCTCTGCAGAGGGGTAAGAGCTCCCATTGACTATGAGGCCATCTATTGTTTGTGGGTTGTGACTTGTAATGCCTGAGGACAGGATTGTGGTAGCTAAGTGGTCTGTGAACCAGGTACTAAGTGGTTCCCTGACATGCAAGAGTCCACTTTGGCCCTTGCTTGGACTAGATAGGTGGTCAGAGAGGCACTATCCAATCAGTTGGCTTGTCAATCCCTAGCACCTATATGATTGTCCCGACTATATTCTTCAAATTGCTCTTATGTCAAACACTCATTCCTTTTTACCATGTGGTGCTAGAAGGTAGTGCTTGAGGGTCGACCATCAGTGTATTAATTCTACCAATTTATTAATACACAGGAAGTTAATGAAAATTATTTCTACTAGTTTATATATAAAACTAAACCAAACAAAATATTTAGCTACGAATTATTTGCATAAAAAGTTCTCATAGGAGATTGGCACGTCGATATGAGTTCAAATCCTAGACAAGGCTGTTTACATTTCAAATAGCACATACCTTTGGAAAAAGGTATGAATCCAACTATTCTCCCTCCAGCTATAGGTAAATAGTAGGGCAGATTGGGCTCTTTAACCTATGTTAGGCAACTAATCTAGGAGAAAAATACTCTGAATTCAAAACTGTTAAAAACAAGATTTGTCATTAAATAGCCCAGAAGGGTTGATATGCCATTAAACAAAATAACCAACCAACTACTTATAACTTTCATTTGGAGAACTTGAACAATAATAGTTGTAAGATTGCTCTTAGCTGAATTCACTGGTGCTGTGTGATAGATAATCTTAGTAGGTTGATAGTGGATAGAAGGATAACATAGAAATAGGAAACAAGTTTTTCAAGAGAAATAAGAGAAATTAAAAGACAGATTGAGTGACAGAGAGGAATAAGATGTTTTAGGATTTGAATGTGTAGTTGTTGGAAGATTGATAGTTTTGAACTTTTAGGTCTTCAGCCTTAGATTATCTAAAAAATGTTGGTCAATGAGAAAATAAGAAAGGCTCAACTTCAGCATATTAGCTATAGAAGAAGTTTAGTATCAAATGAAACAAAGCTAAATAGAAAGAACTGATGGTTGGAAAATTAATACAACACACTCTCAAGTCATGCTGAAAGTACCAGTTCATGTTATATCACCAAAGTAAAGCAGCAATGATCTTGTTCAATACTTAATTAGGTGACCACTTAAGCTGCAGCAGGTACTGTAAGCAACTTGAGTCCTTTGCTTATCAAAAATGATTTGATTCAGCATTAAATGACTTGAAAACGTTGATATGTTGTAAAACAAAACAAATTTCATTTGTCATAGAAAATTCTCCGGGAAGTATTTTGTTTTCACATTTTTCATTATTTGTTGTGTTCTTCTTTAATCCCTCATTACGATCAAGTAAGACTGAAAACCCAAGTTCCTGCTTGATCACCAAAGTTAAGCAGTGATGACCTGTTCAATACTTTATCAGCTTATCACTTAAGCAATAGCAGGTATGTAGCTGCCACTGTTTTTAGGCTGATTCCAGCAGTAAACAAATTTTGCCTTGTCATTGGCATCATGTCCGGTTTTAGGCCTCCCCTTCCCACTCCCTCCTCTTGACCCCCAAATAAAGTACCCTATGACCCTGATCACCCTCCTGGTAAAAAATGGTTACCTTATAAAAAATAGTTCTTGGGTTTTTTAATAACCCCTATTATATGTGTAAGTGCATTTTCTGAGATTGTTTGGAGTGCTTTAGTTTGTGTTTGTTTCTTCCCTCCCACTGTCCCGTTAAAGTTGTGCCGGCAAGGTTATGGAGATTCCGCAAAGTAAGCGAACTCCTCCATCAGAAGACAAAAAAAAAACGAGCGTCTGCGACGAAGATATCGCTTATATGGAAACAAACTTGGAAAAAACTCCTTCAGTAGCCCGGTCGAACGAAACCGACCAGCGAGGCCGGCGGAGGTCGGACAGGGAAAGAAAGCTAACCCTGAAGGCCAGAGAACATGAGATGATGAGATATGAGAGGAATACATATAGAAAGCGGAGCGCGTTACACCTGCTGATGCGACAAATTTCAAAAAGGGACTTGAAGACACAGCCAGTCACTGAACTCCAAAAAATGCAGAAATGTCTAGAGGAGGGAAGTGCAGCGATGGTCTCCACATTCAACTGCCTTCAGGATCTGGCAGGCGAGGACTTGGAAACAAGCATAATAGAGGAGGTGAAACAGACCAGCGAAAGAAAAAGGGAGTTGGTTTGCAAGGTCCGTCAAGCCATCAACCGAGTAGAATTCGACACAAAAGAGTCCGAAATTTATGTGGCACCTGACTCTGTGTCTGAAATTTCGTCCCTTCCCTCATCTGCATCTAGTCCATCCGCCTCTAGGCCCTCGTCAAGGAAAAGTGAAGCGACGCAGGACCAAACAAATCTACAAATGTTTTGTGAAACACAAGGAAGGGAGCTTGTCCTCAGAGCAGAAGTGGAAAAATTCAGAGAATTGGGCAAGGATGGCTAGGCAGGAACTGGACACATACAACAGGTCGGGAGCAGTAAACCAGTTGAACGCCAGTAGGCACCAGGGTCTAAGAGGTACATCCCCAGGACCGTCAATATCAGGAGTCTCCAAAACATCCAGAGTGGAGATAGAGAGGCCTCTATCACTAGCAAAAGGGGATGGCTTCCGCAGTGGCCTGGAAAGGGACGATTTGGCGGAACTTATACGAGTCTATACCACGACAATGTCTTTAAGTAGACTCCCTGCCCCCGAGCCTGACGTTTTCTATGGGGACCCACTGGAATACCCGGATTGGATTGCCTCCTTCACCGCCCTGATAGGATCCAAAGATATATCTCCCCAGGAGAAAATCCACTACCTCAAGCGATACCTCGGTGGACCAGCTCGAGAAGCTGTCAGGGGGTATTTCCTGCTAAAATCAGAAACTGCATATAATAGAGTAAGGGAAGTTCTGGCAGAACGGTATGGATGTCCATTCATGATAGCGGAGGCCTTCCGAACAAAATTGGACTCCTGGCAGAAGATCCAAAACAAGGACTGCAAGGGACTGCGAAAACTTGCAGATTTCGCACTGCAGTGCAAAGTGGCGATGGAGGATAACGCAGACTTATCCATCCTGAATGACAGTCGCGAGATTAGGAAAGTCCTGGTGAAGCTACCAGAGTGGATCACGAATCGCTGGGGGCGCATAGCAGCAAAGGCTAGAACCAGCCGCGGAAGGTACCCCCCTTTTTCTGATTTTGCGGATTTTCTGGCTGAAGAAGCGAACATTGCGTGCGACCCAAACATATCACTGGCTGCCTATCAGTGTGTCCCAGAAGTTGATGCGAGAATGCAGAAGAGGAAGTTTGGTGCAAATGTTTTTCTGGCCGGCACCCAGGCTGATGGTAAACTATGCCAATTCTGCCAGCGAAAAGGCCACACCCTACATGAGTGCTGGACATTCTCAAGCAAGGATGGTGAAGAAAAGAGAGTATTCATCCAGGAGAATGGGCTGTGCTTTGGATGCCTGGAAAAGGGGCATATGGCTAAGCAGTGCCCTAAGAGAAGTGTTTGTCAGCACTGTAAACAACGACACCCTACTTGTCTTCATCGAAAGAGGGATGAGAAACCAGGCATGTTGCCAGAGTCTACGCAGGACCCAAACCCAAAAGAACCACAACAGATGGAAGGAGATTACAATGAAGCATGCTGTCGAGGAGTATTAAATACAAAGACAGGTACTCAACACAGCTCTTCTATGATTGTACCAGTATGGTTGTCTTCGGAGTCTGAACCACAGAGGGAACATCTTACATATGCTATGCTTGATACTATGTCAGACTCCACGTTTGTCTTGAAGGACACCTTAGAGATGCTCTACAGGTCACGAGAAGACATGTGTAAAGAATCCCAGCCCATCAACCTGAGGTTAACAACCATGACGGAAAGGAACAAAAAAATCAGCAGCCGAAGACTGAACACCTTAATGGTGCGTGGATACCGCTCGCCAGAGAGAATACCACTCAGGAATGTCTTCTCTAGAAAGTTTATTCCAGTGGAACGGTCCCATATTCCGACCACCGAAACCGCCAAGAAGTGGCCCCACTTAAAAGACATTGTACACCTGGTGCACCCCCTTATGGACTGTGAGGTTGGGTTACTGATTGGATATGATTGTCCCCGTGCTCTGGCTCCAATAAATTGTGTTGTTGGAAAGGATAGCGAGCCATTCGGAGTGGAGACAGACCTAGGTTGGAGCATTGTTGGGAGGGCTGAACTGCGAGAAGACCCTGGCGATGCTATGGGGTTTACCTGCGGAGTGGTGACATGTAAAGTTCCCCCAAACCTGCAACCAATGATGAATCGGAGGAGGAGCGTAAATCCAATTATCCCAACGAAGGTGAGCGTTACCTTTCTGTCCACTACCCAAGAAGAGAAATCATCTGCTCCAACTAAGGACATTGACACTACTCCAATAAAAAAGGACCCAAATGATGAGGAGGCTGGTGAATTGAGTGGAGAAAATGACGATGACAGAAAAGATGTTGATGACCTTGTGCAGGTCACTATTGGTGACATTAAGACAGGACCCGCCGTTTATGAAACACCACGAATAGTCAAGCAAGGTACCGATTACAATAAATCCTCATCATCGGGTGGAACTGGTGAAATGAATAAGACCCAAGGCAAAGAAATTGACCTTGAAGCTGTGGGTTTGAACAATGGAATCCCAACATATGATTATGATTTGAATAGTTCACAAGCTGAAGACAAGCCAGGTGCTGACATTACGGATTATTTCAACTGTGGTCTTAATGAGGATACATGGCAGCAGTACTGCGAAAAACAGAGACGCCTTCGTATGAAAAATCAAACCAATAAAATCATGGTACACCATGCTAGTGCACCTACTCCAGTTGTAAATTCTCGGACTACCCCCGAAGGGAAACCTGTGCCGTTAAACACAGATTCAAGTAACACTCCAGTTAGGCTCCCTGGCAAGAGAGCTGCATCACCCCCCAACCATAGAATGTCTGGCGCTATTGATGTTATTGGTACAACTGACAGGGACTCCAGACGCCCAGCACAGCCGTCTAACAATAATGAACCAATTCCTACCACAGATTCAAACGATTGCAGTAACAATTATTCTGGATTTCCTCCTCCAGAAATGCCACCACCAGGTATGCCTCCACCTCCTGGAGTACCTATGATTCCCCCCAGTTTTCCTGTACCTACACCTCCAGCTGATGGCTATGACTGTTATTATCCAGCTCAGAATCAACCAAATGACAGAAATTCTGGCTACGAAGAACGATCCAATTATGATTGTGAAGGCAATCATTTTTATTCCAACCAATATCCTAATGCACCTTCTCACTGGAAGAACAGGGGCAACAACTTTAATGATCGATGGGATTATATCCGTGAAATAAGTCCAGCTTATGATGCAGAATATGATAGGAGTGGTTATCGGCGTGAACGGGATCGTAAAAGAGATAGAAATCGGGATAAAAGGGGAAAGCGCATAGGAACACCTGTATACCTTGACAGGCCCATACACGAACTCGTATTGACTTTCCGCCCTGACAACAATTGAACACTCAGCTCTACCTCCCGATACATAGACACACATTACATCTCATCACTCACCAGAGGTTCACCAACCTCTTAAGCAGTTCCCAACAAGTTACCCCAATTTGAGTAAAAGGTTTTAAAGACATTAGCAAAAAAAAAAAGAATTTTTTTTATGGACTTTTACAACCCCTTCAGTTTGTTGTACCTCCCCCAGAGACTCTTGACAAAAAGGACTGAGAACAAAAAATGACTTTATTGTAAAATCACAATGGTGATTTTGGGGGGGAGTGTAGCTGCCACTGTTTTTAGGCTGATTCCAGCAGTAAACAAATTTTGCCTTGTCATTGGCATCATGTCCGGTTTTAGGCCTCCCCTTCCCACTCCCTCCTCTTGACCCCCAAATAAAGTACCCTATGACCCTGATCACCCTCCTGGTAAAAAATGGTTACCTTATAAAAAATAGTTCTTGGGTTTTTTAATAACCCCTATTATATGTGTAAGTGCATTTTCTGAGATTGTTTGGAGTGCTTATTTTGCCTTTGTGTTTTATGATGAGTAACTCTCTGCTGTTTGTGCAGTGAAATAGAAAAGGGTTTTAAATAAAAGATAAAGTCTTGGATTGAGTAGGAATTTTTGGTATTGTCAAGTCTAAAAAGAGTGCTGGCAAAATCTTTCTTTCCGTTGAGATGGTCATTTGAGCAAGTCAAGCTTTTTGAGGCTCCAATTGTGAGCAACTTTGGCGGTAGTTTTGAAACCGCAATTCTTAGAACCACTAAGATATTGGTCCCTTTAATGTGCAAGTCCCTGAGTGCCAGCAAAGGTATTTAAGTCCTCCATTCTCTTCTCTGAAACTGCATTTATTTACATGTTGTTATTTTGTTTTAATTTGTAATTTCTCAAAATGAGAAATATCCTTTTCCCCTGTTAAATTATTGTTTGTGCTTTTTTGTGGCATTTGAGTTCTAAATACCCCAAACCCCCCTTCATATGTGTAATTTGTAATTCATAGTTTGTGCTTTAAATGTTTTTATAGTTGGAATTTTCTGTGTAATATTTGTCTATTTTA
Organism: Doryteuthis pealeii; assembly: GCA_023376005.1. Lineage (NCBI taxonomy): Eukaryota > Metazoa > Mollusca > Cephalopoda > Myopsida > Loliginidae > Doryteuthis > Doryteuthis pealeii. Next base: position 116,396,963 of record CM042138.1, read on the forward strand.
TTGTATTTGTATTTCATTGTATTTTGTGTGATATTGTGACTTATTCGAATTTTCGTTTAATTCACAGTTTTCACGGCATTCACTGTATGAAAAAATAAATAACTATTTTTGAACTACGGTGTTGTCAGTACGTCCTTGAGCGCACGGTGCGAAGCAACTTCTTTGTAAAGACACGGAAAGCCAAATTTGTTGTCAGCAAAATTGTGGGACTGCCATTAACAAGGTACTGTAAACAACCTGAGTTCTTTGTTTATCAAAACAACTTGATAGAGTTGATATTCTAACCAATCAACAATGCACTCTTCCAAGTAGTCTGCTTGCTTTGAAAATCAGCATTCAATAATGTTTTTGTACTTGGGCTTGAACACCAACCACTGGCACTGGTGTGAAATAGACAATTATTTGCAATCAATTCATCATTGATATTCTACCAAGCTTACTGTATTTACTAGAATATATGAGGCATATAAATAAACAAAACAAATAAATATGATGCATTGGTATTATGAGTCTGGAATTGTTGACTGAATTTGAAAATGGATTTCTGTCATGGATTACTTGCAGTAAATGTTAGTCCTCCAAATAACCTTGTAAAACCTGCATCTCATAGTCTGGCAAATACGGTAATTCTTGTATAATAGAAAGTTAAGTAAAGAAATTTGATGTAGGGTGATTGTTACACCAGTTTTCCAGGTGAGGAGAGGTTACCAGCTTTGAAAGTCAGCATCTGAAACCTTCATTTTTATCTGAACTCAAACACTGAATTTTAGTGTCATTTAAATATATGTAACTATTTCACACACCAGCCAGGGCTTTAGAATACACCAAATGCACCTCTTCAGAGGGGTATGACTCCTAGCACTTATATGATTGTCCTAACCCTATTGCCCTTATGGCAAACCCTCAGCCTTTTTATCATATATGTGCTAGAAGGAGGTGGCTGAAGGTCTTAATGTTCTGGTTATGACATTACTCTATCTGATGGTGAATTTCCAATTCTGGAGCTCTGGAGAAGGTGGGGTAACTCTTCATCACCATTGTTCCCAGGTCACTCTGATCCGGAGTGGTAGTACCTGTTAGGGTCCCATCTATGTTTTAAATAGAAAAAATTAGTTTTAAAAAATGTTTTTAAAATTTTAGACTACCTATGAAGAATAAAACAAAATGTCTTTGGCATAAAATAACTTAACAAGGGTTGACATGTCATAAAATCCAACCAAATAGTAACTTTACACAGCAAGCACATTTTTCTACAAGCAATTAAACTTTTAGATTTTGAATTCCAAAGCCATCATAGTTTCAACAGTCGAAAGTAAATTATTCTGTCTTAAATTTTTTCTAATCATGAATTTGCATTTCACTGATCGCAAATTTGTTTGATTTATTTCATAGTGCATACGTAAAATAAAATAAAATTGCTAGTTTCCAACAAAAAAGTATATAGTCTATTAAATGATTGACTCAACCCTGTCAAGATTGATAATGAGTGTAATCTTTTTTTTTTTCTTTCATCCCTTGAACACACAAATGTTGGCTGATCAGCAAATACTTAGATTCATCAGCTTTGTGCAGACACTGGATGCCATCTATAGGAATTACCATAAGCAATGACTGATAGATGAATGGCAAGAGGGTAAAGGGAATCTGTTATCAGCACAACTTGATAATATAAGATGGAATGTGATTATGTGTGTATCTATTTACCCAGCCCCTCTAGCATGAACAGGATGCAAAACAAGTTCAGTTTTTAAGAGGAGTACTGCTGGTTTAAATTCCTAGTTTTCTTTTTAGACTCATTGTGATACCAAGGCTAAAGAGTCTACTCTACTATTTATCCATAGTTGTGGAGAGAAGGGATGGATTCATGCCTTTGCCAAGAGTATTAGCACAAAGGGAAATGTTGACAGACTTGGGTCACAATTCCATTTCCTATGATAATAACCATTACGCTACAAGCACCTCCTCAATGTATGTGTATGTTTAAGAAATAAATATACGTTTGTACCTATGCTTGTATGTTGATACAAGCACCAATATACTTTTAAGTTCTATTGTATTTCTACATAAAGAACACATTTATTTATCATATTTCACCGCTCATCTCTGAAGAAAATGATATGACCTTTTTATACCATAAGGTCTTTTATTTATCTATTCATTTTTTATTTGTTTATTTTTGTGTGTATGTGAATATAATTAACAAAAGTGAAAGGTTAGTATCAGCTTAGACCTGAAAATACTCTGAATCTGCCTTCCTGAATGTATCTGACAATGGTGATCTAACACAATCAGGGTGTTATTTTTTCCTTACATTGCCCAGAGCTGGAGAAGACAACAGCAAGACAAACTTTTATTCAAATGGTAAGCCAGTCCAAAAATTGAAGAATCTAGTGTTTCCATTCAATGGTGATATAACACATATATGCTTGCCATCAAATCTTTTCTATAACCAAGTTATTATATCTATTTTTATTATATTTTGTTTTGTGTGTGGAAGTTATTGTGATTGCTACATTTGTGATGTGACAAAGAGAAAATCCAACATAAATATTATTAACTATAAAGCAGTTTATTAGGAGTGAGTTTGAGAATTATTTGGATCAGAGAAAAACAACAATGAAAATAGATGATCAAAGTGTAGTTCTTACTTTTGGATAACTGTTTAATAATCACTACAAATGTTCTCTCTAAATTTTCAATGTGCTGGCTATGATACTAAACTGTATTCAGTGGTAAGGCTCTAATTCTGTGAAGTGTGGAGTACCCCTTTTCATTGCCATTACTGCCAGATCCACTCTAAGTCTGAGTTGTGTAGTACCTGTTAGGTTTCCATCTATGGGTCAAATAGATCTGTTTGAAAATTATCTATATTAAACTAGAAGTGGCTACCCAGTGTCACCTAGGTAGAGGGGGAGACAAAAAAAATCTAGTGTATTGATTTGTTTACTTTTGAGTTTCACAAATGCTGGACATTTTTGAGTAGAATTTCAATGCTATTTCTTTGTATATTTTAATTTTTAAATATCTTCGAATATAAATGAAATTTTCATAATTTTTGCATAAAAAGCAAGAACCAATGATATTTCTATTGGTTAATAGATAAAAAATGAGTTTAAAAAATGTGTTTAAAAAAGAAAAATTGTGTTTAAATAAAAAAAATTTGAATACCCATCAAACATGAATAGAACAAAATGTCTTTGGTGTAAAATAATCCAACAAGGGTTGACATGCTGTAAAATTCAACTAACCAAACCAAACCAAGAACAATAAGGCAATTGTTTGTTTAGGAACATAGTTTTATTATTGAACAATTCAAAAACAATTTAAGAAATGATCAAGAAAGTTTGTAAATTAATGCAAAGCATTAAAATTGTACTATGAGGCATTATTATTATTATCATTATCATTATTATTATTATGCCAGATCTCAAAGCTTGAAGAAACATTGATTACTATTAATACTTAAACCAGGGATTCCAAAATTGGTTGATGTTGACTTGAAACAGTTGATCATATATTTTAGAAGATCAAAAATCCCTGGGAGTTGATTAAAAGTCACTGAGCTTTTAGGGTTGAAAGCAAGAATCCTATAATCTTTGAAATAAAAATTCCAACCTTGACACAATTGTACATCTGAATGTGTTCACCACAGACATACCCTGATGTCTTGTTCATTAACCTATCTTATGCATGTATCATAATGAACCCTAGTGAAGTTAGGGTTACTTCATTTTTAATATTCTATTATTACCAGCATAGTTCATAAATGATGGATTTGGCACTTAATCTCTCTGTCTCTGTCTCTTTGTCTCTTTCTCTCTGTCTCTCTCTGTGTCTCTCTCTGTGTCTCTCTCTCAAATTTATTTCTTGCTTCCTCTCACTATAATTATCTATACTTCTATCTTCTCCTTCCTCTTCATTTATTCTTTTTCTCATCTTTTTAAATTTCTTTTATTCTAACTCAGTCTCTCTTCACTCTCTTCTTCCCATACTTTATTTAGTTTTTTTTTCTGTTTACCCAACTAAGATCTTGTATTCTCATTAGCTTATCCTAGTCTAACTACAGACAAACTGCAATCTAAAAGTTTGGGGAATTTCAACCGCTTGATCACTCAGTTTATCTGTCCAATTACAAAGCCTTTATTATGTCATGCCAAGCATTTCACACATTGTGCCAGGAAATAAAGAATTTCTATTTCTATCAATTCTTTTGAGGATGGGAGGAGTTATTTCATGTCCTTGAATCTTAGAACCCTTAATACCTTACCTCTCAGAAACCTTATACTGGAGCTCAGAAAATTCACAAAACAAAGACACCAATCACAGAACACACTGAAACTTTGCTCTAAGGTGCAGACATCTGGCAGTGAATGGTCATTATATCAAAACTTCTATATATTAATACTCGTGTTCCTTAAAAGTATGACTGTTATTATCTTGCAATTCCCTCTGGTTAAAATGAGACTGTCCAAATCAGCCAAGATTAAATGCAAAAATGTAAATCCTGATTATATTGTGTTGCTTATCTGCCAAATTATTATTATTTCTTACGAGTGTCATCACCTCATATCTTGGATATGACAGTAAACTGCATCCAAAGTTTAGGATCCAGTTCTGGATCTTTGGGGAATGTGGAGTCAGTTTTTTGTTGCCATTTGTCCCAAGTTCATTCTGACTTGGAGAAGTAGTACCTAATAAGATTTTACCAATGGATCAAGTCGATCTTTCTGAGATAATCTTTTTAGACTACATTAATGCATTGGCCCTTAAAACATATTGCAACTAAGTATGAAGTGTTTAGTTACCATTGTAGGAAATGGAATCTGTGACCCAAGTTCAGATCCTGAATGATGCTGTTTGCATTCAACATTAAACTAATGTCTTTGGGAAAGGCTCAGATCCATCTGTTCTCCCCCTCCCCCAGCTATGGAAAATAGTAGGGCAGACTATGTTCTTTAGTCTTGTTTAGGCAATCAGTCTGTGAAAAGGAAAACTTAATTCAAATCAGCTTAACTCCACTTAGAAATTGACCTGCCTATGATGGAGGAGTTAGGTAAATACATAACAGTTTAAAATAATTGTGAAGATAGATTTTCATAAAATAGATAATTGGAGAACATAATTGTTAAACCGACTTAAGCATAGAATTACCAAACTTTTGATAGGCAATAAAACCAACCAACCCTTTCTTACCTCATGCCAATTGTCCTTATTAAACTTATGATACAATTTCCTATTGACTTATGTAATTGGTTTACCTACCTATACATAAAGTAGTGTACGGTTAAAGGGGGTGCCTAGAAAAACAAGTGTCCTATTCCAAATGATTAAATAACAAATCTATTCTACTCTTGGAGAAATAATTCAGGAAAAATGTCACTTTTGGCAGTGGCAGTACAAAAAGGAATATTGTTTCCAAAATGGCAGGAGTCAAGCAATTATAACAAAACAGGAAAAGAGCTGTCAGGAAACACGCCAGAAATGTCAGAGGCAGATAACCAGAAACAGCAAGGAGCTGAAACAGTTGATTTTTAATGGGTGTGAAAACTCTGAATCCAAAGTTTTTATTGGTACTTACACAAGTAATGTCTCACTATAAATGTCATAATTACTGACCCTTAATGTGCTATGAGAAGCTAATAAATACCATTGTCAGTTGAAAAAAAATTCAAAAATACAATAGAACCAAACTTGCAAAAGGACCAGAGCCAAATAGTTTTTTTTTTTTCATTTTTTATTGACATTTAACAAAAAAATTTAATCACAAAATGTCTGCAGACATTTTTTTTTTTTTTTTTTCTGATTAGGTGCCAATTTTTTCTTTTAAAACTTTTATATATTTTCATCTGTTCAGTATAGTACTGGAAGAATGAAGCTCAACTTTAATGATGGTTTATATAGGTGTAGCTATTTACCCAAACTGTTTACCACAACTGTGCAAAGGTAGGATGTGACACAAGGTTGCAAATATGGTGCATCCAGTGAGGATAAAACTCACAATTCATTAGTAATGGATCTGTAATACTAGCTTGCTAACCATTACACCATGATGGGTTAATTCAACTGAAAACCTGGCTCAAAATCAGTCAAGTAGGATGCTGAGCTGATCCTGGGCCCTGGCCTTTATGGAGTTTGTTTATGGAACTGCAAATAGCTGACACTCACGACTTCAATTGCATTGGATCACAGCATATGGTATACCTTCATTTGGAATACAGTGAATTTGTTGGATGGAGCTGGTTCACCTGACCCAAGGTGAATGTCGTCACAGATACAAAGAGCTTATATTGGTGTATACTAAGCTTTAGCCTGACATAGTCATACTTATGGACATTCAGTGAGTATCAACTCACTATTCAGTCATGTTTTGTTAAATGAATAGCTTGTTATGCACATTTCTATTTTTCCTTATGTATCAATATTGCAGTGCAAAGTGTGAGTTACAGAAAAGGGAAGAATGGTGTATAATACCTACTTAGCTTCAGCATTGGGATTTGTATATGCCAAAGGAGCAGATTAAGCTAAGTAAAACTTAGCCAGGCTTAGATCTTAGCTACACAAATCATCAAGAAAACTCTCTCCATGAAAACTGCCCAGCAGACCACTCTTCAACCTCTCTCGCTTTTGTTGAAATATTACTGTAACATTGTGAGTGGTTGCAAACTGGGAATAAATGTTATAAAAAAAATTTCAAGATCTCATCCTGTGAGCTAGGTATAAGATAGGCTTTATCTAGCACCCTGGACTGCAAATAATAACCAATATATGCTGAAATGACCATAGTCCACTGACCATCTAAGTGGTCATGGGGGTTGGTCAAGCCATGCCTCCCATGCAAGATGGCACTAGGATGGGGGTATTCTGAGAATCCCAATAAAAGAAGCTATTTTTAATTTTTTAATTCACTCTCCTTGCTGGCTGGGGACATGAAAAAGACAAGTTTTTAGTATAGACTGAGAGTGAACAAACAACCTAAACATATGAAAAGAGCTGGTTCCTACTAGAACTAAGATATTTTGTCTGTTATCCATTTTTATATATTTCCAATGCTAAAAGAAACTGAACAAAGGGAATAAAACAACAGAAGATCCAACAACCTATTCTACAAACACCTCAAATCAACCAACTCCTTCATTAGCTTCACAACAAAAGAGACTTAAAATTTACCAAATCAAATTGCAGAAGTAAAAATGTAATTTAGTTACTATACTGCACACACTGCCAAAAACAATATGTTGGAAAGTCATAATAGCCAATTTATTTTAAACTAAACAACTATAGACAGAATCAAATCTATGGACTACAACAAATTAATACTTGTGATTGTAACAGAAATCCAAAATTTACCATCATAGAAAGTAAAACCAATAATTGAAAAAAAAACATGACAAAGGGATGAAATGTCTTCAAAAATTTATGCTATATAAATTTAATATGAAATTTAATTACCCTGCAGCATAATAAAATTTGGGAGTCACAAACATCTACATCAACAAATAAATCAGCCAGTGATTACCCATAGCTAATTAGAAATGTGCTACTCACTAACCTGATGAAAAACTCATTAGCCAGGTGCCTTCACCACAGATATTTGAACCAGAAGATTGTTTTCATTCAACAAATAGATGTACATTTTTTGTCTCTTCTGTAGAATACTGATAATTGTCATTCTTTGAACTGCAGTCTGGAAATGACTGTTACAGATTATTAACTATTGGACCAACTCCTTTTAAAACCTTTTTTCAAAAATTTCTAACTGACTGACTTCAATATCTTGCATTTTTTTTCATTAGACCTTTTTCTCCTGGCAATGATGAAAAGTCAAAACTAGTTGAAAACAATCAAAAAATAATAACAAACAAAATATTCTTATTTGTCTTATCACTTTTGTTCATATATATATATATATATATATATATATATATATATATATATATATATATATATCAAACGAGAATTTCAATGGGTTTAGCTAGCATCCAAAAAAGAACACAACTACTACAGATCTGCCTTCTAGCCTTCTTCAAACAATACCCTAAAACTTTAACCCCCTCTCAACTCGTTACTGTAAGTATTTAGAAAATGTAATTGATCTTTAATCTTTTGAAGCTGTTTAAATTCAATGGCTTCAACTAGTATGCAAACCAACAACCTTTTTACACCATGGACCTGTTCATGAAATCCTTGATTCCTCATTTACCTCCAGGCATATACGATAAATAAGTAGATTTATTGTTTTTATATGCATCAGTGAATGGAAACTACATACCAAAACTCTTTGAGACTGTTCTGTAAGCACTTCCCGTTTTGAAATACAGAAAGAAAGGTAAAACTGTTTAGTGTTGTAGAATTCATGATATGCACAAAATATAATTTAAGAAATCAAGTGTTCAATTCTATAGAAATGTTGGATGATAAATAGATGGATCACCTTTCACTGCCTCCTTTTTGATGGTATTTTTTGTTCTATCTGGAATTATATTCTGAGTGGACATTCACCCCAAAGAAATTGGCAAAAGTGAAAACCACCTATTGTATTATTGTTATAATAAATATTAGTATTAAAGCCATCATCTTGTGGTTTACACTTGTTGTTATTGGGTGAGCGTTAAGGCTAATCTGTAGCCATCCTCAGTACAAATAAGATATTACAGGTTTCTACTTTGTCAGAACCTCTATCAGCCTTTGTGATTTGGTCTGTATAAATTCAACATGGATTGTTTATGTGGAAGAGATTTTTATAGACTGCATGCTCTTCTTGATTCCTATCCATCTTGTGTGGGCAAAGTTATTTGTTTTGAATTCAGTTTTCCTTTTCTGATTATCTTAGAAAAACTAGAGAGCCTGGACTAATCTATTAATCCATAGCAATGGATTCATGCCTTTCCAAAGGACATTAGCACAAATTAAAGTGAGTATTTTAATTTGGCTTGCAGGATCCATTGCCCATGATGATAACCATTATTCAACGCACATCTCTTGGCATGTTTAATAAATAGGGCACATGAAATATAGGGAAATATGAAGAGTGGATAATTTGTTTGGCAGAGATAGACTAATCAGTCTGTTTTTATCTATGTCAGCTTTTGATTCCCCATATTTATTGACCCCCTTCTTAGCATTTATCAATTCCTTGTATAGTCCTATCATTCACCAGGAGTCGGGTATCAATCACTTTGGCAATTTCTTAGCTAGTATAGATTGTTCAGTGACTTTATTTCTGAAAAGTCAATCAACATCCATTCCATTTTTTTTCCTGTAAAAAAAAAAAAGTTTGTTTCAGTTTATTTTATCTACTTTGATAAGGTGCAGAACCAATTGCATGACCTTCTGGGAAAGGATCAATTCTTCTTAATTCAGTCACTTTCCCATTGCTGGAATATAGCCAGTCTTCTATCACTACTTTTATGGAAAATGTCCGGATGCATTGTATCCATTGTTTCCATCTATTCAAGACCTAACAACTAGTTTTACTGTCTCTCTGAATCTTACCCCACATCAGATGCATGTTCCATTCTAACAGCTTCTTTCTGATTGAATGGCTGGTTACATCAAGTCCTAGCACCTATATAATTTCCCAACCTTATTGCCCTTATGGCAAGCCCTGACCCTTTTTATCATGTATATGGTAAAAGGTAGTGGCTGAAGGTTTTATTGTCCTGGATATGGTTAAACTCCCAATTGTGTAACTCTGGGGAATGTGGAGGACCCCTTCATCACTATTACTCCCAGGTGCACTTCCTGAACTAGTAGTACCTGCTGGGTCCCATTTATGGTTAAATAGAAAAAAATGAGTTTTAGAAGAATGTATTTTAAAAAATGAGTACCCATGAAGAATAAATAAAACAAAAACATCTTTGACATAAAATAACTCAATGGGTTGATATGCCATAAAACCCAATCAACCAACAATATTTCTGATAGCATCTGCATTGTGTATTAAAGTCCATCCTGAAAATGTTCCTCTCAGCCACAACCTTGAAGTGTCATGGTTTAAATTTCTGTTTGATCCTTATTGTTCATTTTGCTGCAGTTAGTGTAATGGTTATCATGATAGGAAATGGATGAAGCTGTTTGTGTTTCAATTTGGGATAATGTCCTTGAAAAAGACATGAATCCATCTGTCTTCCCCCAATGAAGGGAAAATAGTAAGGCAGGTTGGATTCTTTTGCCAACCAGTCAAGGAGAAGGGAAACTCTGAATTCAAACCAGCTTTATTCCACTTAAAAATTGACCAAAAAAAATTACATGCACACAATCTGAGTCAAATAGATCTTTTTGAAAATTATCAATATTAGATAGGAATACTTGATACCATATAATTGTAAATTATTAATATTAAGAATATTTATTCAATTGTTTACTAATGATTATTATTAGTTACTTGAAATCATATAACTGTGTGCAAACAAATGATTATCAAATAGAAATAATGACTTGAAACTATATAATTATTAGTACTACATAGAAAGACTTGAAACCATATAACTACATACAAATTATTTGTATTAGATAAGAATACTTAATATAAAACTGTGCCAAAACCTTTTCAAAGAAACAACTACACAAAAAATGTTAATGTATAATGAATACAATCCCCTAACCTCCAGGTATAAAATAACACGGATGAGTCATTATGCTGTTAATATCAATCAGTCTATCGGCATTTTACTGATTATATCAAGATTCATAAAATATTACCTACTTTAATTTAAGGATAATTGTTTTAAGTTTCTTTTTTGAAATTTGTTAAATCTGATTTTTGCACATTTTTTATGGCACAGTTTTTTTCATTCATCTTTTGGAAGTTCAATTCTTTGTTGCCAAGTTCTGCAGTCATGGTTTTTTTTTATCTGAGAAGCTGACACTTCAGTTTTAAAAGGGTCACCTTGCTCTCTCAATTCCAATGGCATCTCCTTTATAGAAACAGACACATACACACATGTGTGTGTGTGTGTGTGTGTGTGTGTGTGTATATATATATAATATATATATATAGAGAGAGAGTGAGAGAGAGAGGACTTATAAGAGTTATTCCTTGCAAGATTTTTCCTCTTCCTCCTCAAATAAAATCTTGCATTAATCTTTTATTTCAGCTTTCATCATCTTTTTTTTTCTTTTTTTTTTTTGTCACATCTGTGCAATCTCTGTCACTGTCAGTCATAAATTTATCTTCACTATCCACAAATGTCTCACTTTATTTTCCACATCAACAAACAGCAAAGGAAAATAAATCTGACCACTTAGATCGGAACAGACTGACAGAAAACAAAAGCAAGAATACAAACCACGCAACAAATTATAGTAATCGTACTTGGAAAATTCTGAAATTAAGTTTGCCAATGCTTCTACACTGGAATATATGGACAGCTGTCTCAATCTTTATTAGAACATTACTGTACATACACACATTGTTCCATATAATTAAAATGCAGTGTATGTCTTTCAATGTTGTATTTATAAATTGATGAATAACATGATAAAAATATGAAATCTTTAGTTGAAGTGAAGAAGACATTAAAAATCTACATTTTTTTTTTCTTTAATCTTTTGTTATTTAAAAGCATTTTTGTGTTAATTTTCTTTCCACTAAACAGATACTACACTTTTATTCAATGTTAGAAAAGGAGATTATCAAGAAAACTGAGAATCTTATAGATATATTTATTCTAAAAATCTATGATTTATCATCTGTTAATATTTGTAATCCTACAACTATTGCACCCCTAATGGGGCCACCTGTTGGCCATGGGTTGTGAACCATGATGCTTAAGGATGGAAACCTGGTGGCTGAGCAGTCCATCACAAGCAACTTTCTTACGATAGATGGGCACCTGGAGAGGCCCCCTCTGATCAATCGGCTAGTCATGTCAAGCCCTAGCACCTACATGATTGTCCCAACTCTATTGACTTGATGGCAACTACTCAACTCTTTTTATCATATATGTGCTAGAATGCAGTGGCTTAGGGTCTTAGCATCCTGGGTATGCCATTAAACTGGAGCACTGGGGAATGTGGAGTACCTTTTCATCACTAATACCTCCAAATCCACTCTGACCCGGAGTGGTAGTACCTTTTAGAGTTCCATGTATGGGTTAAATAGAAAAAAAAAGAGTCTTAAAAGATGTTTAAAAAAAATTGAATTTCCATCCGGAATAAATAAAACAAAACATATTTGGCATAAAATAACCCAACAAAGGTTGACATGCCATAAGAACCAACCAACTAACTAACCAACAACTATTGCATTTATAATAGAAAATTAATGCAATCTTATATTGTTAAAAGTAAGACATTGTTTTGTTTAGTCATAAAATTTCAAGAACTTTTTACTACATTTTAAAGCTTTTATAGTTACACATTTTCTTCTGTGTGGTTACAAGACCCATGACAATTGATACATAAAAGTTTTCTTTGATGATTACATGGTCTGTTTCATCCCATTTTGCTTTTGTGTTTACCTTAAAAAAACAAATTGAGTAGAAACATCAAAAGGAATTGTTGAGAAATACAAATGACATTTTAGTCAACATCATATCAAAATACTTTTTGATATAAACGGAATTGCTATCTTTAAGCTGTTTAAAAAAGTTTATATTTTTCTTTTTGATTGAAATTTGCTCTTGGAATTTTTGCTATTTTAGTATGTAATCTCAAGATTGATATTTTTTCTATATATATTACCAACCCCTCTGCACAAGCAGGATGTGACACAAGGTAAATTTCTTATAGGGAGATAAATTGGTTTGAATTAAATTTTCCTTCTTCTAAACACATTGCTGTACCAATGTTGAAGAGCCCAGTTTTCCCAACTATTTACCTATAGGTGAAAGGAGAATAGTTGGATGTATATTTTTTTAAAGGTTATTAGCATTATGTGAAATGCAAACAACCTCATCCAGGATTTGAACTCGGGTCGAAAAGTTCATTTTCTATGACTAACCATCATACCACATGCCTCCATATTTTTTTTATATATGAGATATGATTAAAAAGTATGAAAATTGAAGTTTAGAATTTAAATTAATCCAAGTGCACAACTGAGCAATTTATAATGAAATGATTCATTTAGACATCTAGAATAGCTAGTGCCAAATTGAAAACAAAAATATGAAGCTAGACTTTATACATTTTGAAAAAAATACTTATTGTCAGCCACAGGATCCTGTAAGTACAGCACCCTCCATACTCACTGTGTGGCATGAAATTTGTCATTATAGGAACACAAGGAGTAAAGTTCAAATTTTGGATTTCACTTTGTATTCATACCTTTCCTAAAGATATGAATACAATCTCTCCTTCCCATATTGCTTCCAGAGTTGCTCTGAACTGAAGTGTCTTTGTCCAGAAAGCAAATATAATCGGCATCCATAAGAGAGCCCTCCTCACAGTTTGACTTTTTATTAAACAGGTGTCAAAAAGCTTTTGAAGATCTCATTCAAATGATGACATCATTGTTTGATTAAAAAACTATTAAAGATGATTTCCCAGGCTAGATCATTACTATGATCGGATACACAGTTAACACCAGAGGAAGGCCAGAGGACATAGCAGCCGAAACGTGTTTATACATACCAAAATAAAGATAAGGACAACAGTCTGAAACATTGAAGTGTTGTCTCAAAAATACAGACAAATAAAGTGTACTTTGATATCTTGATTTTATTCAGGGCAATGCCATGTTCTTCTGCTAGTCTAATATTAAATCCTCTTTGTTTTCTTGCTTCTGGTAGATTCTTGAAACTTGGCTGTGAACTCTGTTGACCCCCAGTAATGTTTTTATTCAGTGTGAACCCCTGGAACATATTAACTTAAAATTGATCTGGAATCTGTAATGTCTAAGGCAGATACAAATGGCATTAAAAGCAATGCCCCCCCCCCCGGTTTGTGTCCAGAACTTTTTGGAGTAAAATTAATCAGAAAGGTCTCATTTGTAAAGTAAAGAAATAAAGTTGGTATTTGCAGGTGTGGAAGTTGAAATGAATCCAGTAAACAAATAAAAGTTTAATTTATCCAAGAAACAAATAAAGGTTGGCCACCCTGCACGCACCAAAGTTTTTATTGAACTTTTTCATATAATAAAAGATAGATGGAATACCTTAATTATATATCACTAGCTTAAAAGCCACAATATCAGGCAGCGGTTATGCTAGTTAGTCCTAAATTAATTTCCAAGTCATAAAAATTACCATTACAGAAAAATTTATCACAAAATTCACAGAAAAAATGCTGAAAACAATCGCAGTAATTAAAACTTGGGAATCTAAAATTTCTGGATTGCGGGTCTGGATTCAGGAGGGAATGTTTTTCATGGAGTCATCCGGATTCCAAACTGGTATGATAAGTTGAGCTACAGCCTCTAGGAGGAAAGCTAAAAAAAATCTGACACACTGACATTTGCATTTATTTCTATATTGCCTAAAAGAACATACATATTATACAGGGTAAAATAAAAGACAATATATTGTTAAAATTCATCTATCATGAATTATATACATTTTTAATTTATATGTATTTACCCAACCCCTCTGCTGGCAAGCAGGATGTGACATAATTTTTAAGTGGAGTTTAACAGGTTTGAATTCAGAGTTTTCCTTCTCAAAGACTGGTTGCTGTACCAAGGTTAAAGAGCCTAGTATGCCCTACTATTTACCCATAGCTGGAAGTAGAATAATTGGATGCATACTTTTATCTAGGGTATTAGTACTGTGATATGTATACAGCCTCTTCCAAGATTTGAACCTGCTCACAATGTCGATTTCCTCCATTATACCATGAATTCCATTTATGTTTGAATTTTATTTGTGATTTTAGTTATTTTTTTAATTTTTTTTAGAAGTGAGATTGCCAAAGGTTAGTTTATTGTTCCCTTTTAAAAACATGCATGCTTGGAAAGAAAATCTTCAAACTTTTATTTTAGAATGAAAATTGTAATATGAAATATGCTACTAGCAGGACCTGTGGATATACCACAGTATGATAATTTAATTATTACAATGTTTGATATGTTTTCTTAAGTGCTATTACAGATTGTTCAACGTGTAAAAAGTATAATAATCTTTATTTAACTCTCACTCTATTTTTTCTTTTCATTCTTTCATCTTATTATGTTTAGCATTATTACTTTTGCTCACTAACCCTCTTTGTCTATCTTTCCCCCACTCTCTCTGTCTTTTTTTCTTGTTATATTTTTTCTGTGTAGCATGTTCTTTTTCTTCTCTTTCTTTCTTTCTAATAAAAACAGAATTGTCCATTATTTAACTGAGGTGATGACACTCCTAAGAAATAAGAATCCAGCAGATAAACAACTCCAGATAATCAGGACTTAAATTTTTGCATTTAATCTTGTATGATTTGTACGGTCTCATTTTTAACTAGAGGTTATTGCAAGATAAGACATACTTTTAAGGAACACGAGTATTAATATTGAAATCATTGGCAATGCTGAGTACTTTTACTAATATATATATGTGTGTGTGTGTTCATGTGGGTTTACTCAGGAGGCAGTAATGTATACATTATAATCTGTATTGTTTTCCATAAAACTATTGTGTCTTCTGATGGAGAAGAACTTATCTAACATATTAGCAAGTTTTGAAGGCCAGTGCATTGTTATTATATTTCAGAAACCCGAGAACAAAATTCATAAGCATGAAACATCATAAAAAAACTCTCTTGGCATCTGAAGAATACCAGAAAGATAACAAGAATTTCAGACAATCACTTTTCAAAACCTTAACTACCAATCACCAACACTTGTGTTACCAATGAAAATTGTATATGGTAAAAGAAATACCCGTTTATCAGCACTGTATCTATGAAATGGTGCATACTCCATATAAGAAGGGATACTTAAAATGCTTTTAAATTGTTTGATTGTAGAGGGGAGCTACTTGTGTGTGTGTAAGTTGGCAGAACCTGGGAGAATAGTTTTGATCACTGAAAATTGTCTCATTTATTTTCTCTTGTAAAACTTTTTGCTTATCTTAAAAAGTACCTTTTTAATACATCTTAGCAATATAAAAATAACTAATTTGACTGACATAAAAACTATCTTCTGCAGCTTACTATTGAGTTGCACCATATTTGAGTTTATATTATAATTACAAATAAAGTTAGCATTTAATAATTATCTCCCTTGAAAAATTATGATGTTCAGGGTGAGTGTGACCCTCACACTATCATTATAAACTTGTGAATTGGATAGGATATTGTATAATTCCTTAAGAGCATTTTGACATTTGTGATAACAAATATCTCACGAAAATATGCCAATGTTGCTGTGTTGCAGTGTTATATATATATATATATATATATATATATATACACACACACAAATCAGACTATAATATAAACTAATGCTATTTGTGATAAATGTAGTCTGAAAACAATTGACCATTTGATCACCTAATTGTCCTTATTATTCTTGTAATTGGAATAGACACTTTTTCTAATTTTGAAAAACCTGATTATTATAATAAAGTATTGGCACTGCTTTTACCGTTCTTGACTTTCTCCTTGTGGAACTGATTTTTATGAACACCAATCACGGTATAATGACCCATGTGGATAGTATTATCTCTGAAAATAAGTTGTCCATTACCATAAAAGATTCTGGCAATTGATCTCTACCTGAATGATCACAGGAATTTGTCTAACCTCTCCAAAAATGAATCTCTTTTGTATCATTATCTCAGTCAGGTCGACGACAGGCATGCTTAGAGTAGTGGTTATCATTGTAGGAAATGGAATTGTCGACCTGAGTTCAAATCCTGTACAAGATTGTTTGTGTTTCACCTCATGTTAATGCTTCAAGTAAATAAAAATAAAATATTTCAGATGTTGATTTTCACATTGTTTACAGATTGGTGCAACAAAATCATTTTCACACTCGTTTTACTGACAAGACTAAGATAAGCTCAGTAAATCTATATTGATCATTATTACTGTATTTGTACTGCCCATATATATATATATATATATATATATATATATATAGTAAAAGTATCCAATTGACTGGTATATTGGGGATGATTCTATTTGGGATCATCAATATCCTCTGTACATCCACAGTGCATGCTCATGCTGACTCACACCTAAAGATTTATACAAGGATTATTTCAAATCCCTAAGTGAGCTCAATTTAAGATAATTAATAAATTAATCATATACAGAGTAATAATATATATATATATATATATAACAATGACCATGCCACCGTAAATCATCAGCTTCTGCTGACCTCTGTAGTTCCAAAATTTTATTTTGTGTCCCACATCATTGTTTTACTGAGCAGTATGACATGGAGATACCTTTACTTTTATCACTGACCATTATTTGAGTGGTCATGTTAACACTTGATACCCTGCAGGCTCGTGACCATTAACTATGGCAGTAACAATTGATTAATGGTCTGCAACTTCTAACTACTAGCGGGAGACTTTCTCTTGCAACAATAGCTGCTTGAATACATTGGATTATTCAACTGGTTACCATTTAACTACCCACAGGACTGACCAGTTAGATACTGCTGACTGTAGGAAAACCATCTTTGTATTGGCTGCTTGGCCTCTGCTGGTCACTTTATGAAAAGAGGAAACTATCATCTGCAGCAATAATTCGATTGACCAATTAGCTTCGACTGGCCACCACTGTCTAAGGAAACTCTTAGTGACCACTTTGCCACCCATAACAAAAATGTCTTTGCTCCAATTATGACTACTGGCTTGTTAGCTTCACTTCAGCCATTAGAAAAGTAGGTCTTCTGTCATCAAGTAATAGAAGAACCTTTTCTTACACAGCTTGACTACACATTGTTGTTTACTGACCAACACACTTACTCAAGACAAAGAATGTTCTTATTTTTCATGTCCAAAATCCTTGGGAGAAAACTAAAGAATTAGCATGTACTAAAAATCAATTTTTTAATTATTTTTTTAGATCAGGGCTTTTCAAAATGGTTTATCTTGGATGGGAAGGAATTTCAGTAATGATAACTGTTTCTATAGTGGGTGACTACATAAACTGAACTCTTAACCTCCTGATTGTTAGTGGTTACTCGTAATTTAAGGAAAACACACTCCCAAGCTTCGAGATTATGTTGCCGCATATGCAAATTTCACACAGGTCAGGCAGAGCTAAGCGTAATTGGCCCCGGTGTAAGATCTTGGTGAGTGCAGTGGTCTGTCAATTATTTTTTAAGGCCTACCTTCCCACACCGCAGGGCAGTTATTTATTTTTTAACTAGAGCAGAGACGTACGTTGGACTAGAAACCAGTGAACATTTGTGTCAAACTGGAGACTAGTGAACATTAGCAGTTTTATCAATGACAGTGATTACTGTGGTTGCTTTCGGTTGTTACTTTACACCATTATTTTTTCAAAATAATGGGTTTCTTTTGCACGACTCACATTAGGTTTGGTTTCTTTGTAGTTTTATATGTAAAATTTTTTTTTTTCTTACTCTGAAATTTTCAAAAATTCTATCTAGCATTAAAATTTTACTTAACATAATTTATTCTTTTGTATTGTTCCACAACTTAGGGAGAACATTTCCCAAGGTGCATCATGAAGTCATAACAACCAAATAACAACTAACATCACAAAAGACTCTGTGGCAGTGGATATTCCATAACTGACCATTATTAATTAAGCTTTAATTAACATGCTGGAAACTGGGCATGTAGTTGAGTAGTGCTCATTGGCATGATGACAAATGAAGAAGCCAAAGGTAGGGAAAGGTGTCCTCTTATAGGAGAGTTCAGATGCATTGTGGGTGATGGAGAAAGTGAAGAGAAAAGAAGGAAAAAACGATGGAAGAGAAAGGAAAGCTGCAGAAGAAAGGAAAGTAGGAGGAGCAAGGGGGAAAATACAGCATAGATTAATTTTTTTTTCTTGCTAAAGAGCGACAACCAAAAAAAAAAACCTGGGAAATTATAGAAAATCCTGCTTTTACTCTGGCTTGAGTGAGAAACCTGTAACTATTACTATTACAAGGGAAAACCCTAACTACAAGCTTTGATATTTACACTATTAACAGTAAAATACTTATTTCTATAGATAGTCAATGTTATCCAAATTTACTCTGCTACAATATTACTTTCTAAGTTTAGCTTAGTAGCACAATACCGAATGTATGGGGAGGATTGTTATGCTAGGTTTTCAAGTGGTGAAAGCCTGTTTGCTTAGAAAATCAACACTTGAAATTTTAGCTTTTACTTGGTATTGAACCCTGACCTCTGGTGCTATTACTATTTTATTTATTTTATCTTAAGTTACTTAATGACCTAAGAGATAGGCCATTCAGTAACATTCTTTCTGTAATGGAATTTTAATTTCTGTTTTTAAAAGGAATGTACACTGTTTGACTGATGTCTTAGATATTGTTGTCTCTCAGAATAATTATTTCTCCCCAGAAAATACAACCATGACAGTAATGATCTTGACTTTTTTAACTATTTTGAACAACTGTAGCAGACCTCTTCCCCCCCCCCATACTTTTTTGACTGATAGTTGACTGACCATTTAGTTGTAATTTACTAAGCTGAGCCTAGTTTGGCACAAGGTCAGAAGTATGGGACATCCAGTGAGAATCAAACTCACTAACATTACCACTCTGTCAGCTGGGGTAGAAGAATACACTGACTGCTCCTCTGCAGAGAGGGAATATCCCCCTCCCATGGGGTCACCTGTTGGCCATGGGTGGCATTCCATGAGTCATAAAGAATGAACCCTTGTGGCTGAGCAGTCTATGACATGCATAACACTCTACTTCAGCCCTTACTTAGGCTAGACAAGCTGTCAAATAAGCCCTCTCTGATCAATGGGCTCGTCACATCAAGCACAAGAACCTATATGATTGTCCCAACCCTATTGCCCTTATGGCAAGCTCCAAGCCTTTTTATCATATTTGTGCTAGAAGGCAGTAACTGAGGGTCTAAGCATACTGGATATGACATTAAACTGCATCTAATGGTGAAGATCCTATTTTAGAGCTCTGGGAAGTGTGGAGTAGCCCTTTATTGCCATTACACCCAGTTCCACTAAGACCCAGAGTGGTAATATCTGTTAGGGTCCCATCTATGGGTTAAATAGAAAAAAGTGAGTTTAAAAAAATGTTAAAAAATTGAATTTAAAAAAATTTAAATACCCAATAAGCATGACTAGAACAAAACATCTTCAGCATGAAATAACCCAACAAGTATTGACATGGCGTAAAAATTCAACAAACCAAACCATCACTAACATTAGCAATGGTCTGCTAACTTAACTACTTAACAATTACCCGATTCAAAGTCCACCCTGTTGGCTAGGACATTAGAATACATGGACTGCACCTCTGCAGAGGGGCAAAACTCCCCCACTGAGGCCACCTGTTGGCCATGGGTGGCGACCCGTGATGCTTAAGGATGGAACCCAGGTGGCCGAGTAGTCCATAACATGCAACACTCTTACTTAGGCTAGACGAGCAGTTGGAGAGGCCCCCTCTGATCAATAGGCTGGTCATGTCAACCTTAGCACCTATATGATTGCCCCAACCCTATTGCCCTTATAGTAAGCCCCAACCCTATTTATCATATGGGTGCTAGAAGGCAATGGTTGAGGGTCTTCCTGTCCTGGGAATGATGTTAAACTCTATCTGATGGTGAGATTCCAGTTATGGAGGTTTGGGAATGTAGAGCACCCCTTCATCACTGTTGCTCTCTGGTCCACACCCACACGGAGTGGTAGTACCTGTTATGGTTCCATCTATGGGTTAAATAGAAAATCTGTTTATAAAAAAAATTGAGTATGAATTAAGAATGAATTCATTTCAAAACTTTATCGACATTAAATGACCTACTGAGGTTGATATGCCGTAAAACAAAGCAAACTAAACCAAACCAAAACCAGACTCAAAGTGTCTAGTTATTGCTGATCTTTTAAGATTTACCACAGCATTCACTACCACCTGACCACAGCATTTGTATATGATTCTATTTTTAAGAATTAATTTTTCTTTTTTTCTCTTTGTAGTGTTCACTACTAGACAAACCACTAGATTGTTATTTGACACATCAAAAAGGTCTTTTCACTACCATGTATCTACTTAGGTTGTTGCTAACTTCTTTAATTACACAGGTCTATTTCTATATTAATGTCGACTGATCGATTCACTCTTAGGATATTACTAGCTATCATACTTAGGGAAGATTTCTTGTGATTACCACTAGAGTCTATTAATAATTTTAGGCTTTGTGTTTATAATTAGTCTTTGGAAAACTTCAGTTGTACATTGCTTGCTTCTATATTAAGACGTGGCTATTTTCTATTGTAATAACTACTCATTTTTATAATAACTTGCAATAAAAATAACGTAACTAAAAATATTAACAAAAAAAGATTAAAATTGATTATGGTTAACAGTATTTCATCTAAAATCCTTATTACAATACCCTCAGGAATTGCATAAGTTTATCAATAAGTATTTAATTTGTAGTCAAAATCATTAATACATAAAATAAATCATATTAACAAGGTCTGCTATGAAAATATGAGTTAGATTTACCTCAAAACAGCCTATGTTATTAGTGTATTTAAAATCCTGCAATGTGTCTTATATATCACTAAGAAATAAGTTATTTAATGTATGGGGTGTTTAATTTGCATGGGTTTAATAAATAATTGCTTGGTGTTATTGATCTCTAATATTATTTTATTCTCTAATGTATTAAAATCAATCATATGAATGATTTTATATAGAAACCAATTAAAATAAGTGTAATCTTTTTATATGCGTTCTTATTTGATTTAGTTAGTTTTTCTAGTTTGATATATTTGATTACATTAAAACTTAAATACTTACACCCAGAGGGCATATATTCTTGATAGTAAATATAAAAGATGCTTTTAATAACACTAGAGTAAGAAAAAAAAGAAAAAAAAGGTTAAAAATGCAATAACAAAATATCTTATTATAATGGAGATTGTGGGTTTGTCTGTCTGTAACCGAAACTATATTACTATACAAGTCACAATTCTTTTAGTTATTTACATCATATTCTCCATGATTTTATTTTTATTTAGACCTCAATTATTAATAAAATTGTTTTACATTACTTAAACTGTTGACCATATCTACATACTAATAACATGCAATTGTATTTATATATACAACAAAATAGAGGTTTACAGTATGAATGGGAAGGCTAATTTGCATATTGATCTTAAAAAATTGATTTTAATAGATATATGCTTAGTATTATTGATTTCTAATTGTTTGGTTTTATCTTCTTGAATATGAGCAAAAATCTCTTCAATAAATCTTAAAATAAATCCCTTAACAAGAAGAAATAACTGTAATATTATTCTTTACTTCTTATTTTAACTAAACAGTTTAATTAGGAAAATTTCCCAATGAAAGACGGGAGTAACGGAAAATGATGGAAGAGTTAGTTTCAAAGTTGTTCTATTTTTCAATCATACCCCCTCTGTTCAAAATCTTTTTATCTACATTCTTATTCAGTTTCATTAGCCTTTCTAATCTAATATCATATTTTATTATAAAATTTAACTAAAATACTATATATTTGCTAGTGATGATAAAGTAGATTGATAAAAAGAAATGAGCATATAGGTTTATTTTGAGCTTCTGCAAGCCAATGCTCTTGGTTGGTAGTGTAGCTGAGCATTTAAACAGTCTTCTTTGAGGCAAAGGAAATTTGAGTTTAAACCTCACTGAAAGCTTATCTATATATTAGTACTCTTGTTCCTTAATTGTACGACTCTTATCCTCATGTAACACTCTCTGATTAAAAATTCTTATTTCTTACTATTGTTGTCAGCTCAGCTAAATTATGGACTATTCTGTTTTTATCATGAGAAAATAAAGAGAATAGGGGAAAGATATAATGCTAATCTGTTTCAATTGGACATAATGAAAAGCATTTTGTTATCTGATTAGAGCGTTCGGTTAGAAACCACAAGGTTCCTAGTTGATACCAACCCTTGCCAACTCAGCGTATGAGTAGCATAGGAATCTGTCTGGTAAAGTAAGGAGCTGATGTTAGGTTTGGCGCTCCACCTCAGGCGCTAAAACGAGCGCTAGTCTAGTGCTAGTGAAAAGGGGATAGACTCCCTCGCTGATTGGCTGATACCGACTTTAGGCCACCCCAAAGACATTTTTTTTTTTATATATCAATACTTGTGTTCCTATTTTGTATGACCATTATCATCTTGCAACACCTGGGTAAAAATGAGACTGTCCAAATAATCCAAGATGAAATGTAAATCCTAATTATCAGGTGTTGCTTATTTGCTGAATTCTTATTTCTAATGAGTGTTGTGACCTCAGCTAAATAATGGACCATTCCGTTTTTATTATAAAGAAAAAGAAAAGGACATGCTACACAGAAATTATATAAGAAATAAAGAGTGGGGAAAGATAGAGAGAGAGGGAGCATGCAGAAGTGATAACGCCAATCTGTTTCAATTGAAAAGAAGGAAAGAATGAAAAAAGAGTGAAAGAGAATTAAATCAAGATTATTATACTTTTTACAAATTGAACTCTTTACCAATAGCTTTAAAGTAAACATTTCAAACGTAATAATTAAATAGTCATGTTGTGGTAATGTGGTATATCATCAGATCCTACTAGTCCTTTATTATTTCTGATCTAAGCTGTTTCTCACCACTGTAGAATGATACCCTGAATTGATATTATTTTTTTAAAAGTAGAGTTAAAATTAAAAGATGAAAGGAAATAGTCAAAATCAATAATAATAATGGTTTAATAACCAATCATAATTTTTCAATCAGTATAATCATGTAGCAAGGTATTTTTCTTTTATATATATATATATATATATATATAGAGATAGAAAGAGGGGAGGAGAAGGGAGATAATATCTCTTTCAGAATCTTCAAAATAATTTTAATCTTTTATCCTTAATAGAATAGCTTAAAAATCAACAATTTCAAAACATGTAGAAAAATGTTGAAAGGAATACAGTTTTATGATGATATAAAATATTTAAAAACTGTCAAAGATTTTATGATTTTGCTGGTCAGTTTAAAAAGAAAACATGTACATGATGTGTTCAAAAATTATTGAAACTGAAGCTCTATTTACTAAGACAGAAATGAATAATGAATAAAACATTTTTCTTCCAAATAGTTCATTTGACATTCAACACACTTATTCCATTGAATTTTATGATTGTCCTAATCCCATTGCCCTCATGCAAGCCTCAACCTTTTTTATCATATGTGTTAGAAATCCATGGGTAAGGGTCTTGGGGTCCTGAGTATGACTATCTGACGGTGAAGTTCCAGTTCTGGGGAATGTGGGAATTCATTGCCATTACTCCCAGGTCCACTCTGACTCAATATGGTTGTACCATGTATGGGTTAAATAGAAAAAATGTGTTTAAAAGAAATTGAGTACCCATCAAAAATGAATATAAGAAAACGTTTCAGCATAAAATAACCCAATAAGGGTTGACATGCCATAAAATTCAATCAATTGGGCAGGGAATCAAATTGTCATTCTAAAGCCATTAGTAAATAGCGCAACTTGGAAATAAATTATAAGCTCTCCAGTGAGACTTGAATTTACATCCTTTTTTTTTTTTTTTCTTCCTCCGGGAAACCTAACTTACATGATTTTGAGACAAAGCATTGCTGGAAGATTA
The DNA here is from genome assembly GCA_023376005.1 of Doryteuthis pealeii. Taxonomy (NCBI): domain Eukaryota; kingdom Metazoa; phylum Mollusca; class Cephalopoda; order Myopsida; family Loliginidae; genus Doryteuthis; species Doryteuthis pealeii. The sequence goes on from CM042138.1 coordinate 116,421,634, forward strand.
TTCTTTATTTCCAATTTAATCTGTTACACAGAAAGATGGTTTGAGAATTTGTAATAAGGAGTATTGAAATTAAGATAAAATGAATACCAATAAAAAAAAAATCAACAGTGCTTTATTTAATATTTTCATGATAGACTGCGTACATCTCATATTTATTTGGAAGAGTTGCTTTTAAACTTAAGGAACTTTCACCTAAAACATTATCTCTACTGATCTAGAGATGTTATTATGCACAATACTGTCTTAGGAAGTCTATAGTAGCTTAAGGTAATAACAGGTTTACTGATCTGGATCCACTTGCTGTTAAGGTGATGCTTCGTGTTTTTCACTGCATTAACTTACATTTTACAAAATAATTATACTAGGATAAGCTATTGCAACTGTCTACCAGCTCAATATTGCTCAAATATGTTCCGTGACTAGAATTTATCAAGTAAGAAAACTTTGAAAAGGGTCTCTGTATTTTGCCTAAAAGGCTGTACCAAGTGAAAGAAAAGCATTACAGCCAACTGAATTTTACTAAGAATATATTGGAAATTAGGAGTCATCATCAACAATGATGATCTCCAGGATTCAATTTATTCAATTGTTTCAAAAATATGTCAAAATTTACTGAAACCTTCAGGATAAAAACTTACATACTGCAGTTAATAAAAATGAATTACAATGGATATATTTACTCAAACCCTCTGCCATGGGCAGGATAGCAGAGTAAATATGATTTCAGTTAAGTTTTCCTTCTCCTAGACTCTTTGGCTAATCAAGGTTAAAGAAGTCAGTCTGCCTTACTATTTATCCATAGCTTGGTGGATGGGGGAGAACAGAGAGATTCATGCCTTTCCCAAGGGTATTAGTGCAAAGTGAAATGCAAACAGCCTTTTCCAGGATTTGAATTCAAATCACTAATTCAATTTCCTATAATGATAATCATTACACTCAGTATGTCTCAATGTATGAATTCACAAAGATGGTCTTAAATATTTTTAATCTGGTGGAGAGGAAAGTCTCCTCAAAATTCATGTAGAGATTTTTAAATTTCTTTTGTAAATTGATCACATCACTTCCTTCTAGTTTGTGTTCATTTTAGGCATCCATATCTTTGTACAATCAATTATATCTTATTTGTAAAAACTTCTATGGAGAAGTATAGCATTTTTTTTTTTTTTTTAATCAAGATGCTTTGCTTTTGCACAGTGCCAATTTGGCAGATGTCAGTAACTAGAAAACTTTTCAATGACACATTTTAGAATACTAATGTCAGAACCTTTGTTTCCACAGAATTTAAAAAAAAAATATTTTTAATGAATTATGCATGTAATCCCAAATACAGTTATAAATCGTTGCTTAAGAAAATCTTGAAAATCAAAGTTGATTATATGATTTATAAAATTAGAAGGAAAAGAGTGTACAGGCCCAAATGCTTAAGTCCTATCTGTTCTCAAACCCAGATTTGATTAGATTATTAGGTTGGTTGGTTAGATTTTTCCTTCTTGATTGGTATTCCAATTTTTTTAAAGCTCAATTATTTTAAACATTTTTTCAGATTCATTTTTTCTATTTAACCCATAGATGGGAGCTTAACATAGATTATCAGGTGATTTGATCATGGGGTTGAAAGATGCACTAACTACAAAACACTTAGGACTCATTTATAATACAGCTATGACATCTATAAAGTACCATAGATTAATAGAAACACTAGTAAGTTGTAAGTAGGAATAAAGCTATTAAAAGCAATACAGTAAGCAAGAAGTAGAATAAACTAAAAATATTTAAATTGGAGGTAAAATGAAAGTTTGATTCATTGTATTGCCTTGTTTAGACCAGAGTTTTCAAACTTTTTATCTGCAACCAAATTTAATTTCCATTCAGCCCCAAATAAATTAATTGAATGTTAAATTACAAAACTTTTCTAATTTACCACTATTTAATAAAATTTACATGAGAAGATAATCAGTAAACTATAAATGCAAACATACCTTTAATACTTAAACCATTTTTAATGAGAACACTGTGTTTGGTTGTCATGAATATTAGATTGCTGGTTTGTGAGTTTGATCCACAAATCAATCCATGTTCTGTTCAAATTGATTCTTTGTTGAGTAAATAATGCACCTAGTTAAACCCAGATTCCACCATGTATGAAGTTCGTAAAATGGGCTCCACAGTTGCACAAAACTCAGGATATTTTACTACTATTTTCAATATCTATTAAATAGTCTCCATGATATCGAGATTTGTGTTCTCTTGTTAGAAAGGATTTATAAATAGAAACTTGTAAATTCACCCACTGTGGATCCCTATGTTTTTAAATCACTCTATATAGACCATTTTGAAAATCCCTGGAGTAGATTGATTCATTTTGTTTTCATTATTGTTGTAAGGGAAGATATTTCCTGATACAAGATAGTTGGACTCATCCAACGAAATACATATAAAGATACAAATATGCGAGGTTATTCATAGTTGAGTTACACAGTAGTATTCAGTCGAGTCACTACTAGTCAAGTAGCTAGTCATACTGTTGGAGAACTGTGCATTAACTCTATTATTTATATTCCTGTACAAAAAGTAATAAACCTTTTTTCTGGATTTTCAATGTTGTATTTGATAAATTCAGTCACAACAGTTATATTTTTATGATGTTTCAGTCACTTTATACTTGGGTCTTACTAAGGTGTCTGTTTTATTTTTTTATTATAGGAAATATTTTATCTAAAAAACATGAAACACCAAAGCAATACAATCAAAATTTGAAATGTGGATAATGTATAACCCCTCCTTAATATTTGTCATTTACTAACCTTACTTTTGTGCTAGACCAGAAGTATAGATCACCCAGTGAGAATCTAAATCACTACTAATATTCTACTACTAGACTCATTTGTTAACCATTATGCTATGCAAGTTGCTCATCATCTATTGTTGTCCAAAGTTGTAATTCAGTAGATATGGAATTTTCAAGAACTCTCATAATTTTGTTGAGGAAAAAAAGAAATCTACTGAAAGTCAGACTCTAGGACTTATGCTTGTAACAGATACTTTGGACATGTTTAATCTGAAATTTGCCTCTAAAAATGATTACTTATTGGGAAAGTTATAACTTTTTATTACTGATATATCTGTATCTCATATGGATGCACATACAGATATACACCACAATTGCTACAGACATTATGGCCTTTGTTAGTCAAGTAATGGCGTATAAGTTACAATTCCTTGGGGATTTCAAGTTGTCTAGATTCTTGGAACCAAGGAAACAAATGCAGGAGGAGTGATTAAGAAATCAAATTTCAACCTTTGAGACTCAAGTTGATTTTAGTTTGTATATGGATGTGTTTAGCCAACAGATTGTATTAATGCATCTTGTTTAGAGCAAATGATAAAGATGGCAACTTAGAATTAGATGTGTCTAGGAAACTGAAAGTATGGGCTTTCTAAATAATAATTAAAAAACAGAAATCTTCATAAAGGAATATGGCAACTACTGAAGTTATGTTTCCATCAAAAAACAAAAGCAACGCTCCACAGAATGTGACACAAGGTCAATTTTTAAGTGGACATATGTTTTAATATAATCTTAAGAAATATGATTTTTTAAAATTTAGTTTTAGTTTTATTCTTGGTTATCAAAAAAATATTTTGGCATCTATTATAGTCATAAATAGTTTTGATAGGGTATTATATATGTATTTACCAAATCCCTCCACTTTAGCAGAAATGACACAAGGTCAATTTTAAGCAAGTCTAATTTTATTTCTTATATAATGAAGAAATATAAAATTGTGTGTGTTTATATTTATTTATTTATTATATATTTACTAACCACTCCACATCAACAGGATGTAACACAAGGTCAATTTTTAAGCAGAGTTTAAGAGGTTTGAATTTAGTGTTCCTTCTCGTAAACTCATTTCCATACCATGGTTAAAGAGCCCAGTCTGCCCTACTATTTACCCATAGGTGAAGGGAGAATAATTGGATTCATATCTTTCCCTAGAGCATTAATGCTATGTGAAATGCAAACAGTCTCATCCAGGATTTGAACTCCTCTCATCATGTCTATTTCCTATGATGGTAACCATTACACAATGTGATTGCATGAATATATAAAAGTAGACATTTTGGAATGATACCCAGAGTGAGTGCAGTAAGCTGTCACAAGAGAAATATAAAAACAGATATAACAGGGGAAAAAGTATTCATACACTTGGAATTGTACAACTGACTTATGTATCTGAGAATGGTATCAGCATAAACCAGAGCTTTTCCTAGGAAATTAAAAGAATATGATTCTCTTGGACTTGGGAATTTAGAACACCCCGCTCCACATGAAACCCAGAGGATGAAATTTGATCATCATAAAAAAGGAAAAGGATACATATCAGATGACAGATATGACCTGTGCCAGTAGACCATAGAATGAAGAGAAAAATTGGGAAAATAGCCGAACCTCAAATCATGAATGAAAGGAAGTATGAAACATGAAAGGGTTATGTATCTAAAATAATATGGCACATGTTGAATCATGTGAAATATGCTAGAATTGTGATTGAATGAAGGTTTAAGACTATTCTGACCATGGCATTTCTAGAGGCTGCAAGCATACTGAGGAAAGTGCTGGAGATTTGATGTTAATAACATGTAGATATTTGGCATGAACATGCAAATACATGCTGAAAATAAAATAGATATTCCAGTAGGAATAATGCATCTCTATTTCTGTTCCAAAGAATTATGTCTGATTGCATGGAGGTGTTTGTGGTGTAATGGTTATCATCATAAAAAATGGACATGGCTTACAACAGAGTTCAAATCCTGGATGAAGCTGTTTGTATTCCACATAGTGCTAACACCCTTAGGAAAGGTATGAATCTAACTATTATGCCTCCAATTATGGGTAAATATTAGGGCAGACTGGGCTCTTTAAACATGGTTAGGCAACCAGTCAATGAGAAAGAACACTCTGAATTCAAACTGGTAAACTCTGCTTGGAAAATTGACCTTGTATCACATCCTGTTCTTGTGGAGGGATTAGTAAATAATATATATAATTCTATTATATATATATATATATATATATATATATATCCATTATATAAAAAATTGGAATTAAATGATTATGTTCAGTGTGAATGCAGACCCAACAAATTTATCATATAGTGTCAAACTTGACTGGAAATTGCTCTATTCTATAGTTAAGAGCATTTTTAAGTGTATTGATTTAATAAAAATCATGCTATCATGTGATGTTTTGGCTGGGATTTAAGTTAAATATGTACACGCACATAAAATGAGCAAGCAAATATTTATCTAGATTTCATTCAAATTGTCTAAAATACCTGACACTTTGAGTCAATTATGTGCCTGCAAGAAAAAAAAGGAAAATTTTCTAATTTCTTGGAAAATGCAGTCAATAAAGTATCAATCATTTTCCTTGTAACTGATAATTGTAAAGTATTTGTAGAAATGACTACTTAAATCCAGAGGTTGGTGACTGGATTCTTTTTGTATTCACGTTCTTGTTCCAAACTTTTATTTTGAGAATCCTACTACTAAAGAAAACATGCAAAAGAGACAAAGTATCTTGCCTAAGGCATTGGCAACTTTATTCTAAGATCTCCACTGAACACAGTGGTTGACTCCTTTGCAATTGGCATAAACAAAGATAAAAGACACTCTTCTGTCTGTATCCTGGGCTTGCATATTCTCTATTTAATATATTTCTAATGTCAACTATCCGGCAATATTTATGAAATCATAGTTTTGTCTCAGAAGTTGTACTCATGGGCATGTAACTTAATTTATCATGGTTATAAAAATATGATATATACTTAGACAGGCCAGAATGCTTCTGCATTCTACTGCATGAAAAACTGCAGAACTTTTATGAAGGATTTAAGATTTAATAGTGTAACTGTAAAGGATAATCTATTAGATATATTTGCTGCTTTTGTAGGAATTCATCAATTTCTAAGGAGTCTTCATCCACTTTGCATGTCAAATTTCTATTGACTTTATTTCTACAAATTATGAAGATTGTTTTTATGTCACATAACTGAAATATTCATATATTTTTTATCAGTGCCAGTGGTAAAGTCAGATAAAAGTTAGGATTTTGAAGTTTTCAAACCGGCTGGCTTTTTTCTACATTTGACACATGGTGTAGCACTATGTTCCTTTCTGGCTTGGCCTTTAGCTGTTACTAGAAGCGGCTACCCAGTGTTGCCTGGATAGAGGGGGAACCCTGGTGTATTGGTTTGTTTACTTTTGAGATTTACAAATGTGGAACATTTTTATGAATATTTTAATTTTTAAATATCTTTGAATATAAATCAAATCTTCATAATTTTTGCACAAAAAACAGTAACTGGTGATGTTTAATGTGTATATAAAGTAAAGTCGATGGGGCAGCCTAAAGTCGGTATCAGCCAGTCATCGAGGGAGTCTATCCCCTTTTCAATAGCGCTAGACCAAGGAGATTGTTTTAGCATCTGAGGCAGAGCGCCACACCTACCATCAGCTCCTTACTTTACCGCACAGATCCCTGTGCTACTCATACATTGAGTTGGCGAGGACCAGTATCAAACTAGGAACCTTGTGGTTTCTAGCTAAACGCTCTACCAACTGAGCTAACCCGGCCCCTAAATTGTTTTATTCTCATAGTTTCATCTGGACATACATACATACCAACTGCCTTTATATATGTATAGATAAGCTACAACATAGGAAACATCAGGATTCTTAAAATAACCTTAGGGATACAGTTTATTCATAGTCATGGCTGTATTTTGGGATACTTCAATAAATTTAAGAATGCATTTTGCTATTGAGTGTTGTCATCTCAGCTAAATAATGGACTATTCTGTTTTTATTCTAAAGAAAGAAAGGAAAGAAAAAGTATATGCTACACAGAAAAAAATTAATAAGATAGAGTAAGGGAAATAGAGAGAGAAGGTGAGTGCATGGAAGTGATAACGCTAATCTGTTTCAATCGAACATGATGAAAAAGAGAGAAAGAAAAGAAGAGTTAAATCAAGATTATTATACGTTTTACATATTGAACTATTTAGCAATAGATCTTGAATAAGCATATCAAACATAATGATTAAATTATTATACTGTGGTATATCCACAGATTTGCTCATATATTACTAATATCAAAATAAAGTTAGTAGACATAATACTAAATGACATAAATAGGGAGAATGTCCAAATAGATTTAAAGATGAATAAAAGACAAAAATAATGTTTAATCCCAAAAACAATGATAAAAAGAATTGTTCTGGAAAAAGTTAAATAATACTTCTACTTTAGGACAGATGATAAAATTAGAGAGAAAAAATCTTGAAAATGAAATAAAAAGATGTATATCATGTTGGAAGTTATTTAGTAAAAATAGAAACATAATGACAGGCACTTTGCTACTATCCTTAATGACAAATATAGTAGGAAAAGTCCTGATTGATGATGGAAAGATGAAATTGTCAAGTTTGCTCATAAGAAATAGCTGAGGCTAGCACAATCAAGGTTATCAGGAAAAGAATTTACAAAAAAATCTAACAGTAGACTCAAAATAGCTACTGTTGATGGTGTATAACACTAGGCCTAGATCTTATTAATCATTGATATACTGCTTTTTTATTTATTTATCTATGAGTCAGAGTACAAAAATGGAAGAGATGGCATCAAAGATTTAATGTACTGACTTCACAGTCCATATGACCAGATCTTTGAAAGAATAATCAGTCTTATTAATTATTTTGTTTATTAGAAAGAAAAGATTTTGAGATAAGCTCTGCCTTCTATGCCTTTTCTATTCACTATTTCATTTAATATCTTTTTTAGGCATGGATAAATGATTACTTGCCAGTTTAAAGAACGGCTTTATTATACTTTTATGGGTCAGTTTAGTTCTGTTGGTAGAGCATCCACCTTGGAATCACAAGGTTTTAGGTTCGATACCAGTCAACATCAAATCTGTACAGCTTGGATCTGTTGTAAAGTGGAGATATGATGGTTGGTATGGCACTCCATCTCAGATGCAAAAATGATCTCTCTTGGTCTAGGGCTAATGAAAAAGGGATAGACATTCTTGCTGTCTGGCTGATAGTGAAAATAGGCCAGTCCACCAACTTTACTTATCTGATGTGACCATACAAGCTATTTGATTTCCTTTTATCAATATGTTTACTAATAATGTGGGAAACTTGAATAAAATTTTCCATCAATTGTCTGTTAATTGGAATAGACATGCATTATTTTGAAGAATCAAGATTTTTACTTATTCTAAATTGCCAAAACTTATAGAATGGTATTGATTGTGTAGTCTGTGTGTATTATAAACATTGACAAAAGAAAAAAAAATCATTTTGAATGGCAAAAAGCAATTATTAGACTCTAAGTCAAATCTCATTTTGATTCATAATCCTTCATTGCAAGTAAAAAAAATAGAATGGTCTGTAGATTCCTCAAGGTTATTACTTGATTGCTGTGGATGTAGTGGTGAGCAATCAGGTGACAAAGAATTAAGTTTTTTTTTCCCCAATTGGAAGGCACCATAGACTGAAACTGTGGATACTTTCCTGATCTCATCAATAACATTGAAATAATACCCAATTTTCCATACTGAGTCTAGTTCTCATTCTTGCAGTTCCCCACACATCAACCAACATATAGTTGTTTCCTTACTCACCTTGACACCCAAGCATGGATAACATTTGGAACATATCCTTTAGAATCAAGCCACTTCACTTCTCACACACATATGAAGGATGGCAAGTACTAAGTAGGTTTATTTTATTATTATGTAGAAATACATGTTAGGTGATCAGTATTCAGCAGTGTTGCAAGTTGAATCTGCTCAGAAAATCCTGAGTTCATAGGTAATTTATATAGCAGGTTGGGCTATTCCTCTGTGTATCTTGGCCAAGCTCATTCCCAGGATTCTGATTGACTGTTAGTTTTAGTGTGGATATTTGATCCATATATACGCAACACATGACAGTGTTCTTGTAGTTGGTACTAGTATTCGGTTAGTTTCCCCCCATTGTTTTTGTTTGGTAACTGGATGCTACATACAGCCTTCCTGTGAAGGCGAGCATGGTGTTCATTCTACAACTTACAGAGAACTGAACTTTTCTAAAACAGACATTCGACAACTTAGTTTCTCTGTAAGCTAGCTATCCCACCCCCCCTAAAAAAAACATCTTGTACATTGTATATAAATTTAATTCTATTTGTTGATTCTTTCTATTATTCCACCCCTGCCATAAATAAGCAGTACAATATTCCTGGTTGAGTCAGTCTTTCCTCTCCACTCTCTCTCTCACTTTTCACCTTGCATTATCATAAACAAATATAACACTGTTGTAAATTAAAATTTGTTTATTTGAAAACACCTCATTTGTTATTTTAAAATCCTTTTACTTGCAACACTGCTTTACAGATTGTAATACTTTTGAACAATGAGAATTGCAATCAATGGTGTGAGCAATGGACTGGCAACTGCTAGGTTCAAATTGACTTCTTGGCATCCAGTTGTTGTATAAGTTTCATTTGAGTTTTAGAAAAGAAAACTAAATAAATTTAAAAACCATGAACAGTAGTTAAGGCTGGCAGCAGATGCCTACTGGAATATGGCTGATAATAGTTTTAAAAAAAGAAAAAGCATTTAGATGTATGTTGGTGTTGAAGTTGGTTATAAACGGATCACACTGAGAACAAGTCACACCTGTAAGTAAAAAGATCAGATTCAAATAATTCTCATCTAATTGGTATTGATTTGGTTTTAAAATCACCCATTGGATGTTTGATAGAAAGCAGCTTTTGGGTAATTTCCAGAAAGCACATAATAGACCTTTACTTTTTTTAAAGTTTAAAAGCAAATAAAATGGATGAATCAAAAAATGTTCTTTCTAAACAAAAGCCAAAAATGAAATTTTAAACATTTCCCTGTTTTTAGTTTTTTATTTATTTCTTAGACATATTTGTATCTAACAAGTTAGATTTAGAACATTATGAGGTGGAAGAATTCTGCTGATAAGATGAGATTTTACCAAAGTTCCAAATAGGGAAGGTTTGTTTGTTTACATTGAAAATCTACTTTCAAAATCTTAGCTTTATAAAACTTGGATTTTTGAGCCTTACATTTTCACACGGTTGAAAAATATACTCTTGTATTAGTCGAATCTTGTTTTAAGGTCATAAAAATTAAATCTTACATTGATTATAAAATAAAATTAAGATGCAAATTTAAAATATGTAAAATTCAATTTTTCCACCCAAGGTTTTTTGTTATGCACAAAAATCTTATTTCTAACAATAAAATGATTACTTTTATTTCTGTGTGTAAACCCATTATTATACAAAACCTTGAGTAACTTCGATTATTTCAATGAACAACACATTAAGAAAAAAAAAAAAAATCTTCCTGAAATTAAGTTTTACATTTGTATGATTTTTAATATGCAAAGTGTGTTAAAAAATACATAGAACATGGTATTCTGTATGAAGGCATATTCGCCAGGCGAGTCAATTTTAAAACTGGGGGCCAACAATTTATTTCCTATATGAGATTTTTCAAATTTATTTAACATCTTTTAATTAAACTTTAAGCTAAAAATATTAAATTAACTTGAAATTACAAATTTTGAATAAATCTTCTATGACTAAGAAGATTCCTAAATGACATTTTTTTTAGTAGTGAATTTTGGACCACCTTGATGCTTAAGGACAGAATCTTGGTGGCTGAGCAGTTCGACATACAACTCTCCATTTTAGCCCTTACTTAGACAGGTGGTCAGAGAGGCCCCCTCAGATCAATCAGATAGTCACATCATGCCCTAGCATCTATATGATTGTCCCGACCCTATTTGTTATATACCTCTTTTATTCTTCTGGCCGGATCTGGTATATCTTCTACAGGTCTGGCCTTTCTTGGGGGTTCCGTGTCTGGTTCTGCTGGGGACCATTTCTTATCAGAAGCCTTGTGTCATTGTTAGCTTTTAGTAATAACAACAAGACTTCGATTTACCTTTGATGTTATTTTATTCTGGATCCCCAGGCCAGACAACTGCACGCTGAGAGTCACATCTTGCTAGCTTCTAACTCTGCAACTGACTAACTGCAACTAACTACTGCAACTGACTTACTGAGTTGCCCACCTTAAACCGGAAGCGGGCTTTCTATCGGGGTTCCGTTCTCACGATTCTATCCCCAGAAAGCAAGGTGAGAGTGAGGTCAAGCATTGTCACTCACTCTCAAGGCCATCAGCTGTACTGATCTCTATACTACCTTAAAAAGTAATAGGGTTCCAATTAATATGTAACATATTTCCATTATGGCAAGTCCCCAACCCTTTTTATAATATGTGCTAGAAAGTGGTGGCTGAGGGTCTTAGTGTCCTGGGTATGATGTTAAACTGCATCTAGTGGTGAAGTTTTAGTTTTGGGGTGGAGTACCCCTTCATTCATTACTTCCGGGTTCATACTGACCCAGAGTTATAGTACGTTTTAGGATCCCAATTATGGGTTAAATAGAGAAAAAAAATTAGTTTAAGAAAACGAGTTAAAAAATAATCGAGTCTTAAATCTGAATGAATAAAACAAAACATCTTTGGCATAAAATAACCCCACAATGGTTGCCATAAATTCTAACCAACAAGCCAACAACCAGTAGATGAACACACCTAATACTACTTATAGCAAAGTAAAGACTGAATAAAAGAAAACTCTGACAAGCTGAATAAACAACAGCTTGTACCATTCTCTGCAGATTAACAAGTTTATACACAAGACCAAAATACAAAAATGGTGGGAACCAGTTGATATCATAGAAGTCACAAAAGAGCCTCGATCACACCTGGTAAAACACATTAATGGGAGTGTTCTTCACAGGAACTGACAATTCCTCAGACCTGTCAGAGTGGAGTTAACTCCAATCTCAACATTAATGGCAACCACCCACTGATAACACCGGACAGTGTGCACACAAATTAAAATACCCCCCCCCACCCACCCACCCACCTTCATTGCAAAGAAAATGGTACAATCATCTCAAGACAAGTACTGAAGTACACCGTTCTAACAGAACAATTAAAACACCTCAGAGACTAGATTTATGAAAAATTCACAAAACAAAAACATAATTTTTCAGGTATGATATAATCCCACAGGCCAAGCTAAAGACAGTAAACCTCATATACTGTAATTGTAAGTATCAACCAAATAATCTTCATTAAAAAAGATGTTAAATTACCTAATAATCTCCCTTGATAAGAACTCTCCAGTATTAACTCCCTTAGTTATAGCTATTAAGATGATCTCTTCAATAAAAATGGTATGAACTAGCTAGTTTTTCCTTGTCTTGTCTCTATGCCAAACCCAGGCTGAAAACTATACATTCCCATTAAACAAGAACTGTTGAATTGGTCGAGATATGAAAGGCTTGCTGCAAGACATAAATTAAAATTTGTGCCAAAAAGTAAACATGGACATAAATTGCAGTGATTTTAACATTAAGATTTCATATGATATATGTATATGCACAGATTTATATGTACAGTTATGTGTGTGATATGCATTTGTGTTATATATAATCAGTAATGCTTGCTTTAATTCCTGACTATTGAATAATCCCTTTTTCAAAGCTCAATGTATACAGATTGAGTTCTGTTTTTTCTGTTTCTGTGATGGCATTCACCCCGGGTCAGTTGATCCAGCCCGTCCAAGGAATTCCCCTGTGGTGAATTCATGGAAGGAGTAACAAGGAAATAAGAAATTCACCATCAGTGCCCAAATGCCGCATGCATATCCTGGTCAGAGGAAGAGATGCCCTTGTTTGTTGCAGATTTTCCACAGATGCAGTGACAAGTATGCCAAAAGCCATTGATTCCTGATGATGATGGAGATGCCCTTTGGAATTTTGTCAGAGACCCTTTGGCCGGGTTGTGGCCCTAATATCACTGGGTGTCTGACCTGTCCACCTTGAATGACCCTATTGGAAACTTAAGTTCTCAACAGCATGGCTCTGACACTACCACATTTCATGGCCCTAAGGTTATGAGGAGGGGTTGGTCTTAAGATGACTGTTGAGCAAAGATTTTCCTCTGCCCTTTTACAGGTCTTGTTTTTCATCCTGCAGGATGTCTAGCTACCCTCCTCACCAGACAAAATCTGTGGCGTTACCGATTTAGTCACTGATGATCCAACTATGAAACAGGTAGTACTTGGTGACATAGTACCAGTAGCACATTGAGTGACCTGACACAGATGGTCCTTTTTAATATTTTTTCTATCACTGAATTAGACCTGATCAACTTTATAAATCCTAGCTGACATATCCTGAGTTATTGTAACTTGCATATCAGAGGTAACAGAGAAATAATAGGAAGGGACACAACTAGTGTTAAGGATGGGGGAAGAGGTTTACAAGGTGAACAGTAATTAGCAATTGCTAGGTTGAATTAAGAAATTCTGCAAGATATTTTCTTTTCTCTTCTGAGGTTTCATCAGACATTATTCATAGGAAAAAAACTGGATGATTCCATTTTCATTATTTAGATAATATATGACAGGAGCTGGTTTAGCTTAGTCAGTAAGGCACATGCCTAGGAATTGCGAGGTTCCTAGGTCGATACTAGCCCCTCCAACTATGTGCATAAGTAGTGCAGCTCTAGTAATCTGAACTGGGGAGCTAACAGTTGGTGTAATGCTCCACCCCAGCAAACATAATCTCTCTGGTCTAGCAGTAGCAAAATGAGGATGGACTCCCTCGCTGTTTGGCTGATACCGACAACAGACCATTCCACCAACTTTACTTACTTTTATATGACAGTCATATAATCAGCTAGTATAGAAAATAATATCTCAAATAAATGAAGGTAAAAAAAGAAGTCTTCAAACCTACTTGTGAGGCTGTTCAGTGAAACTAGACACACAAATCAAACTTATTAGAAATCAGAAAATTGCACTTGGAACTGAAAATATCTTTTAGACGCCATTCCATGCAAACACGTCTTTCACAGTTTGACAATGCTGATGCGATCCTCAACACATTGGTTTACCATTCTGACATTGGCGCTAGCCTGAATGAGCAGAACCTGAAGCAGCCATAGACATTTCACACATGATGAATGATGGACAATGATGTTTTTGTGGCTGTCTTGTAGCACTCTCTTTTCTTTGTTGATTCATTCATGCCCATCCACTTTGCCTTTCCAGCGCAAAGAAGTGCATCCATTGAAGATGAGGAAAGAAAAAGGGAAAACAAAATGGAAACTAAAATCTTTATGCATATTCCATCCAACCGAATTCCTCTCCCCCTTATTCTGGTTGATTTGCAAGCAAGCAGACTTGTTTATCAATTATGCAATGGCTTTTTGTCTTCTGGGGGGGGGGGGGTTAAACTGTTGTCATTGTATTCTCAATTGCACCAAAGTGCATGAAAGTGGTTATTGGTATTAGGAATCAAATCATTTTGCTGCACAAAAATACATGGCAGGATTCCAGGTTGGTGCAGATGGAATCTAATGTTTGGCTCTTGACTAATTAGGGATGGGAGGCCTAACCCTAAACTGGACAGTGGCCAAGGAAAAATAGTATTCACTTAGGATACATTTGAGTCATTATTATTCATAGATTTATTTTCACTTCTGTTTTTAATTGATCATTTCTATTATTTATTTTGTCCTTTTGTAGGATTCAAGCCACTAAATATTCTAAAGTTAACTTGAAACCTTGTAACTGTGTACAAACAAATGATTATTATTAAATAGCAATAGTTACTTGAAACCATTTAATTGTGTATAGATTATTTGTATGTTTAAAAAAATTGAGTTAAACATTTTTTTTTAATATCCATCAAGCATGACTAGAGCAAAACATATCTTCAGCATAAAATAACCCAACAAGAGTTGACATGCTGTAAAATCCTACAAACCAAACCAAACAACAAATGAAATGCAACATTGAAAATTTAGTTATGATTACAAAAAAACATTTCGAAATAAATAAAATTTTAGCATTAAATAACCCATAAGGAGATGGTATGTTATTAACCATATAAACCAAACCAAACTAAACAGCATGCATCTGACCTCTATTAGCATTCTTCAACATTGACATCCTCAATGTTTAGCTTCATATACAGTTATGTTTTTCATTTTTGCAGGCCAGCTAAGAAAAAATAGTGACAATAACAAGTTTTATATTGTAAGATCGCTAGAATATTAGTTTAACCTATGTTACAGCAAAGCCTTTTTCATTTTAGGATTTTTAAAAATTTCTTATGGGCTCATTGGATCATTACCCCATCTTAAGTTGAGAACCATCTGTATATTGATTTTTATTCTAACAACACACTTGTTGCTAGCTCTGGTCATCAAGTACTTACTACAACACCAGGGTTGAATTTTCAACAAACTCAGATAAAGAAAAAGGCATGCATCGTGTAATGGTTATCATTGTAGGAAATAGACTCTGTGACCCAAGTTGAAATCCTAGATAAAACTGTTTGCCTTTAACTTCATAGTAATGCCCTTGAGAAAGGTATGAATCCATCTCTTCTTCCCCCACCTCCCAGATAGAGGTAAATAGTAGGATAGACTGGACTCTTTATCTTTATCACCGTTATAAGAGAAAGAAAACTGAATTCAAACCATCTATGTTTAGCTAGGTTGGTAGAGCACCCGCCTAGGAATCGCAAGGTTCAAAGCTCAATACAAGTCCCCGCCAACTCTGTATGAGTAGCACAGCTTGGGTAATCTGATCTGTGTGGTAAAGTGGGGAGCTGATGGTCGGTGTGGCGCTCCACCTCAGCAAAATAAAAGATCTCTCTGGTCTAGTGCTAGCAAAAGGGAATAGATTACCTTGCTGTCTGGTTGATACTGACAATTGGCCACCCCATTAACTTTACTTATACTTTGCTTAGAAATTGACATGGCAGAGAGGTTGAGTAAATAAAAGCCAAGGTAAAAAAAAAGTCAGGATTATGAATGCTGATTTTCAAATCACAAATTCTTTTCTTAGATGATTGTATAAAATAATCTTCCTATCGTATATTTCCTCCCATTAAGATCATTATCCAAGTTTTATTGATATAAAGTTTTGGGGAATTTAGTTCAAACTGGAGACTAATTGGTTGCTTCAGACTAAAATAATCTTCTTTTGTAAGAGGTAAAAAAGAAAAAAAAATTTATAACTCTGAACTTTTTTTTAAGCTTATTAATTTTTTGGTTGGTATTAGTTAACATTGTGAGCCATTCTGTATTTTCTAAATGTTTCTTTTGATAGATAGTGAATATTCAAGCTTTTACAAATATTTGATGATAAAGATGAGAAGTGGTTGTATCAAATATCAGCAATAAGGATTATCTGCAAGATGTATACATTTGTAAATGCACTATCCATTTAAGTTTTACTTTTAAGTGTGTCCAGTCTATTACAAACAGACACTCATATATATGGCACCTTTTGTGCTAAGCTCTGTTTTGGGACTTAGAATATGCTGACTGCATCATCTGCAGAGAAGTAATATCCCTCCCCAAATGGTGTTTCCTGGGTTATAACATCAAACTGCATCATCGTAAGATTCCAGTTCTGAAGCTCTTGGGGAGTATGGAGTACTTCTTTATTGATATTACTCCCAGGTCCACTCTGAACTGGAGTAGTAGTACTTGTCAAATAGAGATCTGTTTGTAAATCATTAATATTTAATCAGAATGCATAAAACTGTGTACAAACAAATGATGATTATTATCAAATAGAATTATTGATGTTAGATAGGAATACTTGAAACAATTTAACTGTATCCAAATTATTTGTGTTCAGAATAGTTACTTGAAGCTAAAATTATTTATAAAGGATGATTATTAGTCACTTGAAACCATATAATTATGTAAATTATAAGTTTCCCTGACAGTGAGGCTTAGCATATATGCCTCTGCATCCTCTGCAGATTGATGAAACCCTTTCAATAAAGGTATGCTGGATATGACACTAAACTACATCTGTTGGTGCGACTGTAGTTCCAGAGCTCAGGTGATACAATGGATCATTAAAAATTTAGTTAAGTTTGTAATCAAACATTTAGAAATTGAATATTGGTATTAAATAACCCATAAGAAATTGATATGCCATTAGATAAAGCAAGCCTTTTGAGGTATGATGGTAAGTGAACTAGGCTCACAGGTTATTGTTAGTGATTTAGATTCTCACTGGGTACTCCATACTTCTAGCCTCGTGCCAAATTAAGCTTGGCTTGATAAATGACTACACACTTATATACAAGTACAACACTAAGATTCTAGCAACTGAGAATTAAGCCACCACCATCAAGATTAATCTCGATGGTGGTGATTAAGCCCTTGCAAACAAAATTATGAAGGAACATTTTCTGAGACTAATTTATATAATGAGTATCGATATCACATGTCAACTCTTTATTTTGTTAAATTTGAACTTAGTTGGCTTTCCTATGTAGTTTGATAAAAGCTGAATTTATGTTTGATAAAATCTTTTTTTAAATGCTGATTGAAATTGACATTTCAAGTCTTATTTAATTTGTCATCTTTGAGAGAAGTGAACACTAAAAAGAAAACAATTCTTTATATTTAAATTCATGATAGATGTAAAAAAAAAAAATAAATAAAATAAAATAAAACCTATCCAAGAAATCTTTATCATCTGATGAATTAGATTGGATAACATCTTAGCAATTTAACTCATTTTGTTTTGAATCATATATGACATTTTGCATCGATTAGATTAATATAGATGGCTATCTTGTGGCATTATTTATTTTGTCAATATTTTAATTTTATCAGAATTTATACCTTGTATTTATACAAAAAAAAAAATGAATTTCTGAAAATATTTCTTACTTTTAACAAAGTCTACTTGATTGAGTCGGTATGAAAAATGACTTTGCTTGTCTCGAGGGTCAGATTGTTAAATATTTTTTTTCACAGATACCAAATGTCTGTATTGAAGTCTTGGTATAAATCTGGATGATGCTTACTGATTTTTCAAGGCAGACAGGACATTGTTGTTTCAAAGACTCTTGTAATAAAATCTTACTAACCTATATTGGCCATATACTGGAATAAGTAAAAAGTTGTTGTTGGAGTGGCCTGTTGTTGATATCAGCAGGGCAACAAGGGAGTCTATCATCTCTTTGGTAGCACTAAACCAGAGAAATTGTTTATTTTTTTTCTGAAGTGAAGCGCAACACCTACCGTCAGCTCCATTTTAATGTACAGATCAGATTACCCAGTCTGTGCTACTCGTTTGTTGAGTTGGCGAGAACTGGTACAAACTCAGAACCTTGCGATTACTAGGAGGATGCTCTACTGACTGAGCTAAACCAGCCCCTTTAATAAATAAATTTTAGTAAATGCAAGAAAAATTATTGATTTAAAAAAAAATTATCTTTAGTTTTATTCTTGATTATTTACAAAAATATTTTGATATCAATTATAGTGAAAAGCAGTTTTGATAATCTTAGGGTGTTATATATGTATTTAGCTAATACCTCTTCATAAACAGGAAGTGATACAAGGTCAATTTTTAAGTAGAGTTTAACAGGTTTGAATTCAGTTTTCCTTCTCGTAGACTGGTTGCTATACCAAGGTTGAAGAGTCTAGTCTACCCTACTATTTCCTATAGGTGGAGGGAGAATAATTGGATTAATACTTTTCCCAAGGGTATGTATTTACCAACTCCTCCACAGAAGCAAGATGTGACAAGGTCTATTTTTAAGCAGTTTAACAGGTTTGAATTAAGAAATGTCCTTCTCCTAGACTGGTTGCCATACTATTTACCCATAGCTGTAAGGAGAATAGTTGGATTCATACATTTCCCAAGAGTATTAGCATGATGTGAAATGCAAATGGCCATGTCGAGGTTTTTAACTCGTTTGCTCTGTCTATTTTCTACAATGATAACCATTGCACCACAAACACCTCTAGGGTATTGCATAGACATAAAGTTACTTACCATTTGACTGAATTCTACCATAAAGCACTTTTTAGACTCCTTTTTCTGGTCACATTTATTTTGAAATGTGGCTTTTTGGCCTTTTGGTTAAAATCAAAGTGTAACATCTGTTCTTATTAGCTTAATTTCTGATGCATTCCTGATGTGAATACTTTGATATGTTTTGGTTATAGAATCAATATCCTATTCACCTTCACAGGAAGGCTGTAACTAGTGTACAGTCACCAGCTAAAGAGATATGGATAAAAGTATCAATACTAAAATCAGCAGCCAATGAAGCATATTGAAGTTTCCACGTGGGATGAAGCATCAGTATCAAATAGATATGAACAAATACCATACTTTGATCCTGGCCAAAAAAGGGATTGTGCTGTATTGTTTTCATTTTATTGTTGCTTTGTATCACAACCTTCTAGGTTCAATACCCTATGACCATTTAAGTAACAAAGTAAGAAGTAGCTTTCAATGATTGTTATATATTGCATCCCAAAAGTCTTTTGTGGACAATGCTTGTACTTATTTGGGCATAGAATTGATTAAGGTGTTATCTTAAAACAATATAGTGAGATTTTTAGTTGGGATATTGATTATGACAAGATTTGTACCTCATCAATTTTTGTGGCTAAATTGGTGAAGACAAGCACCTGAGATATAAAAGTTCGAGACATATGAGTTGCTGCTGCTGTTTCTTTATTCCTAGTTCACATTTTTATTTACCATGACCACATTTTTAACCAAGCAAGGCTGGGGGACAGATCAGTTAAAATAGGAAAAATTAAAAAAAAACAATCCTGAGAAGTATAATAATCGAAAGAAAACTTTATTATCAAGGGCAATAATTTGTCTCAGAATTTCAAACCAGACATTATCTTTGCTTTGCTTTTCTTTTCTTTTTAAGTATCTTTGATATAGTTAAGCACATGCACACCTCATTATGTTGCACTAGTCATATGGATATCCATGACAATCTCTCATCAAACATACCTATAATTTATTGCTCTCAGTATCCATACAGACCTGGTCAATGTAAGTTTTTGCTAGGCGGCCCACACTGGTGTGCCTATGTGCAGGTTTCTATAGGAGAATGTCACTTATGAGTTCATCCCCGCTTCTCCAGCAGTGTCCAGCATGTCTTGTTTATCTCACTTGGATGGTCTGTGTGATAGGAGGGAAGTGGACATACATTTACTTTCTTATAGGTTGTTGTTTCCATGATATGTTTAATATTGTGTCCACTATTGTTGTGCATCTTCCATCTAGCTTATTCTCTAGGTGCTTCATTATGGTCCAAGTGGTGCAGCCATACAGTAGTAGTGATACATGTAGCATAACAATGGTCACGGTACAAGAACAGTGTTTGTCGCATAGGCCAACTCAAGTTGTAGTTGTAGTTAGTAGTAGTAATAGTCGTTAGTTCAGAAACAACACACGCAGGTTGTATAGTCCCAAGGTTATGTGTATTTATTTCTAGGCTTGTGGGTTCTTTTTCAGAGAGGGGAAAGACAGAGAGGGTACGGTTAAATTACTCTGTCATACATCAAGTTCACTACTGCTGTCCCAAACCCAATACAAGGGACTGGGAGACACATCTGCTCTCACCAGAGCCCAGCCGAAAAAGAGACAGATTTTCTTATCCCCCGTTTCTCGTTCCGGTGTCCCATCCATTTCCGGTCAAAGCCCGGAACTTCTGTTTTTATTTTTAAGTCTATTTCCGGGGTAATTCGTTGGTCACATTACTGGCACCCCGCTTAGTGTTTACTCTTCCAAATTTTAACCTTTATTTGTTCTTCCTCTCTTTCCCTGTCAATATCCAAATTCTCTGTAGACCATAATAATTACGCTACA
This sequence comes from Doryteuthis pealeii, assembly GCA_023376005.1. Lineage (NCBI taxonomy): Eukaryota > Metazoa > Mollusca > Cephalopoda > Myopsida > Loliginidae > Doryteuthis > Doryteuthis pealeii. The sequence goes on from CM042138.1 coordinate 116,442,474, forward strand.
TACAACACGGCTTGGAAGAATTGTCACTAACTTCTTAGTGAGATTGGATTTTCATATGACAAATAATTTGTCTAAATGAGTATATTACAAGCAAATTAATTGTTTCTTTTTATATCTGTTACCAGTGATCATAAAGTGTATGATCTGTCATTTGAAATTCGCTAAGATGAATTTAATGTCATTTGTAATCTTGTCTTGTTTATTTTCAGGATGAAAAATATTACACTTTAGATTACGAGTTTTAAGAATATCCTTCTATAAAGATACACTGTTCACCTCATTTTTATGAATAACTTTTTTCATATTTTTTCTCTTTGCATTTAATATATGGCAATTTGATGTCAAATCATCCATAAAAAAGTAAAATTGTCACCCACCCCCTTCAATTTTTCGGAAATTTTGTACAGGTATGGACTGTGTTAAAGTTAGACATTCCCCAATATTTGAGCTTCCAATTCCCAAAATTGGCAGAGTTATGTCAATTTTTAGCTCATTAATTTGGTGGGATTCACAAAAAATGGCAACATTGTCTGTAGAATGAGTTCTAGAGCTTTCCTACTACTAAAAATTGGTTCATAAAAGCATGTTTACCCAAGAAATCCAAAAATGGTATTGAAAAAGTCTGAAAATCAATCAATTTTAAGTTATTGATGATTTCTGATGTTTTCATAGCAAGATCACTATCCCAATGTGGCACTGAATCTAAGACAAATTTTTTTTCTATTATTATTTCACATATATTGAACATTATTTGTACCAAAAAGATAGTTTGATGTTTGCACAAAATCGAAGCTACAACATCAGTTAAAATTTTGCAAATCAGAAATTATTTATAATTTAAAACTGGTTAACTTTCAGACTTTTTATGGCATTTTCACATTCCACGGGCAAAAAAAGTTTTATAAACCAAGTTTTAGGACTAGGGAAGAACTAAAACTCATTTTACAGACAAAAATAGATTACAAAAAGTCGCCTTTTTTTCACGTCCCCCCTCAAATTTGGAGAGCTAAAAATTGGCATAACTCCGCCAATTCTTGTAATTGTAAGCTCAAACTTTGAGGAATGTCTAACTTTAACATGGTCCACACATGTACAAAATTTCAGAAAAATTGAAGGGGGTGGGTGACATGGCCTGGATGATTTGACATGGAATTACCCATTAATGATTTCACTTTGTGCTATTGCCGTTGAGAAAGTCATAATTCTATCTTTTCTTCCCCAACTTTGGTAAGGCAGACTGGGTTATTAAGCCTTGGTTATGGCAATCAGTTGAGGAAAACTCTGAATTCAAACCAATTATGTACTTTTTAGAAATTTATCTTTTATTGCCTCTTGCTCATGTTGGAGGGGTTGAGTAAATCCATTAATAAAACAGCATACATTATCTTGTGTTGCTTCCTGCTCATGGTGGAGGGGTTGGGTAAATCCATCCATAAAAGTATATATTATCTTGTGTTGCAGGGGTTGGGTAAATCCATCCATAAAACAGTATGTGAGGTGTACTTAGAGTAATAGTTCTCTGAGTTGAACAGGGAATCTGCAGCCAGGGTTCAAATCCTAGACAAGGCTGTTTGTTTCAATTTACACTCATGCCCTTGGGAAAGGCATGAATCTATCTCTTCTCCTTCCCCAGCTATGAATAAATTTAGGTCAGACTGGGCTCTTTAGCTATAGTACAACAATCTACACATGGCAGAGGGGTAGGTGTAAAATACATTCAGGATTTAATTTGTCCCTCCCCCACCTTTCCTCTCTTGTTCATTGAAATAAATAAAGTTGGCGGAGTGGCCTATTGTCAGTATCAGCTGTACAGTGAGGGAGTCTATCCCCTTTACACAACTCTAGACCAAGGAGATGTTTTTTTTTTTTGTTTTTTTTTTGCTGTGGAGGAGCACAACACCTACAGTCAGGTCCGCACTTTACCATACAGATCAGATTACTCAATATGTGCTACTCATATTATGAGTTGGTTTGGGACAGGTATCAAACCTAAAACCAAGTGATTCCTTGGTGGGTGCTCTACTGACTGAGCTAAACCAGCCGATTGAAATAAATACTTCTGATGTAATTAGCTTTCTAGTTTGTAAGTCATTATTAGTGAGTTGTTTAAAATGTTATCTTGCTTTAGTTGAACCAAATTTCATCGTGTAGTGTATTTGTAAAGGATTAGTGTCAGACTATATTTTCCAAAATGTTTTTTTTTCTTTGTTTTTTTTTTTTTTTTTAGTTAACTTTCAACTTGGGAATAGTTTCTTGATGATTTTTATGATTTATTTTTTCCCAAATTTTTGACTAACTGATATCTCCATATTCAACCTTTATGTTAATTTAACATTACTTGGTATGTTAATGAACCTTTCTGACATGAATAGTGTTTAAATAGCTTTCTGAACAGAGAGGAGGCAAAAAATGTATCAGTTATTATTTATGATTCAAAAATAACTTCTCTCTTACTCTTTTTTTTCTTTTTTTTTATTTTCTTTTCAATTTTTTTCTTTTCCTTTTTTCTTTTTTAACCTGTTTGTTTCTAAATCTGTTTCTTAGTATCCCTGTCCAACTATTTGAAAATGACTTATTCATTTGTGCTGACCTAAGGAAAAAAGATCTTTTTATGAAAGTTTTACATTATATATGTTATCGTTATTTTATTTTAAACTTCTGTTTTCCATTCTCAGTAAGCTTTTTGTATATCATTTGCTGAACTTAGAATCTTGGTTGTATCTTTTTTGTTTCTTCCCTCAGTAGGAATTTTTTTTATTTTTATACCTTTTTTGTGTCTGAAGGTGGGGTAGATTTTTACTCATTTACTCTCTGCTCATCAATCAATGCAGTGTTACAGCTTCTTATTGTCAATAAATTCAGGTGAAAAACTCACAAGTTCCACCTGCAAATACCTACCCTTCTCTTTCTGTTAGAATCTGTTCTGCTAAAATTTTGGCACTAAGGCCATTTACCTTTTTTTCTTCTTTTTTTCTTCTTTTTTTACATCAGTATCTCTGTATTTTTTAAATTTTTTTTTTTTAACCCGTACCAGTTTAATTTTTCCCATGGTTATCCTGCCTTTTAAAACCCGAGGCAATCTCAATCTCCGGGTGTATTTTTGTCTTTTTCTTCTTTTGCCAAATTTTTTAAATCTGTGCCTCGACTTAAAGAAATTCAAAATAGAAATTTATAACTCTTCATTATTCACTGACAACAGACATATTTGCCTCAGTTGGCTTGCTATTAGCCACCAATTAATCTTAATAGAGTTTTCAGTGATTCTTTTTTTCTTCTTTCTTTTTTTGACTATTATTTTTATCTTTTTTTTATTTATTTATTTCTATTACTGCATTTTGGCCAAGGTTATACTACATTCTCTTTCAGGTCAATGTACACCATCAGTTCAGTAACCTTCAAGAAATTTTGAACAGAACCATTAGTACAGCCAAATACAGGGTGATTGAAAAGTAACTCTCTGTTGCTGAAAGGTATCTCACCATTCTGCAAGATGAAATCTGGCCAGTTAGTAATACTTGGGAGAATATTGAAGACTTGATTTTTATGTAAAATGGTGCTCTTCCACTGGATCAGGTCACTCAATATGCTACTGGTACTATGTAACCCAGTACTACCTGTTTCATAGTCAGATCATCAGCGACTAAACCAGTAACCCCACAGATTTTGTCTGTTGAGATAGGTGGCTAGATGCCCTACTGGATGAAGAACAAGACTTGTAAAAAGTGGAGTAGGCTCTTTGCTCAATGACCATCTACCACGTTATTTCTAAAGTCCACCCCCTTCTCATTGCGGCAGGGCTGTGTAAACTTGGTAGTGTCAGAGCTATTCCATCAGGAACATAAGTTCCTAGTAGGTTCACCCAAGGTGGACAGGTCTGGTACCTAGAGGTATTAGAGCCACAACCTGGCCAAAGGGGCTGTGGCAAAATTCCAAAGGGCATCTCCATCATCATCAGGAATCGGCTTTTATCGTACTTGTCATTGCACTTGTGGAAAATCTGCAGCAAACAAGGGCATCTCCTTCCCCTGACCAGGATATGCATGCAGGGTTTGGGGACCGCTTGTGAATTCATTGGTTGGAGCTGGCTCAACTGACCCAGGGTGAATGCTGTAACAGAACAGAAACTCCTCCACATTTTGCTATTGTTGTTTATAAATGGTTGAATCACCATTTTCCTGGGAGATGGATGGGTAGATGTGGTTCACATGAGTGACAGGCCAGAAGGCCTGATTTAAAACATTGCAACTTTTTTCTTCGGTGTTGATTGAACTCTACTAAACCAACAGCTTTTGAAGGATGAATGCAAGAATTTATTTTTGTCATTCCTCATGAGTTTCTGGTAATAGCAGTTGATGCAATTCCCAAGCAGCTTGAGAGGCTGGAGGCAAATGATGGTGCCCATATATAATTTCAAATAAAACTTTGTTATGTGTGTCCTTCTCATATTCCCTTTTTTGTCAAAATACTGATTCAGAAATAAAATGAGATTTTTAAAATAGGGAGTTACTTTACAATCACCCTGTATATTGTTCCCATCTTGTGTTATCCTCACAGAATTAGAACACTGTAGGAAAATAGCCTAGGAGATGAAAACATCAGTTTCTTCACCTGGGATTGTGAGTATTGGAAGAACTGTGTTGTTTTAAGAATGATAGTAATAGATTCAAATCCCAAGGAAGAATGTCAGTTGATGTAGTGATAAAGTGAGAGAGAGAAAAATGTAGATTAGAATATAAACATATAAACAGTGTGGATAACATAAAGGATACCATTTAAAATTCTCTCAAGGCTTCTGGATGTGTAACAGTTAACTTTATAGAACTTTTTGAAAACCAATAATAAAAAATAATAAAAATACTAAAGTGGATAATGTCCAGAAAATTCACAACTGAAAATAGTCAGTCAGGAATTAAATGTGATGATATATTTACCTGTTGAGAAAACCTTACTTGACTAAATTCACTTAAAAAATCTATGTTGACAATTTTATATATATATATATATAAAATCAGCAAAGGAATTCATTTACATAGTATTAAAGTGACAATTCTTCCAAGCTGTATCAGTGCTACTGTATATCTGGACCACTTGGACCCTAACAAATTGCCTAGAGAATAAACTAGATGGAGCTGCACAAGAATGCTGCAGGTAACATTAAATAAATCATGGAAACAACACCCTACATGAAAGCAGCTGTATGGCCACTTTCTCCCTATCCCACAGACCATTCAAGTGATATGAACAAGAAATGCTGGGCACTGCTGGAGAAGCAAGGGCAAACTCTTAAGTGATGTTCTCCTATGGAAACCAGCATATGGGCATGTCAGTGTGGGATGTCCAGCAAAGACTTACATTGACAAGCTGTGTACAGATACTGGATGCAGTGCAGTGCACCCCCTGAGGGCAATGAATGATAGGGATAGTTGGCAAGAGATTGTCATGGATATCTGTGCTACCTATGTGACATGATGATGATAAACACAAAAAAGATAATAGAGGTTTATTAAAGTTGATTATGGTATAATGATAAAGATGAATTTGGAAAGATTTTGTTTCCAACACCAAGATACATAACAGACCATTGAAGAGATTGGTGAGGAAAGAACATATAGTGACATTTTTCTATGAGTGTTGATATGAATATGTTTTTATTAGGGTGTATGCTCATTGTATTAAAAATAGTTAATTCACCTTAAAGTTTATGAAATGAATTTTATGCAGGTTGTTTTTGTAGAAGAAAAGAATTGTTTACCATTTCTTCTTGCCTGATTAAAAATTGGATTCATAGTTGATTACCTAAGAGTATTGTTGGTAGAATATTGAATTATTTTCTGTTTTTGAAGTCTTCAAGCTGAAAAGACACAGAGTGAGTTATGCTATAGCTTACCTAGATGAGGGCACATTATTTGAATCACTTGGCTATAATGCTCTCATACTGTAATGATGTTTGCCTTTGTTGTTTATGTCATGGGTTTGTTTTATTGCTTAAGAGATGCTCTGTGAGTTATGTCCATAAGTTTCTTATTGGTTCATGGCTTCTACAAGCATTGTGGAAAAAGATTAGCTTTCTTAGCTAATTTTATTTTGCTGGTCACTATAATATTAGGACTGCTATTTTTTTTAAAAACTAGAACTGTAAGGCACTGAGTGATGATCTAACTGAATACAATAATAAGAGCTTGCTAGAAAAAATGGATTCCAAAATCTGTATAAGGTTATATATATATATATATATATATATATATATATATAAAGGTTTTATAATTTCTTTAAAGCATTGTGTTTATCTTGGTTTGTTGGTTGGTTTTGAAGGCTATCACAATGCAAATGTAAAGAAAAAGAAGGTAACTATGGTGTTGTTTGTTGCTAGTGACTGTCCATTTGATTCTGTTTCATGCCTTCCAAATTCTGTGTGTGTGTGTGTGTGTGTGTGTGTGTATGCATGGGGGTTGTTAATGTGTGTTTGTGTTTGAGCCTGTTCAGTTTTTGATTATAATTCCAGATCTGACTTGCCCTCTGGCATAATTTTTTTTTGTGTGTGTGTGTTTACTAACAGGACCACCTGATTCTTTTTTTATGTGCGTGTGATTAATTAACATTCCCTTTTTCTTTAAACTTGCATTGTGATAACCTTCAAAACCAACCAACAAACCAGTGTGTATGTAATATGTATATGTATATATATATATATATATATATATATATATTACACTTCATTGCATGACTATGATACAACAATCAGTAATGGGTAACTAGACAGGCTTGCAAATGATCGTAAAATAGATAGATATAAACAGTGATCATGTATTTAGTTTAACAAACTTCTACAAAAATAGGGAACCTAACCACATACACACACACAGATATATATATATATATATATATATATATATATAATAGAGAAAAGCCTCGACTTGCTTACTAGCTACAAAAATTATATACATACATATATATATATATATATATATATGTGTTTGTGTGTGTATCTGTGGAAGACTAAAGCACATATTGGCCAAAGTATAGAGCTCAAAGCAATGATTTAGATAATAGAATAATTTGAGCACTGGTTGAAAATAGAAATAAAAGTTTTGTAAGAAGCAAAACAAAACAGTTGTTTAAAACTCTTCTTGGATACAATATTATGTTTTATAAATGAAACAAAAACACAACATCACTGTGACTGTTAGTCTAGTCACAGTATCACTGAGGTTGTTTTTGATTTAATTAGAAGATAGAAGAATTGACATATGCCATGAAAATTATTGACAAAATAAAATCATAATCATTTTATGATTGTTAAATGGATTATTAGAGTGACACTATCACTATGTCTGTTCTTTGAGTGTGTTATAAGGTTCAAGTATGTGTAGTCCTATCTGAAATTACTAAAGCCCTATTTGGAGGGTTGACATTATGCCAGTTATATTCTTTGCAGAGAAGTAACTAAAAAAACAACAAAAACAAATGGGTGTGTCTTGGGTATGACACTGAACAGTATTTAATGATGAGGTTCCAGTGCTGGAGCTTTAGAGAGTATGGAGTAATCCCTTCATTGTCATTATGCCTAAAAATGATATTTTAGAGACCCATCTATAAGTCAGATATGTTAGAAAATTATCTATGTTGGACAGGAAAACTTGAAACCATTTAACTGTGTGTAAATCATCTGTATTAGATAGAAACTAGCAAAACCTGTAGGATATACCACAGTAAAATAATTTAATTATTACAATGTTTGATGTGTTTACTTAAGAGCTATTGCCAAATATTGCAATATGTAAAAACTAAAATAATCTTGATTTAACTCTCTCTTTGTTTTCCCCTTTTTTCTGTCTTTGTATTATGTTTGATCAAAACAGATTAGCATTAACACTTCTGCACACTCACCCCCTCTCTCTATCTTTCCTCTACTCTTTCTTTCTTTCTCATATTTTTCTGTTTAGCATGATCTTTGTCTTTCCTTTCTTTCTTTATAATAAAATGGAATAGTCTATTATTTAGCTGAGGTGACAACATTCATAAGAAATAAGAATTCGGAGGATAATCAACACCAGATAATCATGATTTACATTTTAAGATTTCATCTTGAATGATTTGGATGGTCTCATTTTTAAACTGAGGGTGTTGCAAAATGATAAAGGTCATGATTTTAAGGACACATGTATCAATATATAGATACTTGATATGATATAACTATGTACAAACAAATGATTATCACTTATTATCAAACTGGAATAATTACTTTGAAACCATATAATTTTGTATACATTATTAGTATTAAGAATACTTGCTTAAAGTCATAATTTATTTTTATAAATGATTATCATTAGGTACCATATAATTGCTTGTAACAAAACATCTGAGTTAGGCATTAAATAACCCAACAAAGGTTGACATGCTCTAGAACCAACTTGTCCAATTTTTATTTGACTCTGGTTTACTAACAAAAATCTCACTAGGATACTCCATTTTTACTTACCCAACTATGGGGTGAATAGTACCACTACTGTTCTATAGTGATGGCTTTTGCATTAAATAACCCATGAAGGTTGATATGTCATTAAACAAAGAAACTAATCCAAACTATTATTGTAGCATATATGTGCAGTTGGTAGAGCATCTGCCCAGAAACCACAAGCCCCAGGTTCAATACCGGCCCTTGCCAACTCAGTGCTTGAGTAGCACAGCTTGAATCTGTGTGGCAAAATTGGGTTGCTGATGGTAGGTGTGGCACTCCATCTGAGATGCAAAAACAATCTCTCTGGTATAGCACTAGTAAAAAGGGGATAGACTCCCTTACTGTTTGACTGATGCTGACAATAGGCCACTCTGCCTACTTTACTTTTTTTTTTACATGCAAAAATCTAATCTTTATAGTATAGATTCTAGAATATTTTGATAGTTTATATCAATATAGGAGACTTTTAGTATTCTATATATCAGGCATGTCAAACTTGTGGCCCATGGGCCACATGTAGCCATCAGTAAGCATAAGTGTGGCCCACACACACAAACTGCACCTAAGGTTGTTTTTGTTTTTGTTTTTGTTTTTTTTTAATTTAAAAAATTATGGTGTAAAAACAGTCATTTATTTTCATTAGGACAATGTGTTGTTAAGAAACCGTCTGTTATTAACTCATTGTCTCCCTCGCCTTCCTTTTGAGTTGCAGAACAAAGAGTTTAACTCAGTCGTTTTTCCTTTCTTTTTAACAAAAATGTTTTATTAGATATGTATTCATTGGTTTTAGTTGATAATAAAGAAATTAATGATAGCAATCACCACTTTGTTCTGTTAATGTAGAAGAAGGATTTAAAGACTTAGTTGTTGTGTGCAGCCCTCATGACAGACATATGTAATCCCTTCCGCCCTCATGTAAATGAATAAGAAACATAAAAGAAATATAACATGTATATATTGGGTGATTAGTTCAACAAGAAAGAGAATAAGAGCTTCATGTAAACACTTGACAAGAACTTGAATCTGTATTAGTCGGGATTAGGTTAGTTCCACTAATCCAGCTGAAGTCTCATTAGGATACAAATAGATTATCAGGTTCTGATCTTTTAAAGTCATCCCTATATAACAGGGTCCTTAGTCTCATGATGGATTCACTCAACTTTGTCTTTCTCAAACTTGAAATTCTACAACTGTGCCACCTGACTATTCTGTTTTTAAGTAGTTAAGGTGTATTTATTCATTTTATGCCTCTATGGATACCAGTCTCTTCAAAACAACCTTCTAAATCCCCCTACATCCCTGTGTCCTCTTCAATAAAGCACTGTATGGGCTACACACATTTATAGGTGTATGTATGCACGTGTGTTTGTATGTGTGTGTGCATGCATCTCGAGGGTAAATACTGTATAAGCAGTCATCTCATGCTCCCAAGATAGTCAATACTATATAGCCCTGGGGTTAAATTTTTAGATTTACTCTGAGTCCCACATTGATACAGAATGGCAAATCAGTTTTGCCAGAGAAAGAAAAGCTATGAAGTTGAGTCATGCTGACTTTCTCAACTGACAACCGAGGACCGATTCCATAGACTTATGCTGCAGTTTCTGCCATGGCTTATCTCGCATGCAGCAGCAGCAGCAGCAGCAGATATTGCACAGTGAGTGCATTTCTATAGAATTATTGTTAAGCACACTTAGAAAGGTTTATGTGGCTGAGTCAATGAAGGCAGTTAAAAAGCATCAGTCAGTTGATAGAAAAAGGAAAAAAAGAAAATGTGTATATTCATAAGAAACTAACACCTTTTTAGAATTACACTTAGGATGTTTTATTGTTTGTACCTAAATCATTTTCTTGTACAATTTGTCACTTCCTTCTTTCCTGTTTCTCTTTTATGGGAAAAATTTTAGAAAATAAGACACCAAATATTAAAGATCAATATCACATTTTTAATGCTTTATTTACGAGTAAAATATATATCCAAATAATGTAGAAATAAGAAAAAAACAAAGTATTCCAAAGAGATAAATTTATTTTAGATAGTGACGTTAACATTAAAATGTTTTGTTTTCTTCATAAAACCCTTCATCAGGATTTTAACACCTATATCCAAATGATATACACAACAAAATAAATTTAAAAAATAAATGAAACTGCTGAAAATAAGTGTCCGGTTTAGATCAGTCAGTAAAGTATCTGCCTAGGAATTGCAAGGTTGCTATTCGATATCAATCCCTGCCAACTCAGTGCATGAGTAGCACAGATTAAGTAATCTGATCTTTGTGGTAAAGTGGAGAGCTGACAGTAGGTGTGGCACTCCACCTCAGCAAAAAGAATCTCCCTGGTCTAGCACTAGTGAAAAGGTCTTATTATTATATATAAAAAATAAAAAAATAAAACTAAAAACAAAAAAAACTATAATAATATAGACAACTCTCATCATTGTCATAAACCATAAAAACAATAGCACAAAGCAGATTTCTAACAATGTTTATATTTTGATCCTTTGAAAAAAATGCAACTTCCGCTCTTTTTGAATTTTAAATCAGCCTTCTTCGACCGTGGACCTATAATCAACCGTTCATCGTGAAAAAATAAACACGTGAAATTAACTGTAATTAATCAATATATTGATTAATCCAGTGGATTTAACCCTGAAGATCCTTATGGTGAAACTCGAGTAGGTTATTACTGTGTACCATTATGATAATATATATATATATATATATATATATAATTATTTATTTATATTAAGAAGGCAATTATAATGCGTATAAAAAAAAAAAATGTCCAGTGTCTAATCAATTTCTTCAAAATTGATTAAACACTGGACATTATTTTATTTTATTTCATACGCATTGTAATTGCCTTCTTAATATAAATAAATAATAATATACTTATCAATGCTTCAAGCAAATTATCAAATACTATATATATATATATATATATATATATATATATATATATATATATATATATATATATATATGTGTGTGTGTGTGTTTTGTGTGGAAATGACCTATTAGGAAACATCTGACAAAATGTGAGGAAAAGTTGAGGAAAAAAGTGAATTACAAAACACAGCCAATTGCATTCAATTAAAATTTTGCCTGTGTTGATTTTAGAAGCCTATAGCATTCTGTTTTAAAACAATAAAACAACTCTGAAGCTTCTAACATCAAGAGGCAAAGTATTAATGGAATGTAATTGTATGTTTTGTTATTCACTTTTTTCCTTAACTTTTCTTCACATATATATATATATATATATATATATATATTATATATATAATTGTCTCTTTTCCTGTTGACATACTCTTTACACTTGTAAGTAAGTAGATATATATAATATTAATATAAAGATTAGTAGTAATAGTAGAAATACTCAGAATTTTGGTCACAAATTTATCATGACAATTGTGTGAAAATTTATTCTATAAGTTATTTCAATTTTTTTCAGTTTTATCACATTTTGAATGCTGCAGTCATTTTTTTTAATGGTTTTAGATTTAAGCATCAAAGGTTCTTAAAACAATAATTTAGTAGTCAGTAAAAAATAAAAAAATCTTGTTACATGAACTGATTAGATCACTATAAATGCTAATTTTCTCAAACAAAACACTTGTTATATTCTCTGATATTTCTTTTAAGATCAAGTTAGTAATGCATTAAAGTCTAAATGTATTCTACTGTCTCCAGATGACAACTTCTGCAAGAGATATGTCAAAAATATTCAATGAGTAACTTATGGGAGTAGTGGGAAGCTTGGTGGTTGGGAATGTTATTTCTCTGAATTTTTTAAATGAGGCTTGATAATTTGTATTAGTTGGATTATTCGGACTCAGCTTTATTGTTATTTACACAATGTTTTCGTTGATGTGCTCTCCGGCCTTCTTCAGGTGTTTCTTCTCAAACTTGGGAACCTTCTCAAACTTGGGAAACTTCTATTCAAACTCGGGGGAACCTTCATGTTGTAATCAGGAGCCTTCACAGAACTTCGAACCAAACCCTTTATTCAATCCACAGGGGTAGACTGTTTTTATTCCATTAACCATGACCAGGTACAAGTGTTAAGCTATATTAAGTATTCTATGTTATTATCACCCTTGGCAAGGACTGAACCTGTAACCCAGTGATGATTGTCACTTAGAACTGTATTAACTCAACACTTATATCCATTGCATTATGTCCAACAATGTTACAAAATATATTAAGCAGAGTCCTCACCAAGCACTGAACAAAATGGAAGAAAGACAAAATAAACTGTTACACATACAAGGACACTTAATATTTTATATGCACAATATACATGTAGGTGATATTACAAGGAAAGTATATACAAACTTGTCCCATGATAGAATCATACACATTGTTCCATGAATAAGGAGTTCTAATGAACAAGGAGCATAAAATGACAAAAGGTTTTCTTGAGAAGTGTTGGTAATATAGCCATGTGGCTTTACTGTTCTCCCGGCAGGATAGATGTTGTAGAATCATGATCATACTCACTTTTTCAGGAAGGCTGTGATTAGCGTCTAGTCACCAGATAAAAAGACAGAATACAAGCTCTGTACCAACTACCAGAACATAGTCATGTGTTGGGTATATATGGATCAAAGTGCCCACTCTAAAACCAGCAATCAATTCAACCTGCTATATGAACCACCAACCAACTCGTGATTCTCAGAACAGATTCAACTTGCAACACAGCTAAATATTGATCCCCTCATATGAATTTCAACAAATGTCTGTACTGTTCAAAGAACAGAAGCAAATAGAAGTCAAGAATGGGTTACTGGGACTGACATTTCTGTTATCTAAGTGAGATAGTTATTCATTGTATCCGTCCTCATCACCAAGCTGTGCTGATAACACAGATTCTTTTTGACTCTCACCATCTATCTCTTTTGGCTATTCCTTTTGGCAGGTTTCCTACATGCCATCCTTACAAGAATATAAATAAGATAAAGAACTGTGAACAAAACATGAATTATGATAGTATTTTTTCTTTATCTTGTAATAAAAAACCCAAGCACATTAAAAAAAAAGTACTGCATCTTTTGTTATATACTCTGTAGCAACTGGGAAGCTCTTAGTCTATAACACAAACAATTGCTGGCATGAGATACTATAGTTGTAAATGGATAATTGTTGGTTAGTCTTTCCAAGTATATTTGTGGACCCTATAATATCACTTTCAGCACATGGACAAGTTCACTGGTAACCACCTTAATTAGTGGGGATGAAGGCACTCATTTGGCTCTCTGCCATCTAAATATACACTCACCAATCTCTCTCTCTCTCTCTCTCTCTCTCATCAGTTTTCAAGCTATTTGCTTTCCTGGTCCCTAGTTGCTGGTCATGCCATGGCCTGGCAAGATAAAGTAACAGTTCCAATGTATTATCTAGTAACAGAATAATGCCATTTTTCTACTAAAGGTAGTCATATTTGTTTTTGCTCTTTTGAGTACAAATACTCAGCCAGTATTGAATTCTATACTGGTTTAACTCATTCAATGTATGTAAAAAAAAAGGAAAAAGTAAAGTCGTCAGGGTGGCCTAATGCCGGTATCTGCCAGACAGTGAGGGAGTCTATCCCCTTGGGCTAGACCAAGGAGATTGTTTTTTAGTGTCTGAGGTGGAGCGCCACACCTACCATCAGCTCCTCACTTTACTGCACAGATCCCTGTGCTACTCATAAGCAGAGTTGGCAAGGGCTGGTATCAAACAAGGAACCTTGTGTTTCCCAGGCAGACACTCTACCAATTGAACTAAACCGGTCCTATTAATGTATGTAGTCGCCTTTATTGAACACACTCTCTAGTCCTATTCTTTATTTATTATTTAGATCCCATTCCAAAGGGGACAATAGACATTGTAGAATATAAAGGAAATGGGAGCCCATCTTCATGGTATAAATTTAAGCTATGACCTTTCAATCTTCTTAATATTTGATTTTGAATGTTCAGTTGTTTTTTTACTTATCTCCCCAAATTCAACTGTATGGGATGTTATACACGCAGATCTTAGTCATATTCTCCTCATAAGATGAACTGGGTTTTGTCAGAAATTGCATAGAGGAAATTTGCAGTGGAAAACAACCCTTGTGTAGTATTGGTTATTGTTGTGTCTGAGTTATCAAATAACATTGAAATCCGAAAGAAAGGTTACTATAGGTTTAATACCTTTGATACAAGAGATATAATAGAATAGTCCAATGGGCAGCTTTTCCACAACAGTAATTCTCTGTAGCAACTAACTACTACTCTAACAATACTCTCATGTAGTCTGTATTATGTGTTTCATTGGATGAATCCAACTTCTTGTAGGAGAAAATATCTTTCCTTACAATAGTCATTTAACTTAACAAGATCAGAAATATAAGCCACCCAGTGAGACTCAAACTCTCTAAAAATAATCTAATATTCAAGTTTATTAAAACCCTGATTTAGTATTGATCACAAATTCATTAGATATTTGTTGGTGAACTCTCTTGTAAAGTTTAAGTTCATTTATATCTTTGTAGATGATATTGTTTGAGGGATTTTAATAAAAGATAATTATTGGTATTTTGTGCAAAGATTGTTAAAGTTGATGATCAATTCTGGATATGCAAGTATATTCTTTTTAGGCTGACTCATAAATTATCATCTGTATGAATCTGATGCCCAGAATCCTCTTGTAGAATTTTGTATTAAGTGATCGGTATTTAACTGTATTGCAAGTTGAATCTGCACTGAGCATCAGTGTTGGTAGGTAGTTTATATACAGGTTTGAGGCTGTTCCACTATGTACTTAGACCAAGTTCATTCACTGGACTCTAATTGGCTGCTGGTTTTGAGTGTAGACAATTTGATCCATAAATACAAAACACATGGCTATGTTCTTGTAGTTAGTACAGGGCCTGTATTCAGTTACAGTCTGTCTCTTCTTCTTTTTTCAAATAAAAAATGTAATTCAAAAGATAAACATAAAAATAACAAGAATGAGAGTACAATTTTAATAACACTTAGAATAAGGCTTAATCTGAGAATTTCAGACAAAAATTAGTGATGAAAATAAAGTATGAGAAAATTTGTTCAAATGATTGAAATAATGATAATGACTAATATGAGAATTTCAGATAATATAAGAAAAGCTAAAGAACACACCAGCCAAAATGTAATGATCAAAATTGAAAGGATAAGAATATTAGTCCAAATAACTAATGAAATAATAACAATGAATGATTTGAGAACATCAGACAATTTTAAGATGATAATGAAGAGAGTAAAAAAATGGCAACTTGTAAATGATGAATATTTGATTAGCAAAATATGTAGTTCAAAGCATTGATTCTAGATAGGGCTATATTTTCTATCATATTATCTTGTTCTTCTAAGGAAAATATAATCTGATGCAAATAAATTCTGTATGAAAATAAAATGCTGTTGAATAATTAAAAAGTTTCTTTTTGGTTGTGTGATTCATAGTGCTGTCAAAACCACATCTCTCCAGTTTTGTTATAGAGATTCACACAAATTGTCAATTGATAAACATTTGGATCATTCAACTCTAATAATGAAAAGGTAAAATTTTGATCTGTTAGCAAGAAGTCTAAAATGCTGGTCAACTGACATCAACCATTGTTCTCCATTCACCGGCTCAGCATGACTGTTTGTCTAAAACTCCAAGATTCTCTTATTAGAGACCTGAACAATGCCATCATCCACATGTCCAAATAAAATTAACTGAGGGAACTGCCCATGATCAAATCCAGTTAGAGATAGAAAACTCCATAATAGTAAATAATGTTAGGATCTCCAAAAGCTACAGTTAAAGCAAAAAGTAAATAGCCAATGCGAAACTAAAAACCTGATTACAAAAGATACATTTATCCTAACATTAAGTGATATGACCAATAAACTGTCTGGTAGTTTTTTCTTTTTGGCTTCTTTTTTTTTATCTTTCTTTAAACTAATTCACAGCCAGTGAATTCTAGAGTTACTTCTGTAGCAAAGTCTATAATAAAAAGTACTGCCTATTGTGGCAGTAATGCTTCAATTAATTACTGACAATCTATTTTACTTTATTCTTTATGTACGGCAAAGAGGTTAAGTGCTGAAGCTAAAAGACATTTTAAGTCAAAAATTGCAAAATCAAATGATCAAATTTTCCCCTATTCCTGGAAATATTTGATTAATAACAGATGCTTCAGCACTCTCCGAGGAGTGAAGTAGGTTGGCTCGAATAAATGCTAAAACTTTCCCTAAGTATACCGAGTTAAAATGTTGTTAGTGCTGAAATGTTTGCTTGGTCAAAAAGTTTTCTTTTTTTATCATTCAATAGAATTGGGTGCATTTAGTTTTAACTAATTAATTCAAAAAGATCTTTTGCCTTGTCAAGTGGACTTATGCTATGACACTAAGCTGCATCTAGTAGTGCAGCTCCAATTCTGGAGCTCTAAGGAGTGTGGAGTACCCTTTGATTGCTCCTACTCTGTGGTAGTACCTATTAGAGTCTAACAAATTATTTGTATTAAATAGGAATACTTACTATCATATTATTGTGTAGAAAATACTCTTCAGAGATTACACAAAAAATATAAATATTAATGTACAATGTATTTCCCTAACCTCTAGGCATAAAATAACACCAGACTGGTTGATATGCAATTAAAATCAATCAATCATTTTTTTTCTAAATCACTTTTAATTTTGTATTGTTATTGTTGTCATATCAGTGAGATGTGAAGAATAATTAAAGTTCCAATTACCGTCAAACTGGGAAGACCAGGCAACAAACGGTTGTAACTTAAATACAAACCCGAATGTCACAAAGTCTACTGCAGAATGACAGGATATATATGACTCCACTATGTCATTCAAATCAAGCAGTCAAGCAGCCCTCAAGGAATGGAATGACCCAAATCATCCAAATTCATGAATGGATCATTCTTGATTTCTATATATACCAACTGTCTTGGACACTGCTTAAGTGGTACTCAGTTAGCTGCTATTATTCAAACCAACAGTAGACTTACTGACTTCAATAAGACGTTTTTAAAATTGGACTTGATACATTTTAATTCATTGATGTAAAGAGTGAATGAAGATGTAAAAAAAAAAAGCCACATTTTTGTCATGTTATGGTTTCTTTTTTTAAATTTTAAGAAAACTGAAAATGCAAGTGAAATGCCAAAAATGATTTGTGCAGTTTCTTGAAATGATTTGTGAAATTTCCTGCTGAATATTTCTCACTGAAAAATGGTCCATATCTAAATTGAAGGTTGAAGATTATTTCAACAAACTTGATTTTGTTAGCCTCTTGGGTGTTTGATTTCCACATAAGCTAAGAAAAATATTTTGAAAGAAATTTTGATGGGCAATGAAACGTGGATATTTTATTACAATGTAAAATAGAAAAAAAGATTGTGGAGCAAAAATGAACCCCCACCTTACACTACAAAAACTCTTCATCCAAAGAAGGTGATATATTGTAGGATTGGAAAGAAGTCTTCCCTCATGAGCTCTATCCAAAGAAGAAAATTACTAATTTGAACTAGATAATCAAGGATTACATTTTTGCATTTCATCTTGGATGATTTGAATGGTGTCATTTTTAACCAGAGTGTGTTGCAAGATGATAATGGTTAGAAGATTAAGGAACAAGAGTATTAATATATCTTCTTATTATAATGGAGATTGTGCGTTTTTCTGTCTGTAACCGAAACTATATTACTATACAAATCACAATTCCCTTTGTTATTTACATCACATTCTCCATGATTTTATTTTTTTTTTTAAAACCCAATTATTAATAAAATTGTTTTACATTATTAAGACTGTTGACCATATCCACATACTAATAACATGCAATTGTATTTATATATACAACAAATAGCGGTTTACAGTGTGAATGGTAAGGCTAATTTGCATTTTGATATTAAAAATTTGATTTTAATAAATATATGCTTAGTATTATTGGTTTCTAATTGTTTGGTTTTATCTTATTGAATATGAGCAAAAATTTCAGGAATAAATCTTAAAATAAATCCCTTAACAAGAAGAAATAACTGTAATATTATTCTTTACTTTCTATCTTAATTAAATAGTTAAATTAGGAAAATTTAACAAAGACAGACGGGAGTAATGTAAAATGATGGAAGAGTTAGTTTCAAAGTTGTTCTATTTTTCAATCATACCCCCTCTGTTCAAAATCTTTTTATCTGCATTCTTATTCAGTTTCATCAGCCTTTCTAATTTAATATGATATTTGATTATATTAAAACTTAAATACTAGCACCCGGAGGGTGCATATATTTGCTAGTAATAATAATATAACAAAAGCTGGTGATATGATTTCTTATTTGGCCATTTGGTTTTATTATATAACTTTTCTCTTTTTTTTCTTTGTTTGAATCTTTTCAATTGTGTGTGTATATGTATATCCATACACCACTGCCAATAGGTCATTTTTAGTATGTTTATTTCCCACTAGGTGCTTTATAAATGTATCATCTTATCAAAGTGTTTCTTATCCAGGAAGCAATCTTGGAGTAGGCACTGAGGTGAATCTACACTACATGAAATTATATTGTTTTCATAATTCATTTTGTCTATACTAACCTCAATCAATCTGCCAATCTATCTTCCACTGTCATTTGTATTGTGTAAAGATGTGAGAAAGGCTGTGATAGGAATCAATAAAAAAAATATGGTCTTCTCTCAGGTATATGAATCTCCAAATCTATAAAAAGAAAAAAAAATTAAATGATTACATATATAGTCAGAATAAATTCTAGTTGTATTGTAAGGAAGAATGAAATGATAACCATGGTTGTATTTTAATATTAACTACATTTCATCATGATGTCATTCTATTAGCACACATATCCATGGTAATTTCTTGCCAACCATTCATTGCCCTCGAGAGGTCCTCTGTACAGCATCCAGTATCTGCACAGAACTAGTCAATGTAGGTCTTTACTGGTATGCCCAATATGCTGGTTTCCTTAGGAGAACATCACTTATGAGTTCATCCTTGCTTCTCCAGCAGTGCCTCTCAGATTGTTTGCATGATAGGAGGCAATTGGCTGCACTGCTGCTTTCTTGTAGAATGTTGTTTCCACATTTCTTTAATATCGCATTCAGAATTCTTGTACCGATCCCATCTAGCTTATTTTCTAAGCACTTTCTTCAGGTCCAAGTGGTGCAGCCATACAGTAGCATTGATACAACTATGACTTGAAGAATCAGGTATATTAGGTGTGTCCAAAAAAGGTTGTCAGTGAGATGTTTTAGCCTGCTTGCAACTCAAATGCATCATTCCACATGGAATGATACATGAACCAGAGTAGGTATTTACCCAACACCATAGGTAGAATGTGACACAGAGTTGGAAGGATTAAATTCACTTTCAGTAGTAATGGATCTGCGAGACTAGCTTGCTAACCCTTATACCATGATGGGATGACAACATAGACCAGAGTAAATGTCTTGTCATTTTTTTTTTTCATCAAGTTGAATAACCAAAAATCTTTATTAAATTTTCTTTAAAATTATGAAGAAACTTTCAGAGAGAATTTTTTTATGTTACAGCAGACTGATGGGAGAAAATTATTTAACACTTGATCTACCAGAGTGCACCAAACTTGCTGATGATCAAAATGCTGTCAAAACGGTTGTCAGCTCTTAGGAAATGGTTTAGAGTTAAAAAAAAAAAAAGGAAATTAATTAAATGAATACATTTCTATTCAGTAGTAAAGGATCAGCAATTCAATACTAACTTGTCAACAATTTCACCATGCTATTGCGGATGGCAGTGGTATATAAAGGGTTAAGCTGTATGCAATATCACAAGTCATACCAGCATTTTCAATTCAGGAAGAAACCTTCATAAAAACTGATCCCACATCTGAATAACCTCCCATGTCAATAGACAGTGATCACATTGAGAATTATTGGCAAACTATGAAATAACTCTTATCCCTCAAGCCATCCTACTATCATGGTTTGGCTCCTGTGGACTTTTTTTCTCTCTTTCTCCTAAAGCTAGAATCCACCCTTGAAAGGTCACTGATTTTAGAATAAATAGAAAAAAACACCTATAAGCTGCATGCTATCCTTCAAAATGACTTCCAGAATACATTTCAGAACTGAAAAAAAAAAAAAATGGGTGTCTGTATGTAACTGTCACTACTTATGTCACAATACTCCCAGGAATTGTATAAGTTCATTAATGAGTATTTAATAAATAGTCAAAATCATTAATACATAGATTAAATCTTATTTATTTTTTTTACCTTGAACTTAATGAGATTTGTCTTCAAAATATTCCATATATGTCTCTATAAAAGCCTGAGTTAGATTTGCCTCAAAACAGCTCATTTTATTAATGTGTTTAAAATCCTGCAATGTATCTTAAATATCACTAAAAAATAAAGGTTTACATAATATATGATGTAGTTAATTAGCATACTGGTTTTTAAAAAAACTGGTTTAATAATTAATTATTTGGTTTTATTGATCTGTTTTATTATTGTTTTATTCTCCAACATATTAAAATCAATTATTGAATGTCTTTATACAGAAACCAATTAAAATATAATTAAAATAAGTGTAATCTTTCTATATGCGTTCTTATTTCATTACATTAAAACTTAAATACTTATGCCCAAAGGGTGCATATTCTTGCTAAAAAAAGTGGAGTGGAATATTTTGAAGACAAATCTCATTAAGTTCAAGGTAAAACCATGAATTTTGTTTTGAAAAAGTTCAATCACTTTCTGAACAAGCCTTGTATCTAGACAAGATTTTGACTTTTCTTATAGCTGCCCATTGACTTTACCACTAGTCAACCCTTACCCAGCTTTACCTTCAGCATTTCCAGAACCAATAAATAAGATATTCAATTTAAATATATATTGTGCATGTTAGAAAAATAGAAGAAACCATTGTTGTATAAAATGCCTTGACAAAGCCAAGAGACAAAAAATTGAAATTTTAAGTAGACAGTAATTTACAGAAGTGAATGAGAATTAGATAGGTATGAAAAAAATATTGGACCAAATTGAATAATGATGGTATGCTAATCAAAAGTATCACACTCAGGTGATTTAGATGAAATTTCAGGTTAAAACCAGCAGCTACTGTTTTGTCAAATGATCCTGATTCTGTTTAATTTTTGTATTGTTTCTATTTTTCAAATGTGGTGTTGTCATTAGAATAATCGTACATTTTTATAATTTTACATATATAACATAAGTGGGTAGTCTAGAGAAATTTTCAAAAATTATAAATCTTTAAAGCAAACATTATATATATTATATGTACTAGCAAGAATATGTGCCCTCTGGGTATAAGTATTTAAGTTTTAATGTAATGAAACGCATTAAATTAGGAAGACTAACAAAATTAAATAAGAATGCATATAAAAGAATTACTTATTTTAATTATTTTCTATATAAAATCATTCATAGGATTTATTTTAATACATTGGAGAATAAAACAATAATATTAGAGATCAATAACACCAAGAAATTATTTATTAAACCTGGTTTTCTTAAATCCTATATGCAAATCAAGCAAACCATATATTATGTAAACCTTAATTTCTGAGTAATATATAAGACACATTGCAGGATTTTAAATGCACTAATAACATTTGAAGAAAATTTAACTCAGATTTTCATAGACATCATTAATAAATAAAGTTTAGTCTATTCTATGCATTCATGATTTTAACTATAAATTGAATACTCACCAATAAACTTAAGCAATTACTGAGGGTAGTATGACATAAGCAGTTACATAGTTTCGGTTACAGACAGACAGACCCCAAATCTCCATTATAATAAGATTTTAAGATAAACATCCACAAAACTGTGGTTGTAAACAAAATGAAGTTTATTAAAGTATTTGATAGGAAATTATACCAAGAACATACAGACATTACTTAATATTGCCTTGATGATGGTAATATATATCAAAACCACAATGCTCAAACATAGACAGAACTATTCATTCATTCATAAAAACATCCTCTGAATATTTGGTTTTTCATATTTTCCATATTTACATACTGTTGGATTTATTTCCATTTGATTGGAAAAAGGTACTATCGACTGATAAGTCAAAATTTGATAATTTTGGAAGTAAATGAAGAGTGTTTGTCAGATGAAGTCCTTCCGAACAATTGAGTGAAAATTGTATTGTGCCAACTGTTAAGCATAGTGATGGTGCTAGTGATGGTTTGGGGATGAGATTGCTGGAGACTTTGTTCAAATTAAAGGTATTATGTGAAAGGAAGAGTATCATTCAATACAGCAGAGGTATGCAATTCCTTCTGGTTGCTGCATTATTGGACAAAATTTTGTTTGGCAACAAGATAATGATCCAAAACACAGCTCAAAATTGTGTATGAATTATCTAAAATCAAAGGAAGATAAAGGAATTTTACAAATCATGACTTGGCCCCCTCAGTCTCTAGATCTTTCACCAACTGAACTAGTCTGGGACAAAATTGATTGTAAAGTTCGAAGTGAACTGCCTAAACAAGAGTTATTTATACACTGCTTGAAAATCACTTCTGCCAACATAATTTTACTAGTTACCAGAAAGGATGCCAAGAATTTGGTCTGTAGTAATAAATTCTCATGGTGGATTCTTTGATCAAAATAAAATATAAATTTGCTTTATTTTGAAATTATAATCATTTTATATTCATTTTTGGTTTAAAATACTGCATAATAGCATGCAAACATTGAAAAATAAATTTATTTCTTTGAAGACATGAAGCTGGATTATTTTTTTAATTTTGGTCCATAGTCTATATATGTATAAAGTTTGGGAAAATAATTTTTATTTTCATTCTAATCAATTCTAATTATGTAAATATCATACTCATATACATATATAACAACATGCAGGATAGGAAGTGAAATAATAAGTATGTTTAACATCTTATGTACATTGTCAACCTACATAATATTGAAAACTTAATGTGTGTATGTATTTACCAACCATTTTGCATGAGCTGGATGTGACACAATGTCTATTTTTAAGCAGAGTTTAACAGGTTTGAATTTAGTTTCATTGACAAAGTTAAAGAGTCCATTCTGCTAGAGGGAGATTAGTTGGATGCATACTTTCCCAAGTTTATTAGCCTTATGTTAAATGCTACTAGCCTTGTCCAGGATTTGAATTTGTGCTGCCATATTCATTTCCTACATAGATAACCATAACACCATGTCTTCATCATCATGTCATGCTAGTAACATGGATATCCATGACAATCTCTCGCCAAAAATCCCTATTATTCATTGCCTCTGGCAGGTCCTCTGCATATCATCTGCACAGAGCTAGTCAATGTAATTATTTGCTGGACAGTCCGAATTGGTGTGCCCATGTGCTGACTTCCGCAGGAGATTATCACTTATGAGTTCATCCTTGCTTCTCTAGCAGTCTCCAACAATGTTCAGCATGTCTTGTTCATCTCACTCGGATGGTTTGTGTGATAGGGAGCAAGTGAAAAATATGAATTTAAGTTTATAGTGTAAAAAATTTCTATAATAAAAGACAAATACAAAACAATTTTCACTGAATAAAAAAATGATAGCGTTTCAACCCATGAAAATTGCCAAGATGAATGAAAACCTTTTGGAATAAGTTTTAATAATTTTCCTGCAAGCTTGAATGAAACCATTTTATTGTTTTGCAAAAACAGTTGAAAATTAGTAAAAACACCAACAAATAAAAATAACGAAGATATGCAATTAAGACAAACCTAATTTTTGGTCTTTAGTAAAGTGAGTTTAAGAAAAATATCACTGGCAAGATATATTTTATATACACACACACACACACAACACCTTTAGTGAGAATCAATTATCTGTCAATTCTTCACTTTCTTTAGCTGATTGTCAAATCAACAGCAATAAAAAAAGAAAAAAAGAAATCAGTCTTTCTAAATGTTGTTCTCTTATTTGTAACCAATCACAAATACTTTTGTTTTTCTATTCACTTTGCTCATTTTCACACAAATATATAAAAATACCTTCAGGCTAAGCTGCTAAGTTTGAAACTTTCATGCAATGTGAAAAAGGAATTTCCTCAATTCCATTCCAAACAGAAATTGCTCCAGGCTGTCACTATGTGGGGAATATTAGTGAGATAGATAGATAGATAGATAGAGAGAGAGAGAGAGAGAGAGAGAGAGAGAGAGAGAGAGAGAGAGAGATCTTGCCCTTTTGCTGGCAATCATCAAACAAAGGATAAAACCTGCCGATTTTCTATGTTGTGTTGATCTTATTTATTCCAAGACAAGCATCTGGCAATGCAGTGGTCACTGTTTGTTGGCAATTCCATTGGAGAGTCTGCATATAATTGATCCAAGTATTAAAGTTCATTCTTCTGCTTGACAGATATGTGATTAGTATTCATTGTCACCAATTGATGCATGCTAATGTTTGTCTTAAATCTCATCTGAATTGCATTTGGTATGTGTGAAATTTGTGATTGTGAAACCCTTAAAATCCCTTCTTGCCAGACCTTCACCCTATATTTGTCATTGCTATAATTACTTTCCAAAATATTTTCTTTTCTTATGATTAATATATGAATGTTGTATAAGAGGTAGAAATTACAAATGCTATCTGTTTCTTACCAAATCATGGGTACAAAGGTCACTATGCTTAATTTAATTTTGCTTTATTTCTTCTTTACGATGTTACATGTTCTGTTGTGACAAAAGATGAAAGTATTTTTTTCTTCTTTTGTCACAAGTCATATCTTTCTAGCTGTTGTCAAAACAGCACTTTCAAAGCAGAACTTGTTTTCGTTCTCTCTCACCAACAAAGTCGGGCAGAACTTGTCTTCGTTCTCTCTCACCAACAAAGTCGGGCAGAACTTGTCTTCGTTCTCTCTCACCAACAAAGTCGGGCAGAACTTGTCTTCGTTCTCTCTCACCAACAAAGTCGGCAGAACTTGTCTTCGTTCTCTCTCACCAAAGTCGGGCAGAACTTGTCTTCGTTCTCTCTCACCAACAAAGTCGGGCAGAACTTGTCTTCGTTCTCTCTCAGTCGGCAGAACTTGTCTTCGTTCTCTCTCACCAACAAAGTCGGGCAGAACTTGTCTTCGTTCTCTCTCACCAACAAAGTCGGGCAGAACTTGTCTTCGTTCTCTCTCACCAACAAAGTCGGGCAGAACTTGTCTTCGTTCTCTCTCACCAACAAAGTCGGGCAGAACTTGTCTTCGTTCTCTCTCACCAACAAAGTCGGGCAGAACTTGTCTTCGTTCTCTCTCACCAACAAAGTCGGGCAGAACTTGTCTTCGTTCTCTCTCACCAACAAAGTCGGGCAGAACTTGTCTTCGTTCTCTCTCACCAACAAAGTCGGGCAGAACTTGTCTTCGTTCTCTCTCACCAACAAAGTCGGGCAGAACTTGTCTTCGTTCTTGCTCCTAATATTCTTCTCTTGATATTTCAACTAAATGTCACTGTAATTCTGGTTCTCTTCCAACTCTTATCAATGAACTCCATCCTGTGTTGCTTGGACAAGTCCTTATATACATGATAACTTATGATGCATATTCATATACCATAGTAACATAAGGACTTGAACCTGCACATGCATGATCCCTTGCTTCAGGTAAGTGAATGTCATCACATGTCCTACCTACGACATAAAACCTAGATCATTTAACATTAAACTATGTCAGTGGCTTCTAACTTTGCCCATAGAACTAGAGGATCAATTCTTAAGTTGATTGTAATAAAAAATTTAATATCCAGAATTCGAACTTGATTAAGGAATGCCCTTTCTTCTTTTATGGAATAAAGCATTAATATTTAAGTGTATATATCTATCTCTGTTTACATGTCTATCTCTGCCCATTTCTTTCTCTCTTTCTCATACATAACTTACCTTGTATATTTGGTAAGTTTGCATTAAATATGAAATATAAGAAATTACAAATTCTGTATTGTCACAATATTATCAATGAAAACAAAATTATTCAATATAGTACAAGTGAAAGTTTTATTTTTTAAATTTTTATCACATTATTGAAGAAAATTCTGGGATCAGGCAATAATTATTGATGTATTTTAGAGCATTTGGTATACATAGTCAAAATCTCTAGGGCATCTCATTATAGTGTAATGGTTAACAAGCTAATCATGCAGATCCATTACTAATGAATAGCAATTTTGATCTTGGCTGGATTTCCCATACTTGTGACCTTGTGTCAAATCCTACCCATGGTTAGGTAAATACTTTGATAGTCAAAATCTCTGCTGTGCTCAATAAGCACAGCAGAGATTTTGACTATGAAAGTATCCCACTGACTTTACTGTTACTTCACAACTACTCCCATTTGGCTTCAGTCATTGTATGTATTAAAAAGCTAAATATTTTTCATAGTAGGGCAATTTTTCAATTCATTTTAACTAGTTTCAGCACTTAATCTCTATGCTGTGCATTGAAAAATCAGAAAGAAAGATTATCAGGGACCAGAAATTAATCCAAGTATGACTCAAAGAAAAGAGGGTTTATATGTATAATGTCTTATTGAATCAGTACCTCAGTGTTGATGTTGTATCATGTGCTAGTGAGGGCAGGGTTTAGTAGTGGATGAAGGACCCTAAAGGTCAACACCTGCAGAGGAAGTGAGAAGAGACTGTGATTTACAGTGGGGGGTCATGTATTATCCCTCCAGCATGTGAATAAAACATAAGATATGAAATAGAAAGCTTAATGCTAATTGATCCAAAGATGTGATGTAATGGAAAACAGATGAGGTGGGACGCCATTGAATTACTGAGGTTTAGCATATAAAGTCTCCTCCTTGGGGCTTTGCACCCTCAGAAGGTAACAGTATTATGACAATTGAAACATTTAAAGTTTTCCCCCTTCCAAACATGCAATTTTGAAAACATAGCCACAATCAAATAAGTTGGCTCTAAAAGAAAACACTACCAAAATCAAGTTGGGAATATAAAGTGTAAATATGTGTTTGTTAGTTTCTTTCTTCACCCAGATGGAAACAATAATTAACAGCTTTTGATTTCTGTCCAGGATCAGGAGAAAACATTTAACACCCTAAAAATATAACATTGATATTCATTAACTGAAATATTCTTTGTGATAATTAATGCATATTTTCTACAGAAAATTGGCTGTAGAAATCTAAGTTTCACACAATAATGTTTTGTTTGCATTTTTGTGTAGTAAAACTAGAACCTCATTATCACCTGGATCCTTTTATGCTGCATATTAATCATATAATTTTATTAGAAACATGAATATGTTTTGTATCAGTATATGTTAAGCATTGATAACTTGGGATGAAATATGCTCTGCTTTGATCTAAAAGTAATTATTATAACTATAACTGAAGGGATATGATTTTATGCTTTATTGAAATTATTTAACCGTTAATCCAATTTGTATTGAAATTCACTCTCATCAATAATGAATAAAACTCATGAGTAGTAGTAATTAATGGGTCAGAGTTATCTGCCCCAAATCCCGTTTTTGTGTATAAGGGTAAGGTTATCTGCCCCTAGCCTTTTCTTTTGTTAGTCCCTGTTAATAATATGAATGCTAAATGCATCTTAAAAAGTTGTCCATGTTCAAAGTATATCTGCTTGGAATATATGAAGATGAGTACCTGTGCTTACCGGAAATAAATAGGTATGTCTCAATTTAAGTTCATAAATTCCTAACAATTTGTTCATTGGGAGTTAAAAAAATATGTTCCAGAAAAGGTACTAGTGCTTCGTTGTTACCATCACAGAATTTGTTTTTCTATATCAACTTTTTTTTTTTTTTAAATTTAATAACCAAGTTGCGTGTAAATCTGATCATTTTGATCTTTGCTGGTTAATCTTTTAAAGGTATATTTCAATCAACTAATATTGAATATTACCTATAGTCCCTGGGGGTCTTTTTCCAGATAGCACCCACCCTCTTATCTCAAATTGAAAGGGGTTGAATTTATTGCTTAGCACCTGAGGTGCCCCTGAAGGGGAATGTAGACAGGACCACGCATTATTTGCATTGTGTGTGATTCCCTTATTAAAAAGACTTCATGTCAATCCAACCTGGTAAGAGATGTGAAAAATAAATATTACCCATAATTCCCTTGATTCACTTTGAAAATAATTTCTTTAAAGTTTCAATCTATTTGATGGTAATTAAACTTAAATTCTTTCTCTATAGTTAATCTTCAGTGGAACAAAAAATGTACATATATATTAAAAGTTTAAGGATTATATTTCAAAATGAAAAGTCAATAAACATTGAAGGGTTGAAATAAGTACTCTCAGACTTATTTTATTTTTTTACAAAAAATTATTTGGATTATTAAAATCATAAACCATTCACAGTATTATGCAAAAATGTCTTTAGAAATATTATTTTCATTTTAGTAGTTTTTTAAAAAACAAAACAAAAATAGCTCTATTTGAATTTTTAAGATGAGGCTTGATAATTTGCATCATTTGGATTATTCATCTTTATTTTTATATACACAATGTTTCAGCTAATGTGCTCTCTGGCTTTCTTCAGGTGTTTCATGTCAAACTCAGGAACCTTCTCTTTGAATTCTGGAACCTTTTTGTCGAGCTTAGGAGCCTTCATGGAACTTTGAATACTTAACAGGGTTTAACACTTGTAGCTGGACATGGTTAGCTGAATGAGAAAGATCTACCCCTGTTGATTGAATAGAGGGTTCAGTTCAAAGTTCCATGAAGGTTCCCAAGTTTGACAAAACACTTGAAAAAGGCCATTGGACAAAATGTTGTATTTATAACAATAAAGATGTGGACAATAGTCCGAATAATCCAAATACAAAAAAATAGCACTGATTGATTTTGGTTTCATAATTTTTTAATACAAATTCTATCCCTGCTCAATAGAACCTTAGTGAAACTATAGGAAAATAAAGACTTAACAACAGTCTTTAATTTCCTATAGTCTCACTAAAGTTTTTGTGTGTTTTTGTTTCCATTATAGTTGCCACAAAACAATTTGTCCTTAATTTCTTTAATGTTAATGAAAACTTAATTTTTAGCAAACATTAATGTACACTGCAAACTACATCCCTTTAAAACTTAATGAAATTAAAATCACTAAGACTTTTTGATCATTTTTCTTTTAAATGATATGAATCACCACAGTTTAAAAAAGAATAAAATAAGATAATTAAAAGAGGTGAATACATCTTGAAATAAACTTATGTTAGCTTCTAGTAAAAAAATAAGTTATATGCTTAGTTAAATAAACAAGTATTTCAGTTAAGTTTTAGTGTTTGTTAAACACAGTGAATGATGACCCCTTCCTCCTGCTGAAGAAAAAGAACTATTGACTTATAAATCTTACCAAATGTAAGAAATTGACATTTATTTAAGATTTATTTTATCTTATTTATTTATTTTTACTTAAAAGTGGATCTGATAGTAAAGTTAAAAAATTGTTCAGATAATGTTACAAAAAAAAAAAGATGAATAAAAGGCTGCTAATGAACAAAATATGAATAAGCAAAGAAGATTTAAGCATCAAAGAATCGGAATTCTTTTTTGTAAAAACTTTCTTATAAAAGTTACACACAAAACTATTGATTATATATAAAAATAAAACAATAATATTACAAATAACATTTTTTTTAGTTTAGCTGTGTTTGTGGTAAACTGCTATATGGGTAGTTGGGAATTAGTTGAGGTATTCACTAGATCAGTGTTTAAACCTTTTTTGTGTGAGTTAAAATGAATTATCCATTTGGTTTCTTTTTGTTTGTATATTTGGGTTGATGGAAAATCGTAATCAATCAGGATGCGCTTAATGTTGTCTAATATGTGCCCTGTTTGTTAAAGTGTTTTGCTATATATGAGTAGGGACAAACATCTCCCTTCTCCACCTTTCCTATTTCCAAGAGAATCATGAATTTCCAGACATGGGGTAACACAAAAAACATAAAAGATAACCAACCAACTGATATCACATGACCCCAAAGAAAAGAACACAGATAAGTGAAAGAAGAGACAGAAGTTATTCTAAAAGAAACCTTTGATAAAAGGTAAGGTGCCAAAAATATATTAGTAAATAAAGAAGATTAAAAACATAATATTCATCACTTTGAGTTTGATTTTGATTTTTACTTTTCAACATATTTTTCCATGCTTCTAAGACAACCAAATATTTTTTCCTAACATCCATCACACACACACACACACATATATATACACACACACATGTATGTGCATATTTACATGGCACTTTAGTCTGGCTGTATTACATAATCGAGGAAAGTAAAAAAACATATTAGATTAGCACAATATAAGTTAAGCTCAAGTGAAAAAGCTGTCTTTTATGGCTTTGAGTTAAAATTATTTATAAAGTTGTTTTTGTCCCCAGTGTGATTTGTGCTTTTTAAATCTTTGCGAGAGTAGAAGACTTTACTTTTAGGTTTAAATGAAGCATAACATTATATTAAGCTTTCAAGTCAACACTTTGCTAAGAAAATTATCTTTGTCTTGGTCTGCCATTATCACTTCACCTTTGTCATTTGTTGTCCTTCTCTATCTTTCATCTTTGTGTCACTGTCTATTTTTGCACATCTCTCTCTCTCTCTCTCTCTCTCTCTCTCTCTATATATATATATATATATATATATATATATATATAATGTGTGAATCTCAATTAGATTTTGCTGTAGTTTGTTTTGTGAAGAGAAACTTTTTACAACAATGTTTTAGTTCTCTTATGTTTATTTTATAGCCATATTAGTGTCCAATAAAGGAACTCAAAACACCACAAGATAATTTCAGAATACTTTGTTAATAAAAAGGAACAACTTTATTGTCACTCTTTTGTTTTCAGGAAAAGAAGAATATACTCATGTAGGGATACAATCTATATATTAATACACTTGTTCCTTAATCTTCTGACCGTTTTCATCCTGCAACACCCTCTGGTTAAAGATGAGACCTTCCAAATGATCCAAGATGAAATGCAAAAATGTAAATCCTGATTATTTGTTGTCACTTATCTGCCAAATTCTTATTTCTTATGTGTGTCATCATCTCAGTTAAATAATGGACCATTCTGTTTTTATTATAATGAAAGAAAAGCAAGAGAAAGAACATGCGATACAGAAAAATTTAACAAAGAAAGAGTAACAAAGACAGAAAAAGGGAGTGAGTGCATGGAAGCAATAATGCTAATCTGTTTCAATTAAACATAATGAAAAGATGAAAAGAAAAAGAGTTAAATAAAGATTATTATACTTTTTACATATTGAACTATTTTTCAACAGCTCTTAAGTAAATATATCAAACGTTGTAATAGTTAAAATATCACATTGTGCTATATCCACAGGTCATACTAGTAAAGAATTATCTCCCCTAGAGGATTGACATATCCGTTAGGGGTCCTGTGACAGCCACAGCAACTCATTCTCAATCTCTTTTTGTTTTAGTTTTTTTTAAAGTAGAGATGTCCCTGACTCTGCCAGAGAATGGTAATACTATATGGTGATATTATACACACTTTTCAAGTAAGACTTTTACTATTTTGTACCCCTTCCACATACTGCTTGTTAATGAAACAATATGTTTATAGATTTAGTATGGGATATGTTTGTTTATTCTTTCTTTTAATACTCCTGGTAGGAGAAGGAAGTAACTTGACAAGTGATGGAAACTCACCAGAAAGTGGATGGACTGTAAAATCCTCCTCAATCCATTCTCTAATCCACCAAGTAATTCAACTCCAAGATTGTTTTGTTATGATTTTGTTTTTGTGGTCATCAGGAGAGAATATACACCATTTCAGAGCCTTCCTCTCAATGGTTTTATTTAAACACTGGCCCTTCACTGATGTGAGCCCCACAAAATATATATCAAGTATATCATACAATCAAATCAAATAATGAAAAACAGCAAAATGTGGTTTTCAAATCTGCAAGCATTTTGGAATATTGTATGGATCTCATTATGCATTCACAAGCAGGTGATGAAATATTATTTCTACTTTGAATTGTTCCACAGGACATTTCTTTTTTCCATATCAACATTGAGCTATTTTCCATTATTTTTTTATATGTATAAAAAGTTTAAATGTTTTTGTATGTGTAAATAAGTTTATCTTTCCTTCCTTTGTATTCAGTGTTAGTATATCATGGATATATATATCTTGGTTCTTGGAGAATCTATTAAATATCTTCACTATCATCAAGCACATCAATACTAAGATAAATTTTAAATTTCTGCAGAAATATCTTTTCTGACCACTGCCTTTTGGTGTATATTTGTAATCTGTAGCTGATTATATACTTCATTGTGAAATGTAATATACTCAGGTGTCTATGCAGTCTTCCTGAATATTTAAGATCTACCATATTTTTGTATGTGGTTTACCTAAACATTTGAACCTTGAGTCTTCCCATGAGTCATTGACTTTAAGAGATAAACACCTGATTTAAATTCAGTATATTCCAAGTATTCAAACTAGATTGAAGTTAATATATATATATATATATATATATATAAGATGCCTATTTCTAGTGAATAATGTGCATATGCGTTTCTGAAAGAGCACAAGATCCTTAATTCTGCCCAAGAAATGGAAATAGGCCATAAATGCAGTTGTGTTATGAAAGAAAACAAAAGAAGCATTACCAAAAAAGTGAATTTCAACCAACTTTTAAGTGCTAGGAACAATGGTGGTTGGTTGCTTAGTGTTTAAGGGCATATCAACTTTGTGGGTTTTTAAATCCAAATCTTATTTATACAAATTAAATTAGAAAGACTAACAAAATTAAATAAGAATGCATATAAAAGAATTGCAGTTATTTGTATCATATCTTAATTGGTTTCTGTATAAAAATCCTTCATGGGATTGATTTAATACATTGGAGAATAAAACAATAATATTAGAGATCAATAATACCAAGTAATTATTTATTAAAACCGCTTTTGTTAAAACCAGTATGCAAATTAACCATACAATATATTATGTAAACCTTTATTTCTATCAGCTATCAGGGTGGATGAACAATGTAGTAGACCACATACTATAATAGCACCCAGATATATTGGTCCAAAACTACTCTCATTTATTTCTGATTGTTACCTTTTCTTTTTCTTTTTATCAATCTCCCAAATCAGAATGGTTTTGTCCAGTTGATGAAAAAAAGGAAACACCCTTATTACATCACAGCACAAACTTTAGATTCTGATATTAATCCCATGAATTAATGATTCTGTGACCTAAATTAAAGATCAACCTATACATAAGTTATATGCAAGTATACATGATATATATTAAGCACTGGTCAGTTTAGCACAGAGGAATTGTGGGTCACTCAGTGAAGTTGAAACTAATATTTGTTTCCTAGTTTAACTTGATAAAATTTGAATGTCTATATCAATGACAATGATGATTAAGGAACCATTTTTTCTGTCTTCCTATTTCTCTTTGTTTATCAGGTAAGAGATCTCTTCCTAAAAGCAAATTGAACCCCCAAATTGTACGTATTTGTCACTTTGAATGCTTAGAATATTCGGCATATATGGATGGGGAAAATATAGGTGGGTAGTTGATGTGGGAATTTCTGGAAGTCATTCAGTGCTACTCCATCTTTGTTTACAGAAAAATGGAAGTGTTAAGTCTACCTGTCTCTTTTGTCACCAATTTTGGAAAGTAACAAAAAAGAACTCATTCTTTTTTCCTTTCTTTTCATCAGAATGTTTAGTAATGTTTATCATGAAGAACAAAGTTAGAAAATGGTATGAACTTGACATCCTAACTGGCTTTATTCTGGTCTATTATTTTCACACACACTACATTTTATGTTGTAAAACATTAATAAGCAAAATTTCTCATTAAAACTAATGTGGTTCATAGATATTATTCTCTTTCAGATACTAATTAACAGAAATTAAACTTTTGTCATATCTACCAAATTGCTATTCCAAAGAAAAATAATTTTTTAAAACCTGTTGTTTGTTTTTCTTTTACTAATAGCTATTAAAGAGCCTTGCAGGGTTTAATGGTTAGCAATCTAGGCTAGCAGACCATTATTAGTGAGTTTGAGTCTCACTGGGTACCCTGTACATTCGTCCAAAAATAAATTGATGAAAGAAAAAAGTGAATTTATTTCTAAGTGTGGTCATATTAACAAATTTCTTGTCATTTACCACCTGATTAATTTCATAATTAATTTTCCAGTATTTGGACTGTTCAGATACCTAAGATTAATAAATTTCTAGGAGGACCTGTGAATATACCACAGTGTGATAATTTAATCATTACAATGTTTGTTATACTTGATATGTTTACTGAAGAACTATTGCAGATGTTTCAATATGTAAAAATTATAATAATCTTGATTTCACTGTCTCTCTCTGTTTTTTTTCTTTCCTTTTCATTTTTTCATGATGTTCGATTGAAACAGATTAGTCTTATCACTTCTACGCACTCACCTCTTTTATCTTTCCTCTACTCTTTCTTTCTTATTATATTTTTTCTGTGTAGCATGTCGTTTTTCATCCTTTTCTTTCTTTATAATAAAAACTCAATGGTCCATTATTTAGCTGAGATAATGACACTGTTAAGAAACCAGAATTAGGCAGATAAGCAACACCAGATAATCAGAATTTAGATTTTTGCATTTCATCTTGGATGATTTGGATGGTCTCATTTTTAACCAGAGGGTGTTGGAAGATGAAAACGGTCATACAATTAGGGAACATGAGTATTTTTATTTTTTTCTTGAGCATGTCATGTGAAAAAATAAAGCTTAAAAAATGACTAAGAGCTACCAAAGACTAAAATGCATCATTTGTTGTTTTCTTTATATGCAATTAAATGCAGAGAATTGGCATTTCTTTCTTTCTTGTTTTAAAAGTTGAAATTACTTTGATGTTCAAATGCTGGATGCACGCTTAGCGTAATGGTTATCATCATAGGAAGAGGAAGCAGCCACCTGATTTCAAATCATGGATGAGGCATTTTGCATTTCACTTTCTGCTAATAATTTTAGAAAGGCAAGAATCCATCTGTTCTTCTACCAGCTACAGTAACTAGTTGGGCAGGCTGGGCTCTTTAGACTTTCTTAGGAGAAGGAAAACTCTGAATTCAAACCAGCTTTAGTCTACTTAAAAATTGACCTTGTGTTGCATGTGGTTGTGAGGTATCTTACTGATATTAATTATGCTTATGTTAGTTTGGTTCAAGGTCAAGATATCTAAAGAGTATCGATCTCTATATAATAGTAATAGATTTTTAAATTTGTTTATTAACAATATCTCTACAGCAAGACACCCTATATAGTGATTGAGCTAAGTTTAGCTTTATTTGGCACTCTGTGAGGATCAAACTCATTTCAGTAGTAATGGTTTGTAAGATCGGCTTTTGCTAGCTATTGCTCTATCACAAGGTACTCTATAAAAGCAACTTCCTTTGATAAACAGTAGAGCAGTATCGTTAGTTGGGCACAAATATTTATGCCACAAATGGTACAGATAAAATGTACAATTAAGTTTCACTCATTTAAACAATCATTCAGTTTCTTAAGAGATAATAAAGTTCTTCAAATGTTGATTGTCTCCTACTACTATCTGCTGTGATAATCAATAGTATTTGGGCTTTAG
This sequence comes from Doryteuthis pealeii, assembly GCA_023376005.1. Lineage (NCBI taxonomy): Eukaryota > Metazoa > Mollusca > Cephalopoda > Myopsida > Loliginidae > Doryteuthis > Doryteuthis pealeii. Next base: position 116,478,561 of record CM042138.1, read on the forward strand.
ATTTGTCTATCTCTTCTTCTTGGTTTGAAAGTGCTGACTCATCCAGCAAAGGACCTAACCATTTTGCTGCCCTAAATCTCCTACTAAATTCCTCTCCAACTGATTTGGAATTCAGTAATTCATCCATTATTACCATGATGTGGTTAGTCTGATGGTTCTGCAATTATTACAAGTTGTGAGAACTGAAAAGTTCACAGCTTAAACAAAAAGTTAAAATTTATTTTTCTAATTATGTGGCAAGTGTATTGAACTTCAGAATGTTGTTGTGGCAGCTTTTACCTGGGTTGGGTTTAGCCGGCTCCATCTATTGAGTTTGCTGAGGCCAACCATTCCTGCTGATCTGATGTGAGCAAATGGATAATCTTCTGCCAGTCACAGTTCCAGCAGTGCAATCTGTGGAAATGAGGGACATCACAACACTTTTTCCAGTTCAAAGGGTGGTTTGGAGTGATTGCTTCACAGATGTATTCTCCAGGTTGATGACAAAGAGCATGGCCTGGTCATGCTCTTCATCATCAAATTGCAAATAAAAGTGCCTAATTCTCTTATTGCAGAGCAGATCTAAAACCTAGAATATTCAAATTATGGGCACTTAAAGTCTATTTCTCAGTTTCATATAGATGACACAACCTTCATATGGAAATATATATATATAAAAAAATAACAGGTTAATCAACTGTATTTATGGTGTGAGGAATTTGTCACATGACATACACATGAAAAAAGAAATTGATTTTAAAAATCTGAACAGTCCAAATACAGGAAAATGAATTATGAAATCAATCAGGTGGTAAATCACACACAAAATTTGTTTATGTCTACACTTAGAAATCAATGCACATTTTTTTAAGCAATTTATTATTTTCAACATATTACAGAATACATAATTCTTCTTCCAGACATAATCTGCTATTATCATCACCTCCTTTATATACTTTGGTTTTTGCACAACAACCCATTTTATTATTTACCTGTTTCATCTTTTATCTACCATATATGTTCAGATAATATGGTGTTGTTGGCATATTTTCTATTGGTAAAGCTAAAGTTAGGGTTATAAAATCTATTTTTCCAATTCAATTCAGTAGCACTGATGTATATCCTTTCATCGTTATTATTAACTTCTTCCTTTCTGATGGTAGCCATATATATCATATTATCAATCAAACAATTACCCTTCAAAGGGCAACTTTCTCTATTTTTATAACTGCCTAAATTACATTAGGAAAAATGATATCGCATATTTCAAAGAGTGAGTATATAAAAAAAAGATGTAAACAGATGATAAAAATGAAAAAAAAAAAATCAAATTGAAGAGGTTAATTGTTTTGCAGTTATCACCAGAATAATCAACTATTTATTTAACATCATATCAATTCTTTGTGGGTGATATAAGGATATAGTTGATTCATTTGGAAACGTTTGATTCTAATTTTCAATTTGAAATTTTTAGATAATTTTCAGTTTGTCTGAATTTTTTAGATGAATTTTGATAATTTGTATTATCTAGATTTTTCAGAATGTTGTCCTCATCTATTTTGTTACATACACAACATTTCAGCTGATATGCCCTCCTGATTTTTTCAGGTGTTTTTTGTCACATTTGGGAGCCTTCATGTTGGAATTGGGAGCTTTCACTGAATTTCAAACTGAACCTTTTATCCAGGTACAAGTGTTATGTTAAGTAGTTATCCTTCCCTCCCACCCACAGTACTGTAATAGGACAGTGTTTAATGTGGGATCCTCACAGGAGCAAGCTCTCAGGAGTTCACAATAGAATTACTTATTTGTTTCCTATAACCACTTCTTTTTGGAAGATATCGTGGGGAGATTAAATCAGCAATTTACTCTGTTCTTTTGAGCAATTGTATGTATTTGCCAACTCCTCTACACGAGTAGGATCCAACACTTATTTGTGTCAATTTTTCATCATCATCATGTTGTGCTAGTATCACGGATATCCGTGACAGTCTCTGACAACCATCCCAATCATTCATCGTCTTCAAGAGATGTTCTGTGTATCTGTGCAGAGCTGCTAAATGCAGGTCTTTGTTGAACAGCCCACACTGATGTGCTCTTATGTTGGTTTCCACTCGAGAACGTCACTTATGAGTTCGTCCTGACTTCTCCAGCAGTAATGGAGCAATTGTATCATTTTTGTGGGGGTGGTGGAAGAGTTCATTTGGTAGGGTTGTTGGCTCCATGTTTACCTAGTTTTGAATTTAGTTTTTCCTTCTCCTAGACTGGTTGCCTTACTATTGTTAAAGAGTTCAGTCTGCTGTACAATTTGTCCATAGCTCAGGTGAGGAAGGGAAGGAGTTTTTACTTTCCCAAGAGCATTGATATGAAGTCACACAAAAACATCCTTGACCAGAATTTGAATTTAGTTTTTTTTAGTTAATAAATGCTTCCCTCAATGGAATAATACATTTTCTAAATATATAAAGCATGGAAGCTGATATTTTAGTATGGAATGTATCCATATATTTCTAAGATAATAATTATAACTAGCAGGACCTGTGAATATACCACAATATGATAATTTAATTACCAACTTTGTCATGTTTACTTAAGAGCTATTGCTAAATAGTTCACTATGTGAAAAGTATAATAATCTTGATTTAACTCTGACTCTTTTTTTCTTTCTTTTCTTTCTTTCATTATGTTCAGTTGAAACACATTAGTGTTATTGCTTACATGCACTCCCGCCCTCTCTCTTTCTTTCTTATATTTTTTCTGTATAGCATATCTTTTTTCTTCCCTTTATTTATAATAAAAATAGAATGATCCATTATTTAGCTGAGGTGACAACAATATATAATATATAAAAATTCGGTGGATGAGCAACACCAAATAATCAGGATTTACATTTTTGCATTTGATCTTGGATGATTTGGACAGTCTCATTTTTAACCAGTGGGTTTTACAAGATGATAATAACATACAATTAAGGAACATGAGTATCAATATATAGATAATTTTGCATTCACCCTTTTCACAATATTTCAGAATGTCAAACATGCTTTCCAAGATTTTCTGATTGAAAAGAAGCATTATAGAATTCTTTTTTGAATTATCAATATTCAGAAATTTTGAATCTGCAAATCTTGCTTGAAACCCAAAACGTCCTAGGACATGCTGGGGTGGGGGTGGGTTGGGTGAGTTGATTTTTCTGCTGCTAAAAAAATATAAAAAAATCTGATCTAAAGTTAATTATAAAATTGAAAAGTCATTTCAGATATCCTACCATATTGTCTTGGAGTAAATATTTTGCTCATTGCCAACAGACTGGAGATTATGAAAATTTCCATATAATGTTTTTTTCCAATTTTTATCACTATCTCCTGCCAGTTTATTAATAATCACTTAGGCTATAACATGACCTCTCAGCTCATATATCATTTATATAGTACTTGGCTCTTTTTGTTGTTGAAAATTGGTAGACTTACATGTCCTGAAAATGCCTCACAAGAAATTTGAATTATTGACTACACCAATGTTACCATGATTATGTTTTATGATTCTCAACTAGCCAGATTGAGTTTAACATAGACAATTCTATAAAAGGACACGTACAATACTCGATGGGAGGATGGTGTTTGGTCTTTATTGTCCATTTTTATTGTAGATCATCCTCTTGTGTTTAAAATGTCTGGCTGTAAAGACATCTTGTTTTTTCATCTTCATTTCTTCACTGAACAAAAATAAGTGGAATGAGAGTGAGAGATTTGTTTGCAGAAAACCTCATCATGGTGTTATAGTTAACAAACATGTCTTACAGATCAATTACAACTGATTAGTGAGTTTGATCCTCACTTGTTACTCTATACTTAAGACCTTGTGTCAAATCTAAATTAGGTTCAGTTTAAATTGATCAAAAAATCAGTTTTAAAAAAGTGTTGTTTTTTTTTATAAATTTGAATACCCAACAAGAATGAATAAAACAAAAACGTTTTTGGCATAAAATAACCCAAGGGTCGACATACCATAAAATCCATCCATCCTTCCTAGGATTGGTCTTACAGGTAAGATAGTTCTACCACCTGTTTCCTAGTATCCCTTTAGTATTTGAACTCCAGTATATCAAAATGCCTTCTTCACTTGGAAAATTGGCATGGCACAATTTTCCTACACTTGTTTGGTCTTCTGGCATACTAAGTTCAGTAAATATTTATGTACCTACCCGGAAGTATAAATCTATAGGTAAGTCATGTGAGGTTTGACCCAAATATCTGATTAGTACACTCTTATGCAAAGTTTATTTTAGGCAAGCAAAAAAGCTTTTCCCTTGTAGTAAATCTTTGGGTAGAAAACATCTCAAGCAGCCATCTTGTAAAATATCTCCTGGTTTCAGATTAAATTTTGTGATTTGAAAATACCTATTAAAAGGTTTTTCAGGTAATAAATTTGTGCGTTACAGAAAATAACTTAGACATTTTGAGTTGTGGACAGTGAAAGATTCAGCAAGTAGGAGTAGTTTTATCTTTTAGCTTATAAACCAATGTCTTTTATGATGAAAGTCAGAAAATAAAGAATAGACATTGAATTGAGAAAGAAAGAAATTTTTGTGCCCATGAATTTTCTCATTATTTCACCCTTGAGTAAATAAAGTGTTATGTGCTTTATTTTGAAAATCTGAATCCTGAGAAGAGATTAATTCATATTTTATTTATACATTACTATTAATAATCCCTCCATTGTATTTTAATTTATTTTTTTATTTCCTTATACATCAGTGGAGAGTATGAAATTACTTTTAATCAAGACTAAGGAAAAATTACTTTAAAAAACTGAAACTAAATCAGAATTTAAAATGACATTGAAATTGATACAGTTGTCCTGATTTTTTCATTTTTTAGACAAGAAATGTGCAATAGACGTATTAATGCATTATTTATTGTGTAACCCTGTCTCAATTATTGTTCTGTATAGAATTTAGTGACTGAATCAATTTGGAATGTAGTTAAGACTCTGACTTGGGATAGTTTCAAATTATTCTTAAGGATTATTAAGAAAAGAACATAAAGACTTTCTTTCGTTTGATCATTTATACAAGCAGGACATATACTGCAGTATGATAATTTGTTTATTACAATGTTTGATATGTTTACTTAAGAGATATTGCAAAATAGTTCAATATGTAAAAAGTATAATCTTGATTCAACTCTCTCTTACTCTTTTTTAATTTTTTTAATTTATCTTCATCTTCCCATTATGTTCAATTGAAACAGATTAGTGTCATCACTTCTGTACACTGATCCCTTTCTCTATCTTTCCCTACTCTCTTCTTTCTTACACTTTTTCTGTGTAGTATGTCCTCTTTCTTTCTTTATAATTAAAACTAAATGGTCCATTATTTAATTCAGGCCACTCATAAGAAATAAGAATTCAGTGGATAAGCAACACCAGATAATCAGGATCTAGATTTTTGCAATAACTGTCATATGAACAAATAGTAGTAAAATCAATGGTTATCATCGTCTTGTGTTCAAAGTCTGGTTTTTCTCATCATTTCTTCTTGTAGGAAATGGACACAGCAAACAGTTTAAATCCTTGATGAGTGTTTGCATTTCACATTGCCCTAATGCTCTTGTGAAAGGTATGAATCCTATTACCCACATGGGTAAATAATAGGGTAGACGGGTCTCTTTAATCTTGGTATGGCAACTGGTCTAGAAAAAAGAGAACTGAATTCAAACCTGTTAAACTCCACTTTAAAAAATGACCTTGCTCATGCAGAGTGGTTAGGTAATACATATATTATAACACATCATAGTAGACACTTGGTCTTAGGGGAGGCTAACATGGAGGAATAAGAGGAAATAGGCCCATAAAATTGATAATCCATTTATATATGTATATAAACAGTGCTTGGTGAGAGTTAGTCTGGGTCTGATGATTAATAGTAATCATGTGCCATTGACACTGTGTCTATGCTATCCTAACTTTCATCTACACATACTCACTGATATTTGTAAAATGAACATCATACTCACCTTCACGGGAAATCTGTGACTAGCATCCAGTCACCAGACAAAAAAAGACAGCATAACCAAATACACTCTGTATCAACTGACAGAACACAGTCAAGTGTTATGGATAAAAATATCCACACTAGAACCACCAGCCTACCACAATCCTGGAAATAGACTTGACCATGCCACATAGTAGAATAGTTCAGCCTGCTATTTAAACCACTTATCAAATCTGGATTCACAGAAGCAGATTCAACTTACAACACTGAATACTGAACAGTCAACACAAATCTCTACAATACCAAGTACTCTTTAGTTAAAAACTAGAAGCAGCTACCCAGTGTCACCTAGGTAGAGTTGGGGGGGGGCCTGGTATACTGATTTGTTTACTTTAGAGATTTGAAAATTTTCAATGCTATTTCTAGGTATATTTTAATTTTCAAATATCTTAGAATATAAATCATCATAATTTTTGCACAAAAAGCAAGAACCAGTGATATTTAAGGTGTATATATATTTACTTTGTCATTAAACGGTTCTATATTTGTAGTTTCATCTGGACATACATACATACACACACACTAATTGCCATTTATATATGTATAGATAGATATAGATATAGTTATTTATAAATACAGCAAACTACATATAAATATGATCTGGAATCAGTGACACAAGAGGGGCCATGATAGATTTTGCTCAGATTTTTGAGACCTGCCCACACATACCAACACATCGATCTTAGAATATGTAGTGTAGATGCTGAAGACTCAGATGAAGGAAGAGAAGGAAAATTAATCAGTTAGGAAAAAAAAAGGGATCTACAATGGTTATAAAGTATTTGAAATATGGAGAATCAAACACACCATATTGAAACTAGCACTACAGAAATGGGACTTAAACTTGATTCTATACACTTTTCAGCCTTCAAGGGTTTGGTAAAGACAAAATTGCTTACTAACAATCATTATTATTTACTTGAAACCATATAACAATGTGCAAACAAATGACTATTATCAAATAGAAATAATTACTTGAACCGTTTTAATTATTAGTATCAGATATCATAGTATTTGAATCAAACACTCCATCTTGAAACTAGCACATCAGAAACTAGACTCAACCCTGATTCTATACACTTTTCAGCCTGAACATGTTAGTAACATCTGCAGTAGGGTCTGTTTATCCAAAGTCAAACTTGCTCGTCCAGTGAGATGTCATGACAGCAAATAATCGCAGGCTGATTTTACACGGGTTCTTAATCAGTAGCCTACAGATAATGTGTGACAATTCTTTGACAAAGTATGTGGTTCTGCAGAAGGTTTGAGAAGAAGCCATATGAGAGTTCATAGGGTTAATGTCAATACCAAAGACAGCTCTTTTGCTTGTCACATATACAGCTGAGGTTGCAAAAGTGAAGAAGTTGGCCTAAGGAGCCACATGCATGCCCATGAGTGCACTTTGCAGGATTGAGAAGATGGTCTTTTTCCTTTAAAGAAGTGGCAGTAACTATATATATATATATATATATATATATATATATATTGTGTGTGTGTGTGTTAAACATGAACACATGCATAGAGGAAAAAATGCTGCCCAAGTATACATATATGTATATATAATGAAATTTAATGTCTTTTTAACTAATAAAGGAAAAGGTTTTTATTGATCTCTGAGATGAGAAATTCTCATTATTATTAACTAATATGCTCAAACCAGTGTCCTCATCTTGGTTGTTATCATAATACCAATGTATTGACCATTGTACTCTTTGTTCTTTTTTCCTGTATCTGTTGTTGGTAAATGATGTGGGAATTTTGAATTGAATCCTTTATTCAATCCATAAGGAGAGATTATTCTTATTCTATTGTCTATATTTGCAGGATATGGCATATCACTAAATTCTTTCCCAAGATGTTGTTAGTCTCTTTTCGAGTCCTATTTTTTGTCTTTAAAAACACCTAAGTATTCATGGTGTAATGGTTATCACCATAAGAAATTGACCCAGAAACTGGAGTTCAAATCCTAGACAAGGTGGTTAACATTTCACATAGTGCTAAAACCCTTGGGAAAGATATGGATCCAACTATTCTTTCAGCTATGGGTAAATAGTAGGGCAGATTGGGCTATTTAACCTTGTTATGTCAATCAGTCTAGAAGGAAAAGAAATTGACCTTGTGTCACTTCCTGCTTGTATGGAGGGATTGGGTAAATACGTATAGTAATCATTTTTATTTTTTTCAATTGCCTCTGTCTATTATATTGACTTAATTCCAGAGAGATTGATGACCACTCTTTTCTCTCCTCACATATTGTTTGTTTGTTTTACGGCATATCAACCTCAGTGGGTCATTTAATGCCGATAAAGTTTTGAAATAAATCAATTCTTAATGGATAATACAATTTTTTTATAAATACATTTTTCTATTTAACCCATAGATGGGACCCTAACAGGTAATACCACTCCGGGTCAGAGTGGACCAGGGAGCAATGGTGATGAAGGGGTGCTCCACATTCCCCAAACCTCCAAAACTGGAACCTCACCATCAGATAGAGTTTAACGTCATTCCCAGGACATGTAGACCCACAGCCACTGCCTTCTAGCACCCATATGATAAAAAGGGGTTGGGGCTTTCCATAAGGGCAATAGGGTTGGGAAAATCATATAGGTGCTAGGGCTTGACGTGACCAGCCGATTGATCGGAGGGGGCCTCTCCGACCACCCGTCTAGCCCAAGATAGGGCCAAAGTGGAGTATTGCATGTCATGAACTGCTCATCCACCTGGGCTCTATCCTTAAGCATCATGGGTCGCCACCCATGGCCAACAGGTGGCCCCATTGGGGGAGTCTTACCCCTCTGCAGAGGTGCAGTCGGTGCATTCTAACGCCCCAGCTGACAGGGCGGTCTCCTCACATAATCAGTTACCATGAGTGAATTGTTCTATAAACAAGTGACCTAGTGAATAGAAGCATTGGTTTAAGTGAATCTAGTTATCTAGCTGTCATGAGTTCAATCCTTCAGTTAGGCAGTGTATGAAAAAGTCACATACTCTGGTTAGGGAACAAGCAACATCTTGCTGGTGAATTAACGAGGAAGAATTATTATTAAATGTGATATCCTCTAAGCATGGACAATGGAATGAGAATAATTTACTTTTGTGGATTGAATAAAGAGTTTGATTTGAAATCCCTACAAAATTAACAACTATAACTAACTCTTGAAGATGACAATAATAACACTGAAGATGCAAACAGAACACAATAATGAATAATAATGTGCAAAACGTTGTCAAGAAATCTCTTTTCTGTTTCTATGTTCCCAGCATGGGCCCATAATAAAACTGTTTTATCATCTCATGATTCTTTATATAAAAGAATGTTTAATTTGGTTTAGACAGATTTGCAGAACTCATAAGTGATCACATGTGCCTGTATGTGTCATCTCAAAGATTTTCTTGATCATATCAACAAGCAAAAAAAAGCAGTCCTCTAACAAATTCTACTACTACTATTACTACTACATGTCCTGGGCATGACATTAAACTGCATCTAATGGTGAGATACAAATTTGGAGCTGTTGGTACCCCTTCATCGCCATTACTCTCAGTTCCACTCTAACCTGGAGTGGTAGCACCTGTTAGGGTCTCATCTGTGGGTTAAATAGAAAAAAAAGTTTTAAAAAGAGTGTTAAGAATTGAGTTTAAAAAAAATTGGATACCTCTCAAGAATAAATTAAACATAAATGTCCTTGGCATAAAATAACACAGAGGATTGACATGCTGTAAAAATCAATCAACCAACCACTGCTATTAGGTGCTTGTGGTCTAATGGTTATTATCATAGAAAATAAATAGTGACACGAGTTCAAACCCTGAACAAGGCTATTTGCATTTCCCTTTGCGAATATGCCTTTAGGAAAGACATGAATCCTTTTTTTCTCAGGTATGGGTAAAATAGTAGAGTAGACTGGTCTATGGAGCATATGGTCTCCCCAAAGAAACTGTTACCACTACAATGATGCTCTGCTAAGACAGAAGATCAATGGTTCACTCACCAAATGGTGATACTAATTATTTGCTGATGTCTATTTATAATCTCCTTAGATTATATACTATGAACATCAATAGATATAATGAAAGAAAATGGTTTTCACTAAAAAAAAAAAAAAAGAAAAAAAAAAGGCAGACAATGTCCCACAGAAACTATGATGGATGCAGACTACGCAGATGATCTAGCTCTTCTCACAAATACACATGCTTAAGCCAAATCTCTGCTACATAGCATGGAGTAGGCAGCAAGGGGCATTGGCCTAAACATGAACTCTGTCAAAACAGATGGAACTATCTCCACATTATATAGTAGGCCTCTGAAATTAGTAGACCAGTTCATATACATTGGTAGCAATATCTCATCTAATGAATGTGATGTAAACATACATATAGGAAAGGCATGGACTGCTATGGAAATTTGACCTTTTTGATAAAATAAAACTGAAATTATTCCAAGCTGTTGCTATGTCAGTACTATCATATGGTTGCACCACTTGGACTCTTTATTTAATGCTTAGAAAAAAAGCAAGATGAGAACTACACAAGGATGCTGCATACTGTTTTCAACACATTTTGGAAGCAGCACCTCCCATCTCACCAACCTTTTAAGTACAATGAACAATATATACTGGGTGCTGCCGAAGAAGCAGGGATGAATTCATAAGCAATGTTTTCCTGTGGACTACTATACATGGACACACCAATGTGGGCTGACCAGCAAAACTTACATTCATCAGCTCTGTACAGACACTGGATGCCATGTAGAGGACCTGCCAAGAGTGATGGCCAGTAGAGATGGTGAGAGAGTCAAGGGAATCCATGCTATCACACCAGTCTAGGAGAACAAAAACTCTGAATTCAAACCAGCTGTATTCTGCTTAAAATAGACCTTGAGGTTGCATCCAGCCTATGTTGTAAATACATACTACTGCTACTGCACAATTGAATCCATATTATCCAACTCAGTTCCTTATATTTTTGTGCTAATGTACCAGCTGGAAATCTATAATAATTCTTTATCTATCTTGCTCTCAAACAGATAATATAACTGGGATTGTGACTCAATGTATTTTATGACCAATATATCATCATATACTTATTATATTTGTTTTTTTATTAGTAAGGATAGTGTTTCATGTATTTATGTGTGTGTTAGTGTTCCATCATATTATTTATGCCTCTAAATCCATCTGTTGATTTCCTACCTTTGTCCTTAATACAAGATTATATAACTCAAAATTGTAACTTGATATAATTCATTAACAATTTAGCACTTATTGACATGATATTTAGTATGATTATCCAAGTTAGATTCTGTCAAAAGTTTGTAATACTTGATTATACTTGGTGTCTATAAACTGTTATACATTATATCATCCCATCATTGTACCGCCCTGTTGGCTGGGGCTGTTGAATACACCAGCTGAACCTCTGCAGAGGGTAAGATCCCCCAAATGGGACACTCTGGTAGCTTAACAGTCCATGACATGCAACACTCCATTTTGGCCCTTACTTAGGCTAGACAGGTGGTCAGAGAGGTTCCCTCCAATCAATTGGCTAATCATGTCAAGCCCTAGTACCTATATGATTGTCCCAACCCTATTGCTTTTATGGAAACCCCCCAAACCTTTTTATCATGTGCTAGAAGGTAATGGCTGAGGGTCTTAGTGTCCTGGATATGTCAGTAAAATGTATCTAATGGTGAAGTTCCAATTCTGAAACTGTGGTGGATGTGGCGTACCCTTTATTGCCATTACTCCCAGGTCTACCCTGATGTGGAGTGGTAGTACCTGTTAGGGTCTGATCTATGAGTTAAATAGATTAAAAAATTAGTATTAAAAAATGTGTTTAAAAAAAATGAGTTTGAACAAAACAATTGTATACCCAACAAGAATAGATAAAACAAAATGTATTTGGCATAATATAACCCAACAAAGGTTAACATGCCATAAAATCCAACCAACCAGTTATATTTTGTCAATAAAAGTTCACAGTACTTCATTATACTTGGTGTCTATTGACTGGTATACACTATATCATTCTATCATTGTATTTCATTATAACATAAATAACATTGGAAACCATATACATAGATATATATGTCCAAACATAAACATTAAAAGTACAAATCTGTTTGCATGTAATCTCATATGAATGAGTATGAATACATTGTACAGATATATACATACAGATACATACCAAATAGTATTGCATAGATGTAAAAAAAGTATATAGATATACATAGATGGGTTAAAATATGGGACTGGGATTGCATAGTGGTAGAGATAAGTGTTCAGCTATGGGCCTTTTTTTTCCTTTGTTTTTTCCTCTTTTTTTCTTATGCTATAAGAAGACTCTTAAAATAGTGTCTAACAATGATGCCTATAAAAAACATACTTAAAACAAAACCTGATGCAATAGTGTGATTTTTATCATCTGTATGTAAATGTGAATCCAAGTTGGAAGTTAGAAAAAAAAGATAGACTTGAAACAGTGATAAATTAACTCCCTGCTGTAAACCTACTGTATCACTGACATGCTCCGCCTTCTCTCAGACACCTACTTGCTCATCTCAAGGCCTACAAAATCTGAGAAGTAATTCAAAATGCTTTTTTTTTTTTTTTTTTTTTTGTCTGTGTGTCTTTCCTCTAAAAAAAATCGAGGAACCATCCTTGAGTCAAAAACTTAGAATTTTTGACAGTGTGTTTGCTGTAGTCTCTTAAGGACAGAAATGTATTTCCACTTGACTACATCCCGAAAAAGTAATTTTTTTTGTTTTTTTTTTTTGACTGATACAAAATCCCCTTCGCTCATTCCCTATTATTTCTCTATGGTTCTCCCTTTCATTTCTTATACACTTATTGTTTCTCTCTCTCTCTCTCTCTCCTTTTTATCTCTGGTTCCATATTGTTTTTCTATTTCTCTTATCTAACTTATATAACTGTTCTTTCAATCACAAACAGCGCAAGAATACAAGATCATAAATCATATATGACTTTGGCAAAGTCTTTTATGATTATTTCCAGTATAGATAACTATCAAAATTGTAAAAGTGTTGATAAATTTTTCATAGATTTGAGCAATTAGCCGATATTTGACAAACTACACTGATAATAACTTTATCTCAATCTATTTTTAATGTATTCTTATAAATTTATAATTAGCAATGAATCTGTTCCAATCCAATTTATATATTTGCATATGTGAGTGTGTGTTCTGGAACAAGTTCACTTGAAAAAATTGGATTAATTATGAGGATTACCATGAACATAATTCTGTATCAGGGAGGCATGCTTAGTCTAACGAATTGGCGACTAGAATTCAAATAATGAACAAGGCTGCTTTGTTTTTACCTAAAATTTATTTGTATAAGTTTTGGTGTACAATGTTAGCAATTCAGTTTATTTCTATGGGGAAAATTGATTTGATATATGAGTGGAAAAAATTAAAATCATAAGTCAAGATACTACTGTATAAGTAATTAGTATTCTAATTGTTATGTTGCTACAAAAGACCTATGCATGTCAACACATGTCTGCCAGGCTTGCTTCCATCTGTCACAGAGGCCATAATCCCTTTTCCCCTAAAAGGAAGTAACTCAATATCAACATTAGAGCTCTCCAGTAAAAATACCAAACTTTAAGATAAATTATTTATCAAATTACTTCCAACAATTTCCTTTTAGAAGCACTTTTTTGTCAATGAATCTGCCAATTACTGTTTTGCATTCAGCCAATACATTCTGACGTCCATCTCTGATATTATATATATTAATACTTATGCTCCTTTTTTATACAACCGTTATCATCTTGCAACACCTCTAGTTAAAAATAAGACCATCCAAATTGCCCAAGATGAAATCCAAAGACATAAATCCTGATTATATGGTGTTGCTTGTTACCAAATTCTTATTTCTTATTAGTGTTGTCACCTCAGCTAGAAAATGGACTATTTCGTTTTTATTATAGGGAAAGAAAGGTAAAAAAAAGGACATGCTACACAGAATATTATATGAAACAAAGAAAGGAGATGCGTGCGTGGAAGTGGTAACGCTAATCTTTTTCAATTAGTTATAATGAAAAGATGAAAAGAAAGGAAAAAAAAGTGAGAGTTAAATCAAGATTATTATGCTTTTTACAAATTGAACTATTTTCAATAGCTCTTAAGTAAACATATCAAATGTTGTAATAATTAAATTATCATACTGTAGTATATCCAGAGGTCCTGCTATTTTCTCTTAATCTTGCTATATAAAATCTTAATCTTTTGTCACTAAAAATACTTGAGGTTTGTAAAATACTCATTAGAGATGCATTGTCTGTATAACATTAAACTGGTGATAATATACTCTATCCAAAGATTTATCGCATCAAAGACCAAGAATCTGGCACCTGCTGCCTCACTCAATGCTAATGTTTCTGATGCCAATGGACTTTTTGTTATTCTGTCCAACCTTTAAGATTGCCAGCTAATCAGTGCTACTCTCTTGTTCTGATCTTGAATAGAAATAATAATACCATCCTGGGAAAATCCATTTTCCAGGCTGATATATATAGCATCAGAATATACAAAGATCTTAAGATTTTAAGAATTACGTCGATTGGAAAATCTTATATCAGCCTTTTAGATTTCTATTTCACTTCATGCAACATTTTTATTGATGTTTTGCTCATAGCACAAATTTCATAGCTTACCCCTGGTTTTGTTTCATAAGCAACCCACATCATTTATTCATTTAAATGTTCCAGTTTTCTCTTCTGTTGTCAATTTCTTAGTTATCTTTGCCATATGAGTTGGAGCTATACTAAAAGTAAGTAAAGTTGGCAAAGTGACCTATTATCGGTATCAACCAAACAGTGAGTGTGTATATCCCCTTTTTGTTAGTGCTAGACCAGGGAGACAGATTTTGCTGGGGTGGAATGCCACACCTACCGTCAGCTCTCCACTTTACCACACAGATCAGATTACCTGATCCATACTACTCATGCACTAAGTTAGCAGGACCGTATTAAACCAGGAACCTTGTGATTCCCAGGTGGGAGCTCTACCAACTGCGCTAAGTGGAATTGTTGGAATATACAAATTTTGATTAGAACTTTTAATTCCAGGTACTTGAATGATTCATTTCTTTTTATTTATGCTTACCTTGAATGTTCCCTTGAATTTTTCTGTAATGTATTCTTGAAAAAATCTTACCACAGAAGGCAAAGTCATCCACATAGTGTAATACGAATAAGGTGCTTGGAGGTAATTAGAGGTTGCAAAACAATTAATTTTTGTAAAAGTAAATTATGGATGAAGAAGAGAGAAAGAAATATTTTGAAAAATATTTTCAAAGGAAAAATCTGGCTGGAATACATTTGGATTGTTTTTGAATTCCAGCCAGAAAAAATTTGAATGTTGAAAAATGTGAGGAAATAAACAATACACAGAATAATTCAGTGAATGACATAAAAGGATTGGGGGATTAATGATAATCATGAAATAAGAGTAACGGGGATTCAAGATTAGAGGGGGAGAAAAAGATTGGAGGGAGAACCCGAGTTTAGCCAAAAGTCAGCGATCTTTCTTTCTTCCTTTTCTCATTTTGACAATCTGGCTCAGCCGCTGAATGTGATATTCTTATGCACCCTAGTATGACAATTGTGGTATTAAAATAAGCTGCCTATCCCTAAATCTATCATTTACTACTAAGTGAAGACTGAACGACAAAATAAAATATTTGACAAAGAAACAAATTGACTTGTGCCCAAATTTTTAAAAAAATCCAAAGCATGGTTACCCAGGATCTTAATTTATGGCTCGTTTTCACACACAACATAACAAACTCACTTATATAGGAAATTAAGATCAGTATGTTACAATAGCGAATCAAAATTTCTATAAGCAATCCATACCTATCATGCCACTTGGAAAAGGTATTATCATATGAACTGTACCCCCCAACTGCAATAGTACCTCTTTAACTTTTTAATCAAACCCACTTTGGGAGAATGAAGACCATCTTTTACAAAATCCAGAAAGGAACAAGTCATCATATCTCAATTATGCATTGATCACACAAGACGTTGCCACACCTTTATACTCAAAAAAGAATAATAGTCACAGTGTGAAACATGTGAAACATGTGAAACACCTATACTGTTAAACACTTCTTAATAGAATGTGGAGCTTCACTCTCATTAGAAAACATTTATTTAATGAAAATAATATAAAAGATCTGCTTAAAAATGTCAACATTGATGACATTCTGTCCTTTTTGAGGGAAACAAAACTATACCAAAAAATATAAATGCAAACCTGATCAATACCATACAAAAGTAATCCCTTAACACAATCCTGGACGATGCTGATATATTGTTAAAACCGTGAACTACAAAAGTTTACAACATATAATATTCCCTAACCTCTAGACATAAAATAACTCCACACAGGTTGATATGTTGTTGAAACCAACCAACCAACCAACCACTCTTTAATTTTTTCATAGCAAGACCTAAGCATATTCTTTAATCTATAAATACATTTTGAATATGCCAAACTTTAGTTTCTAAACACACATCATGAGGAGGATGCAAGAATACTTCTCTCACCAAGGGACTACCATGTAGAAATCCTGCTGTTATATCAATAGTTTGCTTCCAGGAAATCATTGCCACTATGCCATAGGCATTTCTACTGCCGGTTGGAGAATCTTTCCTAAGATTGTTATCCTCCGCAAAGCCATGGGCTACTAGTCTGGCTTTAATTTTCTTTTCACTATCTTCATATTTATCAGATATAATCCAAGATAACACGGTGACTTGATTTACAAATGGAACTACTTCAAGTACATCATTACTAATCAAACTCTTCAGCTCTCTCTCTCTCTAGCATCTACCACATCTTGAGATATTTCTTGATCAGCTGTTAACAGCAGAGCATTTTCTGGATATGGTAGTTGGTTCCATTCTTCAACACAATCCCAATTAACACATATTGGTTCTTCCTTTCCTACAGCATGAACATTTACATGGTCATTATATTTTTCATTTTTTTTTTTTTGCATACTTATTACTTTAGCTTTCTTCCATGATTCTGTATCCTTTATCTTGTATCTAACAAAGAAATTGTTAGTTGGTTTAGTCGTTACATTCTGAGCAAAACTTTCACATCTACCACCAGTGTTCTTCTCAGTCAAGGATTCTATTTCATTTGGTATGTAATTTTTTGCATAATTGATGGGACCCTGTAAATTATGCACAGTTAATGTAGAGAATTTATCTAAATTCAGTTAGAGATTAGTTAAAGTTTAGTTTTAAACAATCTTTAGCTAGCCTTCATAGAATGAAGACACAATAGCGCCTCTTGTTCAGAGCTAGATTCTCACTGCACAGTTGAGTGATCTGGATCCATGAGCTTAATAAACATGTGAATTCACCAAAGAAATGTCTTATGTTGTCACTAAAACCAAACAATAGCACAGACAGTATCACCCAGATTCTTGAGAAGAAAAAATATGATTTTATGAAAACAGACATGGGTCTGAATAAGAAGCTAGACAGGCCTGAACAAGTTATAAGAGCTACTCAGATCAAGTTAAGACAATCTATGACATAAGATGTATACAGCCACAGGTATACATATGTTAAGGATGGTACACAACTATATGAGACAAAGTGAGTATGCAAAATTATCATTCTGATATATAGTTTTTTTTTTATTTACGGCTCATTTTGTCTGTTTTCAGTCTGACTAATATTGCTTCATCAATTGTCATGGCTAAATATGATAGTAAACTTCTCCATAGTGTATTAACAAAAACTAGCAGGACTTGTGGATGTATCACAGTATGATAATTCAATTATTACAACCTTTGTTGTGTTTATTTAAGAGCTATTGCATTAGTTCAATATGTAAAAAGTATGATAATCTTGATTTACCTCTCCTTCTCTCTTTTTTTTCTTTCTTTCCTTCTTTTCATTACATTCAATTGAAACAGAATAGCATTATAACTTCTGTATGCTCACCCACTCTCTCTGTCTTTCCCTTCCCCTTACTCTCTTTTTTCTTTCTTTCTTTCTTAAATTTTTTCTGTGTAGCATGTTCTTTTTCTTCTATTCCTTTCTTTATGATAAAAACAAAATGGTCCATTATTCAGCTGAGGTGATGACACTCATAAGAATTCTGCAGATAAGCAACATGAGATAATCAGGATTTACATTTTGGATAACTTGTACAGTCTCATTTTTAACCAGAGGGGGTTGCAAGATGATAACAGTCATACGTTTTAGGAACATAAGTATTGTTATAACAAATTGTCCATCTTTTTCCAAGTACAACGTGAGACCGTTTCATCCTTTAGAATTTTTTCTGGAATAGTTTAACCCCTCAATACTTCCAACCACAGCAGTACCTACTACAGAATGAATAAGCACATACTAAGATATTGCAAAACTTTTGACTTGCCCAAATGAAATATTTTCTTCAAAATGGCATTCAATATATTTCTTTCCACTAATTTTTTCATTGGCACTTCTGAAACTCCTTTTGATATAGTGTGAGGCTGCACTGTTGTATTTTTATAATGTCCTCCACTTTCTTGAATCTTACCTGGAAGATGAATTTTCAGTTTAGGAAATATGAAAAGGTCACTAAGTATGTATTTACCCAATGCCTCCACCACAATTTGTTTTTTTTGTGATGGCATTCACTCTGGGTTGATTGAGCCAGTTCCATCTAATGAATTCACCTCTGATGAATTCATCAAAGGCATAAAAAAAGAATAGGAAATTCACAAGCGGTCCCCAAACACCACATGTATATTCCAATCAGAGGAAGGAGATACCCTTGTTTGCCAGATTTTCCAGTGACAAGTGTGGTAAAAGCCATAGATTACTGATGATATGGAGATACCATTTGGATATTCACCAGATATGGAGATACCATTTGGATATGGCCTGGTTGTGGTACTAATACCACTGGGTGCCAGACCAGTCTGCCTTGGGTGACCCTAGCAGGAACAAAAGCATACCTCTGAAACTACCAAGTTTACACAACCCTGCCATGATGAGGAAGAGTTGAACTTCAGAAATAATGTGCTAGATGGCCATTGAGCAAACAGCTTCTTCCGCCTTTTTACAGGTCTTGTTTCTCACCAGACAAAATTCTTCACCACAATGTGACATACGGTCAACTTTTAAGCAGTGTGTAACTGGTTTGAATTCAGTTTTTCCTCTTCTAGACCAATTGCCTAACCAAGGTTAAATAGCCCAGACTGCCCTACTATTTACCCATAGCTGGAGGGAGAATAGTTGGTTTCATACATTTCCCTTCTATATAATTGTGTACATCATACCTGAGGGATTTTCTGATCTTTTCATTTAGTTATACTGCAATTTTGTTTGTTACTGTGTAAAGCATCATATTTTGTCACAAGATTAAACTCACATTGTAGGTTATTAATCTTCTATGAAGGAAGGAAGATTAGAGTTAAAACTTTACTCTGACTGATTTGGACCAAAAAAAAACATTATTTTGCAATGAGTCCTTAGAAATTATTGCTCAAGAAAGTACTACTTTATGTTCACAATTCACATCCAGGAACATTTTGTAGAATGCTTCTACCAATATTTGGTTTTGCTGTTCCTCAATTTCATTTGTTAATAGTTATTCAACTGTTGTCATTAAAGTTTTTACATGCATTTCTCTATATCTATAGTTAGAAAATTATCCCTCAATCACTTCTTAGGAGCACTAAAATATGCTATCTACATTCAGTAAATGTTTCACACTATAGTTGAGGGTTAGAACAAAATCAAACCAACTGCAAAAGGTTTTGTAACAGTCAATCATCTGTAAAATCCAAGATTTGTTATGCATATGACTGAAGAACTCAAGTTGCAGATTCTTTTAGTCTATACATACAACCTGTTTAAACTTCATAGTCTTGATAGATTGTCTTCTAAACATCCTATTGTCAGGTTGTTCAATGTTCTACTGGTACTACCTGTTTCATAATCGGATAATCAGCAACTAAACTGGTAACCCTGTAGTTTTTGTCTGATGAGGGGGTGGCTAGACACCCTGCAAGACAAAAAACAAGACCTGCAAAAAGGCGGAGGAAGCTCTTTGCTCAATGGACATCTAGAACATTATTTCTAATTTCTTTAATTTCTAAAGTCCAATCCCTCCTCATCACAGCAGGGCAGTGTAAACATGGTAGTATCAGAGCCATGACATCAGGAACTTAAGTTCTTGATAGGGTCAACCAAGGTGGACAGGTCTTAAACCCAGTGGTATTAGGGCCACAAAAGAGTCAAAAGGGCTCTGGTAAAAATTCAAAGAGGCATCTGCACCAGAAACTGCAGTTACTTTTGGTCCTCTTGTTCCTGTGTTTGCTGGATAATTTGCAGCAAACAAGTGTCTGCATGCAGGGTTTTGGGGACCCATTGTGTACTTCATATTCCCATGACACTTCATCTTTGAATGTATTGAGCCAGATCAACCCACCCCGGGGGAATTCAGCCACAACCAACCAACCAACTATCTATTGTTTCACAGTCACTAAAAGTTTGTTGAATTCATATCTTTACCCAAAGATCTAGACCACTTGGAAATTTTTTTTTCAAGAGAGGTGGTTGGTGAGGGGTGTAAAATTAGATCATTTTGTCATTCATGTAGGCTTTTATTACAGATCAATAAATTTTGTTGATTGTTCTTCTTCATCTGGATGTTTATCTCCTTGTCAAAGCCAGCTCTCATCTCCTCACATTTTCCTTTATATCTTGTTAGGAATTTATTGCATCCTTTTCTGTTTTTTTTTCTCCTTCTTTATTTATTTTTTCTTCTGCAAAATAAGAAAAGACTTTCACGGAAATAACTGTCTATGGCAACTAACTAAATATTGTTTGCTGTCTTATTACTTGAGAAATTGTCTCTTAAAAATGCCTGATAGAATTATTGTCATCATTGTTACTTTTGTTATGGGGGTTGTCAAGAGACTGACTATAGTTAAATGAAAGAATGGGATCATTGTTATCGCTTGCCTTATCTTCTAATGAGGCTATGTGGGTTATTTTTTTTTTAACTTCATCAGGGGATATTGTGATTGATTCTGTTTATAGTCTTATAAATTGATTTATTACTTGGGTTAGAGATGTATATCTATATTTCACTCCATCTCTTTAAGTGTGTGTATATAAGCATTCTCGCACATGTTTGTAATCAGATGTGTGCCTCATATATATATATATATATCATCCTTCCAAACACCATGTTGCTTCTTTCATTTTTATATACTTTTTCATTTATATGCATGCATATATATATATATATATATATATATATATAACACTTATTAACATATGTAAACAGTTTTATTCATTTGAATGTAAAAAAAGTAATTGAAAAAGTTGGAGTGGCCTATTATTGGTATCAGCCACACAGCAAAGGAGTCTATCCCCTTTTCCATTAGTGCTAGACCAGGCAGATTGTTTTGCTGTGGTGGAGCGCCACACCTACCGTCAGCTCTCACTTTTCCACACAGATCAGATTACCCAGTTGGCGGGGAACAGTATTCTAAGGTGGCTACTCTACCAACTGACCTAAACCAGCCCTTAGTTAATTTTGGTTGTGCTGTAGGCAGCACATCAGTCACATAATCAGTACATTTGTATGTACAGATGTGAAATTCTGCAAGTGCAAGGTATAAATGTGTGTGAGGTTTAGCTCAGTTGGTAGAGCATCAGCCGATGAACCACAAGGTTCCTGGTTCAATACCTTAGCATATGAGTAGCTCAGGGATCTGTGCAGTAAAGTAAGGAGTTGATGGTAGGTATGGTGCTCCACCTCAGACACAAAAACAATCTCCATGGTCTAGCGCTAGTGAGAAGGGGATAGACTCCCGCGCTGTCTTGCTGATATTGATATTAGGCCACTCCATCGATGACTTTTTATATGCATACGTATATATGAATGTATTATTTTTTTTTTATATGTATACTGATGGAAGATAAAAAAATGTAACTATCTGAATATGTTTCAGTTTATTAAAGATTAAACACAGAGGTAATATAGAAAGATTACAGTAAAATGATCAGAGGTCAGTACATGTACAAGTTTCCCAACATTACACAGACTCCATGTATATACTGTACTTGGGTCAGAACAGTATCATTTGCACGATTACCTTCCTTGTCTACTGAAGAATTTCATATTATAACCACTAGATGGTATTATCAAAGGAGTATTAAAGAAAAGTCTGAAAATCTCATTCTCTTTACCCATGTGATACCTTAGAAACAAAACATGTCTCATTCTCCTCTGAGGGACATTTTGGTCCCCAGCAAATAATGGCTGCATGGAGTAAGAGAGGAAGTAGGGAGGTAAGGTGGGAAAAAATTCAGCCCCCATATATATATATATATATATATATACACACACACACACAATGCACATAATGTATGTTAGAGATTTTTGCTGTTAGTGAGTAAAATAGTTATGGGAGACTGGTTTACCAAAGTGCTTTTCTATAAATGATTTTGGTAAACCAGTTGTGAGACTTCTTTCTCTTTGTTCCCCATTTTTTCCAGCAGTCTCTGCCAGAATTCACTATCTTCAGATTCTTCTTTTCTTTACTGATAACCGTTACATCACCTTGGAACTCATGTGTAAATATGTATATGAAAATATGCAAATTGTTTGCATTATAGGGAGGCATTGAAATAAGGTTGGGTTAAAAAAATGCTCATATACATTTAGAAAGATGGCCAATATGTAAGACACATGCATATTTATTCACATACAGCTGTGAGCTTGTATGTATATATGTATATTTCTCAGAATTATTATACCTTCATCTTGATAACATCAATAGGAAATGTTGAAAGCTATTCATATATATGAAAAGAAGACAATTCATAAAGAAATCTAAATTTGTAATGTAACATGTACATACATTATGAGTTATATATGCATGAAGAAAACTTTTGAGATATATACTCAGCTTAGTCAAACACAAGGTCAGTGATTAAGTATCTGTATTTTAATTAACTGTTTATATGAAATTAGGTGAAAGTACACTTTTATCTGAACCATGGCTTGACAAACAGAATTATGAAGTTTTTTTTTGTATCATCATAGGAATTGAACATGGTGAACTGAGATCAAATCCTGGACAAGGTGATTTGCATTTTACATAGCACTAATACCCTTGGGAAAGGTATGAATTCAACTATTCTCCCTCCAGCTATGAGTAAATATTTGGGTAGACTGAGCTCTTTAAGCTTTGTTAGGCAACCAGTCTAGGAAAAGGAAAACTCTGAATTAAAATCTGTTAAGCTACATTAAAGGAATTGTTCTTGTGTCGCATCCTGCTTGTGTGGAGGGATTGGTAAATATATATATATATATATATATATATATATAGTTATCTGTACAATGTTTTGGACGATGTGCCTTCCAGCCTTTTTCAGGTATTTCTTGTCAGACTCGGGAACCGTCTTTTTGAAATTGGGAAACTTCTTTTCGAACTCAGGAACATTGTTGTCATAATCAGGAGCCATCACAGAACTTTGAACTTAAACCTTTATTCATTCCACGGGGTATACAAATAATACCAATTATCAAGCCTCATCTGAAAAATTCAGAGAAAAAGAGTCAGCAATACAAAACTTCTGATAAGGGATAAATGTAAATTTATGAAGGTAACTGTGGCTTGAATGAAAGAAAAAGATCACTTATAATGGATGCTACCTGCCTTACCTGGAGTTATAATGGGGGAAGAAAAAACAAAGGAATGTGTGAAGCAAAATTGGCTATATAAGTTAAATGCCAGAATCAGTTGGGTGAGATCAAGCTTTGATCAAGTGTCAAGCTGCCTTATTGATAAATGAAGGACCAGAGGGAAAAAATAGCCTGAAAGGAAGAGGGAACAAAGAAATCTGTGTGAACATCTAAACTTTTTCTTTTCTTTCTTTTCTCTGATTGCCTTAATTTTCATTCTTTTTCTTTTCTTTTCACCTTCAATTTTCATTCTTTTTCTTTTCTTTTCACCTTCAATTTTCATTCTTTTTCTTTTCTTTTCACCTTCAATTTTCATTTTTCTTTTTTTTTCATTGGTTTTCTTTCTCTCATCAATATTCTTACTTTCTATATTTTATTTTTTCATTTTGCTTCTTTTTCAAATTTTCTTTTCTTTCATCTATATTTGATTCATGCTTTTTCTTCTTTTTTATTGTTTTTTTCTTGTCCTCTTCATTCACCCCTCTTTCTTTTTCTCTGTCTATTCATCTCTCTCCTTCTCTTTGCCCATTCATCTCTCTCTCTCTCTCTCTCTGTCCATTCTTCTTTCTCTTTCTTTCATCTCTCTTTAGTCATCTCTTCTCTCTTCATTCACCTCATTCTCTTTCTCTCTCTCTTCATTCACCTCTCTTTCTCTTCTCTTCTCTTCATCTCTTTCTTCTCTTCTTCACCTTTCTCTTTCTCTCTCTTCATTCACCTTTCTCTTTCTCTCTCTCATTCATTCACCTTTCTCTTTCTCTCTCTTCATTCTTCTCTTCTCCTTTCTCTTTCTCTCTCTTTCTCTTTCTCTTTCTCTCTCTCTCTCACACCTTTCTCTTTCTCTCTCCACCTTTCTTTCTCTTTCTCTCTCTCTCTCTCTCTCTCACCTTTCTCTTTCTCTCTCTCTCTCTCTCTCACCTTTCTCTCTCTCTCTCTCTCTTTCTCTCTCTCTCGCCTTTCTCTCTCTTCTCTCTCCTCGCCTTTCTCTCTCTCTCTATTCGCCTTCTCTCTCTTCTCTCTCTTTATTCGCCTTTCTCTCTTCTCTCTCTTATTCGCCTTTCTCTCTCTCTCTCTATTCGCCTTTCTCTTCTCTCTCTCTCGCCTCTCTCTCTCTCTCTCTCTCTCTCTCTCTCTCTCTTTCGCCTTTCTCTCTCTCTCTCTCTCTCTCTCTCTATTCGCCTTTCTCTCTCTCTCTCTCTCTCTCTCTCTCTCTCTTTATTCGCCTTTCTCTCTCTCTCTCTTCTCTCTCTCTCTCTCGCCTTTCTCTCTCTCTCTCTCTATTCGCCTTTCTCTCTCTCTCTCTCTTCTTCGCCTTTCTCTCTCTCTCTCTCTTCATTCGCCTTTCTCTCTCTCTCTTCATTCTCTCTTTCTCTCTCTCTCTCTTCGCTTTCTCTCTCTCTCTCTCTCTCTCTCTCTCTCTCTCTTCTTCTTCTCTCTCTCTCTCTCTCTCTTTCTCTCTCTCTCATTCTCTCTCTCTCTCTCTCTTTTCATTCGCCTTTCTCTCTCTCTCTCTCTCTCTTTCATTCACCTTTCTCTCTCTCTCTCTCTTCATTCATTCCCTTTCTCTCTCTCTTCATTCACCTTTCTCTCTCTCTTCATTCTTTCTTTCTCTCTCTCTCTTCATTCACCTTTCTTTCTCTGTCTCTCTCTCATTCACCTTTCTTTCTCTGTCTCTCTCATTCACCTTTCTTTCTCTGTCTCTCTCTTCATTCACCTTTCTCTTACTCTTTCTCTCTTCATTCACCTTTCTCTTCTCTCTCTCTCTCTCTTCATTCACCTTTCTCTTTCTCTCTCTCTCTCTCTCTCTTCATTCACATTTCTCTTTCTCTCTCTCTCTCTCTCTCATTCATTCACATTTCTCTTTCTCTCTCTCTCTTCTTCTCTTCTCTTCTCTCTCTTCTCTCTCTTCATTCACCTTTCTCTTCTCTCTCTCTCTCTTCATCACCTTTCTCTTTCTCTCTCTCTCTCTCTTCATTCAGCTCTCTTTCTCTTCATTCAGCTCAAAATTATAGAAGGGAATAATTAGAGAAATAATAAAGCCATTTAACAGTGAGGAAGATTTAGTTACATGGCTAAAGAAACTAAAGTTGGTAACTAAACTTCAGAAGATCCCTGATCTTGCAAGCTTTCTTCTGCCTTTTTTTAGGAGGTCATGCACTTGCCCTCTATTTAGAGATGAGCAAGAAGGGACACTTGGACAAAGAGATGATAGACTATGTTGAAGAACACATTCACTGAAGGGTCCTTTGATGCTTATGAAAAACACAGCAAGATGAAATGGACTGGGGAATTGTTGGATGCGTATCGGATGCCAATGACATTATAATACATTAGAAATCTCAGAGTAACCTTCTAATGTAGGTGAATATATGCATAATTAAATCCGAACAAAGGTGTACAACATAACAACAATACAGACTTTATTGTCTGAGCATGTGGAACATGACATACATGACAAGATACAAACAGATAGGATGAAAGTTCTTTGGAAGTAAGAAAGAGTTCATGACGAATATGAGTTACTTACTGATAGTTGGGGGGCTTTGCCCCCCAATTAAGGAATAGAGACACCACACGTCTAGTCCATTCTTTTTTGGGGTGCTAGACCAAGAGAGAGACAGAGAACTTCCCAGGCTGTTTAAATACCCAGCTCATAGTGTCACCTAGTGGCAAAACCCTTGGGATAAGAAAAAATAATCCTGTAGGACTCTAGTTCATCCCAGTAGGGGCAGATAATCGCTACAACATTAAGACATTGGCTGGATACATAGGCAATGGGCTAGAGCAATTGGTAAAACTAGCTTTTTGATGGGCTTCCCAGATGACATATGTGGAAAGCATGAGGGTACTGGCAAGTAAAAGAATTAGGGAACCCAGAATGCTGGGAGCAGTTACACAAAGTGAAAGACCAAAAGAAAATAAATGGCAAAAGGGGTCATCCAGTTTCTGGTGAATTATGTGTTGGGGACTACAGGAACTGTAAGGAACCTCCTGGATCAAATACCATCTGTTACAGATGTAAAAGATTGGGACATATCATAAGGAATTATTCTCAGAGAAGTGAGCTAGGGGGCATTACTATGCCATGAGTGACCCCTTCACCAAAAAAGTAGCATGATACCAAATACTACCTGTAATAGAAGTTTTGATGAGAGGTAAACTGGTAGCAGCTCTTGTTGACTTGGGATGCTCCACAACTTTACTTGCTCTTAAGTTTCTCAATGGATTTAGTGGGAATGATACTCTGAAAGCAATCGATGGAAGTGTGGTGGAGAGATAACAATGAAGTGAAAATAGGTGAATTGCTGAACAAATCATCAACAGTATAGATAGTATTCGATTCGATATGATCACAATGAGCTGGCAGGAGTGTCTGTTAGCAATGACAGTGAATTTTGGGAAGATGTGTTATGTTGCAATTGACCTAGCATCAAACTGTTGCAAAATTGAAGATGAGGATTCTAGCGTAAAATTTGATGGAAAGAAGTGGACATTGGAGTTAGATGGTTGAGGCGTTAGTACTTGTAGAATCAACATTGTTATATCACACAAATAAAGATATTTCCTGATTCACAAAATTCACTAAATCCAATACATCCACTCACGAACAATACAAAATGTTGACAAGTTCACCTAGCAGACTAGGAGAACACCGACCGGATATTGCCAGATCCATGTCTTTTGGCTAAATGAAAAAACTTTTCAGTGCACATATGGATCGGCGCACATGGAAATCTTGAAAAGAAATTATCAAAATAAAATCAGAATTTTCTTTTTTCGAACAATCCGTGACCTTCATGGTAAAATAAAGAAAGCCAAAAGCTGATCCATTCCTTGACCCGTTAAAAGTATAAATTCCCCAACTTTGATCAACCGATCAGCAGTTCAGCGACGACACAGAGCCAACAACATGGGAGGAGGGCCCTCAGATACTAACTGCTACAACAAGACAGCAGATATCACTCGTCGCCTCCCTACACTTTTTCATCCTGAAACCAGGTCAGTCCGACCGAAGTCTCCTCTTAAAGGGGTGAACCATTACCACATTGACTATCATTACCATAGTCTCCAGCCACTAAACCACCAACTTCCTACCAATACTACAATCACACATTCTACCCACATTACCAGCGTCAACCAACACATCACCAAAGCTTGAACCCCATCTCATTTGATTAACAGCACAACCGATCTGACCATCAACTATCAGACTTTCTCCCCATATCTAGTACGCATCATACCCACATCACTGCCAGTGTCAACTATCGCATCCCAAGGCTGGAACCACCATCACGTTTGGCCAACATCACCACCAATTTCAGCTACCAAGACCATGTTTTCCACCCACTCTGTAGATATCGCTAGCAACACTGCTAAAGTCGACAAACCCTTTCTTTTTTAAAATACAATTTATTGAAACTTTCAACCTGTGTTTATTTTTCCTTTGCTACCATATGCTTACTCCTACCTGCCTGATATAACATCATACTCAGCTTCACAGGAACGCTGTGACTAGAGTCCAGTCACCAGACTATAACTGAATATAGGCTTGTACCAACAACCAGAACACTGTCAACGCTAAAATCAGCAGCTAATGAGAATCCTAGGAATAGACTGTCAAGATACACAGTGAAATAGCCCAACCTGCTATTTAAACCACCTAACAAGTCTGGATTCTAAGCATAGATACAACTTACAACACAACTGAATACTGATCACCCTACATGAATTTCAACAGTATTAAAAAAACAAAATAGGGTTTTACAAAAATCTTTTGAAAGAGAAAGAAAGAGTAAATTTTGAGAAAAAGGTGGAACAATGGATTGTAGAAGGTATCATCCTACTTTGGAAAAGTGAAATGTGAAGGAAGGGGTGTTACTGTTGATGACCATAGTCCAAGCAACCAAAGGCAAAATCAGGCCTTTGCTAGTCTTCTGAGAATTAGATAATTATGTGGCATGCCATACTGGGAGTGTCATGATTGATATATGTGAGGAAACAATGGGGAAATGGAGGCAAGTGGAAAAGGAAACTATGCTTGTGGATCTAAAGTCAGCCAATCTGCAATTGAGCATTGCAGTGAAATTATGCAATATAAAAGAAAGATATATTGTTTACTTAAGTTGGGGTTTGAGCTTAATGCAGCACCAAAAATTATGGCAGCAGTCTTTAAAAAAGGATGCTAAAATCAAAAGAGTCACAGACTCGTATATTGATATCATAATAGATGTGACTAAAGTGTTTTTTAGCTCAGTCTGTAGAGCACCCACCAAGGAACCACAAGGTTTCTGGTTCAATACCAGTCCCTGCCAACTCAGCACATGAGTAGTGCAGATTGGGTTATCTAACCCATATGGTAAAGTTGGAGCTGACGGTAGGTAGCACTCCACCTCAGCAAAAAATAAAAAATCTTTTTCTAGTGTTAGCAAAAAGGGGATAGACTCCCTTAGAGTCCGGCTGATACTGACAATAGGCCACTCTGCCAACTTTACTATGTCAGTAGGATAAGTGATTGACCTTCTCAAAAAAATATGGACTGATTGTAAAGCCACATGGGTCATTAAAAAGATGGGCAGTGTTGGGGTTCTGACTAAAAAGGGAAAAATTAGTTAAGCTGAGTTTTAAAAGAGAGAATGAGGTGCCAGACAAAAAGAAAATATGAGCAAAAGAGAGGAGGTCATGAGGGTGGTCAAAAACTGTGTTAGATCCTAACTGATTGACCTTGCCCCTGGTGTGCATAACTCTGGAGAAATTGGAACTAGAAAGAACTAGACAAGGTTGACCATTGACGTAACTCACTATTGTAGAAGGACATACTCAGCCACCAGGGTTCCATCCTTAAGCACAATTGGGGCCAATAGGAGGCCCCATTGGAGGTAGGGTCTTACTCTAATGTAGAGATGCAGTAATATATTCTAAAGCCCTAGCCAACAGGCCTGCGCCATGAAGGTGACATTTTGGTTCAATATGATGCACAAGGTTAGACAGACAAAACAGATGTTGTCACAAAGGTTTCTTTTCACTTACAAATGGAGACATCTGTGAGATAATTCACAAAATAAGGATGAGAAGATGTTCACAACAATTCAAATTATTAAAGAAGTCTGGTTGAAACAGTCTAATGCACTGTGTATGACACAATGGGGGACAGAAATTTTGGCTGGCATACAATTACCAAACAAGGTTATGGTTGAGGGGGTGCCACATCATGTTCTGGACACAAGGCAAGTGATCCGTTCATCTGACAGAGATGCCAGCCCTGAAAATTTAAGTGAGGGAAATGAACAGAAATTGATGCCCACAACTCAGAGTGAGAGATCTGCATCATGCTGAACATGCAACTACGTTATGTGAAAGTGATCTTAGGGGTCAGGGGTGGGCTTGCGTGTAGCTAGAATGAAAGATAAGAAAAAAAATCACTTTTAATGGATGCTATCTGCCTTATCTGGAGTTAGAATGGGGTGTGAGGAAAAGACAAAGAAGTGTGAGTAGCAAAAGTGGCTATATAAGTCAGTGGCTGAATCAGTTGGGCAAGATGCTTTGATTGTATGTCAAGAATCCTTATTGATGGATGGATAGAATGAACAAACTAATGGAGGAAAAGTAGGAACGAGCTAATGAATGGTTGGTTGAATGGATTTTACAGTATGTTAACCCTTGTTGGGTTATTCTAAGACATTTTGTTTTATTCATTCTTAATGGTTATTCAAAATACAAACCCAGAAGACATTTTCAATTTTCTAAGAAAAAAAGGAACCTTTTCAACAACATCTAACCAAACATAAGTGAATACCACCGTAAAGACCGCTACTCTAAATGTAAAAACATTCTATATAACCCTTTCTGAAATTAGATAACCCACAGTGGTTGATATGCCATTAAACAAAACTCAAACTCTTTTATTTAAACTCAATTTTTGTTTAAACGCAATATTTTCCAAATTTTTTTTTTCTATTTAACCCACAGATGAAACTCTAACAGGTAATGAAGGGGTACTCCACACTCACCAGAGCTCCAAAATTAGAACTTCACCATTAGATGCGGTCTTAAATCATACTCAGGCCACTAAGGCCATCAGCCACTGCCTTCTAGTATATATATGATAAAAAGGATTTGGGATTATAGGTGCTAGGGATTGGCATGACCAGCTGATTGATCAAAGAGGGATTCTCCAACTGCCTGTCTAGCATGGAGGAATCTGTTTGCATTTCACATAGCGCTAATACTCTTGGGAAAGGTATGCATCCACCTACTCTCCCTCTAGCTATGGATAAATAGTAGGGCAGACTGGGCTCTTTAATCTTGGCTAGGTAATCTGTCTAGTAGAAGGAAAACTGAATTAAAAGCTGTTAAACTCTGCTTAAGAAATTGATCATGTGTCACATCCTGATTGTGCAAAGGGGTTTGTATATATATATTTACCAACCACTCCGTATATATATATACATATATATATATATATATATATATATAGCCTGCTATGTCTAGCCACACTGAGGAGACATAAGTTGAACACAGTGTCTGTGGATGACTGAATATATATATATATATATATATATATAGTATGCTGCCCAATGAAACTGTTGAGAGTACATTGTATAATGAATTAATAGCGCCACAGGGATGTACTCATGTCCGATTAGACACCATACTGAGAACTCCACAAAGATGTCACTAGGTCACATTAATGTCATGGTGACAGCTCCACAAAAATGTCACTGGGTCAGACTAATAATCACATTGACAGCTCCACAAAGATGTCACTGTGTTTGACTAGACATCACACTGAGATTTCCACAAGGAGACCCCAGGGTCTGATTGCACTAATCTTAGTTAAATCAATTTTTGCTTGTTATTTTTCAAACATCTGTAGAATTATGAGCACATCAATGATGAAAATATCTTTAACAAAAGCTGCTTGGGGGTAATTAATACTTGCAGAAGAAACAATCACAATGGGTAGACTTTTCATTATTCAAACTTAATTCACAGCAGCTACAGGTTTTTATAAAGGACTAGCAGGACCTGTGGATATACCACAGTATGATAATTTAATTATTACGACGTTTGATATATTTTCTTAAGAGCTATTGCTAAATACTTCAATATGTAAAAAGTATAATCTTGATTTAACTCTCTCTTTCTCTTTTTTCCTTTTCATCTTTTCATTATGCTTGACTGAAACAGATTAGCATTATCACTTCTGCATGCTCAACCCCTCTCTCTGTTTCTCTACTCTCTTTCTTTCTTATCATATTTTTTCACAGGTAACAACTCTCATAAGAAATAAGAATTTGGTGGATAAGCAACATCAGTTAATCAGGATTTACAATTTTGCATTTCATTTTGGAGGATTTGGATGGTCTGACTTTTAACCAGAGGGTGTTGCAAGATGATAACAGCTGTATAATTAAGGAATAGAAATATTAATATATAGATCTAACTTTATTGTCTCTACATCTTAGATATAATCTAGTCTATATATAGTTTGTACATCCATAGAAAGCACTCATGGTGTAATAGTTGTTGTTATAGGAAAAGGACTTGACTTGCCGAGTTCAAATCCTTAACAAGGCAGTTTGCTTTTCACTTTGTGCTAATGCTCTTGAGAAAGGATTGAATGAATCTCCTCTACCTCAGTAAATAGTAAGGCAGATTGAGCTCTTTAGCCTTAATATGACAGCCACTCAAATTCAAACCAGCTGTACTTTGCTTAAAAAGTTACTTTGTCGTACATTCTGGGTTGGGTGAATATATAAATGCTCTAAATAGAAGTATCTATTTACATATACAAAAGAATGATTGTGTATGCCTAACTTTATGTCTCTTTGTACAATGACAGAGTGCATGGAAAATTGGTGGAGACCAGCAATGTCTAAAGCTCAATAAAATCCACACCCTATTTTTGTTCAAGAGTGATTTTAAAATCTTTTTACCCCTCATTTTCCATAATAAAAGGTAAATAAATGATATAAGGGTATAAATAAATGATATATAAAATAAATAATTTAAAAATTATTTACCACACAGACCAGATTACCCAAACTGTCGCTCATGTGCTGTGTTGGCGGGGACTGGTATTGAACCCGGAACCTTGCAATTGCTAGATGGGTGCTCTACTAACTTTTTTTAAATCCCAGGTAATACAGGTTAGCTCTGTTAGTTATTGATAAATAAATAAGGAAGTCATGCATGACCTTTTTTCTCATTAATTGGATATTAATGACTTAAAGTTATGTTTCTCAGAGTTACTTTATTTTCTATAAAAAAAAATAAAAAACTTTTTTATCAAGTTTTTATTTTCATATGATCATATTTGTGTGTATTGTTCTATTGGTATTTTGTTAGTTTTGTGTGACACAAAGTTAGAATTTTTCAAGCATCCCGAATGAATCTGCTTCACTCTAGAATAGTTGAGGTCAGTAAGACTTAGTTTGATAACCATTACTCCATAATGAGGCTCTGTGTATCTAATGTATTCAGACACATTGTAGCAATGTATGTATATATTTATGTGAGTGCACATACACACACACATATGTGTGTGTATGTGCTTGAGTGCATAGCCTCTAATTTAGTAAAGGAGTAACTCAATCAGAGCCATACATTTCCAGCATCTTTTGGTTGTTAGCCAAAAAATTTTCTAGCCATGCGCATCCCCCTCCAACTTACCATTTCCCTTTGGCCATTTTTTGGGGTTTTTTTTGTTTTGTTTTTTTATATATTTGATTTTATTGTTCCATTACTAATAGGAGTTAAAATACACTTTCACAAAAAAAAGAAAAAAAAAAAAGAAATAGAATTATATTTAAGTGTACAATGCAGCCGCAAATTGGATTGTGCACATGCTTTAAAATGTCTTTTAGAAAATCCAGTTTCACTAAATACTACTTCATGTACCATGCCGTTTTCGCTGCTTTATTGACTCGTCCCCTGTGTGCAGCTGCCGTGAACACATCTTGTCTGATAATGTTAATGCCTCACTCAGAGTTTCACTTATCTTTTTCCTTGCCTAAAATTTTTTGCAGTTCTTATATTTTTTTATTTTTTGTTTTTTATTCTTTGTAAATAAGCGTTTATTTCTGTAGACATGATTTATTCAATTCATTTGGCCACCTGTGCCGTGAAATGGCTCGGTTGGTGTAGAATCAGGCTAGGGACCATAAGGTTCTTAGGATTCACCCTTCAGCCTATTTCATTTGATTTTACCAATAACTATGACATCTTTGCAGAAATTTGCTTCCATATTTTCCATGCTTCAGTTGAATTTCTATGTAGAGCATTAGACTGGGGACTGTAAGATCCAATTTCAAGAAATTCACATGATTGCAGAGGGTAAATTTGTTCATTATTATATATATATATATATATATATATATATATATATATATATATACCCCCACCACGGCACAAGGTGAATTTTTAAGCACAGTTTAGCAGGTTTGAATTCCTTCTCCTAGACAGTTACCATACCAAAGTTAAAAAGTCTAATGTGTCTGAGTTATCAAATAAAAATATTGAAATCCAGAAGAAAAGTAAACATAGCTTTATTAGCCATTTGGTACAAAAGATATAAAAAATATTGTCCAATGTCCAGCTTTTTTACAACAGTAATTAAATCTTTTTTGTAAGACTAGCTATAACTCGACCACTTCCTCATGTAGTCCATATTATTTATGTGTTTCATTGGATGAGTCCAATTTTATGTAGGGGAAATATCTTCTCTTACAACACTTATTAACATCAAAAGAATTGTTTGGGAAATTTGAAAGAAAAAGAAAAAAGTTGAAAACAATAAGGATTCAGTTAGGTTTAACCAAATTTGTTGGAATGAAAAGATGCTGCCCATATATATATATATATATATATATATATATATATTATATATATATATATATAGTAGTTGTTGGGGTAGCCTCAAGTTGGTATCAGCCAGACACCGAGGAAGTCTATTCCATTTTCACTAGCACTAAACCGAGGAGATTGTTTTTGGCATTTGGGTTGGAGCGCCACACCTACCATCAGCTCCTCACTTTACCATACAGATACCTGTGCTACTTATATGCTAAGTTGGTGAGGGCCAGTATCAAACCCAGAACCTTGTGGTTCCAAGTCGAATGCTCTACTGACTGAACTATATATATATATATATATATTATATATATTTTCAACAGTGCCATTTTTTAAAAGTTTGTTGGCAAATGAATACAAGAATCATCTATAATTAAGTGAGGAAACACCTTCTGCTGGTTGATCAACCATTTTCAAGAAGAGAAACTGAGAATG
Source organism: Doryteuthis pealeii (assembly GCA_023376005.1). Classification (NCBI taxonomy): domain Eukaryota; kingdom Metazoa; phylum Mollusca; class Cephalopoda; order Myopsida; family Loliginidae; genus Doryteuthis; species Doryteuthis pealeii. The sequence goes on from CM042138.1 coordinate 116,513,632, forward strand.
TTAGATGGTTAACGATGTTAAATTTCTATTTCAGCATGTTAGCATCTTTTCTATAATGATCTCATCTGCATCATATTGTACTTGTAAGTCATTTTCCTGGCATCTATCTATCTATCAATTATTAAATACATTCAAAACTCTGCCAGCCGCCTAGTGCAAAAAATATCTTATTCATCTTGGCTATTATTTATTTATTTATTTTAAGTGTGAGAGCTGTCAGATTCTGAGGTCTTTTTGTGAAGCCAAGTTGATATAAAATATGGGTGTTTTCACTTATATATGCAACTGTGAACTCTGCTGTATTTGAAGAAGCTGAAAGGCATTTTATTTGCAATATTTACAGTACTGTGTCGAAACTAATTATTCTTGGATTTCAGAAGAGGTTATAGCTTACTACGATGTTGCAGTCCAGCTTGTTACCTTCTACACCAAGATAGACTCCTCCCTGAATAGGTTGATGTATAGGCATTATAGGATTCTGACAAACATTAATTCTCACTCACTTGTTTTTAACTTCATTCCTACTTTACATTCCTAGGTTAAAATAATTTTTTTTTGGTAAAATATATATATGAATATTTACCAAGCCCTCTGCATGAGCAGGATGTGACACAAGGTCAATTTTGAATTCAGAGTTTTCCTTCTTCTAGACTGGATACTTAGCTAAAGTTAAAGAGTCGAGTATGCCCTACTATTTACCCATAGCTGGAGGGAGATTAGTTGGATGCATTACTTTCCCAAGGCTATAAAAGCTATGTGAAATGCAAACAGCTTCAACCAAGATTTGAACTCTGGTTCGCAAATCCATTTCCTATGACTCTAACCATTACACCCCACACTTCCAAATGTAAAGTATAAACTTGTTGAAAAGTTCTCAAACCAACCCCAGAAGAGAATAAGCTTGTGCCATGAAATGTAAATGCTGTTTCAGATATTCATCTCAACATGGTATATTCTTTCATGGGTTTCTTTAACCCTTCTGGAAAAATTTATTTTAAAAGTTACTTCCTTTCTTGATTGGTCCAAGAATATTTTGGCCACTCATTATAGTTTCTTTAAAAAATTTTTAGAATTAAAACAAAATGTAAACCAAGAAAAAAACGGGTCTAAAATTGATGAACTGATGATCAAAAGTTTTTGTCCAAATTTTTCTCACATCAAGCCCTAACATCTATATGATTGTCCTGCCCCTATTGACTTTATGGCAACCCCCCTAACCCTTTTTATCATGTGTGTGCTAGAAGGTGGTGGCTGAGGGTCTTAGTGTCCTGGGTGTGATTTTAAATATCTGATGGTGAAGTTCAAATTTTAGAGCTCTGGGGAATATGAAGTACCCCTTGATCACCATTACTCTCAGGTCAATTCTGACCCAGAGTGTTAGTACCTGTTAGGGTCCCATCTATAGGTTAAATAGAAAAAATGAATAAAAAAAGTTGAGTTTTAAAAAAAATGAGCATCCTTCAAGAATGAATATAACAAAATGTCTTCCACATGAAATAACTCAAATGGAGTTTACATGTCATAAAATTTAACCAATCAACCAAATTTTTCAACTTGAGTAGGTCATTGTCCATAATTCTGGAATACAACAATGAACAATTTAGTAATGTTCACTATGAAATGATACACATATGAAATTGGGAGTTGATTAAGGTCAAGATCATATGGCTTCTAAGAGTTTTGTGTTCACTTTATCTAAACAAACCAGATTCTAACTTATGGAATCTTGTCGATTAATCTTTTTTTTTTTTTTTTTTATTAAGCCCAGGAATTATTATTATAAAAAGTTACAATGTATGAAATGATTATTTTAAGCGGCTGCAAAATGCATATGTTGTCAATAGGGTTGGCAAGTCTTGACAAGAGTGTTTTATTTTTTGGTGCCAGCAGTTAAATTCTCGTCAGAAGTGGATTTGTGGCATAATTTATTTTATTCTATTTACATATTTACATATTTTATTGTTTTATTTTTGTATTTTATTATTGGTTTTATTATTATTTTTATTGGAACTTTATAAAATTATTAATTGCCTCAAACTTCACAATAATTGCTCTGAGTTTTCAGACTATATATTATGTTTATTAAACAGTTTAATCTTTTTGATTGACTTTGTGCTAAATAACCTTAGAAATAAATTTAAAATATTCTGTTAGATATACATTTATAGAGGTTATAAAGATTTTATCTTTAATTATCAATAGTTAAGTACTTGACAATTTTCATCTCAATTCTCATTTTGTGGACACTTAGAAAGATTGTCTACATACCATATAGATTGCTTGTACTTTTCTGCGCATACATGTGGCTAAAAACAGACATTCTTTCCTTTCTTTATTTTAATAAAGTGGTTATGATATATATCAACCTTTTTGACCATTTACTTTGACCTACACGATGAATAAGGTTTTTGGGGATAATTGTTTTTTTCTGGCCCTCAAAATCTAGTTTATTCTTCAGTTAGCTCACAGATCTGTCACTTCTGGGTTAATCCAATGATTTTCATTATCCCTCTTCATTTCATTTCATTACTATAAAACTAGCCTATAACTAATTTACTGAATTTAAGTATTATTTCTATTGAACACTTCAAAAGAGGGTGTGTGTGAAATTGTGTGTTTGTAGTGATGTTTACAATTATTGGCACTCCTCTTCAAAACTGACATTTTTCCAAATTTCTTGTGAACCTTGATGCCTATGAAGATACCCTTATATCACAATGTGAGCAACCAAAGTATAATTTCTGCCAGCTATGTTTGATATGGTAGCATCAGCCAATACAAATTTCAATCATAGTTCAAAATTGTTGGCACCTGCTGAAGAATTTGATAAAATTTCATTGAAAAACAAAAAGCAAAAAAAAAAAAAAAAAAAAAATGACTTTGGCTGTGTTATATGAATATATTTCGGATAATAGAAATGAGATAATTCCTGGAAGACTCAAGGGTACAGAAATTCTAGAAGAACACCAAATAATATACATGTGTCATCACCTGTCCAATATTCTTGCAACTGTCTGCTTAACAGTTTTTTTTCTATTTGTGGCATCATTGTTATGGTAGATGAGTACAACTATCATGTAAGTGTAACAGAAAAAAATATCCATTGCAGGAGATGAGGGAGGGGCTAATTGAAAAATGTTAGATAATTGTTGAGTTAATTTGGATTCTTAGTAAAAACAAAACAGGTAACAAATGCTGATAATCTCTTATCTCAGAGAAGGGATGCTTTGCTTTTTTGTTGTTGTTCTGGTGTAATTATCTGTATGAAAGGAGAATAAGAAACAAAATGCAATGAGACAGTTTTTCGCAAATTTGGAAAGATTTTATTACTTGTATTTTCTTCTCACTCAGTTCTGTGGAGATGACATGATTTTAGTCTGTCATTCATATGACAACTGTATTTGGAGATACATCTATCAAAAGTCCCTTCCAAGTGTGTAGAATCAACATCATACTCCACTTCATAGAAAGGTTGTGACTAGCGTTTAGTCACCAGACAAAAAAAAAGACAGACTGTAATCAAATACAGGCTCTGTACAAATTACCAGAACACAATCATGTGTTGGGTATATATGGATCAAAGTATCCACATTAAATTTAACAGCTAATTAGAATCCTGGGAATGGGCTTGGTCAAGACACACAGTGAAATAGCCAACCTGCCATTTAAACCACCTACCAATTCTGGATTCTCAGAACAGATTCAACTTGCAACACAGTTGTATACTAACCACCTTATACAAATTTCAACACAGTGCCTACAAGCTTGAGCCGACCTCAACTCTGAAATTAGTCTTTCTGACTGACATACAGTGGTAGTCCTTCTTCATATATATATATATATATATATATATATACTAGCAAAAGTACCCAGTCCATGACAGGACTAAAATAAAAATTAGGAACACCAGAGAGTGAGTGAGAATGAGAAAACGTGGAAAATGATTTATCAAATTTAAAAAATCACCAATAATTCATATAGTACAATGTTTATTTGTTTTAGGGAATATTTTTCTTTTTGTTTACATTTAAAATATCATCTTAAAAGATGTATTCTTAAACTTGAGAGTTTTGAAACATTTTTTCTTTTTTTTACTTTTTTGTATATATGACAAAAACTTAAATTCAGTTTTTAATTGCTTATTGTGTTAAAGTGATAAAAATAAATTTGTTTAGTTTATTTCTTTTTTATGCCTAAAAAAGTATCAATTTAAAGGAGCTAGGTATTAAACATCCTTATTTATTTAGGTCTGTCGGCTGGGGCTGTATAATACGCCAACTGCACCTCTGTTGAGGAGTAAGACCTCTTTTCAATTGGGCTACCTGTAATCTGTGGTTCTCGTCAAGCCCTAGAATCTATATGATTATACTGACTGTATTGCTCTTCTGGCAAACTACCATCCCTTTTTATCATAGATGTGCTAAAAGGCAGTTGCTGAGGGTCTTAGTGCCTCGGGTATGACGTTAAACTGCCTCTAGTGGTGAGGTTCCCATTCTGGAGCTTTTGGAAGTATGAATTACCTCTGCATTGCCATTACTCCCAGGTCCACTTTGACCTGGAGTGGTAGTACCTGTTAGAGTCCCATCTATTGGGTAAATAAATAAAAAATTAATAATGAATAAAACAAACACCAATACCCAATAATAATGAATAAAACAAACATAACTTTGACATTAAATAACTCAAGGGTTAACATGTTATAAAATCCATATGTCTTTATTTGTAGGAGGAAACAAAGCTAAGAATGAGTGCATTGTAATATTTGTTTATTTTAAGAATAGTATCTTTTTATTGTTTACATTTTTAAACAATCTTATTCTTTTTTAAGCTAAAATTTATTTGTTTAATTTGTTCTTTTTTACACAATTAAAATGTGACAATAAATGCTAAGAATTAAATATTTACAATTGTCCATATTAGAATTTTTTTTATTTATTTATTTCATGAACAATTTCTTTAAAAAAAGATTTGAGTTATACTGATTATTCTAAAATGAAAGTATTAATAAAAAAAAGCAGGCAAAAATTATCAGCACGCAGGCAAGACGTTATAAGCAGGCAAACAATTATCAGCAGGAGCACCATGCAAACAGTTTGGCAAATTGGTTGATTTTTGTTTAATTAATTATACCACTTAATCAGTAAAAATCAATAACTAAATTTAGTGTGTTTCTTAGTTATAGGGATTTTAAGGTATATGCAAGATTTTGAATCTGAGTGACATCTCTTTTCTGAGTTATGTCGACACGTACACACCAAACATTCTATTATATATATATAGATAAGGGAGTGAAAAAGAGACAAAAGAAGCTACTACAGAAAAGAGAGGCTGAAGGAAGGTGAGACAATATCAACTCCAGCAAGCATCATTGTTTGTTTGCAGTCACTGCACAGGAGATTGCCATTCAGAAATTGGCCTGTTCAGCCACTCAGGCAGTTGTAGTTGAGGAAAACTGAACACTATGCCATTGTCTTTAGCAGATGGAAGGATGCCAATAATCGGTTTAGCTCAGTCGGTAGACCGTTCGACTATGAACCAGAAGGTTTCTAGTTTGATACTGGCTCTCACCAACTCAGTATATGAGTAGCATGAGGATCTGTGCAGTAAAGTAAGGAGCTGATTGTAGGTATGGCACTCCACCTCAGATGCAAAAAAACACTCGCCTTGGTCTAGCGCTAGTGAAAAGGGGATAGACGCCCTCGCTATCTGGCTGATACCAACTTTAGGCCTCCCCAACTGACTTTTCTTATATATATATTATATATATATATATACATCCTTTTTTTACCTGTCCATCATTAGAAGCATGTTTACATTGACCACTTACTACTGTCAACCAGATCCTGTATTGAACATTTTCACAGACAGTCCTCTTATGTTATATAAGAAAGAATCTAAATGATGTTAAATGGATATAAGACGATATCTAAGCATTTAATTTTCCTAAAATAAGCTGTTCATAACATTATCTTAAAGCATTGTCATATTGCTTCATTGAAGAATAAGAGATGGCCATAGCAGGAAGAGAATATTTTATGAGCAAGTCAAAGAAAATTTATAAGAATAGTGAATAAAGATCCTGACCCGACAAGCTGAGCAATGGAAGCCAATTTGGCAGGGACAGAAGTCTTTGCTTTATGGTCAATAATTATGTAATCAAGGTGTCTTGAATGTGTGCCATTCTCAAAAATACCATTATTGAAGAAGAAAGATTTAAATGCTTGTTTGAAGTTTGTGTGTGGGATTCCTGAAGCAACATGAGTTTTGGTCTACAATGGGTGGTCTACAATCTTAAGAAAATCATCCCAACTATCAAATATGGTGGAGATACCATAATTTTCTGAGTGGGTGTTCTATTGAAAGCAATTCAAAATTGGTTTGGATTGTAGGAATGATGAAAAAGAGAACTATCTTAATATTTTGAATAAAAACTTGAAATTGTCTATGAGACATTTTGGATTAGAGTATCATTTTAAAACTTTGTGCAAGATAATGTTCCTTGGCACCTGTCAATTGAGATGAAAAATTAACTAAAATTCATGTTCTATCATTGTTGGCTCTAACACTGAAAATTATAGTGAGTCTTCAAGACAACATCATCATTATCATCGTGTTGTTCTAGTAGCAGGGATATCCATGACAATCTCTTACCAACTGTCCCTATCATTCATTGCTCTTGGGAGGTCTTCCACACAGCATCCAATATGCATGCAGAGCTGGTCAATGTAAGCCTTTGCTGGGCGGCCCACACTGACATGCCTATGTGCTGGTTTCCACAGGAGAACGTTTCTTATGAGTTCATTCTTCCTTTTTTCAGCAGTACCCAACATGTCTTATTCATCTCACTCATATGTTTTGTGTGATAGGGAGCAAGTGGCCGTACAGCTGCTTTCTTGTAGGGTGTTGTTTCCAATTTGTTTAATATCACATGCAGCATTCTTGTGCAGCTCCCATCTAGCTTATTCTCTAGGTGCTTTGTTAGGGTCCTAGTGGTGCAGCCATACAGAAGCACTCATGTAAAATGACCTATTTAATTTGGAACCTTTTGAAGAATATGCAATAGAAGAATGGGCTAAAATAAATTCTGATTTGTGTCAGATGCCCATAGAAAACAATCCTCGTAGATTGAAAGAAATTATTATTCAAAAAGGATCCACTATTGATTATTAATAATCAAATGGGGTTGTACGTAATTCTAAACCATCAAATTATTTCATTTCTATATTTTTCCTGTCATTAAATTTTATCTTTTTAACATTTGTTGTTGTAAATTTTCCTTAAACACTTGTACATATAAAAACCAAAGATTATTCATGTAGACATTAGAGTTTCTGATTGTCCTCTTGGTGGGGCTTACAATATGATGACTCTACCCCTTGCAGGGAGGTTAAGACCCCCTCCAAAAAAAAGGTGTCCTAGGTAAGATACTAAACTGCATCTGACATTGAGGCTCCAGTTCTGGAGATCGGGGGAGTATATAGTATCGCTCCATTGTAATTACTCTCAGATCCACTGAAAAAAAACTAAAGAAAGAACTGAAAAAAAAATGTAAATATGAATTTACACAGAAAATGATTCCCTAACCTCTAGACCTAAAATGACCCTAGATGGGTTGATATGCTGTTACAATCAATCAGTCAAAGTTTCTGAGAAATTAACAAAAAACATAAATGGATTATGGTGTCAATAATTGTGTGTACAACTGATATGATTATGGAGTCAGAATCTTTTTACATTATCCAGATTTATCATCATCTGTGGACAATAGCAAGAAAACCTGACAAAACAGAAGACATGTACTCTGGTGTGGACGTTGCATGGCATAGGCTTAAAGGAAGCACAATAATTTATTAATAGCATGAAAACTGATGCTATGTATGATTCTATGGAGCTGATTTCAGATACATTTATATACAGAACCAGGTGTAATGTAGCTATCAGGAAGAGCAAAAGATCTGTTCAAAGTCTCTAAATAAAAATACTCTTTGAACCAAGTTCAAATCCTGGATGAGACTGGTTACATTTCACATAGCACTGTAAGAATAGCTGCCTACAGTCTATGAGAACAAAAGAGAAGTTCACAGAATGTAAAGACAAAAGGGAAAGCACATGTACTTTTTACCTTATTTATTCACATATAAACTCAACAACAGTCAATATAACAAAGTACTTAGGGGCAGTACTTACAGTTCATATATCTCCCTTGTTGAGGGGGGTGTCAGGTTGAGTCTGCAGTTGTTACTCCCTCACTGAGGGGAAAGTTCCTTCAGTCACAGGAGACAAGAGCTCGTTTCTACGAGGCTCACACGTTGGTACCTAAACCGTAAAGAGGGTTCTTCACCCAACCTGACAAGGGATTTTACCTTTCTACTTCCTGTCCTCGAAGGCACAGGAGAGTTCTAGTCCCTACAGCACTAATATGCTTGGGAAAGGTATGCATCCAACTACTCTCCCTCCAGATATGGATATATAGCAGGGCATACTGGGCTCTTTAACCTTGTCTAAGTAATCAGTCTAGGAGAAGGAAAACTCTGAATTCAAACCTGTTAAACTCCACATGATAAACTGACCTTGTGTTGCATCCAACTCATGCAAAGGGTTGGTAAATATATATATATATATATATATATATATATATACATACAGAACCAGGTGTATCATAAGTCTGAGGAAGAGCAAAAAATCTATTCAAAGTCTATAAACAAAAATAGTAGCTGTTTACATTGTACAAGAGAAATTGTCAGACATCCTTTTTCCACCCTGAGTGAAACTTCTTAATTCCTAGTTTTCTGCCCCTACTCAAAGCGCTCTATACCAGCTTAGACACAAGACCTGCCAAAACAGACTAGTAAAAGATAATTAGATTTTACTAAGTGATCGGCAATGAGTGAAGGGGAATGTATATTTGTCTTCACCAGTAAATATTTGTAAAATGGAACATCACGAAGCAGATGTTTGTTAAAAATTTACACAGCTTGAAGTGACAAGATGCTCTGTGGTGATATCCTTAATTATATAAAAAAAAATAAGTATGCCAATATATTGTAGGTAAGTGACAAATTCTAAGAAATGTATTTATGATCCAAAACTAACATCAACAAGTTATCTCTTTAGGGCATGTTGTAGAGAGTTGCAACCAACTTGTATCTGATAAAGTTTGAATATTTGCAACTAAGCACTTGACAAAGGCAAAGATGTTGATAAACATCATCTCTTTTTAGTGGTTGGATAAGCAGGCTCTCCTTTTTGCTGCTTGAATGATTTTAAAACTTTTGTTACTTATCTTAGGCTTTTAAAATAATGAAAAACAAATCTGCTTAGAAATGCAAACAAGATATTATTGAGAGTTTTGGCCTTTTCTTTTTTTTTTCTTTCATGTTACTAAATGGTCGATAGGAATTAACCTGTTTTCCTCATGTCTTCTATTTTGACTTGACTTGATTTGTTGTCTTGTTATATTTATTGTAGCTGAAGAGATTATTTATTGCTGAAATGCAGTAAATGTGACACAAGGTTAGAAGAGAGGGAAATGCTGGTTTTCATTATTTTTTTAATCTAGTAAGTTGACTCAGTGACCTATTGACAGTATCGGCCAGACAGCAAGGGATTCTGTCCCCTGTTTGCTAGCACTAGACCAGGGAGATTGTGGAGTGCCACACCTACCGTCAGCTTTCCACTTTTTAATCTAACTAGTGGTATTTATTGATCTGAACATTCTTCATTATTCCTTTTAACAGAACATGGACTTTTAAAAAATGTTCATTCTAGATCACACACAAAAAAAATGAATAACATAAATTATCTATGAAAATCTAACTATTCTCATTTTTATAGATTAATTATAATTTTTTTTATTTTAATTGTTATTTCATATCAGGATTTATATAAATTTCCTTTGTTCCAATTTATTTAAATTTCTTTGTCATTTCCAATGTTTAGTAGTGTCGTGACATATATATATATATATATATATATATATATATATATATATATAATATATAAAGGGAAATTAACAACTTTCATAAAAATGTTATTTCTTAAATCAGAAAAGTGCCCAAGTATACTGGCAAAAATATGCGCAGTATTTCAATTTTAATGAATATATGTATATTAGATTACTCATGAAACTAAACAAGAACACATATAAGATTAAACTTACTTTATTTTAATTAATTTCTATATGAAATTATACATAAGATTTATTTGACATATCTGAGAAAAAAACGATATTAGAAATCAATAACACCAAGTAATTATTTACTAAAATCGATTTGTTTAAAACCAGTATGTAAATTATCCATACCATATATTATGTAAACCTTTATTTCATAGTGATATATAAAACCCATTACAAGATTTTAAATGCATTAATAATATGGGCTGTTTTGAGGCAAAGTTAACAGGTAGACCTTCATAGAGACATTGTTAATACATAAGATGCTAATCAAGATTAAATAATGATTATTTAATAATCATTGAGAATCTAGAATAAATAACTAAGGGAATTGTGACTTTATTGGTGACCTAGTTGTGGTGACAGACAGACATACAGAAAATCTCCATGATAATAATGACAGATGAGTTTGTCTTTTCTTTGAGTCTGTTGTGTTCAGTGTTAGTATATCACTAATATACTAATGCTAATAGTGATCATTGAAGAGTGAGAACTCTACTAAGATATCTTTCCTGCTTCTAGGCCTTCCAGTATTATGTTTAAATTTCCTTTTTGTGGAATAATAAATTAATTCTGATGATGCTATTCCTATAGAGAAATATAACAATCTGTTTTTCCATATTGACTTCCTTTTTCCTCTCTCTCTCTCTCTCTCTTGCATATATATATATATATATATATATATATATATATCTTATTATAATGGAGATTTGGAGGGGAAAAATGGGTGGTCTACAATCTTAAGAAAATCATCCCAACTATCAAATATGGTGGAGATACCATAATTTTCTGAGTGGGTGTTCTATTGAAAGCAATTCAAAATTGGTTTGGATTGTAGGAATGATGAAAAAGAGAACTATCTTAATATTTTGAATAAAAACTTGAAATTGTCTATGAGACATTTTGGATTAGAGTATCATTTTAAAACTTTGTGCAAGATAATGTTCCTTGGCACCTGTCAATTGAGATGAAAAATTAACTAAAATTCATGTTCTATCATTGTTGGCTCTAACACTGAAAATTATAGTGAGTCTTCAAGACAACATCATCATTATCATCATGTTGTTCTAGTAGCAGGGATATCCATGACAATCTCTTACCAACTGTCCCTATCATTCATTGCTCCTGGGAGGTCTTCCACACAGCATCCAATATACGTGCAGAGCTGGTCAATGTAAGTCTTTGCTGGGCGGCCCACACCGACATGCCTATGTGCTGGTTTCCACAGGAGAACGTTTCTTATGAGTTCATTCTTCCTTTTTCCAGCAGTACCCAACATGTCTTATTCATCTCACTCATATGTTTTGTGTGATAGGGAGCAAGGGGCCGTACAGCTGCTTTCTTGTAGGGTGTTGTTTCCAATTTGTTTGATATCATGTGCAGCATTCTTGTGCAGCTCCCATCTAGCTTGTTCTCTAGGTGCTTTATTAGGGTCCTAGTAGTGCAGCTATACAGAAGCACTCGTGTAAAATGACCTACTTAATTTGGAACCTTTTGAAGAATATGCAATAGAAGAATGGGCTAAAATAAATTCTGATTTGTGTCAGATGCTCATAGAAAACAATCCTCATAGATTTAAAGAAATTATTACTCAAAAAGGATCCACTATTGATTATTAATAATCAAATGGGGCTGTCCGTAATTCTAAACCATCCAATTATTTCATTTCTATATTTTTCCTGTCCTTAAATGTTATCTTTTTAACATTTGTTGTTGTAAATTTTCCTTAAACGCTTGTACATATAAAAACCAAAGATTATTCATGTAGACATTAGAGTTTCTGATTGCCCTGTTAGTGGGACTTACAATATGATGACTCTACCCCTTGCAGGGAGGTTAAGACCCCCTCCAAAGAAAAGGGTGTCCTAGGTAAGATACTAAACTGCATCTGACATTGAGGCTCCAGTTCTGGAGATCGGGGGAGTATGTAGTACCGCTTCATTGTAATTACTCTCAGATCCACTGAAAAAAAACTAAAGAAAGAACTGAAAAAAAAAATGTAAATATGAATTTACACAGAAAATGATTCCCTAACCTCTAGACCTAAAATGACCCTAGATGGGTTGATATGCTGTTACAATCAATCAGTCAAAGTTTCTGAGAAATTAACAAAAAACATAAATGGATTATGGTGTCAATAATTGTGTGTACAACTGATATGATTATGGAATCAGAATCTTTTTACATTATCCAGATTTATCATCATCTGTGGACAATAGCAAGAAAACCTGACAAAACAGAAGACATTTACTCTGGTGTGGAGGTTGCATGACATAGGCTTAAAGGAAGCACAATAATTTATTAATAGCATGAAAACCGATGCTATGTATGATTCTATGGAGCTGATTTCAGATACATTTATATACAGAACCAGGTGTAATGTAGCTATCAGGAAGAGCAAAAGATCTGTTCAAAGTCTGTAAACAAAAATACTCTTTGAACCAAGTTCAAATCCTGGATGAGGCTGGTTACATTTCACATAGCACTAATATGCTTGGGAAAGGTATGCATCCAACTACTCTCCCTCCAGCTATGGATATATAGCAGGGCATACAGGGTTCTTTAACCTTGTCTAGGTAATCAGTCTAGGAGAAGGAAAACTCTGAATTCAAACCTGTTAAACTCCACATGATAAATTGACCTTGTGTTGCATCCAACTCATGCAAAGGGTTGGTAAATATATATATATATACACACTCACACAGAACCAGGTGTATCATAGCTCTGCGGAAGAGCAAAAAATCTATTCAAAGTCTATAAACAAAAATAGTAGCTGTTTACATTGTACAAGAGAAATTGTCAGACATCCTTTTTCTACCCTGAGTGAAACTTCTTAATTCCTAGTTTTCTGCCCCTACTCAAAGCGCTCTATACCAGCTTAGACACAAGACCTGCCAAAACAGACTAGTAAAAGATAATTAGATTTGACTAAGTGATCGGCAATGAGTGAAGGGGAATGAATATTTGTCTTCACCAGTAAATATTTGTAAAATGGAACATCACGAAGCAGATGTTTGTTAAAAATTTACACAGCTTGAAGTGACAAGATGCTCTGTGGTGATATCCTTAATTATATAAAAAAAATAAGTATGCCAATATATTGTAGGTAAGTGACAAATTCTACGAAATGTATTTATGATCCAAAACTAACATCAACAAGTTATCTCTTTAGGGCATGTTGTAGAGAGCTGCAACCAACTTGTATCTGATAAGGTTTGAATATTTGCAACTAAGCACTTGACAAAGGCAAAGATGTTGATAAACATCATCTCTTTTTAGTGGTTGGATAAGCAGGCTCTCCTTTTTGCTGCTTGAATGATTTTAAAACTTTTGTTACTTATCTTAGGCTTTTAAAATAATGAAAAACAAATCTGCTTAGAAATGCAAACATGATATTATTGAGAGTTTTGGCCTTTCTTTTTTTTCTTTCATGTTACTAAATGGTCGATAGGAATTAACCTGTTTTCCTCATGTCTTCTATTTTGACTTGACTTGATTTGTTGTCTTGTTATATTTATTGTAGCTGAAGAGATTATTTATTGCTGAAATGCAGTAAATGTGACACAAGGTTAGAAGAGAGGGAAATGCTGGTTTTCATTATTTTTTTAATCTAGTAAGTTGACTCAGTGACCTATTGACAGTATCGGCCAGACAGCAAGGGATTCTGTCCCCTGTTTGCTAGCAGTAGACCAGGGAGATTGTGGAGTGCCACACCTACCGTCAGCTTTCCACTTTTTAATCTAACTAGTGGTATTTATTGATCTGAACATTCTTCATTATTCCTTTTAACAGAACATGGACTTTAAAAAATGTTCATTCTAGATCACACACAAAAAAAATGAATAACATAAATTATCTATGAAAATCTAACTATTCTCATTTTTATAGATTAATTATAATTTTTTTTATTTTAATTGTTATTTCATATCAGGATTTATATAAATTTCCTTTGTTCCAATTTATTTAAATTTCTTTGTCATTTCCAATGTTTAGTAGTGTCGTGACATATATATATATATATATATATATATATATAAAGGGAAATTAACAACTTTCATAAAAATGTTATTTCTTAAATCAGAAAAGTGCCCAAGTATACTGGCAAAAATATGCGCAAGTATTTCAATTTTAATGAATATATGTATATTAGATTACTCATGAAACTAAACAAGAACACATATAAGATTAAACTTACTTTATTTTAATTAATTTCTATATGAAATTATACATAAGATTTATTTGACATATCTGAGAAAAAAACGATATTAGAAATCAATAACACCAAATAATTATTTACTAAAATCGATTTGTTTAAAACCAGTATGTAAATTATCCATACCATATATTATGTAAACCTTTATTTCATAGTGATATATAAAACCCATTACAAGATTTTAAATGCATTAATAATATGGGCTGTTTTGAGGCAAAGTTAACAGGTAGACCTTCATAGAGACATTGTTAATACATAAGATGCTAATCAAGATTAAATAATGATTATTTAATAATCATTGAGAATCTAGAATAAATAACTAAGGGAATTGTGACTTTATTGGTGACCTAGTTTTGGTGACAGACGGACATACAGAAAATCTCCATGATAATAATGACAGATGAGTTTGTCTTTTCTTTGAGTCTGTTGTGTTCAGTGTTAGTATATCACTAATATACTAATGCTAATAGTGATCATTGAAGAGTGAGAACTCTACTAAGATATCTTTCCTGCATCTAGGCCTTCCAGTATTATGTTTAAATTTCCTTTTTGTGGAATAATAAATTAATTCTGATGATGCTATTCCTATAGAGAAATATAACAATCTGTTTTTCCATATTGACTTCCTTTTTCTCTCTCTCTCTCTCTCTTGCATATATATATTATATATATATATAATATATATATCTTATTATAATGGAGATTGTGTGTTTTTCTGTCTGTAACCGAAACTATATTACTACTCATGTCACAATTTCCTTAGTTATTAACGACACATTCTCCATGATTCTATTTCTATTTAAACCTCAATTAATAATAAAACTGTTTGACATTATTAATACTGTTGGCCTTACCTAAATACTAAATATACAATTGTATTATATATACAACAAAATACCAGTTTTCAGAGTAAACGTAAAGCTAATTTGCATATTGATATTAAAAAAACTGATTTTAATAAAAAATGTGCTTGGTATTATTGATTTCTAATTGTTTGGTTTTATCTTAATGAATATGAGTAAAAAATCTCTTCAATAAATCCTAAAAGAAATTCATTAACAAGAAGAAATAACTGTAAATTTATTCTTTACTTCCTATTTTAACTAAATAGTTAAACTAGGAAAATTTAGCATTGAAAAACGGAAGTGATGAAAGAGTAAGTTTCAGTTGTTCTATTTTCCGATTATACCCTCCTCTGTTTCAAATCTTTTTATTTGAATTCTTAATTAGTTTCATTAGCCTTTCTGATTCAATATAATATTTTATTACATTAAAACTTAAATACTTGCACCCGGAGGGTGCATATATTTGCTAGTCTTATTATAATGGAGATTGTGGGTTTGTCTGTTTGTAACCGAAACTATATTACTACTCAAGTCACAATTCCCTTAGTTATTGACATCACATTCTCAATGATTTTACTTTTATTTTAACCTCAATTATTAATAAAATTGTTCTACATTATTAATACTGTTAGCCATATCTACATACTAATAATATGCAATTATATTTATATATACAACAAAATAGCGGTTTACAGTGT
Source organism: Doryteuthis pealeii (assembly GCA_023376005.1). Taxonomy (NCBI): domain Eukaryota; kingdom Metazoa; phylum Mollusca; class Cephalopoda; order Myopsida; family Loliginidae; genus Doryteuthis; species Doryteuthis pealeii. The sequence goes on from CM042138.1 coordinate 116,529,562, forward strand.
GAACGAAAGGCTAATTTGCATATTGATATTAAAAAAATCGAATTTAATAAATATGTGCTCAGTGTTACTGATTTCTAACTGTTTGGTTTTATTTTAATAAATATAAGCAAAAATCTCTTCAATGAATCTTAAATGAAATCCATTAACAAGAAAAAATAAGTGTCATTTTATTCTTTACTTCCTCTTTTAAATAAATACTTAAATTAGAAAAAATAACAATGAAAGACGAGAGTGATGGAAGAGTAAATTTCAGTTGTTCTATTTTTCGATTATACCCCCCTCTGTTTCAAATCTTTTTATCTGCATTCTTATTTAGTATCATTAGTCTTTCTAATTTAATATAATATCTTATTACATTAAAACTTAAATACTTGCACCCTCCGGGTGCATATATTTGCTAGTATATATAATGTGTATGCCAGCCATTTTGTTTTCTCTATTCCTGTTATAACCTGCATTGATTTTTATTTACAGTTTACCTTGACTTACCTTTTCATCTGCTTAACTCTTAGTTTCCTCTAAAGAATTTCTAAAATGAGGATTTTGATGAAGATAAAAATAAGAGGTTTGTTTAAAACTGTATAATGCTGCCATTATTATTATTATTATCATCAATATTACTACTACTACTTTACTTTAAAGTGATCAGTATTTGAATAGCATTAATCCTTCAGTTTTACCTGCAAGATAACTGTATAGAGAATGAAGTTGTGTGTTGTGCTGTACAGAAAGTTAAGAATTAAGATTAACACAGTGAATAAAGCAGTTTATGTAGATTGCTTTGTATGCTTTGATAATCTGTACCAGTCTCTTAACTACTGTATATAATAATGATTAAGATCTTAAAATTTTCTTAGATCTTTCAGTTGGAGCATCAAAACAGTTTTTCAGTTTTTACTTTTGGCAACTTGAACAAACTGATGAATTCCTCAAATTGGATTATTTGGATTATTATCCTCATCTCTATTGTTATATGCACAATGTTTCAGCCGATGTGCTCTCTGGCCTTTTTCAGGTGTTTCATGTTGAACTTGGGAACCTTTTCTTTGAACTCTGGAACCTTCTTGGAACTTTGAACTGAACCCTTTATTCAATCCATTGGGGTAGATTGTTCTCATTCTATTAACCATGACTGGGTACAAGTGTTAAGCTATGTTAACTATTCTTGGTCAGGATTGAACCTGCAACCTGCAACCAACACTTACAACTATATTAACTCAACCCTTATATCCATTGTGCCATGTGTCTAAATGGAAAAATCCGAGCAAATTTTGGAACCTATAAACCTAATCTTCTTTTTACCTAGAATATCTACCTTAAAGGTAGATATTGACTCATATTGCATTTTTTTTAGAATTTAATACCTAATCTAGCTTTATTAACTATTTGTTCCCATATTGTATTCATCTCTATACTTGGTTTACTTAAGAGTCTATCGTCTAACATATGAGCTGATTCTTTGAGATCTTTTTCTCCAGTGTTCTTCCCTCGAGTTGTATCATAGAAATCAATCAGACTTGCTGTTAGTTAGTTTGATTCATCCTGGATGTCTCATACTTTTGACCTTGGGCCAAACTAAGCTAAACTTTATAAATGATATTTTGGACAATCTGTTTAATGCTGTCATGAATTTCAGTTTAGTTATTCATGACTGGAGCCTATCAATGACTTTTGCTACTGATAAGTTAATAACTAGGGAGTGGTGAGCCATTGGCCATTCTTTTCTTTAGTTAGAGGATCTGGCAGTGGTAGGGAAAAGTGAATTCATGCCTTTTACAAGAGCATCAATATAAAGGTACATAGTAAAAAAAACGTCTGCAGATTGGCCTATTGCTGATATCATCTCAACATGATGGGTGTCTATCCCGTTTTTGCTAACACTAGACCAGGGAGATTTTTTTTCTTTCTAAGATGAAGTGCCACACCTACCGTCAGCTTCCATGATGATTTACTGCTCTGATCAGATTACCCAATCTATGCTACTCATGCGCTGAGTTGGTGGGAACCAGTATCAGATCCAGAACCTTGTAATTTCTTGGTGAATGCTCTACTGATTGAGCTAAATTCAAACTAATTTTCCTAATACAACTCTGATTCCCATCCAAATTATATATTCATATTTAAAGCAGTATTTATATTAAAACTTATGAGTATATCTAAAAAGTATAGTAATCTTGATTTAACTCTCATTCACTCTTTCTTTTCTTCTTTTCCTTTTTTCATTATGTTCGATTGAAACAGATTCCGCGTGCTTACCCCCTCTCTCTATTTTCCCTACTCACTTTCTTTCTTATTATATTTTTTCTGTGTAGCATATTCTTCTTGTCTTTCTTTCTTCATAATAAAAATGGAATGGTTCATTTTCATAAGAAATAAGATTTTGGCAGATTAGCGACACCAGATAATTAGGATTTACATTTTTGCACTTCATCTTGGACTATTTGGACGGTCTCATTTTTAACTAGAGGGTGTTGTTGCAAGATGATAACGGTTGTACTTTTAAGGAACACAAGTATTATATATAGATGCAACATAGCTTAGAACATGCAAATTATTAAAATTTCATGAAGTCTTTTTGAGGGTTCTGAAAATTAGATATAAAAAGCATTTTCCATATCTGAGAACCTGAAATATAGAAAAGCCATTTTGTAGATTTTCAATTATCACTTTTTAGATTAGATAAAAGTGAGTTATTTGATCACGAATTATATAAAAGAAGTGAATTTTTTTTCATAAGCACTTTTAGATATATATTTTCTGCAAGGTTTCTTTATTGATTACCAATCTTTTACTTTTCAGAAGGAACTGTTAAACTAGATTCCTGGACGTTTAATGTCTCTTTTAGAGTTTCTTTACACTTCTTTAAACCCTAATAATCTCTTAACCCATTATGCAGAAGATGTTATTAAACCCTATCAGTTCAAACTCTGATTCAATTGGTTCTTTTTAATCTGAATTCCTGAGCTAAAAAGGAACAAAAACACATTTTCTCATTCATTTTTGCATTAATGGAAATTTTGCAGATAGTTGAGTTCAGAATTTCTTGGAAACCTGCATTGAGCAGGTTAAAACAAAATGCAAAACAGAAAAGTTTTTAAAAGAAATATTATTTGAATCCTCTATTATAGCTAAGTTTAGAATAATTTACATGCAGTCTTGACTGCTTTTTCCTTTTGTTTTTTAAAGTTTAAAAATATTTTTTTCATACTCATGATACTGTAAACTTTGGAAACATTTATATATTAATACTTATTTCCTTAATTGTATGATGAAGTTCCAATTCTGGAGCTTGGGGAATGTAGTGTACTTCTTCATCACCATTACTCCCAGGTTCACTCTGACCCGGAGTAATACTACCTGTTAGGGTCCCATCTAAAGTAGACAGAAAAAAGAATTTTAACAAAATTTGTTTAAAAAAATAAGAATGAATAAAACAAAATCTATTCGGCATAAAATAACTAAATGGATTGACATGCTGTAAAACGTAACCAACCAACCAAAAGGTGTTTTCTATTAGTTAAATGATAATCAACAAAAAAAAATAGAAAAATTTGGCTAATTTAGACATTTTATCTATGGTAAAATATCACTAAAATCATGGCAACAAATATCATTATTTAACTTGCTTAAAAGCCACCATATCAGGCGGCAATTAATAGACTTCTGTAACAATGGGGCTGTAATGGCTTCACTACTCATTTAGTTTTCATTAATTCTGCATGGAATTGATATAAAAAAATAAACAACTGACTTTAAGTTACTACCAATTATTTTTTGTTTAGCTCTGGTGAGTTTGAACTCCATGGCCTTTTCTAGTATCACTTTGATTTTTATATTTTTAAAAGATAAAATCCAGTCATTTTTTGCTTTGTAAATCTTATATGATTTGTATTCATAGGTCAATATGGTCAAATATGAGAAGATTTCTTTTTTTCTGTATGGAAAGACAATTGAGAAAGAATTAAATCTTTTTTTTAAATCTTTTATTCTTGAATTCTAATCTCAGTAAAGAACTGATTACTTCCTTTTTTATGTGATGATAGAATTAAAAAAAAAATTATCTCTTAGTACACGTACAATTTCTTGTAAATAATTTTTTCCAATTGTTTCACATAGATATACCAATATATTCTAGAATCCCAACTCTCATCAGAATTTGTATCTCATATAATATAGATTTTTTTTTATTTTCATGAAGATGCACAATACTATTACTTGGAAAATTATTTAGTCTATTATATTTATTTTTATGTGTTAACTGATATATTTGTACTGGTTGATAATAAAAAGATAACTTGATATAGCATCTATCTAACAATGAAAAAAAATAATGCACATATATGAGCTGAAGCATACATATATATATATATATATATATATATATATATATATATACAGTAGCTAAAACATAGACATACATATAAACATTAGCTGAAAGACAAACACACATATGCATTAGCTAATACACAGACATACATATACACATTAGCTTAAACATACATAAACACATTAACTGAAAGACAACTATGTACATAGACACATCATATGAAACACACACATGCACATTATCTGAAACATGCACATACATAAAACTAAAACATACTCACACATTAGCTGAAAGACAAAATATGCATATACACATGTTAGCTAAAAACAAAACGTGAGCATACACATTAACTGAAAGACAACTACACACATGCACACATTAGCTGAAACAGATGCAAACACACCAGCCCAAACACACACACACACACACACACACCCCAATAAATGAAAATAATCAGTAATTTACCTGAAATCTCTAAAGGAAAGCAGAATATTATCATATCCAAAAGTTAGTTTGAGAAAAGCTTTTTTAAAGATGTATTTTTAAATACATCTTTCTAGTTTTACTTATAAGTGAATCTACTGGCAATCTTTTACATATTATTTTCATTTTATCTACACTCATGTTCCTTAATTTTATGACCGTTATCCTCTCGCAACACACTCTGGTTAAAAATGAGACCGTCTAAATCATCCAATATGAAATGCAAAAATATAAATCCTGATTATCTTATGAGTGTCTTCACCTCAGCAAAATAATGATCATTCTGTTTTTATGATAAAGAGAGAAAGGAAAGAAAAAGGACATGCTACACAAAAAAATATAAGAAAGAAAAAAGAAAAAGAGGGGGAAAGATAGAGAGTCTGTGAACAGAAGTGATAATGATAATTTGTTTCAATCGAACATAATGAAAAGATTAAAAAGAAAAAACATTGGAATAATTAAATTATCATACTGTTGTATATCCACAGGTTCTACTAGTTATTATTATTACTACTATTATTATTGTCTGACCATTATGAACCTTTAAAATAGACTTTATCAGTCAATTAAAGTGTTAAATGTCTCATTGAATTATTGCGCAATGCATAAAATGAGCGTAGATTTTTCTGATTGTTCAGGAATTATTACTTAAAGTGGTGATTTTCATCTGTAGTCTTTTTCATGTAAGTTGCATCAAAATGAATGGAAGAAGAGAGAGAGAGAGAGAGCGAGAGAGTCTGAAATAAAGCTCTGCCATTTGATAGCCATCAGAGCCAAAGAACCAACACTGAGAAGCACTTGTTCATAATGTATCAGTAACAGACAGTGATATATTCTGATTTGCATCATTCAACTTGTCCACAGTTTCATTCCTTTGGGTGACCTTTCGTTGCTGCAGTCAAACTTGGAGACTTTTAGATTATTGCAGAGAAAAAGAATTCACAGTACCATAGAGATTGGTTTCATTCGCATTTTCTTAACTTTTGCTAGACACCAAAATTGTAAAATTTGAACACCTTCATTTGGAAATTTAAACAAGGTTCTTCTAAGTGACTTAGATAAATCTGAGCTGAAGTTAAAAATTGATTTGAATTGAAATTATCTGGTGGCTAAACAGATTGATTTTATGATGACTTAAGTTTTACAGATCAAGATGTTATATAATGAATAGGGTAGCCTATTCATTTTATAATGTAGTGTAATATCTAAATTCAAAAGGTAATGCAGAAATTTGCATTAGGTGATCAGTATTCAGCTGTGTTGCAAGTTGAATCTGCTCTGAGCATCAGAGTATTGGTAGGTGGCTTATATACAGGCCGGGGTTGTTCCACTATGTATTTTGGCCAAGATCATTTCATGGAATCTGATTGGCTGCTGGTTTTCAGTGCAACACTTTGATCAATAAATACCCAACACATGGCAATGTTCTGGTAGTTAGCACAGGACTTGTATTGGGTTACAGCTTGTCCCGCTTTTATGTCTGGTAACTGGATGCTTGTTACAGCCTTCTTGTGAAGGTGTGTATGATATGTTGAATCTACAGTTGTAATTCTAAACAAGAGTCATGGAAAATATTCAGCAGTTTTATTGACAACTTCAAATCCCTTATTGACCTGGACATGATTTTCTGTTTTGTCTATCATGTCAAGTGATTAAAATCTGTGGGAAAATTTTAGCAGTTTAGTTAAGTTGAGCTTAAGAAATCTACAGAATAATGTGTCTCTCTGTGTTCTTCCCTGCACATATAAATTGATGAAAATGAAACAGGTTTTGTGTGTTCATTATTAGGAACAAGAAATAAACATAGAGAGATTCGACAACTTCAGACAAAGATGAGACTTGGGCCCCAGATGAAGAAGAGAGAACTCAATCCAATCCGGCCAGCATAGAAGTTAGAAAGAAGATAGAAGATAATAAGAATAATAAAGAAGCTTTGCAACAATGACTTCTTTTTATTGAATCGGAAATAAGTCCCTTTAAGTATTCTTTTTAAAGAAAACCTATATATAATTCATTGATTCAATGGATTAAAGTGGCAGATTCTAAGCTAGGTAGTTGCTTATAAAAATAAAATAAAAATATTTACTCAACCCATTCACTATGGGCAGGATTTGACTCAAGGTCACAAGTATGGGGCATCCACTGAGGATCAAACTCACTTTTCAGTAGTAGTGGATCTGCAAGACAAGCTTGCTAACCATTACATCATGAGACACCTTTAAAATTATTTATCTTACAGGTAGGATTTGTTACAAGTAAGGGACATCCAGCAAGGATCAAATTTGCTTTTCAGTCATAATGGATCTGCAAGACTAGCTTGTTAACCATTATACCAAGAGCCTCTGATATCATTGGTAGGATTTATTTAGCAATCAAATTAAAACAATTGTTCACTCTAATGGATACATATATAGTGAGTACATATTAACCCTTTTGCAAGCAGATGAAATGACAAAAATGTCACATTGCCTGCAAAAGGGTTAATAGCACATACAGAAATTATAAAAATGCATTGCAAATTATTTTCTTACTGAAAAGGGGTTAAGAAGATTGTGTTGTACTGATCTTCCCAGAAAAGGTGAGGTTTAAAGTCTTTAAAGAAAATCTGCATTCAAAGTTTTGAATTCAGATTAGCACTGGTGAGGAAACTTGCATCTATGTCAGCTGTGAGAGCTGTAAAATATCTTTGTCATTTTCTGACTTTATTTCTGTTATTAAAATTACAAAAAGGCAAAACTTATATAAATACTTTAGTCATATGTATAGAAATGTTATTTATGAACAAGACAGATGTAGGAAAAAATGAGACAATAATCTAATTTATCTAAACATTATCATATCCAAAAGGTTTTTAAAGACTTTTATTTAGGTACATATTTCTACCTCTATTCTAACTTTATTTTTTCAAGTTAGATACTCAGCTCATATATATGCAATGAAATTTAAGAAAAATGTGATTATCAATGGTCAGGAATTAAGTCTAGTATTACTAACTTAATAGAATTAACTTAATGTGTCCTATGATTTATTAGTTTGTTGGGATGCTGTGCAGTGGATACAGCCTATCCTCCTGACTAAAGCATCATAAGATTACCTGTGCTGTTCATGGGGGATTCAACCGGCACAAACTGTGTCATTATTGTAAGACAGAGGATTTGCATTATGACTCTGCCAACCACCATAAAAACAGGAAGTCATCTGTACTATATTACTTGGAGTGACACCATCCCATGTGGAGGAAGAAGAGAAAGATGAAGCTTTGAATTCAAACCTTTTAAACTCCACTTAAGAAATTGACCTTGTGTCGCATCCTGCTTGTGTGGGGGTTGGTATATATATATATATATATATATATATATATATGGTACTAACAACAAAAATATATGCTTGATCTGACCTATTATCAAACAGACAAGATGGTTTGCCTTTTACAAGATGAAAGAGTTCCAACTGCTCTGTAGAGAAGTATTGGATTCATGCCTTTTCACAAGGGACTTAGCGTGAACTGAACACAACTTGTTCTCAATTTCAATTAGTCACTCTCATTCTTCATGTTAATCATAAGGCTACCTATATCCCCATAATAGATCAAATATATATAATCTGAATACATTGCTAATGATTTTACTTGAGAAATGCATAGAAAATTAGGAATTAATTAATTTTCAGTGGTCAGGAATTAATTAACATATTACTGACAGAATAGGGTAAATTCTAGGTAAATTAAAAATGCAATGTTAAAAAATGAATACCATTGTACTGGGGTGGGGAAGTGAGGTTATTTGGTAAATAATGGACAGCTTTTGCCTTGTTTTCTTAATCAATATGAGCATAACAGAACTGAAAGAAATAATCTTAAACAGAAAAACACACAAATATTTACTCATATATATATATATATATATATATATATATATAATCACACAAATTTGAAAAGGAAAAAGCAAATGTGATTATAAACAAAATCAATTATATTAATACACAGTATAAATGTTTTTTTGTTCTTTTTCTTCCAACAAAATTGTCTTTTTGGCTCGGTTTCCTATTGAAGAAACAAGACAAATATTATTTCCTCTTGTAAACATATTAACTGTGATGCATATCTGTTTTAAAGAAGAACAATTTTCTTTTTTATTCCTTTGTTGTTAAACTTAAAATTTTGTTACTTATTCTCTGTCAACAATGACAGACAGTATGAGATACATAACACTAAACTTGATAATACTGATTTATATCTGTCAAGTTGCCTTACAGGTGTGTCATAATTTAAGTCCTGACCAAAAGCAAAAAGCAGTTTAAGTCTGCAACAATATTAGTAAATGACTAGAGGGATTTTTGAAGTAGAAAGGTAGGAACTTAAAATGTAGTTCTTTTTTTTTTTCTGGCAAATGTTATTGTATTCAACTTGCTGCACTTGCAATCAGAAAAATTAAAATTGTGCATCATTGGTATCTGAACCTTTCGAGTTTGGGAATTGGATGATATTGAAGTAAGTCGGTTAGACTGTCAACAATTGGTTTGAGCAATGTGACTGGCCAAGCCCAACTGCACCAGTGTCAAGACAACTGGTATTTATGGGAATTCAGAACAGTCCACCCATGCATTTGGGTGAGTCCATTCCCTGAGTCCTGATTGGCTGCTTGGTTTGTAGGGTCCTCTGTGGCTCCATAAATCCTGCCACTTTTCAGTGGTCTTTACGGCATCTCAGAATCGTATTCAGTTACGACTGTTTGCTGTCTTGTCTTGCCAATTCGACGGTAATTGGACTTAGTATTCTATAGATGAAGGGAGGGGGTAAGAAAATCTAGATAATTATGAGAGTGAGTTACTTTGTTAAAATACAAGAAAGCAGAAGAAAATTGGCTGAAATTACTAATAAATGATCTCAATGAAAATCTCTAAATACTGATGGCTTTTACTTTACCCAAAGCAAAAAGTGTATCATGTCTCCTGTCTCTTTTGTTTAAGTAGCCATTTGTAATGTGATGCATGTGCATATTTGAGTCCTTAATATTACTATCACTTATAAATATGCATGAGTTATGTACATAAAGGACTCCTCGAAAGTGATTAGTGTTATTTGTCTATAACTGTTAGAAGAGAACCAGTGTTACATAATTGATATGTAGCCTATTGTTTATGTACAGTAAGTGTTGCATAGATTTAAAATAACGGTTAATGGAAAACAAGGAAGGAATGATTGACACCCTTTGACCCAGTCTTGACTTCCTATTCTGGTTTGCCAGAGCTAAAATAGGAAGTTAGTTTTTAAAAAGTCAGATTTTGTTGAGTGCTGGGGTGAGTAAGACATATGACGTCTCTTGTACCAATAGCCAAAATCTCTATGCATTTATTTGTTGGCATGGGGTTCATAAAAATTAAATAAGAGCTTGAAACAAAAAGAAAAAACAATGTAAGACATCTCGGATCAGATCTAGAATAACGGAAGATCCAGCTAAGATTTAAAAATTCAGCCACTAGCGCTGGAAGATAGCAAGATAGAAGAAACTGAAGCTAAGTATCCAATCAAAGAAGATAAGTATACTCTATAGGTATACTATAAGCAAGACATAAAGGTATACTATATGAGATATAAGGTATGTGATACTTGGTTGGAGGGAACTTTTAGGTGGGCGAGTAAGATAAAGAAGGAAAATGAGTTCCATCTGACTTCAAGGAAAATGAGCAAGCTCTGTTTTAGAAGTGCTGTTGTGACAACAGTCAGAAAAACATGACTTTCACTGTGAAAACAAAAAGAGCTATTTCAATCTTAGGTGGCATCTGTATCCTTCACACTCAAGAAGTACAGAACATCTTCTACACCATGTATACTCAAGTAAAGACTGAATTTTGAAAATCATTTTAGTAAAGCCAAAAATTGTATTCACCATTACAGAAATATATCATGTATATACACAACGTTGATGGTTACCGGAATGAGAACAATCTACCCCCACAGATTGAATAAAGGGTTTGGTTTGAAGTTCCATGAAGACTCCCAAGTTCAACAAGAAATACCTGAAGAAGGCCAGAGGGCACATTGGCCAACATGTTGGGAATATAAAAATTAAAATGAGGACAATAGTAAAAAAAATGCAAATAATACAAATCAACTGAATTATTTTGAGAGAAATATATCAGCCTTATCCTAGAGGACAGAGCTCTATACAATATAGCCAAAAGACTTGGGAATGGCAGGTCCATAAACATTGTTTCAAGTCCCTCTCTTGATAGGAACCCTATCAAACTTATTTGAGCCAATTCAGATTAAAAAAATAATAAAAGAAATTATTGTATAGTAGAAGAGTTGTTTTATCTTTTCTGTGCAATTTGGTCAGATATCCCACAAGAGAAGATAATAATTTCTATTCTTTAGAGTCTTTGTAGTTCGCTCATGGGAAGTTCAATAAATTATAATTTGTCTAATCAAACAATCTTTAATTATTTACTTCATTGATGAAAAACCTTTGTTTCAAAGTATAAATATCTATTTACTTTGTATGATGTAAGAGAGTTACAGAAAGAGACACATCACATGAGTAACAATTTCTAATTGTGCATCCTCAAAAGGTCAAAAAATAACCAAGTTTGAGTCATTTTGAAATAGAGATACTAAATTATATTATTGATCATTAAGATAATTAAATATATCTACAAAATCTATTAGTACTTGCAAAAAGAAGAGGAATATTCATCTACTATAAGGACCTGTAGATATACTGCATATGATTTAATTATTACGTTTGATATGTTTACTTACTGAGTATAGCAAAATAGTTCGTATGTAAAAAGTATAATAACCTTGAATTCACTCTCCGACTTTTTTCTTTCTTTCTTTCTTTTCATCATGTTTGATTCAAACAGATTAGCATTATTGCTCACCCCCCTCTCTCTATCTTTCCCCTACTTTTTCTTTCTTTGATTTTTCTGTGTATCATGTCGTTTTTCTTAACTTTCTTCCTTTAAGATAAAAACGGAATGGTCCATTATTTAGCTGAGTTGACGACACTCATAAGAAATAAGAATTTGGCAGATATGCAACACCAGATAATCAGGATTTACATTTTTTCATTTTATCTTGGATGATTTGGACGGTCTCAATTTTAACCAGAGGGTGTTACAAGATGATAATGGTCATAATTTTTAGAAACATATGTATTAGTACATAGATAAATATCTATATATCTTCAGGATTTTTTTCTTTTTAAATTTAAAAAAAGAACATGATGGTTACTGGAATGAGAAGTCTACCTCCACAGATTGAATAAAGGGTTTTGTTTGAAGTTCCATGAAGACTCCCAAGTTCAACAAGAAACACCTGAAGAAAGCCACTGTTTAAGTACTAAGTAAATATATAACTATATTCAATTTTGTATATTCATTAATAAATACGATAAACTGTTGTTGATCTAGCACCAGCAGGAATTTAAGAGTGCTATAATAATAATAATAATAATAATAATAATAATAATAATAATTTTATATAAATTATCTATATATCAATATGCTTGTACCTTAGTGTGTTGCACCCTGTTGTCATCTCAGATAAATAATGACCTATTTTGATTGTGAGGAAAGAAAGGGAAGCAAAAGAATATGCTACACATCAGAAAAAATATATTATAAGAAAGAAAAGAGAAAAGGGAAAAGATATATTGTGAGCAGGAAGAGATAATGCTAAACAGATGTATATCATTTGTTTCAATGGAAAGCAAGAAGGAAAAAAATCGGGGGGGGAGGAAAAAGAAAAGATAGACTGGTATTATTCTATATTTTATTGGGCTGTTTTAAAAAAATCAAAAACAATAACAAAAACAATTGTTTTATATAAAGGATTTCCACAAAAAATTATATTCCAAATGTAGGGCTCATTGCCAACTGCATTCAAGACAATTGGATATCAAAAAATAAGTTTCAATCAGTAGTGTAGCTGGGTGAGGGGGGTCACCCAGGCATCACTTTTGGGTAACATTTATATCATACTTTCTAGAATGGTATCAAGGATTCCCACCATTTAAACCAAGATTATTATGTTTTATATATTGAACTATTTGCAGTAGCTTTTCAGTATACATATCAAAAATTCTAATAGTTAAATTATCACACCATATATCCATGAGTCTAGCTAGTATTAATAATTACCATGTTTACCCGAAAATCAGACAGGGCTTATATTAATTTTCACAAAGAAATATAACACTAGGGCTTATCTTTATGGAATATCTTATTCTTCATATATTGAAAAACGACATTAAGAAGTAAAAATTTATGAAATGTCTAAATAAACAGAAATTATGATAAATGATATATATTTATTTACCATTAACATTTTCTTTTATTTAAAAACTCATTAACGACAATTCATTTAAAAATAATCATATCATCATCCTCTGGAATGTTATTGCTTTCAATTAGGGCTTATATTTAAAAAATCACCCTAGATCTTATTTTGCAGAAACCTGGTATTTTAAGCTTATCATTAATTAATTTTCTTTTTATCTTTTTTCATATCTGTGTTAATTTAGGGGACATTATTTAAAAGTTTATCTCATAAATTTAGAAGACTTACGTTTCTGCAAATTCTGCATTCAAAACTTTTATCTGTGGTTGAACTCTGATATTTGGAGAGTATGTATTTACACAACCCCTCCACCATAGACAAGATGTGCCAGTAAAGCTGGTTTGAATTGAGTTTTCCTTTTCTTAGATTTCTTGGTTTACCAAAGTTAAAGAAACCAGTCTTACTATTTATCGATATCTGGGGAGGAAAAGTGATGGATCCATACTTTTCCCAAGGGCATTAGTGTGAACTGGATGCCAACAGCCTCATTCAGGATTTGAACTCGATTAGTCCATCATAAATAGGATGTGCCAATAAAGCTGGTTGGAATTGAGTTTTCATTCTCTTAGACTGGTTGCTTACAAAGGCTAAAGAACCCAATCTTTCTTACTATTTATCCATAGCTGGGAAGAAGTGATTGATTCTTACCTAGGGTATTAATGCAAACAGCCTCATTTAGATTTGAACTCTGGATGCTGATTCTATTTCCTATAATGCAAAGCATTGGGTTGTGTGTCTCTATTTTATATTCCAGTCGATTGTAAATCTGGAAGTAGATAAATGAGATCATCATCATGTTGTACTAGTAGCATGGATATCCATGAAAATCTCTTGCCAACCATCCCTATCACTCATTGTATCCAGGAGGTTCTTTGCACAGCATCCAGTATCAGCACAGACCTATGTATGGCTTAGCTTAACAGCCTACTCTGGCATGTACATGTGCTAGTTTCCATAGGAGAACGTCACTTATAGGAGTTTGTCCTTACTTCTCCAGCAATGTCCAGCATGTTTTGTTAATCTTACTTAGATGGTTTGTGTGATGGGGCAAGTGAACATACAGCTGCTTTCTCATGTGATATTTTTCCTTAAGTCATTTAAGATTGCACTCAGCATTTTTGTGTAGTTCCCATCAGCTTATTCTCTAGGTGATTTGTTAGGGTCCGAAATAAATGAGATAAGATGATTTTACAAGGGAATTAATAGCAAGAACATAAAGATTTGTGTAGTGTTCATTCTACAGAACAGTTATTTTAGCAACTATGAATAATCTTGTTGGTCTTTATTTCAATATGTATTGTGTGTATGAAGACTATATATTATGCATTACACATTGGAATGTTTTACAAATAAGCATTTTAATTATAGAATTTTCTTAGTTTCACTTATTTGAAGAACATTGAATGAACACATGCAAATGTTTTTATTATATAGCAATGGTGATTGGCAATTGCATTGTTATCAGAATAACACAAAATACTGTTTGTATTCTCTTCAGTTTTAGAGCTAAACTCTACAATATAGGAGCAACAAAAAATAAGATATTTGCAATGTTTTCTTTTAATTTGAAATTGATAGAAGAACGACGAGGAAAAAATATACAAAATTGAAATAATCAGATTTACAAAAGGTTTTTATTTAAACCATTTGTTTATGCTTAGCGTTGAACATTTCTTCATTGATGACTCTACATAAACATACATACACACCATCAGAACACGTGTGTGCATATAACTATCTATGTATGATCTATCCATGTGTATTGAGCCTTTTTGTATGTGTGTATATAAACCACACACACAGACATCTACACTCAAACCCATAAAAATACCCTATGTGAATATTAGTGTATAAATGTTATATATATATATATATATATAGATTGGTGTGGGTGTTATATTTCCAAGCAGATAGTGTTCAATATCATTGATATAGCATTTATATTCAAGGTAGCCTGGACGTCGAGTTAACACCTGGTTTTCAGACAATATCACATAGGAAAGAAACTGTCACTAACCATGTTATGACTCCATATACATGCTACCTTAACTCAAATATATGTGTTCGTGAGAGGGAGCACAAGTATTCACTAGAGAACATAAAAGAAATTGAGAACAACTTTGGTCACATACATCAACTGGGAATAAACTTGTTTAAACAAGAAAAAAATGAGAGGATTTGTATAAATATGTGTGTGTGTATATATATATATATATATATATATATATATATATATATATATAGTGTGTGTGTGTGTGTGGATGTATACCTTTGATAGCAACTATTGTTTTCATATTGAATAGAATGTTATGTAATATCTTTGTCAAGATGAACATGCTTCACCTGTTCTATTCACACATGTCTGGATGCAACCATAGTGTGAAAAGAACAATTCTAAAAATGTTTATCACATTCACATGCAACCTGTGACAATACGAGTATGATTTAGAGAAAAAAATCTTCATTAGCATTAATGATGACCGTACATTCTGTTGATGAGGGGAAAAATTAAATCTGGTCTAACTTCATTTCAACCAAGTATAGACATGAGTTCATCATTTTTTGTTTTGTTTCGGACCTTTATTTTTACTCTTACTTCAACACTTAAAAAAAAAAAAGAAGTTTTCATTTTCTGTATATTATATAACAATTTTCCTGTGAAAGTGGAAATGTATAGTTATTCACTAAAATTTGCTTTGTTGGGGTACAAGGCCTGATATATGTCCCCAATGTTGACACCTATTGGCTGTGGATGGAACCCTGGTGGCTGAGCTGTCCATGATATGTAACACTCCCTTACTTAGTCCCAACCCTAGTGCCCTTATGGCCCAAAATATTCCCACACTCCACTTAAGAAATTGACCTTGTGTTACATCCTACTCATGCAGAGGGGGTGTTCCTTGGTAGCATTTATTTACAATGTTACACATGGAACATCTTTAAAATAAAATTCATATACCAAGTATATTGCTGGTATTATTGGATCATATATTAAGTCTATTCAGTTCATTATTTATTGTTAATCTTTCCATTAATTTTTTGAACAATCTATTAATCATTTTGCTTCACTGATTTCTATCTTTTTAAGTCCCTTTTATTATTCTCTTTTCTTAGAGTTTTATCCCTCTCAACAAAAGACTCTCTTTGCCTTTTATAGTTTTTCAGGGAATTGATTTCTTTTTCATTAATAAATTCTCTAAAGATGAGACTGGTAATATGAATATACAATATTTGTTGAATATGATGAATGAGCAAAAACTTCAGAGCTAAGCTGTAAACATTTTTGCATGAATGCTGTACCTCTTCACTTCACTAATTTCAGATACTGTTTTTTTATTTCATTTTATTTATTTATTTTTTTTGTCAATAGCTACCTTCAAATGGTTATCATCATATGGGGTTACAAGAGTTTTTGTGTTTTAAGGTTTAAAAGGTGGCTGTGGTTATTCCTGGTGCGTGTTCCTAGGGTTTTCTTTTAACTCCATCTTATTTGATGGTCATGCTGAAAAGGAATTCACGGAGAGAAAAGTAAGACACAAAGACAAAAGGTAGTTTAAGAATTTAGGTTTTATTCATGGGTCATAGACACCATATGGCAAGGAAAATTCTTCCTGGTCAGTAGTAATGTCTAGACACCATTAAGGCCTAAACTTAAATGACCGAGAGATTATCTTGTGAGTTGGAAGTGGGTCGTTTTTTCCGCACATGCTTGGAGGGTTCTTCCGGTGAAGGCTTGTGGGAGTTTTTTATTTTAATTTTATTTTAATCCCCACAGTCATTTTTTTTTTGTTCCAGAAGGAAGTCAGAGTAAACAATTCATTTATGCTGCCATCATACACACATCATCATTTTATTTGCTTTGTAGTGGTTCATTATGATGTTGCCTTATGATCTCTTGTACATTACACTGTTGTGAACTATTCACTTTTCATCACCTTTCACAATTCCAAAATAAAATTTGAAAGGAATAAATAGGAAATACTAATATATAGGAACAATTTTTTTAAAAAATCAAACCAAGTGTGATTGCATGAGAAGAGAATTTTTTATTGATTATTTAAGACCTTTGTGTGCAAATTATTGGGATTACATTGGAATACCTTAAACTATGTAACTGTCTGCAAATAAATTATTATTGAATGATAATAGTTGCTTGAACCCATATAGTTATTTGTATTAGAAATATTTGGTATTATACAACTGAATGATAATTAGTTATATATGTATATTTGCTATTATATTACTGCAAATTATTTGTATTAAATTGAAATAATTGATATTATATAACTTTGTAAAAAATGTGCAATGGAATAATGAAAATACAGTTAGGATTACAATCAAACATTTACAAAGGAATCAAATTTCAGTATTAAATAACCCATGAGGAGTTTATATGCAGTTAAATAATTGTTGTTAGCCCAATGGGCTGCCGGACAGTGAGGAAGTCAATTTCCTTTTCACTAACTAGTGCTAGACCAGGGAGATTGTTTTTTTTTGTTGTTGAGGTAGAGTGCTACACTTAATCACCAACACCCCATTTTACCACACAGATCAGATTACCCAATCAGTGCTACTCCTGTACTGAGTTGGCAGGGACTGGTATTGAACCCAGAACCTCACGATTCTAAATCAGGTGGTCTACCGACTGAGCTAAACTGGATCCTTGCAGTTAAATAAACTAAACACACACACACACACACACACACACACACACACACATATATATATATATATATATATATATATATATATATATATATATTATGGAAATCTAATATTATTTGATCTAGTAGAACCAAGTAATAAAATAACTTGCTTTACATCAATATAAAAAAAATGTTAATTTTCTGCTTGTCTTTATCATGTGTCATGCCATAACCTGTTTTCCCTGTCAACTTTGTACATGAATGTTACCAAAACCAAATGATGTTAGGGGAATGATACAAAACTTATAATTTGTTTTGTGGTTGTATCCATGGAAATGTTCAACGTTTCTTCTCAGCAATGAAATATCAGCACAATGGGTGTTATGTATGGGTTTTCACTATTGCACCATGATCAGCAGAAAATTTGCATGAAGCTTCACAAGTTGAATTGTACAACGAATACGATTCAGGGTGAGAGAGTGAGAAGATATCTTTGTTATTTGCAGATGAAAGATGGATCTATCATTCTCTTCTTAACCTTCTTAGCATTGTATATGTTTGGACTTGTATTTCTAGGTAAGTTAGCATTAAATTACATCTCTCCTCTTGGCTACCCATCTCTTTATCAGTGGTCATGCTGGGGATGAGTGTCCATTGTTGTTAGGGATAGTCATGATAGATACAAGAATAAATGACATTTCTCCCGAACATTTGCGGGTGAAAACTACTAGTAGCTCTGCCTCTTTTTGATTGCAAAAATAAATAATGTCGTATTTGATTGTTACTCGTCTTTCAAACTTGTCGCATTTCAATTTGAGCTCGGCAATGTAAACCAGATACAAGTTAATAACTACTTCTGAAACCATAGACAATAAAATTGGACAACTTCTGTGATAGAAAAATAATTAAATTAACAAGAAAATCTGTAATGAAACTGGCTACGAAACTGATCACTGCGGCTATTGTTTTTCACTCGCATCTATACGAAAAACCTAATGAACTTTACAAACTTGCTAAAAATTAATCCAAAACATTGTCTTTTAAAATTAAAATGTAATTTACTGAAGAAAGAAAAAAAAATGATTGATTGATTTTTAGCAAGTTTTTCTGTTGGTCAAATGTGCATTTAAAATTCTCTAGTTGCAAATAGTTTCTCTTGGAATGTGCATTAGCAATTCAAAACTGGTGCATAGCTCATATATTGAACACCGGAAAATCTCTTTGACCACATTATTAACTTATTGTTAATGGAGAAGACACATTTATATTCTTTTAAGATGATCTGATTTATGAATTGAACATTGTTGGCTCATAATATTTGACTGTATATACTCGAGTATCATCCAATATTATCCAGGACTATTTGTTGATTTTTTTCAGCTGGAATTTTTAGGCATATCTGTTAGACTAGGCCAACTATTTATACACATAACGTTTGTATCTTGTATTTGGTGCAACTCCCTAATATTAGTTTAAAATTTAGGTTGATTGGATTTTACGGCATGTCAACTATTTTTTTAAACACATATTTTGTACTCATTTTCTTCTATTTAACCTGTAGATGGGACACTAAACGTATTACCACTCCAGGTCAGGGTGGAACTGGATGTAATGGTGATGAAGGGGTACTTCACACTCTCCAGAGCTGTAGAATTGGAAATAGATGCAGTTTAACGTCATACCCAAGACACTAAGACCTTCACCAACTGCCTTTTAGCACAAATATGATAAAAAGGGTTTAGCAGTAGGATTTGGACAATCAAATAGGTGCTAGGATTTTACATGACCAACTGATTGATTGGAGGGGCATCTCCATCCGCCCATCAAGCCAGATTAAAGGTGAGTGTTACATGTCATGCACTGCTCATCCACTATGATTCTGTCCTTAGGCATCACGGGTCACTACCTACGGCCAACAGGTGGCCTCATAATGGGAGGGGGGTCTAACAAAGGTGCAGTCGGCTTATTCTATAGCCCCAGCCAACAGGGGAATTAAAATTTAAGTCCCAGAAAGTCGTATGATATACTAGTATATACATTAGTTTAAAATGGTAGAATTTTTTTATTGTTACATAATTTTGTAAATTTTACTAGAAAGATTTTTTTTTAACTTTCTTTCACTTAAAGTTTTTATTTTTTTATGATTGCAGTTAATATCAAAATTAGCTACAAGACTATATTCAAATTGTGTAATTTTTATATTTATTTTTTCAGTGGTACTAAGTTTAATCCAAGTTCAAATAAAGGTAGGAAGATTGTTATTCCAATCATCTAAATAAAAAGGGATTACCTAGAAAATCAGCATCTTTAATTTTGGATTTTTACCTTAGTTTGAACCCTGGCAGCAGATATTAATAAGAAGGTTTATGGCACAACCACACTGTGTGAATGTTCATAAATTCTGATTGGTTGAGTATGTATACAGGCATATCCAGCAGTTTTGAGGGTTTCTTCAACAAGATAGATCTATTTTCGCCTCACACCCTCTAGGTTATGTTATTACATGTTTTTTACAATTATTTCTACTTTGAAAGGAATAAAAAAAATGTATATATTTATATCTAAAGTTACCACAATCAATAACATAATGGTGGCTAAATAATTATTGCATTATTCATAGCTATGCTATCTTGTGCTTGCAAAATAGCCAATATAAAAAAATTTTTTTGTTTTATTTTTTAAGATAGGTTTTTATAAAGATAAATAAAGAAAAGTAGCTTGACTAATGTAGCAACCAGTTAAATTCTTGCATTTCTTTTTCTCTTTCTTATCTGGTGCATATATATATATAAAAAAAACACCATTCAATGCACATTGAGATTTACTCAGCCAATAATGTAAAGGCAAAAAGGTATAATTCCATCAAACTGCAAGCTTTTGGGATATTCAGAGTTAAATTCACAAATAAAATGTAAAAAAATAAACATGGATTTCTGAGCAAAATAACTGAAATTTTGTAGCCAATTGTTATTCGGATAGAATTCTGTATCTACTTATGTATGTGGGTGTTGTGTCTGCATTATCAAATAACAACATTGAAATCCAGAAGAAAGGTTAACATAGGTTTATTACCCTTTAGTACAAAAGTTATAAATCAGATAGTTCAATGTGCAGCTCTTTAACAAATGTAATTAAATCTCTGTAACAAGACTATCTATTACTCAGCCACTTCCTCATGTAGTCTGTATAATTTATGTGTTTTATTGGACAAGTCCAACTTTCTTGTTGGGGAAAATCTCTTCCCTTACAACAGTGAGTTAAAAGAAAACTCATCCTGTAACCTGGTTTGGTCATGGGACCGCTTCTCCTATAAAAAGTCTTGGGTAGGAATAACTGGTGGAGCCCATCACTTTACATGTCTACAACTGGTTTGAATTCAATTTTCTTTCTCCTAGACTTGTTGCCATGCCAAGGCTAAAAAGCCCAGTCTGTTCTGTCCTTCTATTTACCCATAGCTAGAGGGAGAATATTGGTCATACCTTTTCTAAGTGTAGTGAGTTCTATCATGGTGTAATGATTAGGAAGCAGATCCATTACAACTGAATAGCAATTTTATCCTTGCTGGATTCCTCATACTTGCGACCCTGTGTCACATCCTACCCATGACAAATGGGTTGGATAAATACCTAACTTTCCTTCTGTGAAGCACAAACAACCAGGTTCAGTATTTGAGTTGAGGTACCTGAGTCTGTCTCGTACAGCTATAACCACTACACCAGGAGTGTAGGTTATATAAGTAATAACATACCCTTTCTTTCTATTCCCCTTTTCACCCTTAGGGTGAGTGAAGCCATCAGCTTCCTTCAATCTTTAAGGCAAGTCAAGCTACTCAGCACCTACTACAATAGAAAGATTTGCCATTTTTTTCAGTCATCTACTTATCAAGTGAAAACCACATTGTTAAGATTCTGGTCGCCATTTTAGGCATTTAGTAAATGGTAAATCCAATGGTAGAAAAAAGTGTAGCTCCTTGTAGCAGAAAGTATTCCATGTAATCTACCCCTCTGTAGGTCTTGATTTCAGGACAAATACCAACAACTTTAAATGTGTTCTATATCATATCTGATTGGCTAATTTTTTACTGGAAATGCATGCTGCAGATTTGGGCAAAGGTCATAAATATGAGTGGGAATTTGGCATACATCTTATAGCCATAGATAATCCAACTAGCTTACACAGGTCCTTTTTGTTATACTTTCTGTAGATCATTTTTGTGTAATGTAGTCTTTTTGTTACATAGGTGTTCATTCTCATTTTTTTTGGCTTATTAAATGTTATCATACTTAAATTCTTTTTATTGTATACACTTTATATATTCTCATGTAAGTAACATTCCCTTTCACTGATATTTACCCCATTGTCCACAAAACATCAAGTGTCCCATGTGTTAACAAGCAATGAAGAATCTTTCAACCTATCACTACATTGACTGGGGTTGGGGGTAAAATCATAACCTTGCTACTGAGCTAAACCTTTTCTACCTATTTATTCTTACCCAGCAGGCACTTCTACAGAAAATCCAATATATGTCAACTTTTGGTTAATTACTGTCAAAGATCTATCATATATTTGGTAACCTCTTTCGAGAGCTATCATATTTTATTTGCTCCTTTTTCCAATTGAAAATCTTGAAGCTATGATCATGTCGAAAATGTTTTTCATATACTTTTGTATTCTCTGCCATACAATTTTGATTTTTTTAAAAGTGTGAATTTGAGTATGTGTTTACACTAACCTCTAACACAAATATGTCGGGAACTAATCCTGTAAATAATTAAAATACTTGAATAGGAACCTTGTATGGTATAATGGTCATTGAACTAGGCTAGCAGACCATTGTAGAATTTTGTATCAGATGATCAGTTTTCACCTGTATTGCAAGTTGAATCTGCACTGAGCATCAGTGTTGGTAGGTAGTTTATATACAGGTTTGGGATGTGCTACCATGTAGCTCTATAAAAAGCCAATTACTGAAGGAAGATTTTTTTTCCGTGTTGTAGAATACTGTTAATTGTTATTCTGTGTTACTTTCACCCTTAGCCAGGATTGAACCTGCAGTCTGGAAATGACTGTTTCAGATTGTTAACTATTGGACAGTAGAACAGTCAAACACCTCCTCAGCTTAATGGACTCTTCCTGGCAGTAGTGATTTTTAAGCTGTTATAGTGGGTTCATTAGAGAACTAGTAACTGCATGGTTAGGCTTGGCCAGTCACATTGCTCAAACCAATTGTTGACTGTCTAACTGACTTACTTCAATAGGTGTTCTAACTGAAACCAGGACACAAGTTTGTACTGATTGTGTTTAGAATAAAAAGAATGTTACAAATGTTTTCCAGGCTTTTATGAGCCAAGTAATTGCTGAAGTGAGTAAGTTAGTACATTGTTTAATTGAACAACAACCACTAAGTAAGCATAAGTGAATTTGTACAAGAAGCTGTTGGTATTTATAGCAATCAGGAATATTCTATACTTGCATCTGGGTGATACCATTCCTTAAGTCCTGATTGGCTGCTAGTCTCTGTGGTTATAGGGCTTAGATATATAATCCACCATTATACACTATGCTTGGGGCAATGCAGGAGCTATATTGAGTTATGGCTTGCTTACTGCTTTATCTGCCAATTTGACAGTAATTGGAATTGCAATGGTGAATATTGCTTCTACAGAAATCACAACCTAGTTAGAGGATTATTCTGATTTAGAAGGCAACTATTTTTAATACGGATCCCTTATTTTGAAATATGTGCATGTTTTGATCAGTACATTTGATCAACTCTATTACCTGTATGTTTTAATCTTCAGCAAATTGAAGCGCATATTCAAGAGATTGTAATTTTATCTTCCATTAGTGTATTTGAATTTTATGGTTATTTCTATTCTATAAATCTAGTTTTAAAAATCCTTTGTCATTTTAACTTGACATTTTCTTATTTCAAGTGACAGTGAGCATGCTTTGTATTATAACATTATCACAAGAAATAATATTGTTATTTTAACTTCTGGTGATGTAAGTAAAGTAAAGTTGTGCGGGGGTGGCCTAATGTCAGTACCAGCCAATCAGCGAGGGAGTCTATCCCCTTTTCATTAGTGCTAGACCAAGGAGATTGTTTTTGCATCTGAGGTGGAGCGCCACACCTACCATCAGCTCTTACTTTACCGCACAGATCCCTGTGCTACTCATACGCTGAGTTGGCGAGGGCCGGTATCGAACTAAGAACCTTGCGGTTTCTAGCCAAACGCTCTACCGACTGAGCTCAGGTGATGTAGAAAAGTATTATACACAATATCTATCTATCATACATATATATAACAGCTGACAGGTCTCAGATCTAATATACTAGCTGAAAAGATATTATTACTATTATTATTATTATTATTATATTATTATATATCTGTATATATAAGCTACTCACACATACTACTTTATACATATGGATAATACAAAGTATGGGTTCAAGAATTTTGGATGCAGCTATAATGAATAGGATGAAGAAAAACCTTGTAAAACATATTTTTTTCTTTTTTGTTAGAAATCTTTTCGACTTGTCGGTTGATTTGTTTAGATGCTGACAATTCAAGCAGCGATCTTTTTTTATAAAATCTCCATTAGGGCTGATAGACCCAATAGGATTCTAGACAGATACACATTTCAATCTATGCTTTCTAAAAATTTTGACTGTCTGGCTCGCTAAAAGTGTGGGTTTTATGACATTAATGTTAAGATGTGGAGAATAAGGTGCATCTCTACTGAGGCCATTATAGCTTGTCTGGTTGTCGAGGTCAGAAATTAATGCTTTATTATGTGACAAGTGTCACACATTGACTTGAGTTGTAGGCCACATGCCTCAAGTATTGAGAGGGCAATAGACAACACTGAATGGCCTGATAAGATATGGTCAAGTTGCAGAGTGGCCTAATGAGTTCTTGAGTGGTCATCTCAGGCACTGTCCTCGAGCAGCCAAAGTCTGTCTGATATCAGCTTGCATCTAAAAGGCACTGACAGGTGTATGATTGTGTGCTGTCTGTTTTTGATTCTAGCTTTAGAAACATTAGCTATCTTTCAACAGGGGGAAGGTTCTGTTGTTTTCTGGATTATCCTGTGTGGTTTGTGATTAGGGAGAGATGATATGGTGTAGAGTGGAAATCTTAAAAGTGGTTAGGATTAATAGCATCACTACTAACTACATGAAACAGTCTCTTCAAATATCTCTTGAGATGAAAGCATCTTTTAGAAATTTTCTTTCTTTTTTTATCATTCTTGTATTTGTTTACCTTCTTGAACAATGCTTTCAGCTTTCAAGTGAAGGTAATAATTTCTGGTGGAGTGGATAGAAGTACTGTAGCGCACTGACTTTTAACTTGACACATCTTATTATAATGGAGATTTTGTGTCTTTCTGTCTGTCTGTAACCGAAACTACATCACTGATTACAATAATTGCATAAGTTTATCAATGAGTATTTAATTTATAGTCAAAATCATTAACTCATAGAATAAATCTTATTTATTAACGATGTCTCTATGAAAGACCCAAACTATATTTGCCTCAAAATCATCCCTTGTTGTTAGTGCATTTAAAATCCTACAATGTGTGTTATATATATCACTAGGAAATAAAGGTTTATATAATACATGGTATGGTTAATTTGCATTATGGTTTTAACAAAAGAGAGTTTAATAAGTAATTAATTGGTGTTATTGATCTCTAATATTGTTGTGTTATTCTCCAACATATTAAAATAATCCCTATGAATTATTTTATATAGAAAGCAATTAGAATATGATTAAAATAAGTGTAATCTTTTTATAGGCGTTCTTATTTAATTTGGTTAGTCTTTCTAATGTATTTCATTACATTAAAACTTTAATAGTTATACCCGGAGGGGTGTGCATATTCTTGCTATTAGTGTTTAAGAATAATTGTTTTTCTCAGTACCTTTGATTTCAAGAAACTTGCAGACTGATTTCAAAGTCAGCAAGGAGTATAAACATAAATTGTCAGTCTGAAGTTCTGTTGTTACATTAAGTTTAAGAGGGGACTATACAGAATCTTGCAAAGTTTGATTGTATACAGACATTTGAAAAGAAATCTGTTGACAATAATCAAGGAAGACATAAAAGTAAGTATTAAAAGAAAAAAATAAGGAAAGAATGAAGAATTGAAAAATAAAATTGAAGCAATATAAAACCTGATAGGCGAGGAAATTTAGTATAAATTGCACTGGCTTTATAAAAAAAAAAAACCTTTCAACTCATGTATATAGCTGTACTTAGTAATGCTTGTATTAAGTTCCTGATCATTGACAATCTTTCTGATTTTTAATGCATTTTTATTGTGAAATGATTTGCTATAGATGTTCTTAGTAAAAATCACTAGCAATACATATCTATGATAAAAATTGGTAACAATGAATTTTCATATTAAAAATCAGTAATTTATTATAAGGATTTTTTTTATTAAACTAAGAGTGTATTGGAAAGTTCACTGGAATATTCTGATGAGTTGTTGCATTTTTCATTTTTAAATCTATGTAATAATCTGCATATTGTATTTTTTTATGATCATTTTTATTCTGTAGGTTTCAAATAGCCCTGTTGGTAGGATATAAGAAAATACCTATTTACCCAGGGTAAGTGTGATGAATGATCTTACTTACCTCCGGCAAAATGCATCTGCTTAGCTTGTTAGGTTTTACCTGAACTAAGCTAAAGAAGCATAGTCGCCATTGACAAGCAGATTTATAAGGTGTGGTCTCGTTCGTGGCGTGAGTATAGCGTCGCCCATGCAAATTATGCTGACAGTATAAAAGAGCTCTTTTTTTGCCAGAAAACGGCAGCAATCGATGTAGGAGGAAAGACTGTAAGCGTGACGTTATTTCTACTAGAACTCACAGTAAGAAAAAGAAAAATGCAATGGAACATTGAAAATATTGTTATTGCAATCATTTACAGATTAATCAAATTTTGGCATTAGATAACCCATAAAGCATTAATATGCCATTAAATAAACCAAATTTGAATTTTATTTTAATGGTATTTCATTCTCCCTTCAACAATGTCATATAACATGCTAAACCATATTATGTAATATATAGCTGTGAGTGTGTGTCATTCTTATAACAATTGCCAACTGATATAATCATTGTGAATCTCTTAGAATATTTATCTAAAAAGAATATCTAAAGTATAAAGTGTCATAATGATTAATAGCATTGAAAAGGAAATTGGCAAACTGAGCTTAAATTCTGGCTGTTGTGTTTCAGTTTTTATTTCTATTTTTTTTATTAATACCTTTAGGAAAAGGTATGAACCC
Organism: Doryteuthis pealeii; assembly: GCA_023376005.1. Classification (NCBI taxonomy): domain Eukaryota; kingdom Metazoa; phylum Mollusca; class Cephalopoda; order Myopsida; family Loliginidae; genus Doryteuthis; species Doryteuthis pealeii. Next base: position 116,556,674 of record CM042138.1, read on the forward strand.
ATTTCTCCCTTTCCCTTTGAAGGCTTCTACACACTTGGAATATTGGGATAACTATCTATTTCCTCTCTAACCCAGAGAACATACCAGTTTTAATAGTTAACAAACTAGGCTAGCAGATCATTGTTAGTGAGTTTGATTCTCACTGGGTAGTTCATACTTCTGGCTTTGTACCAAATCTAGACAACTTAGAGCAAAGCTTAGGATACATCTTCCTGCAAATTTATAATTATCTTAATCCAAGACATCAATCCTCTTTGGGTACTATTGCTTAATATTAAAAAAAAATTTTGTTATGTCCTAAGCTTTTTTTAGTCTGACACATAAGCCTCCAGTTGCCCTTCCTTTTGCTCTTCCTAAATGGTCATTACTTAACTTTGGTGATCCAATCAGAAGCAGTGCTTTCAGGGTAACTTTACCATAATTCAAGTAATTTTTAATGTTATTTGTCTGTATTTTTAGATGAGGCTTTATGTGAATAATTTGAATTTTTCAAACAGTTGCCCTCATCTTTATTATGGTATGTATAAACACAACCTTTTAGTCGCTGTATCCTCTGGCCTTCCTAAAGTGTTCCCTGTGTATCTGAGTATAGTAATGATCCAACCTTGGAAATCATTTTTAATAGTTTGACAGTTGACCAAACAGGTGTCAAAGAATTTTTGAATATCTCATTCAAAAGATGATGTCATTAATAGGCATGCAAAAACAATGTCATGTTTTGAATAAGATCTTCAAAATTTATTTGGTCAACTGTCAAACCTATTCAAAATGATTTCCCAGGTTGGATCATTACTATGCTCGGATACACAGGGAACAACTGAGGAAGGCCGGAAGATATAGTGGCTGAAATGTTGTATATACATACCACTATAAAGATGAGAACAACAGTAAAAAAAAAAATGAAAATGAGTAATTTTCCCTGTTAATATTTTCTAAGATTCTTGTATGATTGTATGCATGTGTTTGATTCAAGATGAATTTTGTTGAACTATTTTTATTATTAGATGTTTTTTCTGCTGTTAAGATTGAGAACTGTGTCAAAGGAGGGGGAAACATCTCTTAGATCAATTGTTTGGGCTTTTTTGCCATTACCTAATCATGATTGTATTCAGTGTGCTATTTACCTGGGAGATTTAGAAAGCATTTTACCTGGGGGAGCACAAAAAAATAATGACATTTAAAAACATTTGATTTTTTTTCTTTAATGAAATTAAAGAAGACAAAATTGAAAACTCAATTTTAATTCAATTGTTCAACTGTTGGTTTTTGCTTTTGATTTGCCCAAGTCCATTGGGATTAGTTAACTAGCACATGTTTATACATATATACAGTTTGTTATTCTTAGAAAATCCTGACTATATAAATATACATATCTAATACAAATTATTTCTAGATAATCCATACTTGAACCTATTATAATTTGTGTATATGATACTTATTCATGTATAACCCACTCCCTCTTACTATGGACTACAGAATTCTGGACAAATATTTATTGTGTATAATATCCACTGGCTTTTTAGAATATGTAGCAGCTAAATTTAACCTGATAATTTTCCGTTTATGCTGAAAGCACCAGTGCCTGCAAGATCAAACAAGTTAAGCAGCAATAAGCCTGTTCAATACTTAATTGGGTGACCACTTAAGCAAAAGCAAGAACTGTACGCAACCTGAATCCTTTGTTTATCAAAATAACTTGATTCTGTGTTAAATGACCCAAAAATGGTTGGTAAAACAAAACAACTAGAGCAAACTAAACTTAACCCAACTTTAGAATTTGTTCAACTTTTTATTGGTTGATACTGATTAAAAATAAAAATTCATATAGTTTACATCATCTTGAAACACAAAATTCACACAGTATTTAGAGCAAATACACAGATATATTCATACAAAAATGCAACAAGGTTGCGGCAAAAATAAGCTTACATTAGTAGAAACAAAATTTATAAACAAATACACTCAAGTGGGTATTTCTGTGTATCAGTATAAAATCCATTAGTTTGGACAATAGATATAACCAATTTTCAGTTATCCCATCCTGAATTTGGTGAGGTATATGGTCGAAAAAAAAAAAAAAGGCATGTATTTCTCAATTATAATATGTATCCCAAACATTTGTGCTTAAAATATGGAAAAGTGCATCTTAATACAAAAAGAATTACAATAACATTTTAATTCCCCTTCTGGTTGCCAGTTATTCATGCCTTTTTTGATTTGGCAATTCTCGTGTGTGGCATAAACTGGTGGCCCAGTTTTAGAATTTTGCCTCTGCATTCTGTTGTTGCTGGCTCAATCTCCAGTGGGGGAGTTCACAGTATACCCTGCTGAGCAGACCTAATAGGTCAAAATAGCTGTTCAGTGTTTCAGTATGTCTCACACATTGTTTGCTGAATTTTCTGGTCATGATAATTTAATTATATGTATAATTTCCTCTATCTATATATCTCTTTTAAAAAAGAAAGATAGGTAAAAAATTTACCTATAAGTCTTGCAGATCCATTACAACTTGATAACAAGTTTGATCCTTGCAATGTCCCATACTTATGATCTTGCATCAAATCCTACTTATGGTGAATGGGTTGGGTAAATAATCTTTCTTTTTTCTTTTTAATTTTTTACCTTAGCTAAAGTTGTAACAATAAAGTTTTGTTCTTTGAGAAATTTAATCAGACTTCTAAGGGATAATTTTGATATTTCAGACTATTATCGTCATCTTTATTGTGTTATGAATAAACACAATCTTCAGGCCACTTTAACCTCAGGCTCATGGTTTCAAAGCTGAAATCTTCACTTCTAATTCAAGTGGCTCTTAGTAGCATAAACACCACCAAACATATTGACAGAAATATGATTAGATATCATAAAAATAAAATGGAAAAAAAATTACATATTCTAAAATGGAAATTTTATATACAGACAAATACTTTTAAAGTAGTTAAAAGTTTTTTTGTTTTTTTTTAAATCAGAAAAAAAGAAGCGTATCCACAATATGAAAAGATAAGTAAAGACAGATCCATATTTATTACCTATATTTCTGCTGAGTGACCAATATTGCATTCTTTGTAAGAAAAAAAAAAATCAATAATTTCAACTCTATTTGTTTGCTTGTTTTTTAATGAGTTGCTGCTGCTACTTCTGCTTATTTTCTAAATTGCCTATGAATTAAATTTTCACTAAAGATTGAAACTGGAAGTTGAGGGAAAAAAGGTATCATGGGGGGTGGGGAAGGAAAAAGAGAACAAAAAAAATATATATAAGGGTTGACGACTAAGAAAAGCTTAAAAGGGAAGGGTGGGTGAGTGGGTAATAAGGGAAATTACTCATTCAGACTTGCAGATATTGCCAATTCTATTTTCTATTACCTGTATTTCCATCCCACCTTTCTTAGTCTCCTTCGGTTCTGTGTAGAAACATATTTTATGTCTATGTATTTATTTATAATAGGGCCTATTTATATCAAGTGCTTGAATATATCTATAAAGTTTATTCCTTGGACAGACAAGAAATATAAACACTAACATGGCTCTGTGTGGGTGCCTTTATATTCCTTTTTATACGAGGTGTGTGGTGTAATGGTTAGAGTCGTAGAAAATGGATTCAGCAGTGTGAGTTCAAATTTTGGACGAGCCTGTTTTTATTTTCACATGGCCCTAATACCGTTGGGAAATTTATGCATCTAACTACTCTACCTCCAGCTATGGGTAAAATAGGACAGACATAGCTCTTTGTTAGGTAACCAGTCTAGGAGAAGGAAAATCTGAATTCAAACCTGCTTAACTCTGCTTAAGAAAGTGACTTTGTGTCACATCCTACTCATGTGGAGAGGGTTGGTAAATATATATAAACACACATAAATGGAAAACTATGTAAACCAGGTTGAGTGCCAAGGTCAACTCTGGCCTTTCTGGGTAGTACCTGTTTGGGTCCCATCTATAGGCTAAGTTTTAAAAATGTGTTTAAACAATTTGAGTTAAAAACATTTTTTTGAATACCCATCAAGAATGAATAAAAAAAATGTTTTTGGCATAAAATAACCCAACAAGGGTTGACATGCCATAAAACCCAACCAACAACGTAAACCAAACCATAGAAATGATCTGAGAAATATATACATTTAAAAGTTTTATAACTATATATGAAAGTTTCCTTAATTCAAATTTATGTGAATATTCTAGTAGATAGTACAACACTTGTTCAAAAAGTTATACATTTATCTATATACATTTATAACTGTAGATTAAAAATTGAATTAATTCTAAGCTTGTCTTTGTGGATGTTAGTGAATTTTCAAGAGGCAATATTACGAGACTGCATACTTTGTTAATTTTTTATGATAGTATATTTATTTGATCCATATTTATGAATTGCCTCCAGAAGATTGCAATACATTTAATAAATACTTTATTTATTGCCCTGTTAGATTAACAAGTTTTTAAATGCAACTTAATGTATCTAGACTTAAGATCTTCTTATCACAAACACTACAATAAATGGGAAATGACATATTGGAGGTTTTTGAGAAACACCCTCTTACATTCCCCTTTCAGGATGGCTGAGAATATGCTGATGGCATTCCATGCAGAGGGGTAAGCCCCCACCCCCTACATAAAAAAAGATTCTGAAAATGACACTAAACTAGCAGGATCTGTGGATATACCACAGTATGATAATCTAATTATTAAAATGTTTGATATGTTTACTTAAGAGCTATTAAAAAAAAAGTTCAGTAAGTAAAACATAATAATCCTGATTTAACTCTCTCGCATTCTTTTTTTTCTTTCTTTCTTGCTTTCTTTTCATTATGTCCGATTAAAACAGATTAGTGTTATCACTTCTGTGCGCTCACCCCCTCTTTCTATCTTATCTCTACTCTCTTTCTTTCTTTCTTATTATATTTTTTCTGTGTAGCATGTCTTTTTCTTCCCTTTCTTTCTTTATGATAAAAGTGGAATGGTCCATTATTTAGCTGTGGTGATGATACTCATAAGAAATAAGAATTTGGTAGATAAGCTTAATGAGGATTTACATTTTTTTCATTTTTATCTTGGATGACTTGGACAGTATCATCAGGGTGTTGCAGGATGATAACGGTCATACAAATAAGGAACACGAGTATTAATATACTGATTGCATCTCATTGTAAGGCTCAGGTTCTAGAGCCTGCAGGAATATACCTTTTAATTGCCATTACTCTCAGGTCCACTCTGACTTACAGTAGTAGTGCCTGTTAGGCTCCCATTTATGGGTCAAATGTGTTAGATAGGAATACTTGAAATTGTCTGAAAAATTATTAGCATCTGCATTCAGTGGTCAGGCTCCAATTCTGGAGCTCTGGGGAATGGGTAGTACTACTTTATTGTCAGAACTTCCAGGTCCACTCTGATGTTTTGGGCTCCAATCTATGTGTAAAATATTTGAAAATTATTTGCATTAGGTAAGAATACTTGATACCATATAACTGTATATAAATTGTTTGTAACACAAATGAACCAAACCAGTGGAGGGGAGTTTGCGTGATGTATTGGCTAACATTCTTGCAACTCTGTAGAAAGTGAGTTTGAACTTTAATCATGCTATTGCATTCATTTTTTAACTAATACTCTTAGGAAAGGTATGAACACCCTCATCCTCCCAGCTATGGGTTAGATAGTACCACTACTGTTCTTCTACAAGGATGGCTTAGTATTAAATAACCCATGAAGATGCCGTCAGGAACTTAAGTTCCTGGTAGGGTCACTCTAGGAGGCCAAGTCTGGCACCCAGTGGTATTAGGGCCACAGCCTGGCCAAAGGGGCTCTGGAAAAAACCCACAAGGTGTTTCTATCAATGTCAGGAATCAACAGCTTTTGGTGTACTTCTCACTACATCTGTGGAAAATCTGTGGCAAACAAGGGTGTCTCCTTCCCTGAGCAGGATATGCATGTGGGATTTGGGGATTGCTTTGTAATTTCCTAATCCCTTGTTACTCCTTCCAAGAATTCACCACAGGTGTATTTGTTGCATGGAGCTGGCTCAATCAACCCAGAGTGAATGCCATCACAGAAACAGATAACATGAAGACAGATATACCATTAAACAAAGAGAAAGCAAACCAAATCTTTTTGCCACCATTGTATATTTTGAAAGGGGGAAAAATATGTAAATATTATTGTCTGGTGTGCTGGTCCCATGGATGAGAGGCCAATTACCAAATGCTGAATCTCTGCAGTTGGGAGAGTAGTCATATTTTGTCCACACATATACAATTTTACAACATGCATCTTCGAAGTCAGCAAATGTAGTGTTTGTTAAAGATTGCATGAAAGCTATTTGCTTTTAGGAAGAGTTGAATAGAATTTCCAGAACTATTGAAAAGCTTTTTCAGTTTATATTGACGGTTATATATCACTATTACATGCCTTGAACATTACCATTTTCACATATACATGCATGCACACACACACACACACACACACACATAGACACACTGTATGTGTAATATGTCATATATATATATATGTATTATACAGTAGGTAAATCACCAGGTTAGTTGGTGTTAGGATGATTCTAAGGTGGGCTTTTTTAACAATGTAATGTTAATGTTGGTCTGGTCAAAGTTGAGAGCTCAATGTTCAATAATTTTGCACAGAGCAATATATTTGGTAAAGAAAAAGGCTTAAATATCGGTCATATTACCAGTTATAGATCTATTTCTACCAATATGTATATGTATATACATATGAGTTTCATCAGACTGGAAAATTTTATATATTTTGGGGGATTTTTTCATAAACTCTGGTCTCAACTTTTATCATCACCTTAGTTGAGTACAAGATTGTTCTGATTTATTGTCAAAATTTTCTCCAACCATAGTTTTGTAATAAGATCACCTCCTGTGTGCTGCAACTTTGACACCACCACCCCAAAAAATTCAGATTATGAATGTAGTGTCTGAAAGTATCGCATTACTATTTTTAGGGGACAGATTTATTTGTTTCACAGTATATCAACTGCTTATGGGATATCTAATGCCTGAACATGATTACAATCATAACTATCTTTAATATTCTATTGCATTCTTTTAAATAGCACTTTTTTGTCTAAAATCATGTTTGCACACAGCTATATGATATCAAGTATTCTTATCTAATATCAATAATTTGCATACAGTTATATGGCTTCAAGTAATGAATAATAATACTCCTAAGTAAAGGATTCTAGCTTCAACTAACTATTCTTAATACAATTAATTTGGACACTGTTATATAGTATTAAATATTTCTGAATAGATATCTAAATAGATAGTTTTGACCCATAGATTACGTTACAGGTACTATCACTCTGGGAGCAATGGAAATGAAAGGGTGACTCCATAAACCCCAGAACTCTGAGATGAACCCTCACCACTGGTTGTAGTTTAGTGTCATACCCAGGATACCATATTGGCAGAGACGGGGGGGGGGCACCTGTTTGTAAAGGATCAGTCAGCATATCCAAAGCCCCACAGGACAACTGATAATTATATGGTTTTAAATAATTAATAAAAATACTTTCTAAACATAAGCAATTTGTATACAGTTAAATTGCTTCCAATGTTCCTAACATTAATAATTCTATTTAATAATAATAATCTTATCATAATGAAGATAATCTGTATGTCAGTCTGTAACTGAAACTAAATTACCACAACTTCCCAATTCCCTTAGTTATTTATGCTATATTGTTAATGATTATTAAATAATCATTATAGCATCTTATCTATTGACAATGTTTCCCTATAAAGGTCTAGCTGAGTTAGCTTTGCCTCAAAACAACCTATGTTATTGATGTGTTTAAAATCCAGCAATAGGCTTTATATATCACTAAGAAATAAAGGTTTACATTGTATATGGGGTGAATAATTTTCATACTGGATATAACAAAATCAACTTTAATAAATAATTATTTGGTGTTATTGATCTCTAATATTATTGATTTCTAATACTATTGTTTTATTCTCAGACATGTTAAATTTCATCAATTAAAATAATATAAGTTTAATCTTTTTTAATTGCATTCTTGTTTAGTTTTGTTAGTCATTCTAATTTTATAGATGTATACTCATTAAAAGTGAAATATTTGTGCCAATGGCACATATTTTTGCTCACAATGATAATAATTCTTTTGTGTACTGTATTCTAAATCTACCAAGTGGGCTTTACTATTTTGGGTATTATTCTTTTTCTGAACATTACTACCATCCAAAATCTAATGGGTGTAAAGTTGAAAAAAATTGCAATAAATTGTCACAAAACCTATTTATTAATAACATGAGGCCAATATAGCACTCTTTCTTCAAGAAGACATGTTGCCATTCTTGTGTGCCTGCCTTCATGGGAACTCCACAAAATGTGACACCATACAGTTCTTCATTTTCTTTTGTTTTGCCATTTGAAACCACCCCACAGTTTCTCAACAGCTTGCATGTAAACTCTTCTTTCTCACTCTAAAAAGTGGCACTTGTGAGTGACCTTGAAGAGATGAATCCTGAATATGAATGTGTTCCCTGGTGCAATGTTATCCGTTAAATTGTGTAGAAGAGAATTGAGGGATCTGTTGGGGACTTCAACAAAACAAAGCTCCCTCTCGATTCTCAGCATATATATCGAAAATAGAATAATACTCTATTTTTTTTATTTTTTTTTAATTATTTGCCTTTCACTGGATAACAAATTCAAGTTTAATCTGATGCTATTACATGAAAATATATATTTATATCAGTTAACAAAAAAAATTTAAAAAAATAATGTGGCTCTTAAAATCATACTTGTGATTAATCAATATTTTACTAAATTACAAGATCTGTGATTGGTTATTTTAATATTTAAATCGCCCAAAATCCTTGAATTATTAAATATTGATACCATTGAACAAAAAAAAAAAACAAAAAACAACAAAAACTTTTGTCAGTTACCTGGATAAAAGATACTATACCTAACAAAATCAAATCTGTACTAAGAATTGTCCTAACATATGAATTTTTTAAGATATAAATATAAAAGTATCTATATATTAATAATTGTGTTCCTTTATCTGGTGTTAATTATCTGCCATAATTATTTCTTATAAGTGTAGTGACTTTAGCTAAATAATGGACCATTCTGTTTTTATTATTCCCAAAGAAAGAGAATAAAAAGGACATGTTACTCAGAAAAAATATAATAAAAAAAGAAAGAAAGGTAGAGAATAGGAGAAGATAGTGAGAGGGGGTGAGTGTGCAGAAGCAATAAAACTAATCTTTTTCAATCAAACATACTGAAAAAAAGAGTGTGAGAGAGTTAAATCAAGATTTTTATATATTGAACAATTTTGCAATAGCTCTTAAGTAACCATATCAAATGTTGTAATAAGTAAATTATTATACTGTGGTATATAAATAAATATCAAACATTGACTTTATTTCTAATATGTTCCAAAATGTTTTAAACAGTTTCTCTGGCCTTTGTGTATTGAGCCCATCTTCAATTATAGGAACTAGCAAAAGCCACCCATCATATTTGAGTTGAATTAGCGTTAATATCTCGTGTGCATCTAGGATCTGCCCTGGTGGAACATCTCATTATACCCATATCTTATGACACCAACATATGTTGCAGGTGCGGCAGGTGGTTGAGAAATGATCAAGATCGGAATGCAAGGAATACATTTCAAAAGACATCAAGCATTTCATTCTTTGATACATGTTTACTGAATCAATCGGTTTTTCAGCTTTGGACAACACAAATGAATTTTATGCGGCCAGTTGAAATGGATTCAGTTTACCTCTGAACTTGCTGTCAGACATAAATTCTCTGATCTCAAATCCAATGAAAAAGCCTGCTTTCAATTTTGTATCAGTTTTCTATGTGGCAAAACTTTATATACTAGAATCCACTATATTCCATTGTCTTTTATGGAATTTTTCTTGAAGCTGAGTTTGATGAGAAGTGGGTGCAAGGAAGATTTTTTGAAAGTTTACCAGTGGAATATGCTGCTTATTGTATGAAGGCATGTGGTGTAATGGTTAGCATCATAGGAAATGGATTCATTGGCCCAAGTTCAAATCCTCAAAGAGGCTATTTGCATTTCAAATATCACTAATACCCTTGGGAAAGATATGAATCCAACTACCCTTCTTCCAGCTCTGGGTAAATAGTAGGGCAGACTGGGCTGTTTAACCTTGGTTTGGCAACCAGTTTAGGAGAAGGAAAACTGAATTCAAACCTGTTAAACTCCATTTAAGAAATTGACTGTGTGTCACATCCTGTTCATGTGGAGGGGTTGGTAAATATATATATATATATATATATATATATATATATACTGTAAAAATCTTGATGTGCTAAAACAATTCTGAGCACAAATTCAGAATAAGCAGAGTTAATTTACTCTAAACCACATGGATTTTTCCCCGCAGTAAAATCTTTATTGTGCATGGTAATCTACATCTAATGTTTTCTTTCAGTATATATATCCGTGCTGTCAGCTGGGGCTGTAGAATACACCAGCTGCCCCTCTGTAGAGGGATAAGACCCTCAATGGGGCCACCTATTAGCCATGGGTGGCAACTCGTGATACTTAAGGATGAAATTCTGGTTGATGAACAGTCCATTACATGCAACACTCCAATTAGACCCTTACTTAGACTAGACAGGCAGTCAGAGAGGCCCCCTAAGATCAATTCGCTGGTCATGTCAAGCCCTATCACCAATATGATTTTCCCAACCCTATTGCCCTTATGACAAGCCCCAAACCTTTTCATCATATATGTGCTAGAAGATGATGGCTGAGGGTCTTAGTGTCCTGAGTATGACGTTAAACTCTATCTGATAGTGAGGTTCCAGTTGTAGAGCTCTGGGGAATGTGGAGTACTCCTTCATCACCATTACTCCCAGGTCCACTCTGACCCAAAGTGGTAGTATATGTTAAAGTGGTAGTATATGGGTTAAATAGAAAAAAATGAATTTAAAGAAAATGTGTTTTTAAAAAGCAAAATTGAGTACCCATCAAGAATGAGTAAGACAACATCTTCAGCATAAAAAGGACCCAATGGATTTACATGAAACTCAACTAACCAACCAACCAACCATATATATATATATATGTATATTTTCTTGTATGTGTGTTTGCTTGCTTTGTTTCTTTTGGTCAGAAATATAAATGAAATTCCAGACAGGTATGAAAAGGGTTAATCCCAGATGCCCTTAGAGCATTCCAAACGAAGGGAATTAGACAATTTTTGTCTCTGTTTACAGCTCTGCTTGAGAATCCCTTGTTTAATTCCGACCTTGTGTCAGTGTCGCATTTCCTCTTGTTGAGGGCAGAGGAGTGGCAAATAAATACTGCTATCAGATTTTACAAGTAAATGTCATGGGAAAAATAAGTGTAAAACTACAAAAGCCTGGTGGTTATATGTATTGGCTCAAACCTAAAGAAAATGATTGAAATGTGTATGTCTCTCAAAATATTTTAGCAAGGTCTAACTATATTTGTGTGAATAATTGAGATGAAGCTTGATAATTTGCATCATTTAGATTTTTTGGACACATGGTACAATGGGTATAAGGGTTGTATTAATACAGTTCTGAGTGACAATCATCTGGAGGTTATATGTTCAATTCTGACTACGGGCAAAAAATAACATAGAATACTTAACAGAGCTTAACACTTGTACACGGTCAGGTTTAATGGAGTGAGAAAAACCTATCCTGATGTATTAGATAAAGGGTTTGGTTTGAAGTTCTATGAAAGCTCTCATCTCCAACAGGAAATACCAGAAGAAGGCTGGAGGGCACATTCGCTGAAATGTTGTGTATAGTGTATACAGATAAAGACAACAGTTTGAAAAATCTAAATCTATATATTAATACTCATGTTCCTTATTTCTACAACTATTATCATCTTGTAACACCCTCTGGTTAAAAATGAGAATGTCCAAATCGAAATGAAATGCAAAAATGTAAATATTGATATCTGGTGTTGCTTATCCCCAATTTCTTATGAGTGTCACCTCAGCTAAAAAATGGACCATTCTGTTTTTATTACAAGAAAGGGAAGAAAAAAGGCATGCTACACAGAAAAATGTAATGAAAAAGAAAGAGTAAAAGAAAGATAAAGAGAGAGGGTGAGTGTGCAGAAGTGATAACGCTAATCTGTTTCAATCAACCATAATGAAAAGATGAAAAAAAGAGAGAGTTAACTCTTAAGTAAACATATCAAACGTTGTAATAATCAAATTATCATACTGTGGTATATCCACAGGTCCTGCTAGTAATATAAATTTTGTTACTATTTAAAACGTTACTGAAATGCCTTTTTTTATCATTAGTCTTATGAGATGTTTGTGCAAAATTAATGGTACACACTATAATCAATATGAACTTTTAAAAGAAAGCAATGATACATGAAACTTCATTTAGATTAAATGTATCCTTCTTTTAAACTAACCTCAATTAGACTACATATTCTTTCATTAGGTTTTTTTTTTTTTAACTTTCCAAATTTATTTAAAGATGGAACCCTGGTGGCAGAAAACTCCATGAAATTCAACACTCCCCTTTGGCCAGATGGTCAGTTGGAGAGACTCTCTCTGTTCAATTGGCTGGTTACATCAAACCCTAGAACATGATTTTCTTGAACCTACACCCTTTTGGCAAGCCCCAATCCTTTTTTAGCATATATGTGCTAGAAGTCGGTGGCTGAGGGTCTTAGTGTCCCAGGTATAATGTTAAACTCTATCTGATGGAGAAGTTCCACTTCTAGAGCATTGGGAAATATGGAGTACCCCTTCATCACGATTACGCCCAGTTCCTCTGACTCAGAGTGATAGTACCTATTAGGGTCCAATCTATGGATTAAATAAAAGGAAAAATTGAGTCTTAAAAAATGTTTTTAAAAATTGAGTTTAAAAAAGAATATATTGAATATCCATCAAGAATGAATAAAACAAAATGTCTTCAGCATAAATTAACCCAACAAGGGTTGATATGCGGTATAAAATCCAACAAACCAAACCAACCAAATTTATTTAAACAACTTATTAACTGATTAAAACCAGTTTGAGTATCTTTTAGATAATACATATATTTTTCAAAGTCAACAGTTTATCTTATTTTATTTATTTATTTAATTTTTTTGTTGAAATCTAATCTCGAAATATCTGATATTTTCTTAATGCTGAGTATTTTTCATTTTTTCATTTGTGTGTGTGCGTCATTATGATATCAATGTATCATATTTCTGGTGCAATTTTGCTCTCCTAAGCAAGAAGTCTCAAATAGAACAATGTGGAAAGCTACAGCGTGGTAGATTAGACAGGAAAGAAAATGTGGAAGACGAGGAAAATCATCTGCTAAAAATCAGAAATTTAGCACAGGGGAGGAAAAAATATTCTTTAAAAAAAATATAAAAAGATGCCAACATTCTTCCTTTCACACACAGATTTACTTATGTATATATGCATAAGTCTAAGGATAAACAAGACTATATCTATATACTAAAAAGAAACTGAGGTATTCATAAATCTAAGTATTGTGCTACGTATGTATGCCTGTATGTGTGCATATGTATATATATATATATATATATATATATATGTGTGTGTGTGCGTGTGTGTGTGTATTTATTTGTGTGTGCATATATATGCGCTTATATATGTATATGTACATGTGTGTGTGTATATATATGTATATATATATGTGCTTATATATGTACATGTGTGTGTGTATATATATATATATTGCATAAATAAATATACAGATATGAGTTTGTATAAAGAAATAGTAAGAAACTTTGTGAGGTGTTTTTAAGCTTAGCTTCCTTTAGGACAAGGATTTAGTTTTTTTTTTTTAAATGTAAGTATTAATATTTTGTAAAGATACCTTACCATGACTCTGTGGTAACTAATCTCTCATCTATCTATCTATCTATCTATCTATATATATATATATATATATATATATATATATATATATATATATATAAAGTGAAACTGCACTAAGGGTGTTACCACCCCTGGTTAGCAGCTGATTATGATAGTGTACCACTTGTGGTATTTATTACACATATTATGATGGAATATATATATATGTTTTTATTAAAAAGAAAAAAATCACCGACTCACAAATTGGTGTTTAGCACCATAGATGTGTTTAATCACTGGCATTTACCTGATGATCAAGAAATTCTGAAACTTTCTCTTGTAAATTGGTGACTTTTAAGAGATTTTTTTGTATTTTATTACATTGGTTCTACAGTATTTTAAATTGAGCACTATTTTATTTGTTGTTAATATTGCCATTTTAGTTTTTAAACTGACTATTGAAATCAGTCTGTCAGTCTACTATTGGTTTGAACAACAGCAACTGGCCAAGCACAAGTGAACCAGTGTTAAGACAACTGGTACTTATGGGAATTCAGAATAGTCCACTCATGCATTTGGGTGATTCCATTCCTTGAGTCCTGATTGGCTGCTTGGTTTCTATGATGTTCTGAGGCTTCATAAATAACCTGCCATTTTGCTGTAGTCTTAGCAGCAAATCAGGTTCGTATTAAGTTACGACTGCTTACTGCCTTGTCTTACCAATTCGACGGTAATTGGAACTAGTATGATTATTCTACACTGACATAATAGTTTTCCATTTTTAGATCAACAGTAATAGTACTTATATATATATATATATATATATGTAGTTTTCTATATTTATAGATAAAGTGCTCAACATCAATGATAGACCTTATATATTTACCAACCCCTCCGCACGAGTAGGATATGACACCAGGTCAATTTCTTAAGCGGAGTTTAACCGGTTCGAATTCAGAGTTTTCCTTCTCCTTCACTGGTTACCTTGCCACGGTTAAAGAGCCCAATCTGCACTACAATTAGAGGGAGGGTAGTAGGATTCATACCTTTCCCAATATATGGTATATGAAATGCAAACAGCCCCGGGTTTGAACTTGGTTTGACGAGTCTATTTCCTACAACTCTAACTAATACACCATGCACCTCAATATATAGACCATATATATATATATATATATATATATATATATATATATCTAAGTTATGATATTCTATCACCAATATTGAGTTCTCTTATTATATACATATATAAAGGGCAGTTGGTGTGTGTGTGTATGTATGTATGTATGTATGTATGTTTGGATTAAACTATTAGAATAAAACAATTAATGACAAAGTAAATATATATATACACATTAAATATCACCGGTTCCTGCATTTTGTTAAAAAAATTATGAAGATTTGATTTATATTGGAAGATATTTAAAAATTAAAATATACGTATAAATAGCATTGAAATTCTACTTGAAAATGTCCAGCATTTGTATATCTCAGAAGTAAACAAATCAATATACCAGTGTTTTTGCTTCCACCTCTACCCAGTTGATGCTAGGTGGCTGGTTCTAGTTTATAAATAAAGCAAAGTCCATTATTAATCTATATACATATTTATTCCCCTTTTTTTCCATAAAAATATATGCATGCATCTATGTATACTTATAAAATTCTGCATTCATGTATTCATTTTATGTTTGTTTCAAAAAAAGTATTCGTCTTACTGAAGACCTTCCACAATATATGATTGCTTTCAAGATTTCTGGCCAAGTTTGAATTGTTGGTACCAAAATTTTATCTGTGCTTTGCATAGTGTATCTTCTTTCCTGAAAACCTTGTTTATCATTCCAATAATTTCCACCAATGAATATTTCAAGCCAGACTTACTGTGAAATCTCATTCAGTGGTGTTTCACTCTCAGATGAGTTAACCCACAAGGGAATATCAGTTCACGGATCCTCTCTGATTGGTTGAAAAGTTAGATCATGTCCCAGTGACTAGTTCTCAATATATACAAAATGGCTGGATACTTCTAGTATACACCTTGTATATGTGTGTCTATTACTAAATAATTGGAAGGAATTGAGAACAAAATTTGTTTCAGCCAATCCACTTATAGTTAATTAGAAATTTCTTTCTTTTCCCTTGTGTATAACCATTTAGAAAATGGTATATTTGTCTGCAGTGTTTTGGGGGATCTTTTTTTTATGTATTGGTATCATAGTCATAATTTCAAGTTGACAATGTATTAAAGAGAAATGACTTACTCTTGATTGAAGCAATAGATATTTTTGGATAGATGAGTAAAAAAAAAAAAAAAACAAGCAGAGAAAAAATGTCTGCTTGAAGATTGTATGATTTGTTATACTGCCTTGCAAATATATGCACCCTCTCATATCAAATTAGAAAGGCTAATGAAACTCAATACAGATAAAAATTTGAAATAGAGGGGGCTATAATCAAAAGAACAACTGAAACTTACTATTCCATTCCTCTCATCTTTCATTGCTAAATTTTCCTAATTTAACTATTTAGTTAAATTAGGAAGTAAAGAATAAAATGACAGTTATTTCTTGTTAATAGATTTCTAAAAAAAACAATGAATGTCTGAATAACTAAAGTTACAATGTGTACAAACAGTTTGCTATGAGAGAAATATGTTTCATGTGAATATTCCATGACAAGAAATGTGAAATTTTTCAATGCATCATTTCTTGATTATCTCCCTTGCTTTGTAAATAAGAGACTAACAAACACCGGAAACAGTGACTTATGTAAAGAAAATGGAAGCATGATCTCCAAATCTGGGAACTGGCAACCACAATTGAGGTGTCTAAGTAAGGACCTGCAGTTTACCTTTCTCTCGTGGGATGAGTAGAAATTTGTACAAGTTAATAAGTATTCAGCTATATTGTAAATTGAACGTGCACTGAAAATCCTGGGTTGGTAGGTAGTTTAAATAGCAGGTTGGGCTATTCCACTTTTTACCTTGGCTAAGCCCATTTCCAGGATTTTGATTGGCTTCTTGTTGTAGTGTGGATACTTTCATCCATATATACCCAACACATGACTGTTCTGGCAGTTGGTATAAAGCCTGTATTTGGTTACAATCCGTCTTTTTTTCTTCTGGTGACTGGATGTTAGTTACAGCCTTTCTGTGAAGATGCACACAAATCTATCTAAAGGATTTAAGTCTACAAGAAATTGTTGCTGAAAAGAAAGTGGAGAAAATAACCAGCAAGTGTGATTCTCTATTTTTAAATGATTAAAATACTCCTGCATTTCAAGATTTTAAAAGCTTTTAATGAGTACCGCTGATCTCCAAGCAGAAGAATTATATAATTTTCAGTTAAGTTTGAGTATCTTTACAACAGACTTGTGAAGTTTGAGGTACAACTACCAGTATGAGACAAGCTAAGTAATAATAATTTGGACATTTTTTATTTTGAGTTCATTCCCAAACATTTCTCAAAGATACAATAATATAGTGACTTATGGCCTTTTGCCATACTTAGCAAACTTTGATGAATAACTTAAGTTCATTGTCATTGTGCCATACTTTTCTAAGCTAAATATCAATATTTATGGGCAAAACAGAATGAAATCTAAGAAATGAAATGAAGAGACAAAAATGAAACAAAAAAAAGAATTGCACTCAATCACTATCAAAACAATCTCTTTTACAATCTTGGATAACACAGATGACATAGCTGACAAAGCAGAGGTCAAAGGGTCAATGACATTTTGCTGAGCTTAGGGTGATTTTAGTGACTGCTGAATTTTCAGAGTATTTTGTTCTTTGTCTATGTCTAAGAATAAAGAGCTGTATCTAATTATATGAGGTGTAATCAGAAAGTATCTCAACTAAGCTTAAAATTTCTTTAAATTTTACATTTAAATGAAGAGATGTGCATAATTGATTGCTGGTTTAGCTCAGTCAGTTGAGCACTTGCCTAGGAATCACAAAGTTCCTGCTTCAATACCAGTCTTAGCCAACTGAAAATATGATTAGCACAGGGATCTGTACGATAAAGTAAGAAGCTGATGGTAGGTGTGGCACTCTACATCAGATGCAAAAACAATCTCCTTGGTCTAGCACTAGTGAAAAGGGATAGACTCCCTTGCTGTCTGGCTGATACCAACTTTAGGCCACCCCCAATGACTTTATTTTTTACTTTATATAATAGTGATGTTATCTAAACTAGGAAGAATGTGCGCCTCCACACATAGTTATTTAAGTTTTAATGTAATGAAATATATCAAATTAGAAAGACTAACAAAATTAAATAAGAACATGTATAAAAAGATAACACTTATTTCCATTATATTTTAATTGGTTTCTATATAAAATTGTTCATAGGATTGATTTTAATACGTTGGAGAATAAAACAATAATATTAGAGATAAATAGCACCAAGTAACTATATATTAAACCCAGTTTTGTTTAAACCAGTATGGAAATTAACCAAACCATATATCATATAAACCTTTATTCTTTAGTGATATATAAGACATATTGAAGGATTTTTAATGCGCTAATAATAAGGGCTGTTTTGAGGCAAATCAACCTCAGATTTTCATAGAAACATTGTTGATAAATAAGATTTATTCTATGTATTGATGATTTTGACTATTAATTAAGTACTCATTGATAAATTTATGCAATTCCTTAGGGTATTAGGATGTATGCAGTGACATAGTTTCGGTTACAGACAAACAGATACTGAATCTTCATTATAATAAGAGATGTCTAGATGAGTTAGAGCTGATTTGAAGAAAAAAAAGTAATTATGAAGCCACTTTAGATACTTTTTTGAATGGCAATTTTTTGGTGCAACACATGCATGTTGGTTGTTTTGTTTTACGGCATATCATCCTTTTTCGGGTGATATAATGCTGAATCAAGTTATTTTGATAAACAAAGGACTCAGGTTGCTTAGAGTACCTAGTATTGCTTAAGTAGTCACCGAATTAAGTCCCCCAAATGGGGCCACTTGTTGGCCGTGGGTGGCGACCCGTGATGCTTAAGGACAGAGTCTTGGTAGATGAGCAGTCCATGACCTGCAACACTCCACTTTGAACCTTACTTAGGCTAGACAGGCAGTTGGAGAGGCTCCCTCCGATCAATCGGCTGGTCACATCAAGCCCTAGCACCTATATGATTGCCCCAACCCTATTGCTCTTATAGCAAGCCCCATCTATTTTTATCATATGGGTGCTAGAAGGCAGTGGCTGAGGGTCTACATGTCCTGGGAATGACGTTAAACTCTATCTGATGGTGAGGTTCCAGTTTTGGAGGTTTGGGGAATGTGGAGCACCCCTTAATCACCATTGCTTCCTGGTCCACTCTGACCCGGAGTGGTAGTACCTGTTAGGGTCCCATCTATGGGTTAAATAGAAAAATGTATTTATTAAAAAAATGTATTATCCATTAAGAATTGATTTATTTCAAAAATTTATTGGCATTAAATGAATGACCCACTGAGGTTGATATACCGTAAACCAAACCAAACCCAATTAAGTATTGGAGAGGCTCATTGCTGCTTAACTTTGGTGATCTACAAAGATTTGCAAGTGTAGGATCCTCCATACTCATCAAACTTAGCTCCATGTAATCATTTCTTGTTTATTTCCTTAATTAAAAATGAATTTCAAAGGTAAGAGTTGAGGACATTAAAAGAAAAATGACAGCAAAGCTTTATATCAAGTGATATTTTAGAGGTACTTTAAATAATCAAAGTTTTGCTAGAATAAATAGGTATTTACCCTGCCAAGGATGGGATGTGACATAAGGCTGCAAGTATGAGGCATATGTTGAATATAATGGGGGCTATTTTCAAGACAATTATTCATTTATTGTTCAGTTCAGTTCAATCCAATCTCGGTTATTCTTTTCATCATTAAGTCTTCATGCTTTTTTGAGTTCATGTCATACTTTTTGAACTCATCACATACTTACTTTTTGAACTCATCTTGTACTTATTTTTTGAACTTATCTCGTACTTACTTTTTGAACTCATCATGTACTTACTTTTTGAACTCATCATGTACTTACTTTTTGAACTCATCACGTACTTCCTTTTAGAACTCATCACGTACTTACTTTTTGAACTCATTACGTACTTACTTTTTGAACTCATCTCGTACTTACTTTTTGAACTCATCTCGTACTTACTTTTTGAACTCATCTTGTACTTACTTTTTGAACTCATCTCGTACTTACTTTTTGAACTCATCTCGTACTTATTTTTGAACTCATCATGTACTTATTTTTGAACTCATCATGTACTTACTTTTTGAACTCATCACGTACTTACTTTTTCTCACTTGATAGCACATATACTGGTTGAAAAGTTCAAACGGGATTTTGAAATTTCACAGATCAATTGCAAAATTGCTTATTGCCCTTTGAAACTCAAAGCACCAAATAACTCTATTCAAGTTCCAGAGGGTCCTCCTTCTAGATTCCATCTCCCTATTGTACTTAATGGTATAGGTTCAGTTAATTTATTTTGTCTAAAATATCCCAACAAGGGAAATGCTGATGGAACTGGAACTACCCAACACCAAGTTCCTAAAATAAAAATGATAAAAATAAAAAAAATGTTTATTCATCTGATCTGTAAATTGATTTTAGAGGCTTATCACATTACACAGGAAGAAAGGTAATGAGTATGTTGTTCATTTACCTGTATTCTTTTTTTAATTTTTTTTTTATGTTTCCTTAATACCTGAGAGTTAGTGTGAAGGTTGTAACTTGTGTGTTTCTGTATTTGTTAGTAGTGTTTCAATGTATTAATATTCTAACGTTCAGTGTTATATCATGCTCAAAAATGGATTTTTGGTTTAAATGTTGTTGTGACAATATTAAAACATATGGATTTATTTATTGATATGTTATTACGTAGATATGTGTAGACACCAAACCTTGAGATGTAACCTTAAGGCTAGATTGATGACGTTCATTACGACTACTTAGAGGAAAGGAAACATGTGATTTTTCAATTCTACTACATTTAGGCTTTATGATCAGGTTTGAAATCAATCAATATTGTTGAGATTAAGTAGATAAATAAGAAATAAACAAAAAGAAGCAAATATCTGCATAAAGAAATGTCTACTATATAATATAAGTGCAGGCACATGGTGTAATGGTTAAAGTCGTAGGAAATGGACTCACATCCTATCCATAGTGACCAGTGATAGTACCATCCTTAGGTCAAATAGATCTGCTTAAAATTATTAGTATGAGTTAGGAATAATTAAACCCATATAACTGTGCAAGGTGAGGAGGTGTTTGTGGTGTAATGCTTACCCTCACCTGAGTTCAAATCCTGGATGAGGGTGTTTGACTTTGTGCTAATACCCTTTGGAAAGGTACTAATCCTACTACTCTCCCTCCAGCTATGGGTTAATAGTAGGGTAGATTGGGCTCTTTAACTCTGGCTAAGCAACCAGTCTAGGTGAAGGAAAACTCTTAATTCAAACCTGTTAAACGCTGCTTAATAAATTGACCTTGTGTCATATCCTGCTCGTGTGGAGAGGTTGGTAAATATATATATGACAGAAATACCAAAGTTAGTATAAAATAATTCAAGTGAATATATCTAATGATGTATTCATTGATAAACTTGTTTGTCAGTCTGCTTTTATAGTCAGCAATTGAATAGCAAAATAAACTTCTTTTTGGCCAGCCTCATGCTGTTATCTCTGTTGGTTTTGTGTACCTCCCCCCTGCCCCCCTAACCACCAACTCCCACCCACTCTGATCACCTGTCTGAATCTCTTTTGACCTTTCTGTGTTTTCTCTTCATTTTCAAATGATCAGATTCATCGCGCCCAAATATTTAAGAGCCATTCTAAAAAGTTAACTTGCACCGGCCACAGTTGTATTAATACAGATGGACTTGCAAATTGTTTTACACAATACTTTGACTAGAAACCAAGATGTCTACTCTATGGCTGACATAGTGTTTTCCACGGTTGGGAACTATTAATTCAACTTTGTTAGAGACTTTTACTGATATTAAAAGTCAAATAATACTGAAAAGAGAAATCTTGTTTGATCACTTTGCCAAAAACCAATTACTTTTCATCAATACAGTCATGCCTATTGTTGTTAAAAGCTTTACTTTTCTTTTCTTATGTTTCAATTCTTTGGTTTTTTTTAAATTTTATCTTGTAAATTTTCCCTTTTCCTTTTCTTCTCTCTTCTCATGAACTTTTTATATTTCTTATCTTTTTCCTCGTTTTCCCCTCTTTTTTTTATACCACATGTACTCATGTTTTTGCCTGGTTTCTTATTTTTTTCTTTTTAATACATTCTGTACTTGTTTAGGATCAGTTGTTCTTTTTATCTCTCTTAATTTTCCTCCTTTCTTTCCCTTCCTAATCTTCCTTTCTTTCTCCTCCTAATCTTCTTTCTTTCTCCTCTTTCTTCACTTTTTATCTTCCTCTTCTTTCTTCATTTTTCCTCCTCCTCTTCTTTTTCCACTTTTCTCTTTTTTTATTTGTATTCTTCCCTCTCTTTTTTCTTTACTTTCTTCCCTCTCTTTTTTCTTTACTTTCTTCCCCCCATTCTCTCTTTTCATCAGCTTTGTCTTGTTTGTCTTCTTCCTTCTCTTGTGCTCTCCATTACTTTTTTTTATCTAATTTCCTTGGGTCTTTTTTATTATCCTATTTTAGTCTCACTTTAACCATTATCATTCCTTTTTTTTTCCCATTGAAATCATTACTAACACTTTCCCCCTTTATTTTGTTCATTTATTCTTCAATTAAATTCCTCACCCACCCTATGTTGGTATGACCTAAGTCATTTCAAATGTGATAAGTACCCTGCTATTTGTTGGTAATCATTTCATAACCTCTCTGCTGCCAGGAGACTCTCGGTCAGTCTGGCAATCTGTCTATTGGTCAGAAAATATGAAAGGAAGTGGCTGCCGGCCAGTTCAACCCTACAAAGATTTTATTTTAGATCTTATTTTCTTTTACCTCCTCTCTACTTTGATGATCGCACCCATCTCTTCTTTTTTTGATATTTGTCACTCAAAAAAAAATCTTTTGTTCCCTCGTTTTTCTGGCTGAGAGGAGCGATAATCTATTTTAGTTTTTTTTTTTTTCCACTTTCCCTGCTGGATACAAAGTCTTTCCAATCTTAGGAACAAACGTTTCTGATAAAATGTTCATTCAACCTTTTTTGCTATGATTTAATCAATTCTTATTTTTTTATGGTCATCTAATATTGTCCTTTCTAAATTTTACAAGCATTAGGCTAACAAAATGAGGCAATTATTCATCATTTGTTTGAAGAAGAACCGTCTATGTAAGCTGTAAAACTCCTTACATAAAAGTGCTTATTGTTGAGTAATATTTGTAAGTTATTGTTTGTGAGTTTGTTCCTCACTGAGTGCACCGTAATTATGGCATTGTGCTAGATTTACTAAATGTTTACAAAGACCTATCTAGTGCAGGCAATTGTATTGTAGGTTTTACATCTTCTTTTGTATAGAACTTACTATAGAGTGGAGTACCCCTTCATTATCATTACTTTCAGGTCCACTATGAGCCAAAGTAATAGTACCTGTTAGGGTCAAATAGATCTGTTCAAAAACATTTACATTTAATAAACACATTAAAATTTCAAAGGAACAGGAACGTTGCTTTACATGAGAATATTATGAATAATTATTTATCTGGCCATCCTTGTAACTCAAAGACAACTAGAGCTATAGCCACCAAAGATTGTGTGGTTAGTAATAAGACCCAAGAGCCATAGTTGTATCAGTGCTACTGGATGGCTGCAACACTATGACAAAACAAAGTGTCTAAAGAATAAGCTAGATGGGAGCTGCAATATTAAATAAATTGTGGAAAAACCGTACAAGAAAGTAGATATACGACCACTTGCCCCCTATCACACAGACCATCCAAGTGAGATGAACAAGACATGCTGGGCACTGTTTGAGAAGCAGGGATGAAAACCAGCACATGGGCACACCAGTGTGAGGCATCCAGCAAAGAACTACATTGATCTGTTCTGCACGGATACTGCTGCACAGAGGACTACCTGAGTGTAATGAATGATAGGGACAGTTAGTGAGAGATTGTCATGGATATCCATGGTACTAGCACACTATGATGATGATGATTATGAAACTTCCAAAGGTTTTCAGTCAGAGTTTTGATTGACATTGTAAATGAAAATGAGCTAAACTGAATTTTTCTATTTTTGTTGTGGCCAAATCTTTGTGACAAATTCCTGCATGAAGTAAAAGATGACAGACACATATATATATATATATATATAATATATATATATATATATATAAAACACGTTATCACCCTGGCATAACACCATGAAGCCAGGAGGTCCAGAAGTAAGCAGTGGCAACAAAGCACCGGCATATCAACATCTTCAGGGACAGCCTTCACATGCGACATCTGTGGTCAAGAATGTTTTTCGCACATTGGACTTCACAGTCACAGGAGGCACTGTAACTTAGGGGGCACAAAAACTATATTATTGTCTTCCGAGACTGAAATGTCAATAATATCTCCTGAATATCAGATGATGATTGCTAGACAAGATTTCATAAAATGTTCAAAGTACTCACATTTAATGATTTCCACATTTCAAATAGTGACAATAGATATTCACCAGATTTGAAGCATCAGTGTGCCTGGCATGTTTAACTGCTATTTACGAGAGTGTGGGTGGCAATTGGTTTGAATCGTGGCATGAAGAGCCAGGATGTTGGAAGCTGTGAATTCAGGCACTTGGATGAAGGATTACTGCCTTCTTGACAGTGAAGGTTTAGAGAGACCATTCTGATTCTTTGCAGGCGAGACATGTGGTTGAAGACTGCTGTAATAATTTTGCAAGTTGCAAGACTTTGCTGGCAAATTTTTACAATTGGGAAATCGATTACTCGAATCAGTTTGTTTTTTTCATACACCACAAATAAAAAAAAATAAAAAAATGATTCCAGTAAAAAATTTAAATTTCCAAAAAAATGTTGATATTTGAAATATTTTGCGAAATCCTTACCTGCAGATATTTAGATTAAATGTAATCCAAGAATCCTTGTTGGTGATTTTCAAATGAGGTATGATTCTGCAAATATATTGTTCTAATCTATAATCTCTTATTGGAACTGAAAGTTCAATTTAGGATTTTTATGGAAACTTTTTTTTTTCTTTTTATAATATTATAGCTTGGATTTATGTAAAATGATGCATGGCATGAGTACATTTTAATTACTTTTCATATCGAGAGCAGAAAAGATATTACAATTTTTATTCATTTATATTTGTGGTAGAATTCAGACAATAAAAAGTTAATACTTGTCTTTTCCAGAATATAACAGCTTTTTGGCCTCATTACTATTCCCAAGATGATTACATGTAATATCACATTGCTGTTTTTATATTTCATTGTTTATAGTGCCAGAAAAAGCGATAGTGAGGACTGGGCAATTTTATTGATGATGGAATATGCACATTCTCATCTGTCCCAGCTAATCACAAAATTCATTCTGTTAAATATCTCTTCTGATTCACAAATTCAATAACTCGATACATCCACTCACCAGTAGAAAAAATTAAAACACTCAGGAAAAGAATCCAACAACATATATTTAGTTAAAGAAATGTAACATCAACTGGATGTTGGCCTAACAGTGCATACAAACAATGAATAAAACATGTCTCTGGGTATGTAGGCTTTACACAGGTGAAAAACTAAATTAACAGACAATTAAAAAAGTTCTTTTTTTTTTTTTCAACCTTCACCCCTCCCCAAGCTTTTCAAATTTGTTTTTGATTCCAAACATAGCTATAAAACGGCCAACCAAAAGTTCCTAATGCCAATTGACTCCAGGACTGGTATACAGAGGAGCTTCATGTTTCATTTCAGACAAGATTAAAAACCGCTGACAGCCTACCAACCCACACCACATCATTATGCTACAACCAAACACACAACCAAGAACAGATTTACACCCACTCACCTCCTGACCCCATACGGAGTGGAAGAAGAAAGCCTATATCGTTTCTGAATCTACCAAATTCTGTTTATTTAAAATAAACAAAATTAAATCCAGTCCTCTTGACCATTTTTTTTTGCAAGCCACATGCTTGTCTTTAACAATTCTAACATAAAAGACTTTTGCTTTGGTTTGTAAAGTCAGAGAAAACTTGGGAAGGTGATGAGTTATGTGTTTGTGACTGCATCTGTTTTGTTAGTCATAACTACATAATCTTATTACTACATAATCTTTGACAAGAGAGAATTTTTAAATCACCCATAATATTTGAACATGATGTTCTTAAAAGCATATAAATGTTATTGATATTAGATTGGTATCCTTGTTTGACTTGCTTTTTTTGTCAGCAACATTATTTTTGTTTTATTATAACAAGTCTATCAATGCTACCAAAAGTTTTGAATAAATATATTTCTGCATGTAAGACACGTTAAAATATACTTAAAACTTACATAACAGATTTTTCATACAAAAAGAATGTTTATCTTCTCAATCAAATTAGGTATGAAATAATACTCATTGATTTTGTAAGCTAAACAGGCATTATTTGTATTAAATAGGAATACTTGAAGCTTTTCAACTGCTTGCAAACAAACAAATAATTGCAATGGAATATTGAAAATATAAATAGATATGACTCTAATCAAATATTTAGAAATTAACCAAATTTTAGCATTAAATAACGTGTATGAAGTTGATATGTCATTAAATAAATAAACCAAACAAAAACTTACCATATATAAACATATAAAATAGGAATACATGAAACCATTTACCTGCATTCAACTTATTTGTATTTAGAATAGTATACTGAGTGAACAGAAATTCGTCTGGTTGGACAGCCGGATCTCTCCACCAAAAAAAAGACATTCTCCCAACTGCCAAAGTCCCCAGACCAAGTCCTTGCTGCCTGCAATTAGTTTTCCAGCAGTCCTCTGCCAAAGCCCATTCACCTTTTCTTTGTCACATGTCTGTGTTTTTGTCAGCAAGATCAAAATGCAACTGTCTCTGTGTGGGAAGGCAGACCATAAATAATGATTAACTGCCCTGACAAAGATCCTACAAAGATCTGGTTCAATCATGCCCAGTGCTGCCATTGTAGTGTAGGAATTTGCATACACGCCAATGAGGTAGTCTGACTTTGAGCCACAACTCACGATCAGGAGGATGCGAGTTTAATCTCTGTAGGCACCTGCTACACTCCCCCCTGATCTCATTATTCAAGCCAGACATGTTCATGTTTGTTTGAGCTACCACGTACTTAATTTCTCTTGCTACAAATAGTTATTTGAAGTTATGATTATTTACTAATGATTATTAGTTAGATAGAAATACTTGATACCATGATGGCAATGGAACATTTAAAATATAAATTGTTTGGGTTGTAATCAAACATTTACAAATGAATCAAATTTGAACATTAAATAGAGTTGATATGTTCTTAAACAAATAACCCAAAACAAAATAAAAGATTTCAATTTGAAATCAGCTAAGTGGGTTTTAATAGTTATTAATTGTAGTTCCAACTCCATATCACAAATTATTGTGTAAGACTTGTCACAATGATTTTGATATACCGACCACTCATTTTGACAAGAAGGTCAACTTGAGAATGACATGTTCGATTCTTTAGTAGGAGTACACTGGTGGTATGATAGTGTTATACTTATATCGAAGTAGTAGTAGTAATAGTAATAATAAATAAAGAGAAAACTCTGTACTTTTATTCCTTGATTTTCAATATATTTGGTAGTCTTATATATATTGATTTTCAATGTGAAATCTAGAGTTATAATTAAATTTACATGAGAATAGAGGAATTAACTTATTGCTAAGGCTCTTAAAAGTGTCCAGAAAGATATTTTGTCCATTGGGAGTTACTTCACTATACATACATGTTAGTATTTTGTGTAGGCTATAAATCATTGCTCAATGTATCCATAGGGAGATTCAGAAAACAATTGTGTACATCAGTGAAAAAATTTACATAAGAAGCATTATATATATGTATATGAGGGCCGGGTTAGCTCAGTCTGTAGAGCATTTGGCTAGAAACCACATGGTTCCTAGTTCGATTCCAGTCCTCGCCAACTCAGCGTATGAGTAGCACAGGGATCTGTGCGGTAAAGTAAGGAGCTGATGGTAGGTGTGGCACTCCACCTCAGAAGCCAAAACAATCTCCTTGGTCTAGCACTAGTGAAAAGGGGATAGACTCCCTCGCTGATTGGCTGATACCGACTTTAGGCTACCCCGACGACTTTACTTTACTTTATATATATATTATATATATATATATATATATATATAGTCTGAAATAGCAGGCTGTTTCAGGCAAGGATTAAAACTCAACCAATTTATTATCAGTCAGAGTTTTTACCTCCGCTTCATCTACATGACTCACTTTGAGAAAGAGAATTTACTGATATAAACATATAAGACTGCTAGCAGTGCTCAATCCATTTTTTAGAAGAGCTATACTATTTTAGCATAGTTTGCAGCCACCAGAAAATTCCATTTTCAGAGAACTCCATATGTATTGTCATCCACATTAAGTCCTGTTAAGATGAATCATGTCTCTTCACTACAGATGGCATGCAGGCTGTTTTAAGCCAGGATCGAAACTCAACTGATATATATATTGTGTGTGTTTATAGATACACAGTATTGCCCATAAATAAGTATAACTTTACTAATTTTTTCATTAACAGTTAATTTTCTTCTAAGCCAAAGATACCAGGATTTTTTTATACTGTAACATTACACAGTAAAAACAGATATTATTAGGTATTATTATTATCAAACTCTATAGAATTGAAACTCTGTAACCAAAAATAAAATTGAAACAGTTCTGTGACTAAAAATATAATTCTATATTTGGTTACAGAGTTTCAATCTTGAAAACTTTGATAATGAATAATACCCAATTATGTCTAATGGTATAATTTCCCACTCAAAATAAAATCCTAGTATCTTTTAGTTAAAGAAGAAAATAAATTTTTATTAAAGAATTTGGTTGAGAGAGTGACTTACCGGAGAATATAAACTAATTCATGGGCAGTAATGTGTATATATCTGTGTTTTCATAATTTGGTTTAATGGCATATCAACCCTTAATAATTTGTCGGTAAATGTTTTTATTTGGTTTGGTTTTATAAACTGGATGAAATAGTTTTCTTTAACTGCATATCTATTAATAAGTTGTTAGAAATAATTTTCATGTTAGATTTATCATTAAATTCATGTGCATCAATAAACTATCAGAAATAATTTTCATTAACTTGTAAACAGATCTATTTGCCCCATAGATGGGACCCTAATGGGTACTACCACTTGGGATCAGAGCAGAGCTGGGAATAATGGCAATAGAGGGGTACTACAAACTCCCCCTAAGCTCCAAAATTGGAACTTCACCACTTGATGCAGATGCAGTTAAGCATTATACCCAGGACATGTGTGTATGTGTATATATATATATATATATATATGTGTGTGTGTGTTTATGAAAAGAGAGTGACTTACTGGAGAATATAAAATATCAAGTTAGTTGCAACTGTTGATGAAATAATTAAATGAATAGATTGGGGTTAAAAAGAATATAAGAGTGTTTAATATGTTTGTTGAGCAGATTTAGTAAAATGGTGTAGTCAGATAGCCTGCTGATTCAAATGAGGTGAAACCCAGGTAGGCTATCTAACTATACCATTTTACTATATATATATACATATATATAATATATATATATATATTTTTTCTTTTTTCTTTCAGAATAATGTCTGATTTCCATCTGAAACATTTAATAAAATCAGTCATTTGGTGTAGGGACAAACTAACATATACAATATCTGTTCCTAATTTTGACTTACTCTCTACTGAAGGTAGCTTTTGAACAACTTATTTTTAAAAACAATTTTTCTAAGACAAATGAAAAACATTAGACCTTTCTGGTTTGGTAAAATGTAGGCACTTAACAAAACAAAGACACCTTGTATATTTATTCAAATCAAACTGTTTATGGTAATATATGAAAGGAATAAGGAAATTAGACAATAATTGTATTTGAATGAATTTCATGTCAATTCTAATAGAAAATTCAATATTCAATGGTTTTACACTTGAGAATGTGAACTCAGAAAGGACATATCTCTGCTTTAATTTGAAAGTTTATAAATTTTAATATGATTAAGATGAGTCAGGAATTGACTATTTCCCATTCTTTGTTCATAGGCTGCTTTCATATTGTCTTAACATTATATGTGTACGTATATATATATATATATATAATATATATATATTGTATTGTATACATTATATTGACTTGCCATATATATATATATAAGTTGGGTAGCATCTCACAGTAATATTGAGGACAAAATTCAATTCTGAAAAAACAGAATTGCATCTAATTCATTTATTGATGGAAGCTTCTTTTTATTTAACTGTTTTCTTTGGAAATGAATTTAAAGTTAGAGAAGCACATCTAATTTTCAGATCTAGCAGTGGTGGTTAGGAAATAGAAGCAACCAAATATATTAGGATACGAGCATAGTTCCCATAAGAAAGATAGAACTATATAGGTATGTATTAGCTTTCAGATTG
The DNA here is from genome assembly GCA_023376005.1 of Doryteuthis pealeii. NCBI lineage: Eukaryota > Metazoa > Mollusca > Cephalopoda > Myopsida > Loliginidae > Doryteuthis > Doryteuthis pealeii. Next base: position 116,587,169 of record CM042138.1, read on the forward strand.
GAACCAAAGTGCCATGTCTGTACACTCTGCTTGGGATCAATGTATGTATTTACCCAACCCTTCCACCACAGGCAGGATGTGGCACAAGGTCAATTTCTAAGTGGAGTACTGCTGGTTTGAATTAAGTTTTCCTTACTGAGACACTAGATAATCTGCTTTGTTCTCCTATTTATCAGTCCTGTTGTCTAAGGCTTTAGAATACACTGACTGCACCTCTTCTGATGGGTAAGATCCCCCCATGGGGTCACCTGCTGGTCGTGGGTGGCGACCTGTGATGCTTATGGATAGACTCCACTCCTTTTTAGCTTTTACTTAAGCTAGATGGACAGTCGGAGAGGCCTCTTCCAATCAATCAGCTGGTCACATTAAGCCCTAGCACCTATATGATTGTCCCATCTATATTGTCCTTATGGGAAGCCCCAACTCTTTTTGCTAGGTGGTGGTGGCTGAGTGTCTTAATATCCTGGGTATGATGTTAAAGTCTATCTGATGGTAAAGTTCCAATTCTGGAGCTCTGAGGAATGTAGAGCACTCACAGGTCGACTCTAACCCGGAGTGGTAGTACATGGTAGGGTCTCATCTATGGCTTAAATGGAAAAAATGTGTTTAAAATAATTGAGTTCCTATCAAGAATGAGTAAAATAAAAATGTCTTCAGCATAAAATAACCCAACAATGGTTGACTTGGCATAAAACCCAACCAACCAACCATAGGTGAATGGAATACAGATGGATTCATGCCTTTTCCAAAGACATTAGCACAAAGTGAAATACAGCCTCATCCAAAATTTAAACTCTGGTTGCCAATTTTATTCCTATGATGATAATCATTACAGCATACCTCCTGGGATCAAAGTATGGTGAATGTGCAATCTGATTAGGATCAAAGTGTTGTTTCTTGTCACTTTTACTTAAGATCAGTATGTATATATCCCTGTGGAAATATCTTAATTATTTCAAGTCATGAGATATTAAATATGCTGATGGAAATGGTAAATTTTTACTTTGTTGTTTATTCTGTGTTGTTTAAATACTATTTATTTTTTTAATCATATTAAGTTCTCTGATCTCAGGTGATTATCAAAATATCCACTAAAAGCAAAGACAGAAAAGTTGATTTTTTTTTTCTTTCTTAATTTGCCAGGCATTTTATTGCCAACTTTGGTCCCTCTTCACTGGTTTGGCCATGGAGTAAGTGTAGTTCAAAGATTTCAGCCTTGACCTGCCTCTTCTTATTTGTTCACTGGTGAGAAATGCCTATTGAACAGATCATCACCCGAGCTTTTCAGTTTGAGTTGATGGCTGGCATGAATTGTAGCTTTACTCTCTCTCTCTACTTCCTCTTAATCTCTGTTTAGCCATCTCGGTCTGTCACTTCTGCCTGTACAGCACAGATCTTAAGGGGGAGATTCTTTGAAAAGACCTTCAAGCAGGTTTTGCTTTTGGCAAACTTTTAGCACCATAGTAACATTCTTGCAAATAAAATTCACTTGAGGGTTTCTCACAGCTTGTGTTGGCTTTCGGGAGAAAATTGACAGATTCCCATCACCCTGGGAGTGAGAAATTTTCTGGATGATTACCACCAGAGCTGCAATGGTTGGAGAGTTCAATGCAACAGGGACAATTAGTGAGGCCTCAGCAGAAAAAGGGGTGCAATTTGGCCATTTATACAACTGTAATTGATTTATGTTTTACTGCTAACAAGAATGCTTAGTTTCTTTTTATTAGAGATGACAATTTATTTACGACTGTTGTCAAAAGAAAAGTTTTTAAAGATTGCACAAACCCATTTCTCAAATGGCAATTATAGCAAGACATTCTACCAAGTTAAATAAAATTGTTCTATGGTTTTATTGGTAGGACTAGCAAGAATATGCGCCTTCTTGGTGTAAGTATTTAAGTTTTAATGTAATGAAATACATCAAATTAGAAAGACTAACAAAATTAAATGAGAATGCATATAAAAAGATTACACTTATTTTAATTATATTTTAATTGGTTTTTAAATAAAAATGGATTTTAATATGTTAGAGAATAAAACAATAATATTAGAGATCAATAACACCAAGTAATTGTTTATTAAACCTGTTTTTGTTAAAACCAGTATGCAAATTAACCACACCATATATTACATAAACCTTCATTTCTTAGTGATTTATAAGACACATTGCAGGATTTTAAATGCACTAATAACATGGGCTGTTTTGATGAAAATCTAACTCAGATTTTCATGTAGACATCAGTAATAAATATGATTTCTTCTATGCATTAATGATTTTGACTATAAATTATAAACTCATTGATAAACTTATGCAATTCCTGAAGGTATTGTAATGTCAGCAGTAACATAGTTTTGGTTACAGAGTGACAGACACCAAATCTCTATTATAATATGTTATTGTTTTTTTTTTTTTTTTCAAAATGTTTTAATTAAACTGTAAAAAATATCAAGCCTTGCTGTGACAGATATTGTTAGTTTGCACATACACACACACACACACATGTATATTTTGGTTGCATTTTTTCTTTTGTACAAATATCATTGAACAGGATAGATGTCTCCTGTCTGACTATTGTCTTTTCAATCCTTTTAAGTTGATGGGTAAATAAAGTTCCCACCTCCTGTTTTCCTTCTCTTACATTTCCATGTTAAAATAGAATGAATAAACACCTCAAAGACATCTATCCTACTTAAGACAGAACTTTGTAATGCCAAAAGTACTAGGAAATGGTACTTTTATTAACAAATTCCATCCCAGCATTAATAGATTTACTGATTAAATTAAAAGGATTGAAAAGAGAATAGTCAGATAGGAGACATCTATACTGTTCAATAATGTTTGTGCGTTTATATATGAGGGTGAGTCAAAAAGTAATACTATTTTGTTTAGGACCGGTATAATTATCGACACAGAAACATGTATCATACATCAAAATGAAACTGGTCCTCTGTGAATCACATCCCTACTTCTCCACATAGTCACTGTTTGCTCTCAAATCCACTCTCATGGGGCCAAAGAGAGGCAAACATTAATCCAGTGATGACGAAATGAAATCTGTAGTGAAGAAATGGCTCAAAGAACAGTCAACACAATTTTACGGAGCAGAGATACATGCTCTCATTCGAAGGTGGAACATTGCTATTGAGAGAAATAGTGACTATGTAGAGAAGTAGGGATGTGATCCACAGAGGACCAGCTTCATTTTGATGTATGATACATGTTTCTGTGTTGGTAATTATACCTGTCCTAAACAAAATGGCATTACTTTTTGACTCACCCTGATATATATATATATATATATATATATATGATCTCAAAATCACTATTAAAGGTCTCCTGGCCATTATACAATGAAGCCCTCCCTATCCAAAGAAAATATGCATGTGGTTTGTGTTGTATTAGAAGAAATATATATCAATGTATATTTTGACTGGGTTGTCATATTTGAGATCATTTTCCCTGGGCAATGTTGGTTATTCCAGTTAGTGTGTGTGTGTGTGTGTATATATATATATAATATATATATATATATATATATGCGCACACAGAGAGGTGCTATTCAAATTTTCTGGGATGTGAAATGGTTTCTTGAATAAAAGAAAATAAGATTCTTTATTTGCTGGTAAAGAAATTTTGGGAGTGTGTAAAATGTCTGGAGCGCCAAAGGAAATACTGTATAGTTTAGTAGATGAACTTCATCAGTCTGTTGAAGTTTTCAAAACTTTTCAGTCACAATTTATGAAAGTGGATGTGTAATATATATATTACTACAATTCTCATTATAATAATATGTAACCATCACCCAGTAAAAACAGCACATTATAGCAAGATGTTTCTATAAGAACATTACACTTAAAATGCTCATAGTGAATAATTAATTGTCCAGTCCAGTTCTCAACTAAATTATCATTTTGTGGGGGTCTATGTTTATACTAAACATAATTTTTTAATCATGAAAATTCTTACATGGTATTTGTTCAATACTTCTTACCTGTGATCTTAAAACTTACTAACCCCACTGTTGCAACAGGATGTGACACAAGGTTAATTTCTAAGTTGAGTTCAGCTAGTTTTTAATTCAATTATTCATCTGCTTGACTGGTTACCATACCAAGGCTAAACATTCCAGTCTGCCATACTATTTACCCATAGATTGGTGGAAAAGAGATGGATTGAATTATTTTTAAAAAAAAACTGATTCAGTAATCAATTTCCCAACTGCAAAAGTCTGCTGACAAAGTCTTTATGCCTGCAACAATATTACAGCAGTCTTCAACCATGCTCCATAAGTGTCTTGCTCATGAAGAATCAGAATGAGAATAGTCTCTCTGATCTTTGCTGCATACCATATTAATAAAAAAAGTAGTCACACTCCATCCAGGTGCTTTAATTCACAGCTTTCAACATCCAAGGCCTTAACACCATAACAGAACCAACCACTGGTCACACAAAATCTTGAAAACCAAGCATGCATCTGAGACATATCAGTCAGAGACATGCAAGTCAATGCTGACGGTTCAAATCAGGTGATGAATGTCTGTCATTACATGGATTCATGCCTTTCCTAAGAGCATTAGTGGGAAGTGAAATTTAAAGAGAGTTAACGAAGATTTGAACTTGGTTTGTTGATTCTATTTGTCTTCATGTGAAAATGATTGTGTTGAATATTTGAAATCATGTTGAATTATTTGGAAATAATTCTGTTTGGTTTCATTTGGTTGCCGAGTCTATTTCCTAAGACAATAACTGTTACACAATCAGCCTCCATTTTAAGAGTTACATAAACAGATAATTATTATAACATTGCCAAAAATTAGACATAACTAAAGCTTAAATCTGTTCTGTATATATGTAACAAAAACCAATACAGCACTATATTCAGTTCAAGCATAACTTATGCAAAAAAATAGGATAACATCTTATGAGAAATGGAATTTCATTGGTCCTTTTTTCCAACTAATTGAAAAGCAAAACTATTCCTGTCCAATCAACAAACAGTTGTAGAGCTTTTTAGGAGTTATAAATAATCAGGATTCAATTTCATTTTTCACAAGTCCATTTCCTTTTGCATTTACACTGTATCTATTTAAACCAACTTGTAAATTTCTACTAAAATGAATATTCATTGCAGCACAGTTAACCAGCGTTTTTTTATGCATATTTTCCAGCTGCTGATCAGTATTTAAGTTTCTTACCCAATAGCATCTGTTACAGTCTACTTTAATGTTGCTTCTTGCAATTTATTTTTAACACATAACAGCAGAGGATTTTTTTGTCTTTTTTTTTGTTGTCTTTTTGCTATGCATAAATAATGATTCACTACACTCTGTTTGCTTCTTTATAGTCAAAAAGAAGGGGGTGATAAATCTGTGGCCAATGATACTAGTACACAAGTTGCACAGTTTCAACTAGATTTGTATATATATTTACCAACCCCTCCACATAAGTAGAATGTGACACATTGTCAATTTCTTAAGCAGAGTTTAAAAGATTATTCAGAATTTTTCCTTTTCTAAGACTGGCTGCCGAGCTAAGCTTAAAGAGGTCAGTCTGCCCTATTATTGACTCATAGCTGTAGGGTGAATAGCCGGATGCATACCTTTCCCAAGGGTATTAGCATTATGGGAAATGCAAACAGCATCATCCAGGATTTGAACTCGGGTCATGATTCCATTTCAACAATGATAATCATTACACCATGAACATTCAAACTAGATTCATATTCACTTCAACTCTGAATGATTACAAAGACAATTTGAGGCACATGACTTGTATTCTTTCTGATCAAGAAAATTGAAACCAGCAATGGTAGAAAGAATGGACAAAGGTATTCATCCACTACTACAATGCCTAGAGATGCTTTGTTGATGGGGCTTAGAATATGCCAACAGTATTCCCTCTTTCCCAAAAAAGGAATATCCTGGTGGGTATTACACTTGACTTCATCAAGTGATGAGGTTCCAATTCTGGATCTCAGAGAAATGTGAAGTCACCCCTTCATTTCCATTACTTCCAGGTCCACTAATCAAGAGTGGTTGTACCTGTTACATTGCTATCTCTGAGGCTAATAAATCTGTATGGAAATGATTAGTATTATATAGTACATTAAATCATAAAACTGTGTGCAAATTATTAGTATTATGATAGTTACTTGAAGCTATAATTGCTTACAAAGGATTATTATTATTACTTAGTGGAAATTCTATAAATGCTGTTATAGCAGTGTGGGTGGGACAGCCCAGTTATTTCTTGCTTTTTTGGATGGAGTCATGTCTTTCAGAATGCAAAATACTCAATTTAGGCATGATGTGAGATATATGGTTTGATTCATGTGCCTTGATATATGAAAAGTTGCATGAACTCTGATGTGAATAAATAGACAGGCTAAAAGACAATTGGGAGACCTTTGGAAGGTGTCTAGTGTTGCATAGACATTTTCCAACAACATAGATGGTATTGATGTTTTTTAATTTTGTGTGCCCTGTGTAATAATTGCCCTGAATCTGTTTTTGAGGCATTTAATACTGAAATTAAACATCTTGAGGATTAAAATTCATTGATTTGCCAGTTATTGTTACCAACCAGATTAAGTAATCTCTGTATTCAGGCAGGTCTTGATATGGAATCTTGATAATAATTCTTGTTTATTAGTGAACAAATACCTAATAATTCATTAGCATGGTACAAGAACAACAGTTGTCTGTGATCTGTTAGAATTTGATTGGATCACATCTCTCATATTGACTTCAGCATGGATACTTTGTGGCAAGAGTTATTTTATGAAGATTTTCTCTTTAGAACTGATAAGCCAAGTTATTATAACTCTTTATTATAGCAATAAATTGCAATGAAACCTGGAAAAAATCTTTTAATGCACTATGGACAGGAATATTCAATCATCGGTGTTTATATATAATAGTAATGAAAAATAGAAATAATGGTAGATATTGGAAGTTTTATAAATGGGATTTAGAGATGACAACTTGAGGAATATTAACTCTGTTGTGCTGTGTTAGGGACCTAGAAACAGCTGAACCATATGACTTCAGGGAAAGCATATTGCAGATTTTCCTATATTACAATGCGTACTCAGTGAAATTCATCTTAAATGTTGGCAGGTCCAATATTCAAATGCTCAGTGAAGCATTATGCAAAGACACAAACCAAGTTCAGGGTCAAGAAAATTAGCCTCTAGCTCTTCAACAACTCAGGGGGATTTACTGCATATCACTGATGCATTTCTGAATAAAATGTCATCATACTTTTAATACAGTGTCTGTTTGACATTTGTAGCTTGCGATTCTTTATGAGGTAAGGATTTTTTTAAATGGTAGTCACCATGTGTCATTTAAAAAACAAAAAAAACAAACAAACAAAAAAAACTATCAAGTTATCTGCTTTTTTTGGACAACCTCAAAAAATGGTGACTGTTATTTATTATTTTTAAATCACATTTTTTTTATAATTGTCATTGTAAAGCTACAAAATCCATGTCACAATTTATTTAATGCATTTTAGATTAACTAGTTGAAAATGAGAAACTCTCTCTCTCTCTCTCCCTCTGTACAGGATTTTAAACTAAACTGTGGCAGGTCTAAACACTGCCTTTTGATTTAAATTAAATATTATGGATTTAAACAATATATCTATTGACTCACACCTTAGTGAAACTATATAGAGAATATTTAATACTATCGGGACTGCTGGATATACCACAATATGATAATTTAATTATTACAGCATATGATATGTTTACTTAAGAGATATTGCATTTACTTCAATATGTAAAAAGTATAATAATCTTGATTTAACATTCAATCCTTTTCTTTCTTTCCTTCTTTGCATCTTTTCATTATATTCATTTGAAACAGATTAGCATTATCACTTCCACATGCTCACCCCCTCTCTATATATTTCCCTTACTCTTTTCTTTCATTCTTATTATATCTTTTCTGTATAGCATCTCATTTTTTTTCAATAAAAACAGAATGGTCCATTTTTTTAGCTGAGGTGATGACATTCATAAGAAATAAGAATTTGATGGATAAACAACACCAGATAATCATGATTTACATTTTTGCATTTCATTTTGAAGGATTTGGAAGGTCTCATTTTTAACCAAAGTGTGTTGTCAGATGATAACGGTCATATTTTTTAGGAACACCAGTATTATTATATAGATGACCCTAAATTTATCTGTTAGACTTTTTATTGTGGCAATAAACATAAGTAAAACACTGAATTTTGTTTTGAGTACTAACAAGACTCATTTAGTATAATGGTTATCACCAAAGGAAATGAAATCAGCAACCAGAGTTCAAATCCTAGATGAGGATATTTATGTTTCACTTCATGCTAATGTCCTTGAGAAAAGTATGAATCCCCCTCTTCTTCCCTCAGATATGGGTAAATAGTTGGGCAGACTGGGTTCTTTAGCCTTGTTTTGAGGAGAAGGAAAATTCTGAATTCAAACCAGCTGTACCTGTTTAAAAATTGAATTTGTGTCACATCCTATCGATAGCGGAGAGGTTGGGTAAATATATACTTAGAGGTTAATAATCATTAGGAGGATTTTTATGATTTCCTGGTAGCCAATGCTTATTGTACACATGTAAGTATGATTTTTCTTTTTAAGTCTTGATTTTCAAGCTATTAGTGTTAGTATAGCATTTAATTCTAAGACTAACAGCAAAAAATAAATGAATTAAAACTTAGTTTAATTCTAACAATTTATTAAAGAATAAATAAAACAATGACAAACAATATACAGTCCTTCCCATGGATAGAGTCAATGTTGAGAGACTTACCAATGTGATGGAGTGGTTAGCTGGTATCTTCCAACTTAGTGATTTCTTGGAGAGAATTTCTGGTTGAGGTGCAGCCCGGAGCTTATCCGGAATCTATCTGCTGATTTTTGGTATTTTGCGCCAAAACTTCTGGGCTCATCATTGGATTGGTATATTTAACCCCACACACAGGAATAAATATTTTACTGACCTAACAAAGCTAACCTGACACAGTAAATTTCCAGTTTAGCATTTCAAATTGAATGCCTTATTAAAAAATTGATTTTTTTTTAAATTTTCAAAAATGAATATGTAAAAATTATACTTCTGAAACCCAATAGTAAGCACTGACATTTTGATGATGATAATTAAAGCTGTTGTTGAGTTATGTGATGACAGATGGATAAAATTGAACAATTGGGAAATTATAGTAAGATAAAAGCAATTTTATTCAACATAATAGAAGTAATAAATAATGAAATTGGCCCAAATCAATATGAATTTTAACTTGAGCCATGATAGTTTGAATGAAACTTAATCCACCAATTAGTATGTTTGCAGTGACTGTGAAATTTCTTGAAAGAAATACATTAACAAAACTAGCAAGAATATGGGCCCCTTGGGTGTAAGTATTTAAGTTTTAATGTAATGAATATATTAAATTAGAAAGACTAACAAAATTAGATAAGAACACATATAAAAAGATTACACTTATTTTAATTACATTTTTTATTGGTCTTTATATAAAAAAAATCATAGGACTGATTTTAATGCATTGAAGAATAAAACAATAATGTTACAGATCAATAACACCAAGTAATTATTTATTAAACCCAGTTTTGTTAAAACCAGTATGCAAATTAACCACACCATATATTATGTAAGCCTTTATTTCTTAGTGATATATAAGACACATTGGAGGATTTTAAACACACTAATAACATGGGCTGTTTTGAGGGAAATCTAACTCAGATTTTCATAGAGACATCGTTAATAAATTAGATTTATTCTATGTATTAATTATGTTGAGTATTAATTAAATACTCATTGATAAACCCATGCAATTCTTGAGGGTATTGTGATGCAAGCAGGGATGTAGTTTTGGTTACAAATAGAGAGACACCAAATCTCCATTATGATAAGATGAATGCAACAAAAACCTTGTATGGTAAAACAGAAAAATTACTTAGGTCATATTTTACAAGCTAGTTGTGGGGATCAATTAACTGTTTCACTTAGAAATTAGAAATGGTTCAGTGACATGCCCCACCCCACTTTAACCCTTACTTGGGTAAGATGAGTGATTGGAGAAGCTCCATACTATCAATGGATTGGTCATGTCAAGCCCTAGCAACTATATGATTGTCCTGACCGTATTCATTAAGTTGCTCTTATGACAAACAACCACCCCTTTTTATCATATAGGTACTGGAAAGTGGGGGCTGAAGTTCAACCCACAGTATGTAGTAATATGCATGAAGTTAATGAAAATTATTTCTACCAATCTATTAATACACATGAATTTAATGAAAATTTCTTCTTAAACAAATTATATAACAAATATATAACAAATATATAAACAAATATTATTGGCATTAAATAACCCACAAGGATTGATATGCCTTTAAACCAAACAATCAACTTAGAAATTGGAGGTCTTGCCAGCACATACCACTTTTTCTACACTACTAATAATGTCAGAGAGCTTGACTTATACAGGCACTGATATATATATATATATATATATATATATATATATATATATATATAGAGAGAGAGAGAATCGTTAGGCATAGGAAATGGACACATCAACCTGAGTTCAATTCCTGGACGAAGCTGTTTCCATTTCACATGGCACTAATACTCTAGGGAAAGGTATGAATCCAATTCTCCCTCCAGCTATGGGTAAATAGGAGGACAGACTGGGCTCTTTAACCATGGCTAGGTAACTAATCTAGGAGAAGGAAAACTCTGAATTCAGACCTGTTAAAGTCTGCTTAAGAAATTGACCTTGTGTCGCATCCTGCTTGTATGGAGGGGTTGGTAAATGTATATATACATATATACACACAAAAGATATACCTGACTGACCCAAATGTTGTTTCTTCTTAAAAAAAAAAAGACAAAAAGCAGGAAGAGTTCAAATTGTGAGAAATATCCCACTCCCAAATGAAGATTGAGTGGTAAATGTCAAAAATGGAAATGCCAAACATTAGAATTTCAAATTCAGGAAAAATCTCTAAACAGTGAAAGTAGGTCAGATTTCAAATCTGCAAGACTAAAGGGACATCACTCAGGTTAAAAGTCAGGTGACAGGACCCGAAATATCCAAGTGACCAAGTAATACAAAGATGTCAAAACATTAGCGTTTCTAATTCAAGGAAAATCTTAAAAACAATGGCAGGTAAGTGATACTTTGCTAACAACAACACAAAGATGGTGAGAAAATGGATAAATTTCCACCAACATCTGTCACATTGCCTTCTTCCAGTCTTTTACTTTTCCAATGAAAGAGAATGATGGAAAATCTGAGTGATGTATTACAGGGTTATAATTCATTTCCTTTGTCTAGAATCTCAATATAAGCAGACCTTCTTTTAATGTCTTAGACAGTCATGGCTATTTGATGGTTAGAGAAGTTTACGTAGCTTGTAGCTGAGCAGTGTTGCTTGTTTTGCTGAATGATTGAACTGCTCCATCTGTTAAGTTTTCAGGATGTAAATGATCATACAAATCTCTGGTGATTCCTAGACCACATTTCCTGTTATAATATTTGCAGATGGTAATAGACCTATAAACTCACACATTGTAATTGAAGTATCTATATATTAATACTCATGTTCCTTCTTTTCATCTTTTTATTATGTTCAATTGAAACAGACTAATGTTATCACTTCGTTGTGCTCACCCCCTATCTCTATTTTTCCCTACTCTCTTTCTTTCTTTCTAATCATATTTTTTCAATGTAACATATAGCTTATCCCTTTTCTTCCCTTTCTTTCTTTAAAATAAAGACAGAAGGTCCATTATTTAGCTGAGGTGATGACACTCATAAGAAATAAAATTTCAGCAAATAAGCAACTCCAGATACTCAGGATTTACATTTTTGCATTTCATCATGGACAGTTTGGAGGGTCTTATTTTTAACCAGAGGGTGTCGCAAGATAACAGTAGCACAATTAAAGAACACAAGTATTGATATGAGTTTACCTAAAAATTTGAGTTCCAGTTAAAGAAACACACAATATTTTGATACTGGTCATACCAGAAAAGTGTCTATGCTTTATCTTTAATCATTTTGATAAGTTTTCCTTCTCCCATTTTATTCAGTAATATTTATCTGTTGAAGTTAAAGCTAATATCAGTGAAGATTTTTAAAAATTCATACTATTATTTTAAAATAGTTCAATAACTTTGTGTCCATACTACACCTGTTCTCCTCATGTTGCCAACAAACAAAAAGAAAGTGAATAAAGATAGTCAGCTTCTTTTATTGGGGTTCACAGAATGCTGAACCCCCACATCTACCTTGCAAGGGATGCCTAGACAATGCTGTCCTTGCAACCACTTATATGACTGATCAAAGATCAAAGATGGAGGCACATGGTGTAATGGTTAGAGTCATAGGAAATGGACTTGTCAACCTGAGTTCCAATCCTGGATGTGGCTATTTGCATTTCACATAGTGCTAATACCCTTGGGAAAGGTATGTAACCAACTACTCTTCTTCCAGTTATAGATGAATGGTAAGAAAGACTGGGTCTTTAACTTTAGCTAGGTAACCAGTCTAGGAGAAGGAAAACTCTGAATTCAAACCTGTTAAACTCCACTTAAGAAATTGACCTTGTGTTACATCCTGCTTGTGTAGAGGGGTTGGTAAATATATATATGGCTGATCAAATCTAGTGACCTCAACATGCCTTAATTTCACTCCAAGGTTTTAGATAAAGCATATCTTGTTACACCTAGCCTACTGGATCAGAATTTGAACTTTGTCAACTTGTCTGTCTTCTGCTGCTTTTTGTTTTATTTCTATCTATTTGCACCCCAGTTTCACTTGCTTATATTATTCCAAGTAGTAAAGATCTTAAATCAATCTTGTTTAGTTAAATGACAAAAAAGTATAAAATGTAAAATGCAAGATCTTTGCATTAATTCATAAAGCACACTTCTTTTCTTTTGCCCATGATGTGGTTCAATGATTGATGAATATCCTAATCAACTGAAGCAGATAACTTTTTACCCCACCCGACCCATTGCATGTGCATAATTGAATGACCCAATCTTGACTTTTATTATAATTAATATGGAATATTTTATTATACATTCTCATTGTTTCTAGATGTGTAAAATAACTAAGAAAAAATAACACCAACAACAAGAGAGTAATTATTTTGGTAGAAATGGGAAATCAACCAAAGCAGCTGAATGACTCCGACTTGTTAAGACAATCAAAATAAGATTGTTTTATAAATGTTCATTTGCTCTTGTTGGGGATTGAATTTCAGTTTACTTTTATCGTTCATACAGACATATATATATATATATATATATATATATATATATATATATATATATAGTCATCCACAGACATTGTGTTTTGATGTATAATGTCTCTTCAGTGTGGTTAGATGTAGCAGGCTACCCCTTGCTGGGATTGAAACCCAACAGAATTAGAGTTCCTAACCACTGAGTCATCAGCACACCTACAAGCAAGGAGCATTTAACTGATACATACCTACATTTGTAAAGTCCACCAGAGAGCTCACATCCATTTTAGGAGAGCCATGCAATTTAAGCGTCATCAGTGACCTTAAGTACATATCCCTCCAGAGTGCTCCACCTACCAGGGATTGGGAGTATATAAATAATATGGATTGCTATATCCATAAGTAAAGAGTGCTCAATATCATTGAAAGAGCATATATATCTAAGTTAGTGTAGCAAAGAGATAAAGTCAATGGTGCTTGGTAACTGATAATCTCTTGCCTATTTAATTTTGAAAACAATGCTGCATAGGTGAAAATCTGTCAGTTACTAAACACCATTGATTTCATGTCCTCGCGACCCTAACCTACATACACACAAAAGATGCTCTTAATGTAATGGTTATCATTGTAGGAAATGGACATGGCAACCTTAGTTCAATTCCTGGATGAAGCTGTTTACATTTTGGATAGCATTAATATTGTTGGGAAAGGCATGAATCTAACTATTCTCCTCCTAGCTATGGGAAAATAGAAGGGTTGAATGGGTTCTTTAACCTTTTTAGGGCAACCTATCTAGGAAAATTGAATTAGTTGTACTAAGTTTAAAAACTGACCTTGTGTTCTACCTTGCTCATGGTGGAGGGGTTGGGTAAATACATAAACAAAAGGAAATAAATTAGTGTTATAATTTCTTAATTTTAAATTCCAAGATAAAGAATTTTCATTAAGAAACATTTCTTCATTTGTTCACTATCTTTTATTACAACTTTATTGTTGATATACTCTCCAAACTCAGCTTTGCATTTCCGCCGCCTGGTCATCTATGACCAAGGATATAAAATGTACATCACTCAGCATCCAGTTGCATCTTCCTTTCATTGCACTTAAAGAGGTACAGTCAGTCAATTTCTGATGCCTGAAGTGTGCCAAAAGGTGAATACCAGTTTCTGTTCCTATCCATATGTAAACAACCCCTCTTCCACAGACAAGATATGACATAAGGTCAATTTTTAAGTGGAATTCAGCTGGTCTGAATTCAGATTTTTCCTTCTAGACTGGTTGACTACCAAAGGCTAAAGAACCCAGTTTGACCTATTTACCGATGGCTGGAAGACAAATTTGTCTTTCCTGAGGGTATTAGCATTGTATGAAACACAAAACCTCAAGATTTGAACTCTGGTTGCCAATTCAATTTCTTATGACAATAACCATTACGCTAAGTGCACCTACATTTTCTGTAACATTTCTTATCCCTATGAATACATGTCGGTCCCTATTTTAAATTGGACCTTGTGTCACATTTTATCCTTGAGTATAGGCAGACAGATACCAACTTTCTGACTCTTGTAGTAAGAAGCATGAAATAGGAATAAAGAACTAGCTTCTGATAAGACTTGTATCTTGTAACCCAGTAGATCTTATTATAATGGAGATTCAGCGTCTGTCTCTAACTGAAACTACACAACTGCTTATGTCTCAATACCTTCAGGTATTCTGTAAATTTATTAATTAGTATTTAATTTATAGTCAAAACCATTAATACAGAGAATAAATTTTATTTATTCCTGAGGTCTCTATGAAAATTTGAGTTAGATTTGACTCGAAATTGTCCGTGTTATTAGTGCATTTAAAATCCTGCAATGTGACTTATCTATTACTCAGAAATAAAGGTTTACATAATATATTTGCATATTGGTTTTAACAAAAAATTACTTGGTGCTATTGATTATTATTGTTTTATTCTTCAACATATTAAAATCAATCCTATGAATGATTTTATATAGAAACCAATTAAAGTATGATTAAAATACGTGTAATCTTTTTATATGCATTGTTATTTAATTTTGTTAGTCTTTCTAATTTGATATATTTCATTACATTAAAACTTAAATACTTATGCTCGTATTCATAAAGCATTGTGGAGTAATTTGGAAGAGTAAAAAGCTGTTCTACCCATTGTCAGTACTGACAGTGGTCACTTGTTACATATGGGTATGTGAGTGAAAGTATATTTGAAAAACATACTTAGGAGTAATCAATATTTGATGAAATGCTTAATTTTTTTCTTTTATTTATTTATTTTTTAATGGGAATAATTATGAAAATATTAAGAAAATTATCCCATGTTTGTTAATGAAATAATAATTAGCAGTATGTATGCTATTAAGAGTTGCTTTCATCTCTTATATAATCTTGATAAAATTTTCAACAAAATAGTAAAATGAATCTCCACTGAGGTTATTGTACATAATTCAATTCTTTTTTTCTTTTTTGTTGTCTATTTGTAGGAACGCAATTAAAACTGTCCAGTGTATTAGTGGCTGAATTTCTTGTTCATCTTCCAGTTTAGTCCAGACTGGAAGTATAACTCTTATTCATATCATCAAGCTTTTAAAGGATAACCACTTGCTTATTAAAACAGGTTTGTGCATTTTTGTCAATTTACTGAAAATAATTAAGTTATTGAAGATAATAACTATAAATAACAGACATGTATATATATATATATATATATATATATATATATACACACTTATGTGTATATGTATGTGTGAGTGTCTATATATATGTGTATATGTATGTGTGAGTGTCTATATATATGTGTATATGTATGTGTGAGTGTCTATATATATGTGTATATGTATGTGTGAGTGTCTATATATGCATGCATGTATGTATGTGTGAGTGTCTATATATGCATGCATGTATGTGTGTGTCTATATATATATATGCATGTGTATACATATATGTGTGTATGTATATATATATATATATATATATAAAGCTATGACTATTAGCCACAACTTAATATATTGTGTATTACTTTCTATCTCTTTCTAGAAAGAGAGAATTATTTAATAATATAATAATAGAGTGATCCTTTGTATATATACACTAATGCCACTTATGGCTATTAATTGTAATAATTACTATTTTTCTTACTGTTTACCAGTGAAATAATTTTAAGTATGGTAGCATTTGAAGCACATTAGGGGTATTATATCTTTTATTATATCTGCTGGCGAAAATATGTATTTAAGTTTCAATGTAATAAGATATCATATTGAATTAGAAAGAATAACAGGACTCAATAAGAATGGACATAAAAAAATTACACTTATTCTAATTTAATTTTGATTGATTTCTGAATAGAATTATACATAGGATTGCTTTTCATATGTTTGAGAATAAAATAATATTAGAAATCAATAACACTAAGTAATTATTTATCAAACCTAGTTCAGTTAAAACTAGTATGCAATTATCCACACCATGTAAGCCTTTACTTCTTAGTGGTATATAATTTCAATTTCAAATGTATTAATAACATGGGCTGTTTTGAGGCAAATGTAAATCAGACATTGTTGATAAATAAGATGCTAATTAAGATTAAATAATGATTATTTAATAATAATTGAGTATATAATGTAACTAAGAACTGTGACATTGGTGGTAACATAGTTTTGATTACAGTCAGACACATAAAATACATTAGGATAAGATAATTGTAAGTGTGTGTGTATGTATGTATGTATACATACATACATACATACATATATATAATATATATATATATATATATATATATATATATATATAAATAAATGTTTTAGTTTATATTTATTTGCATTGGAACAATTTTGCTACCATTGGTTTCTTGCTCTGTAGCAGTCATCAGGCAACAAAAGTGTTTTGAAAATGATGCAAATGATATAAATAAATTGTTCCAATGCAAATAATATAAGAATCCCCACCTGTCAGCCAGGCAGTTAGGGTTTGAATCCCACATAAAGCAGCTTCCAGTCTATTATTCTGCTGATGAGGCATAATAGACCAAAATGTACATACAGAGAATGACTTTTTCTCGATTTGTTTACGCTTTACATTTGAACAGATATATTCGCCTAATTCATTAACTATCAACTAATTAATTTTCAAATTAGGTATGACTTCAATTAAGCACATATTCCCAAAAATTGTCGGCATAGCCATATCAAACAAATTGTTTGCGTACTTTCATATGTAAGGATCCTAGTTCGATACCGGTCCTCGCCAACTCAGCGTATGAGTAGCACAGGGATCTGTGCGGTAAAGTAAGGAGCTGATGGTAGGTGTGGCGCTCCACCTCAGATGCTAAAAAACAATCTCCTTGGTCTAGTGCTATTGAAAAGGGGATAGACTCCCTCGCTGACTGGCTGATACCGACTTTAGGCCGCCCCGTCGACCTACCTTATATAACTGTTTAATTACAGCATATAGAAATATTTTAGTTAATAATACAAAAATACTTCATGCTGACAAGAATATAAAAAGTTGAAAAATTCTTGAAGCTTTCAACAAAAAAATTTAAACAATTTCTACTAATAGAATCAATTACAAAACTGATGAACAGAACAATTTTTATTCTATATCATGTTGCATATCCCATCACATATTTTTGAAAATTATCCCCATCCCAAAAAACTCTAGTGTTATTTACTATCATCTTAACTACACAAACAATACAATTGATACAAATAATGATAACCACTTTATAACACCCTTGATAATAGTTCAAAGTAGAACCTCATTAGAAAGATTGAAAAGAAAAAGAAAAAATTACAAAATAATTTGGATTCTATTGTATTCAACAATTATATATATATATATATATATATACGCCTAATATTGGTACCAATATTAAGCAGGTATTTGTAGAAAAGAATATTATGGTATAAATGACACAGAAGACTGTAGCTACTTCAAGATGTCAATATAAAAATATATCATCTAGCAAAGTAACTGATATATTAAATATATTCAATAGTTAATGAATATAAACACCCAACTTGTCAACATTGCAAACAGTTTATATTTGTTTTAATGGTTTATTAATACTGTCATTTCCTTCATAAATTTAAGTGAAGAGCTCAATGTAAGGTATTTTTCTAATGCACAATCATTGATCAATTCAGTGTTAATGTATAGTAACATTGCTAGGAGTCCTCACTGTGGTCTTTGATTGTGGAAAGGTTGTTTTGCATAATATCATAATTAAAATTAAGTGCTTTATTGTTTTCATACTATTGTACTATGATCCACAATTGTCTATCAAATTATTAGGTTTTCTTTTATATACAATGGTGACTTGTTTGAACATATTCTCTATTTTCTGAAAATTCACCCATTCTACAAAGATTTAAAAAAATTATCTGCCTGTATTGTAATGTTTCTGGTGTTGGTTATTTAAATAACTTGAATCAACTTAAAATGAAAAAGGTTTTTTTTTTGCTAATAGGTGAGCAGTAATATAATTTGCTAGGGAAGATGGATCACCAAGACTAACACCATCAGTGATTATATTGAAATAGAATAGTCCATTCTATTCCCAGAGGGGTATCATCTCTTCTTGTACAACAGCCTGCAAAAGTGTAAATACAATTCTTGCTGTTATGTGTCATTTTATTTTCTGGTTTACATCTATAAAAAGTCTGTAGAGTGGCCTATTGTTGGAATCAGCCAAACAAATGGGGGCCTATTTGATAGTGCACAGAACAGGAAGATTGTTTTTTGCTAAGGTGGTGTACCACACCTACTATCAGCTGATTTACCACACTATTCTGATTACCCAAACTTGGTGGGGATTGGTATCAAACACAGAACCTTGAGATTCTTAGCTGGATGTTGAGTTAAATGGGACCCTTTTTCTGTATATCTATACACAATGAGAATATTAGCTATATACAGATTTCAACAGTATCTAACCCAAAAAGTGCTTATTAATTTAAAGGAAATGTATATTAAATTTTTGATGATTAATTAACACACAAATTTTGAATAATTTTGATGTTTCAGACTTTTGTGCTCATCTTTATTGTGGTATGTATAAACACAACATTCAAGCCACTGTATCCTCAGGCCTTGTTCATGGAACAATAACCCTGAGGTCAAGCATGGTTTCGGGGTTTTAATATCATTACCACTAATTCAGGGCACCCCCAGCAGCCTAAAATGCCATCAGACTTATTGAGAAAAATCTGATTAATATATTGGTTAGATCTAAATTTATTGTAAATTTTATTAAATGATAGATAAAGAAAAAAAAAAAAATAAACTGGGTTTATCAAAGCATGGAAGAAAAATTACATATTTTAAGATAGAAATTTCATTATGTACCATGATAAATGCTATTACTTATCCCAACCATGAAACCATGCTTGAACTTAGGGTTATCATCTGATGATGACTTTAGTAAACAGGGAACACCTGAACAAAGCCTGAGGATACAGCGGCCTGAGTGTTATGTTTATACATACCACAATAAAGATGAGGACAACAGTTTGAAATGAAACATCAAAATTATTCCCGCAAAGCCTCATCTTAAAAATACAGACAAATAATACCATTATAACAGTTTATAAATGATAGATGATTTCCCAGGTTGGGTCATTACATTCTTTGCTCAGATACACAGAAGAAATCAGGAAGATACAGCAGCTGAAACCACAATAAAGATGAAGACAACAGTCTGAAACATCAAAATTATTCATATCAAGCTTCATTTCAAACATACAGACAAATAGCACATAATGAGTTTTATTAGTTTTTTGATAGAAAGGGACATTTTGTCCTTCACTGTATATGTATGCTGTGTATATACATAAGTATATGTAATGTTTTCATAACTGTAGATTTGGGATTAAAAAGATTTCTAATAAAAGAAAAAAATCTCAGAAAACTTTCATGAATGTAGATCACTTGATTATTATTCATGCCATTGCTGATTCATCTTGTAAATTCATGTTGTTCTTTTTCATTCATTATTTTGACTTTTTGTTACGTTGCTCTTCTTGCTCTTCAAGCAAAAATAAACTAAAAGAAGCAATTAGATTTTCTACACCTTTAAGGCAATTATTTTTAATTTTCTTCTCCTTTTTTTCAGTTGGTTTCATAATTATTTCTCATATATGGATTCCAGGAATCCAATAGGATATTTATTAAAACACACACACACACACACACACACACACACATATATATATATATATATATATATATATATATATATATATATATATGCGCACATAAGATTATATAACAAAAAATTTTTTAGAAAA
>CM042138.1:116612761-116742355 GCA_023376005.1 Doryteuthis pealeii
TTTGGTCCTTACTTAGGCTAGACAGGCGGTTGGAGAGGGCCCAAGCCATAGCACCTATATGATTGTCCCATCCCTATTGCCCTGATGGCAAGCCTCCAACCCTTTTATCATATATGTGATAGAAGGTGGTGGCTGAGGGTCTTAGTAACCTAGGTATGACGTTAAACTGCATCTAATGATGAAGTTCCAATTTTGGAGCTCTGGAGAGGTCCCAGGTCCACTTTGACCACCTTCTAGGGTTCCATCTATGAGTTAAATAGGAAAAATGAGTTTTAGAATAATGTGTTAAAAACATAGTTTTTAAAAAAATTTTGAATACCCATTAAGCATGAATAGAACAAAACAGCTTCAGCATAAAATAACCCAACAAAGGTTGACATGCCATAAAATTCAACAAACCAAACTAAAAATGTTATTATGTAGCAGTCTAGAATAAGTTCAACCCTTTATACAATTCTACTTTTAGTTACAGATGTGTTGCATGTTTATCTTTCAGAGTTTTTTTCTGTTTTTCTTATCCATTACAGATCGCTACATTTGCATTATTCTGCAGCGAAAAGTCTCTGCTACTTCTGTCTTAGAATTATCACAAATCCCACTTCATCCTGTTGTTGTTTTTATCACAAAGTGAAAGTGTTTCATCAAAAAATTAAAATAATAATAATGATCTGTTTGCATATTTAGTTTGGACTCTGCATCTGTTTGTCCTATACTCTAACCACTGGGCTGTCATCCTAAGTGTAAAATTAGTCATTTATGATAGACAGGACAAAAAATATAATTTTGATGAAAGAATAATTTAATGGAGTTGGAATGTGGGATGTTTCCAATATTGAATTAGATGTGTCAGTATGTCATGCTAAGTCTTTTGATGGCATCTCTTAGGACAATGGGTTGTTTAGTTGGACTTTACGGCATTTCAAACCTTGTTTGGTTATTTTATGCTGAAGACATTTTTGTTTTATTCCTTCTTGATGAGTACTCAATTTTTTCTTTTTAAACTCATTTTTTTCTATTTAACCCATAGATGGGACCCTAACATGTACTACCACTCCGGGTCAGAGTGAACTGGGAGTAATGGTGATAAAGGGGTACTCTACCCTCTTCAGAGCTCCAGAATTGGAACTTCACCATCAGATACCCAGGACATTAAGACCCTCAGCCACCATCTTCTAGCACATACATGATAAAAAAGGTTGAAACTTTCCATAACTATAATAGGGTTGGGACAATCATATAGGTGCTAGGACGATGTGAGCAGCTGATTGATCGGAGGTGGCCTCTCCAACCACTGTCTAGCCTAAGTAAAGGCTAAAGTGGAGTATTGCATATCATGGAAAGCTCAAACAGCTCCATTCTTAAACATCACAGGTGGACCCATTAAGGAGTTTTACTCCTCTGCAGAGGTGCAGTTGGTGTATTCTAAAGCCCCAGCCAACCGGGCTGAAGGGCAATGAGGTTTTTCTTGGTCATGCTCATCTCTTCTCAAAGTAATACATAACAAGTCTTACTAGGTTACATGGTACTTGCATCAAATCTGATATGTGCAGTAAAGCATCTGGGAGCTGTCAGTAGGTATGTTCACCATAAACAATCTTTCCAATTTGGTGCTAGTGAAAAGGGGACAGACTCAATCACTGTTCAATTGATACCAACAATAGGCCACTCCACAAAATTTATTTTTCTCTATAGGAATAATTGATAGCATATAACTGTGCATAAAACGATTAAAAAATAACTAAACAAAAAACAAATATAAACACACAATGAATGCTGTTCCCTAACCTCTTGACATAAAATAACCCTAGAGTTTTTGATATGCCATTAAAATCACTCATTCAATCAATCAATTAAACGGGCATGTTTTATTATTAATCCCAAAAGAACTTGTTTTTGTATCCCTGCATCAACTTAAAGTTAAGCTTAGTTTTAAAATAAGAATTCTGTCCTGTTGGCTGTGGCTGTTGATTACACCGACTGCATCTCAACAGAGGGGTAAAATCTGACCTGTTGATTTTATGAAATAGATTTTGTTTGTGTACTATAATTCTAATGTTAACTAATTTGTATTTGTACTTCTGATTTGAGAAACCACTAAGTACATTAAAAAATCAAATAAAACAAAAAAAAAGCATGCAATGAGTTTGTTATGAAGTGCTTTGATTTTTGTAGTATTTTTATGTTTCCAAGTTTCAGTTTACAGAATTTTTATTTTTTATCTTTTTTTATTTTTTTGTGGTGCGTTCATAGTTTGATGGCATTTTGACAAAGTTTAGCAGACTTATTGATGGTTATATTAAATTCAGCTTTCTGGCAGAAGAATCAGTGATTTCTTAGATGATTAAGAAATCTTTTCAATTGAATAAAAAGGAAAACAGAACTTAGTGGCAAACAGCAAGATAACTTGGCATTGCCTAGAACAAAAGGCATGAAATCAATTTGAACTGAGCTAGATGTTCATTCCTTTGGGTATTGAAAAATGTTATATACAGGTAGATGTTGGAATTGATAATTCTTTTTCTTCAAATACACTACTATATCCATCAATCATCTATATACATGTATATATAAAGTTAAACCTAATGAGTCAGATATAACCTACTAAAAGTTTTGCTTAGTGCTCTTCAGGGCAAAGATCTGACACTTATTATTATTATTATTATTATTATTATTTGCTCTACTTAGGTATTGAGCATTCTTTACTTTTTAGCTTTAGAATATCCTGGCAGTTTTTTATATTTTTTTTTTTTCATATATATATATATATATATAAATTGTTTTTTCTTTTGGCCAAGTATTATAGTATCAACCGATTATTTTTAGTTGGTACGACTATCTTATTCTTTTTTTTTTTTTCAAAAAAGCAAAAATTTTTTTTCCTCAGGTGATGTTTGGTAGTATATTTTTACAATCAAACTATTTTCCAGGTTTTTTCTTACCACAAGGGTTTACCAACAATTTTGGTAAATTAAATTACATATATATATATACATATATACACGCACATACACATATATATATATATATACACACACATACACACGTATGTAATATATATATATATATATATATATATATATATATACGGGTTAGCTCAGTCGGTAGAGCATTCGTCTAGAAATCACAAGGTTCCTAGTTCAATACCGGTCCCCGCCAACTCAGTGTATGAGTAGCACAGGCATCTGTGCGGTAAAGTAAGGAGCTGATGGCAGGTGTGGTGCTCGCTGACTGGCTGATACCGACTTTAGGCCACCCCGTCGACTTTACTTATATATGATAGAGATTCAAAGATTATTCCCACTCTTGGTTTATGAAAGCCAAATACATCTTAGATGGTTTTATAAGGAGTACCATGACTAATCTGCAGAGAACAAGCTACCTCATCAGTGATAACTCACCAGTTTGCCTCCACCATCTCTTGAGCTTGCTGAATCTTCTCATCAGTAGTGGAGGTTGATAGGCATCCTGCTCCTTCTTTGCTTGTCTGGATACTTTTAAACTTCTCTATCCACTAATACACACTTCAATGCAGTAGTGTACTATCCCCATATTCTGATAAAAGCCTCCAATAAATTTCAGCCCATGACACTCCTTCCAGCCAGAGAAATTGGATTGTTGTTCTCATAAAGAGAATAAGCAAAATGGCATGATCAGGCTCAAACTTCAATCATGTGACCACAACAGTGCCAACTACAAGCACATACACACAGAATTCAGTGTGACAATAATAAAGATATGTTATGGCAAAAGTACAAATAATTTTTGACTCTGCCTCATATATATACATGATAGTCTGTGAGTACACACACAGTTGAAAGCTTGCAATGTACTCTGTGGTATCACTGGTGGGATTTATCAAACATAGCTGAAATCTTTCATTCTAATTATTACACCTATATATCAATACTCGTGTTCCTTAATAGTACGGACATTATCATCTTGCAACACCCTCTAGTTAAAAATAAGACCATCCAAATCATTCAGGAAGAAATGCTAAAAGGTAAATCCTAATTATCTGGTGTGGCTTATCTGCTGAGTTCTTATTTCTTATGCATGTTGTCAACTCAGCTAAATAATGGACCATTCCATTTTTATTATAAAGAAAGAAAGGGAATAAAAAAAATACATGCTACACAGATAAAAAAAAGAAGAAAAAAGAAAGTATAGGAAAGATAAAAATGGGGGTGAACGTGTGAAAGCAATAACCCTAATCTGTTTCAAGCGAGCATAATGAAAAGATGAAAAGAAAGAAAGAATAAAAGAGTGAAAGAGAGTTAAATCAAGATTATTATACATTTTACATATTGAACTACTTGGCAATAGCTCTTAAGTAAACATATCAAACATTGTAATAATTAATTCTTAACATCCTATACCGCCTCATTCCGGCCGGATGGAAGTCCCATTCGTTTTCCTAATTCACCCCAAACAATAGCCTTTGTTTAAATGTAATATTAAGCATATTTAGAAGTCTTTAATTCAAGGGAAATAACAAGTAACTTTAAATGCAAAGGCCATTTTTAGCCATGTTTTGATAAATCTTTAGAGGAAAAGGTTTCTGAACTTAGAAAATTCTCAACAGGATGTTAAGAGTTAAATTATCATACAGTTGTATATCCATAGATCCTGCTAGTATATATCAATACAACATACTAAAAGTATAATCAGAAATGCATTAGAGATTATTTTTATAAGAGCTATTAATATAATTAATGTTATAAAAATTTTTAAAAAAATGTGTTAAATTTTTTTAAAGGAAATGCATTACAACTTTATTGAATATTAGCTGTTTATGTAACCTGTGATATCATGGGCAGAATTTATGAGACAAATACTGTAACACATTTCATTCCCTCTAATCATTGCTTGCATTGTCAGTGGGGCTTAGAATATGCTGACAGTATTCTCTGCAGAGGGGTAAGACCCCCCACCACCACCACCGTAAAAGCTAAATGAAAATTTAATAAGGGTATAAAACAATGATATTTTTAAAAATTAATTAAAAGATTAGAATAAAACAAATTAATAAAGGGAAAAAAAAAGCAGAAAAAATATGAATAAGAATAATAATAAAAATAACCAAATTAATAACAAGAATATATAAAGAATAAACGATAATAAAACAAATATATAGAAAACAAATTTTTATCAAATTATATATGAATATAGATAAGAAATTTATTTTTTAACTTTTAAAATCCCAGGCCATGCTGAGTAGCTCTGCTCGTAATTTATAAAAGGATGTGTATTCAGTTGTTGTATGAACAAGCATAGAAACAGAAATATAGAATCTTTCTTTTTATATATATATATATATATAAATTAAGGTTTTCATTACCTCTAATTATTGTATATATAGTTACACACCAAATACTAAAAGTATATATATAATTTAATTTCTTATAGAAATTTATTGTAAATCATTTGATAATTGAAATACAAAGCAAATTATTTCATTACACCTTATATAACCATATGAATATTATGAGTAAGCTTCATTAAATGGATATTTTAATAGTTTCATTCACTCTAATGACTACGTAAATAGTATAACAGCAAAGACTAAATGAATATAGAGAAATTCATTTGATATTATCAAATGAAGGAAATGTATTAAAATTTATTTAAATATTTGCTTTTTATGTAACCTATCATGTAGATAGAATTTATCAAGCAAATACATAACTTTTCATTCACTTTAAAGAGTGCATATATAGTAACACTAAAAATACTAATAGAATCTGTGGGAGGTAAACAGATGTAAAGATTTTCATATACATTTAGCATGGGAACAAATAGTGATTATGTTTTTAATAATTAAAAACTTTATCATTCCATAACATCTTATCTTCAACTAGAGCACTTACACAAAATATTAACTTGAGAGGAATGCCTAGAGCAAATCTTTTTCAACAGTGCATTGCGATACTTTAGTGTGTCACTAATAATCTCTATAAACCTGTTCAGTTTTTTATATTTTTTTCATTGAATTATTTCTTTTAAATATACATATAGATATTTTGCTTTGCTAAGAAAAATAAGTAATGTGTTTAAAAATGTTATTAAAAAGTATGTCAGTCACCAATGAAAAATGTTTGGAAAGCTTTCTATGGAGAGTAAAAAGCACAAGAATTTTTAAATAATACTTGTTTTGGAGAATAGTTGGTCTTTGTGCAAGAAGGTGATGGTCATTCATAGAACTATGAATGAAGGAAGAATATTATGGTAATTGTAATACTAGCAGAATCTGTGGATATACCACAGTATGATAATTTAATTATTAAAACATTTAATATATTTACTTAAGAGCTATTGCTAAATAGTTCAATATTGATTTAACTCCCTCTCGCTTTTTTTTTCTTTCTTTCCTTCATTTCATCTTTTCATTATGTTTGATTGAAACAGATGAAAGTTATCGCTTCCATGCACTCACCTTCTCTCTCTATCTTTCCCATACACTCATTTTTCTTTCATTCTTATATTTTTTCTGTGTAGCATGTCCTTTTTCTTCCCCTTTCTTTCTTTATAATAAAACCAGAATGGTCCATTATTTAGCTGAGGTGATGACACTCATAAGACTTTGGCAGATAAACAAACCAGATAATAAGGATTTACATTTTTGCATTTTATTTTGGATGATTTGGATAGTCTCACTCTTGACCAGAGGATGTTGCAAGAAGATAACGGCCATAACATGAGTATTAATTTATAGATCAAAGATTAAAAGATGATTCAACTTTAAGTTCAGTCCCATTCATCAAAGTCTTTTTCTGCTTTTATGATAACATATAATCTAACACAAGAAATACTACTTACAGTCAAATTACATTGAAAACATTAGTTCTTGCTAGATCACTGAAGTTAAGCAGTGATTAGCCTGTTCAATACTTAGATGGTGGACTATTTTAGCAACAGCTGGTGCTGTGAGCAACCTAATATCAGGATGACCAGAAAAGGGTTGATATGCCATAAAACAAGCAAGCAACCAACCAACAGGAAATACTAAAAACATATAAGTTTGTAACTGAAAATACAAGGACATCAGTTTTAGAATTTCAATAAAGATAATCAAATTTCTATTTAGATATTTGGCATGTGAACAGATGTAGAAAATCTACATTTTAAAAAGCCAGCCATTTAATAATACAAATCTCTGATGTGCAATCAAGCTTATATAAATATTAACTTCAAAGAGACAAGATAAAAGAAATAATAAAAAGGTAGATATTAACACTGGCCACCCCGACAACAGAAGATTTCACTTTTTGAGAGTATTAGTCTTGGTGCAAAAAGGTGAAGGTCATTCATAAAGACTAAGAATGAATTAATATCATTATAGAAACATCAATCATTTTTAAGTGGAGGATGATTTGAACCAATGGTTCCTAAAGTGGGTGGTACCTCGATCTAGGCGGGCAGTGAGGCAAAAAGGGACAGTGTGTAGGAGGCATCAGGAGCTGTAGATAAATAACTTAAAAAAAAAAATCTTTTAACAAAAATCTAAATGACAAAATGTATGTCATAAATACTAATGTAAAGGAACATGTATGCAGTTTATACAGAATAAAACTGAAATAAGAATTATAAAAAAATGCTTAGTTTTGTTATTATATTTAGTAGAAAGGGGCTTCAGTGTAGTCACCTTGCTTCTTTACAAACAAAGAAACAAATTGAAAATTACTGAATGCGGAGATTTACGACTTCTTAGAGAGCCTGATGTTGAGAAGCTAATATCCCTGTACCAAACATATCTATGAATGAATTAAAATCATAGTAATGTGAATGATTAAAATATGATAATTTAATTTTGAGTTCGGTTTCACTACAAATGAAGATAGAAAGAAAGAAGAAATGCCTGATTTTATGGGTTTCCTTTCTGTTTAGGTGTGATTGTTTGGTTTAATGGTATATCAACCCTATTTGGGTCATTTAATGCCTAATCAAGTCATTTTGATTAACAATGGACTCAGGTCGCTTATAAGGTGCCTGCTTTTGCTTGTGGTCACCCAATTAACTATTAACCAGGCTCATGAATGCTTAACTTCAGTGATCTAGTGGAAACTGGTACTTTCAGTGTGATTTAGCCGTAATCAACAAAAAAATTGTTGGGGTGGCCTAGAGTCGGTATCAACCAGACAATAAGGGGGTCTATCCCCTTTTCCCTAATGCTTGACCGAGGAGATTGTTTTTGCATCTGTGGTGGAGCGCCACACCTGCTATCAGCTCCTTACTTTACCTCACAGATCCCTGTGCTACTCATTTGCTGAATTGGCAAGAGCCAGTATTGAACCATGTTGTTCCTAGGTGGATGCTCTACCAACTGAGCTAAATCGGCCCTATTTATCTATATTATATGTGTATATAAGAAATATTCTGTATATCTCGTTGTACAACAATTGAGTGTACATCCTTTTGTGAAGGAAAATTGGTGGAGACAAGCAAAGATCCAAGTTCAATAAAATGTATGCCCTATTTTTGGCCAAGACAAGGTTTAAAAAAATTCTTTTCACTCATTTTCCATAAAAAAAGCTAAATAAAAATATAATAAGGGTATAAATCAAGGATATATTAAAAAATTAACTTAAATAATATTAAAAACTAAAACAAATTAATAAAGGATGAAACATAATAAAAAACAAATAAAAGAATGATAAAATTAAATAACTTAAAAACAAAAATATATAAAGAATAAAAGATAATAAACAAATATATAGAAAAATAATTTTTATTAATCTATATATAAATATAGATAAGAGATTTATTTCTAACTTTTTAAATCCTGGGTAATACTGGGTATCTCTGCTAGTACTATATATCAGGGTATTTCCAACTGTGTTTAATACTAAGATTTGTTAGTCTTACTCCAAACACTCACATTATGGTACACTGTATTATTAAATCTATAATTACTTCTTGATAAATAATCCCAAAGTTGTAGTTGTAATGGTTGATTTAAAAATTTCATATATTGAAGTTTTCATAAGAAATCCTACAGTGTAGAACAATTAGCATAATGAAGAATATTAGTCATCTTTTACAATTTTTATATAAGTTAATATGCATGATAGTAAAGATGGTAGGAGGTTGACATCAGCACTGGTAGTAGGTGTAGGATTGTCATCCAACTATTTGATGCAGTGCTATTCCAACTTTTTAGAAGATATTTTTATTTTATTTTTGGTCAACTTGTGTTTTAATAAGTCTTTATCACTTGTATATGCATTGACAATGTATATACATATGCATTAATTGTATAATATTATTAAGATAATATATTAGATATTACATTATATTAATAATATCTCACCATATACAATATAATGTCATATAATTTAACCATATATGATATCAATAATATCTATATTATATTAATAATATTTACTCATATTAATAATATATTAATATATTATTAAAATAATATATAATTTTATAATTGTATATACATATGCATATAGAATTCTCTTTGAAAAAGTAATCTATATATTAATACTCTTGTTCCTTAATGTTCCTACCATTATTATCTTTCAATAACCTCTGGTTCCAAATCAACCAAGATGACATGCAAAAATATAAATTCTTATTATCTGGTGTTGCTTATCTGCCAAATTCTTATTTCTTATTATGAGTGTCAACACCTCAGCTAAATAATGGACCATTCTGTTTTTATTATAAAGAAAGAAATGGAAGGAAATTGATATGCTACACAAGAAATATAATAAGGAAGAAAGAAAGAAAGATAAAGAGTAGGGAAAAGATAGAGAGAGTGGGGGTGAGCGCGTGGAAGTGATAATGCCAATCTTTTTCAATTGAACATAATGAAAAGATGAAAACAAGGAAAGAAAAAAAAGAGAGAGAGAGTTGAATCAAGGTTATTTTACTTTTTACATATCGAAGTAACAGCAATAGCTGTTAAGTAAACACATCAAATGTTGTAATAATTGAATTATCACACTGTAGTATATCCATAGGTCCTGCTAGTAAATCTTTATTTTGGTAAAACTCATATCTGAATATGAAATTCATATTAGATACTTTTTACTCTTGATTAATCTGGAAGAAAGGAGTGCAGGATGCTTGAATACAGACCATTGAAGCTTACAGAATGACTCAGTAAATCATGGCTTTTCTATAGACCCCCTGGGAGTGAATAAAATTTTGCTTATTTGCTTTTGCTTAGAGATGTCCATCGCAGACAACGATAACATCACTTCACGGAATGAAAATTGTGTGTGAGATATTCTAAGTGGAAAAAGGGTGCACAGACTTCAGTCCACTGTCTTGGCAGTCCGGCAGTTGGTCCAGTGGTATGGGAAAGTACAAGATGACTGGACTGCTGAGCTGTTGCAGGGTACTGACTCAGCTAGTATTAAGTCAGTTCCCAAGAGGCAAGCCTTCTGAGAAGCTCCAACACTTGTACCCTAGCACCAGGTTAGGGGATTTATGTGAGTAGTGAGTATCCCAATCTAACTACTATCAGTGTGGATGAGTGTTGGCTCCCCTAGAGTTCATCTGCTCTTTGACAGCTTTGTTTTTAGTGATGATGGGTGTCCACATACCCACCTCACCAGACAAGCAGAGGCGTGCCTAGTGGGGCTTCCAGTTTTGACAGTAAATAAATGCAAAGAGGTCAGTATGGGATGAGTTTACTTGTTTGCATTAATAAATTCCTTCATAAAAGGAGAACAAAAATCACTTAATCATGTAGACTAGTTGCCAGATATTGTTCATCTATCAGAATGCCTGATTGGGTGTTGATGGCCACCAGTGATGTGTTGTTCACGACATACCTATCATTTAAATGAATGATCTACCTCTGACCAAGAAGATCTGTATCTTTTCAGCATTTTCTAATAACACAGATTGTAATTTGAATGACAGTCATAATCATCATCAGATCACATTGGTAACACAGATATCCATGACCCTCTCTCTCCAGCCATCACTATTGGCATCATACCTTGGGAGGTTCTTCACACTGCATTCAGAATCCACAGAGAGCTGATTGATATAGGTTTTTGCTGGTCGGCCTACATTGGTATGTCCATGTGTAGGTGTCCACAGGAGAATGTCACTAAAGAGTTTGTCCTTATTTTTCCTGTAGTGTCCAGCATATCTTGTTCATCTTACTCGGGTGTCTTGTGTGATAGGGGACAAGTGGTTGTACAGCTGTTTTTTTTTTGGGGGGGGATGCTGCATCCAAGAAAATCCTGCATTAACTTTAGTCACTCAACTGGAAAAAAAGAGATGTTCTTTTTTCATGCAGATAGCTTTATTTTAAACTGAGTTTCTTCTTTGGATGGGATCATGATTATTTAGACGTCCATGTTGTTTTAGCAGCCCATTTCCTTTCTTTTGTTGTGGGCACTGTTCAGTTTTGTTTTTAACAACTAACACAGGGACATCTTTTATTGGGAAACATAAATTCTAAGATATCATTATGAAAA
The DNA here is from genome assembly GCA_023376005.1 of Doryteuthis pealeii. NCBI lineage: Eukaryota > Metazoa > Mollusca > Cephalopoda > Myopsida > Loliginidae > Doryteuthis > Doryteuthis pealeii. The sequence goes on from CM042138.1 coordinate 116,624,206, forward strand.
CACTTCTTTCTTTACTTCTTAGTGAAGACATCTTTACTTATATAAATACATTGGTGAGCTGGTAGAATTCAAGGTACATATGGGAACAATCTCTCACATATGTATGCTCCTTAACTTCTTGGAACCAACTGTTTAAACTTTAAAACTATTTTTCTAACTTCTGGAACTTTTGATCATAGAACTCACAATCCTCCAATCTTAGGCAATCTTTCAAACTGAACCTATCATTGCCTGTCCCTCACACCTATTTGACCCAATCTGAATACAATTCTAATTCACTTTTTGCACTGCACTCAAAACAATAGATTAAGCTAATCTATTATTTAACAGTAAACCTTAAAAAAGGTTACGGAATGGGGCAACTGAAATGCTGTGAAATCAAACAATACAAATAATGATTTGAATTGCTTGAACAACTCTTGGAATTATAACTTTTCAAACCTATGAGAAATGTGTTATAATAGATGAATAATTGAGACAAGTATCATCATGTTCATTGCTTTTGAAAAGAGCACTGTTTAAAAAAAAGTGGGGTAAGAACAGAGTTTTCCTCTGTGTGAAATAGGGGACTTTATTAACAGTTTGCATTAATAAGATAAAAACTAGAAAGTGAACAGGCTGAGATGTGTTAAAGGTCACCGAGGTCACCAAGATGAGGATATTGGTATGAATAATTCATGAACTTGGGATTGGTTGACAAACTGCATTTGTCATTGTAACACAGTTTTCATTTGTTACACTTAATCCTGTCAAAAGTCAGAGCCAATAATCTATAATGTCACTTAAATCTTAATATCTACTTTAGTATACAAGCAAGAATGGTGAGGTGATTACCAGGATTATAACAATTTTAAGTGTACACTATATTAAATAGCAAGAATATGCACCCTCCTGGTGTAAGTATTCAATTTTTAATGTAATGAAATGTATTAAATTAGAAAGACTAAGGAAATTAAATAAGAATGCATATAAAAAGATTACAATTATTCTAATTATATTTTAATTGATTTCTATATAAAATCAATCCTAGGATTTAATTTTATATGCTGGAAAAAAAAGAATAATATTAGAGATTAATAACACTGAGTAATTATTATTAACCCAGTTTTGTTAAAACTACTGCAAATTAAACACCATATATTATGTAAACTTTATTTCTTAGTGATATATACATTGCAGGATTTTAAATGCTCTAATGACATGGGCTGTTTTGAGGCAAATCTAATCAGATTTTCATAGAGACATCATTAATAAATAAGATTTATTCTATGTAGGGTATTGTGAGTAAGCAGTGACTTAGTTTCGGTTACAGATAGACACCAAATCTTCATTATAATAAGATATATCATTAGCATGTTACCTGATGAACCATGAATTCATTGGGTTCCTGTTGTAACTGTATTACAAAAAAAGGGTTGATTTCCAAATCTGAGTAATCTTCTACCTGGTTAGTGATTTCTTGCGTCATAAAGGCCTTTGTAATGTTCCTTTGGCTTTTCTTTTTAATTATAACTCAATCTGTCCCTACTTATGTATGGAAGTGACTGTCAGAACAAAAACTGTCCTTCCTTTGGTAATCCACTTTTTATGGACTATCAGTAGGAGCTGAAATCTGCATACACATGTGCTTTTCCGCATTAAGTAAGTTATTCCTACAATTACAGTGGTATGTGTATGTTAACACAACATTTCAGCTGGGCCCAGAATTTATTAAAAAGACAACCTCATGCAAATTGAGACGCGCAGCCATAGGGTCAGTATTTGGTTTAATTTATTTTCACATTCTTATTATCATCATCATGTTGTGCTGACAGCACAGATTTCCATGACTCTTTCTTGCAATTCATCCCTATTAGTCACTCCTGACTCCTGGCAAATCCTCCTCATAAAATCCAGTATCTGCAAAGAGCTGATCAATGTAAGTTTCTGTTGTCAGTCCACTCTGCTGTGTCCATGTGTAGGTTTTCAGGAGAACATCACTTATGGGTTTGTCCTTATTTCTCCAGCAATGTCCATCATGTCTTGTTTTTCTTATTTGAATGGTTGTGTGATGAGGTAAGTGGCCTTACAGTTGTTTTTTGTGGGGTGATGCTGCCAGGAATTGTTCAAGACAGTGTGCAGCATCCTTATATAATTCCGATCTAGCTTTATTTTCCATGGGTTTCAATAATGTCCATGTGGTGCAGCCATACATTAGCAAGGATACAGCTCTAGCTTGGAAGAATTCTTGCTTTATCTCAGAGAGATCAGATTTCCATATGATTGATGATCTGTCTATAGCAGTCCATGCCTTTCTTATGCATATATTTACATTCCTTTCTGTTGATGAGATATTACTAATTAGGTATGTGAACTGGTCTACTAATTTCTGAGACTTACCATCCAGTGTGGAAATGTATCTATCTTGTTTAAAACATATGAATTCCGTTTTACATATACATACATAAAAATTACCAATATCAACAGATAATGGTCTGTATTGAATAGGTGATAGAAAATTTTAAAACTGGAAGATGAAAACATCTAAGCGACACACTAAAATAAAAGATGGTGTTAGTTTTTTGCAAGTTTTACCACTTCTTATTTTCTTTTGTTCTTCAGTCTGTAATTGACAAGATATCTAACATATAGTTGTGAAATAAATTGAAAGATTTGAATGAGATGTCAAAACTTAGATTTAAAAAAGAATGTTGAAGTGGACTTTTTCAGTATCAGTCGGACAGTGAGGGAGTGTATTCCCTTTTTGCTAGTGCTAGACTAGTAAGATTGGTTTTTTTTTGTTTTTTTCTGGGGTGGAGCACCTCACCTGCTGTCAGCTCCCACTTTCCCACACAAATCAAATTAACCAATCTATGCTACTCATGGCGCTGAGTTGGTGGGGACCAAGATCAAACCCAGAACCTGCAATTCCTAGGTGGGTGCTTTACTAAGCTAAACCAGTATCTTAGTTCTAATATTAGACAAAAATACTGGAGGATGTCACTTTATCCCAAGCAAAATGCACAATCCTACACTCTGATCATAGGCAAAAATGCCAATCTATATGTAAATAATCTGTTATTATAAATTATAATTTATATTAGATAGAAATACTTGTTTTTATTGATGATGGGTGTCCACATACCCACCTCACCAGACAAGCAGAGGCGTGCCTAGTGGGGCTTCCAGTTTTGACAGTAAATAAATGCAAAGAGGTCAGTATGGGATGAGTTTACTTGTTTGCATTAATAAATTCCTTCATAAAAGGAGAACAAAAATCACTTAATCATGTAGACTAGTTGCCAGATATTGTTCATCTATCAGAATGCCTGATTGGTGTTGATGGCCACCAGTGATGTGTTGTTCACGACATACCTATCATTTAAATGAATGATCTACCTCTGACCAAGAAGATCTGTATCTTTTCAGCATTTTCTAATAACACAGATTGTAATTTGAATGACAGTCATAATCATCATCAGATCACATTGGTAACACAGATATCCATGACCCTCTCTCTCCAACCATCACTATTGGCATCATACCTTGGGAGGTTTCTCACACTGCATTCAGAATCCACAGAGAGCTGATTGATATAGGTTTTTGCTGGTCGGCCTACATTGGTATGTCCATGTGTAGGTGTCCACAGGAGAATGTCACTAAAGAGTTTGTCCTTATTTTTCCTGTAGTGTCCAGCATATCTTGTTCATCTTACTCGGGTGTCTTGTGTGATAGGGACAAGTGGTTGTACAGCTGTTTTTTTTTTGGGGGGGGGTGCTGCATCCAAGAAAATCCTGCATTAACTTTAGTCACTCAACTGGAAAAAAAGAGATGTTCTTTTTTCATGCAGATAGTTTATTTTAAACTGAGTTTCTTCTTTGGATGGGATCATGATTATTTAGACGTCCATGTTGTTTTAGCAGCCCATTTCCTTTCTTTTGTTGTGGGCACTGTTCAGTTTTTGTTTTAACAACTAACACAGGGACATCTTTTATTGGGAAACATAAATTCTAAGATATCATTATGAAAACACTTCTTTCTTTACTTCTTAGTGAAGACATCTTTACTTATATAAATACATTGGTGAGCTGGTAGAATTCAAGGTACATATGGGAACAATCTCTCACATATGTATGCTCCTTAACTTCTTGGAACCAACTGTTTAAACTTTAAAACTATTTTTCTAACTTCTGGAACTTTTGATCATAGAACTCACAATCCTCCAATCTTAGGCAATCTTTCAAACTGAACCTATCATTGCCTGTCCCTCACACCTATTTGACCCAATCTGAATACAATTCTAATTCACTTTTTGCACTGCACTCAAAACAATAGATTTAAGCTAATCTATTATTTAACAGTAAACCTTAAAAAAGGTTACAGAATGGGCAACTGAAATGCTGTGAAATCAAACAATACATATAAAATGATTTGAATTGCTTGAACAACTCTTGGAATTATAACTTTTCAAACTTATGAGAAATGTGTTATAATAGATGAATAATTGAGACTAGTATCATCATGTTCATTGCTTTTGAAAAGAGCACTGTTTAAAAAAAAAGTGAGGGTAAGAACAGAGTTTTCCTCTGTGTGAAATAGGGGACTTTATTAACAGTTTGCATTAATAAAATAAAAACTAGAAAGTGAACAGGCTGAGATGTGTTAAAGGTCACTGAGGTCACCAAGATGAGGATATTGGTATGAATAATTCATGAACTTGGGATTGGTTGACAAACTGCATTTGTCATTGTAACACAGTTTTCATTTGTTACACTTAATCCTGTCAAAAGTCAGAGCCAATAATCTATAATGTCACTTAAATCTTAATATCTACTTTAGTATACAAGCAAGAATGGTGAGGTGATTACCAGGATTATAACAATTTTAAGTGTACACTATATTAAAAAGCAAGAATATGCACCCTCCTGGTGTAAGTATTCAATTTTTAATGTAATGAAATGTATTAAATTAGAAAGACTAAGGAAATTAAATAAGAATGCATATAAAAAGATTACAATTATTCTAATTATATTTTAATTGATTTCTATATAAAATCAATCCTAGGATTTATTTTTATATGCTGAAAAAAAAGAATAATATTAGAGATCAATAACACTGAGTAATTATTTATTAAACCCAGTTTTGTTAAAACTACTGCAAATTAACCACACCATATATTATGTAAACCTTTATTTCTTAGTGATATATACATTGCAGGATTTTAAATGCTCTACTGACATGGGCTGTTTTGAGGCAAATCTAATCAGATTTTCATAGAGACATCATTAATAAGTAAGATTTATTCTATGTAGGGTATTGTGAGTAAGCAGTGACTTAGTTTCGGTTACAGATAGACACCAAATCTTCATTATAATAAGATATATCATTAGCATGTTACCTGATGAACCATGAATTCATTGGGTTCCTGTTGTAACTGTATTACAAAAAAAGGGTTGATTTCCAAATCTGAGTAATCTTCTACCTGGTTAGTGATTTCTTGCGTCATAAAGGCCTAAAAGCCTTTGTAATGTTCCTTTGGCTTTTCTTTTTAATTATAACTCAATCTGTCCCTACTTATGTATGGAAGTAACTGTCAGAACAAAAACTGTCCTTTGGTAATCCACTTTTTATGGAGCTGAAATCTGTAGACACATGTGCTTTTCCACATTAAGTAAGTTATTCCTACAATTACAGAGGTATGTGTATGTTAACACAACATTTCAGCTGGGCCCAGAATTTATTAAAAAGACAACCTCATGCAAATTGAGACGCGCAGCCATAGGGTCAGTATTTGGTTTAATTTATTTTCACATTCTTATCATCATCATGTTGTGCTGACAGCACAGATTTCCATGACTCTTTCTTGCAATTCATCCCTATTAGTCACTCCTGACTCCTGGCAAATCCTCCTCATAAAATCCAGTATCTGCAAAGAGCTGATCAATGTAAGTTTCTGTTGGTCAGTCCACTCTGCTGTGTCCATGTGTAGGTTTTCACAGGAGAACATCACTTATGGGTTTGTCCTTATTTCTCCAGCAATGTCCATCATGTCTTGTTTTTCTTATTTGAATGGTTTGTGTGATTGGAGGTAAGTGGCCTTACAGTTGTTTTTTGTGGGGTGATGCTGCCAGGAATTGTTCAAGACAGTGTGCAGCATCCTTATATAATTCCTATCTAGCTTTATTTTCCATGGGTTTCAATAATGTCCATGTGGTGCAGCCATACATTAGCAGGATACAGCTCTAGCTTGGAAGAATTCTTGCTTTATCTCAGAGAGATCAGATTTCCATATGATTGATGATCTGTCTATAGCAGTCCATGCCTTTCTTATGCATATATTTACATTCCTTTCTGTTGATGAGATATTACTAATTAGGTATGTGAACTGGTCTACTAATTTCTGAGACTTACCATCCAGTGTGGAAATGTATCTATCTTGTTTAAAACATATGAATTCCGTTTTACATTATACATACATAAAAATTACCAATATCAACAGATAATGGTCTGTATATGAATAGGTGATAGAAAATTTTAAAACTGGAAGATGAAAACATCTAAGCGACACACTAAAATAAAAGATGGTGTTAGTTTTTGCAAGTTTTACCACTTCTTATTTTCTTTTGTTCTTCAGTCTGTAATTGACAAGATATTCTAACATATAGTTGTGAAATAAATTGAAAGATTTGAATGAGATGTCAAAACTTAGATTTAAAAAAGAATGTTGAAGTGGACTTTTTCAGTATCAGTCGGACAGTGAGGGAGTGTATTCCCTTTTTGCTAGTGCTAGACTAGTAAGATTGGTTTTTTTTTGTTTTTTTTTCTGGGGTGGAGCACCTCACCTGCTGTCAGCTCCCCACTTTCCCACACAAATCAATTTACCCAATCTATGCTACTCATGCGCTGAGTTGGTGGGGACCAAGATCAAACCCAGAACCTGGCAATTCCTAGGTGGGTGCTTTACTAAGCTAAACCAGTATCTTAGTTCTAATATTAGACAAAAATACTGGAGGATGTCACTTTAATCCCAAGCAAAATGCACAAATCCTACACTCTGATCATAGGCAAAAATGCCAATCTATATGTAAATAATCCTGTTATTATAAATTATAATTTATATTAGATAGGAATACTTGGTATATATAGTTTGCAAAAGGCTATTAAGAAACAAATACATGGTATTGAACCCAGGACCTTGTGATTCTGAGGTGGGTACTCTACTGACTGAGCTAAACCAGCCCTTAAACTTACATAATTTACATAAAAAATTACTCAAACAATTTAACAGCAGCAAGGATGGGTAATATGTTACTTTAAAAAACAAAACAAAAAGAAAATTGAATATTAAATTAAACTTTTAGTGTTTCACCTAAGTGTTAAAAATACATCTTTTAAAAAAAATCTATTTATATCTTCCAAAGAGACAAAATAAAAGAATATTTGGGGTGGCATTGGCTGCTGAATAGATTCTGTATTGTTTTTATTTTATTCATTTTCTGTAGTTTGCTTTTCTGAGATTTTGTCCAATTTTTTTAATACCTATTTTTTTTTTGTTTGATTTTAATCTCCCTGCATCTAAGAAGTTGTTGTTTTTTTATTCCTAACTCTGTCGTCTCATGTCCAGTATTTTTGTCTGTGTTTGTTTAATCTGATCTAATAAAACATTCAGAGTTTGACAAATTTTTTTTTCATTTTATTTATTTATTTATTTTTTAAATTAAATTCTACATTGTTTGTTTTGATGATCAGGATTTCCTTTTCTCCCATTAATGGATGCATCTTGTTAAAAGAACTGTTCGTGGGAAATATCAATATGGACAAATGTGAAATGTGACCAATCTGATGTTTACTAAAACAAAATATATAATACAAATTACTAATCTTTAAAAAAACCAACTATGGATGAACATATTTTGATAGAAAAGCTTTGCAAAGGGCAAAAGGAATGGAAGGAAGGTTGAAGGTTTACTAATTTTTCTAATGGAGTAAACCTTCTTTTAAAAATAAACTTTCAAATCTTATTAAACCCAATAGGAAATTGGCAACTTCCTTACTCATCTGAAAAAAACATATTTTTCATGCTCATACATAGGCAGTCATTAGCTTTCCAATTGGAAATTAACAACTATCTAACCCACCAAGCAGGGTCATATCTATATACTATTGTTCCTTAATCTTCCAACTGGTGTTGTTTATCCACTAAATTCTTATTTTATATGAGTATCATCACCTCAGCTAATTAAAGGACCATTCCATTTTTATTATAAAGAAAGACAGGGAAGAAAAAGGACATGCTACACAGAAAAATATAAGAAAGAAAGAAAAAGTAGGGGAAAGATAGAGGGGGTGAGCATGCAGAAGTGGTAACACTAATCTGTTTCAATTGAACATAATGAAACGATGAAAAGAAATGAAGAAAGTAAACATACCAAATGTAATAATTAAATTATCATGCTGTGGTATATCCACAGGTCTTGCAAGTGTTTTTATTAATATACCTTAAATATTTTTCAGTGTGAATATATTTAACCAACCCCTCCATTACTGATTTGTATTCAGTGTTTTCTTTGTAGACCAACTTTAAAGAGTTCAGTCTGCCCATATCTCATTAGGAGAATTGTTAGTTTAAAAGACAAGGCTATTAGCGCTATGTGAAATGCAAACTGCCTCATTGAGGATTTGAACCAGAGTCGACAAGTCCATTTCCTACATTGATAACCAATTATAATCAGAAAGCCACCCCTATCATTTTTTTTTGCATGAATGAAAAAACTGATCAATTTTTATTTCATAAAATTTAACCAGGCCACATATTTTTTCCAAACTAAAGACCTGATTAAGACAATATTTTCACCTGCCTTCAAAATGATGCTTATTTTGAAAAAGTTAATTTGGACAAACTAGACATACTGCCTATGTTTCTTTCATTTCCCTTTGTGTACTTGTTTATGTAGACATTTTAAATTTCTATATATTAATACATGTGTTCCTTGATTGTACGAACATTATCATCTTGCAACACCATCTGGTCAAAAATGATACTGTCCAAATTGCTAAATTTGAAATTTAAAATGTAAATCCTGATTATCTGGTGTTACTTATCTGGCAAATTCTTATTTCTTATGAGTGAAAAAAATAATAGGATAAAGATAGTGAGTGGGTGAGCATGTGGAAGCGATAATGCTAATCTGTTTCAATCAAACATAATGAAAAGATGAAAAGAAAGAAAAAGCGAGAAATAGAGTTAAATCAAGATTATTATACTTTTTACAAACTATTTGCAATAGTTCTTACATAAACATATCAAAGATTATAATAATTAGATTATTATACTGTGGTATATCTACAGGTCCTGCTAGTCTAGTATTAATAGTAATGGTTGATTAACTTTTTCTTTTTAAACTTTTTATATAATCCATGCATCTGTCACATGTAGGATTTAATAAATATGCAAAGACTCTCATTTTAATGATTATACATATATGCATTTACCTAACTCTTCTATCATGAGCAGGATGTGACAGACGATTTTTAAGCTGAGTACAGCTACTTTGAATTCTAAGTTTTCCTTATTATAGACAGGTAGCCATACCAATGTTAAATGGCCTAGTCTATCCTACTATTTACCCATAGCTGGAAGGAGAATAGTTGAATTCTTGCCTTTTCTAAGGGTATTAATGCAATGGGAAATGCTAACAGCCTTGTCCAGCATTTGTACTCTGAACTCTGAGCCTATTTTCTACGATAATAACCATTACACCATGAGCACCACCATTATGATTATATGTACAGTGACAAAGCAACTTATGGAGACAAAAAGAAACTAATGATTTTGGTTATATTTTTGCATGGATTACATTTTCACCTAAGAGTCAATATGGGAAATGATTTAGCTCCTGACTTTACCACTACTCTTTTACTTAGTAATTCACTGCACTAATATAGTAAATAATTAGGTTGATAGGAAATAAAATAATTCAATGCTTAATCAAATCTTTTCAGGTTTTTAATTTACATAAAATTTGTTTCAGCAATCAATCTGTATGCTGTGAAGTGAAAATTAAGAGAAAAAGTGATTGCCAGTTTTTTAATTCTAGTTGTAGTGAGAGTATATATATCTATTAGAAGTATAATACCTTTATTCTTTCTGTTTGATACTATAGGAAATATAAAAATCTATATATTAATACTCATGTTAATTAATTCCTTAACTGTTAGCATCTTGCAGCACCCTCTGATTAAAAATGAGACTGTCCAAATCATCCAAGATGAAATGTAAAAATGTAAATACCTGATTATCTGGGATTGTTTATCTGCCGAATTCTTATTTTTTATGAGTGTTGTCCCCTCAGCTAAATAATAGGCCATTCTGTTTTTATTACAAAGAAAGAGAGGGAAAAAAAGGACATACTACACAGAAAAAATATAAGTGTATGGGAAAGAGCATGTGGAAATGATAACTTTAATCCGTTTTAATCAAACATAATGAAAAGATGAAAAGAAAGAAAAAAATAGTGAGAGAGAGTTAAACAGTAAGTTTTAAACACCTTCCAACAGATTTTTATCGGCAAATCAATGTAAATATTTTACAACCCCCGTTTAAGAAAGAGTGAGAGAGAGAGTTAAATCAAGATTATTATACTTTTTACATCTTGAACTATTTTGCAATAGCTCTTAAGTAAGCATACCAAACATTGTAATAACTGAATTATCATACTGTGGTATATCCACAGGTGTGCTAGTATAGAATTATTTGACGATTGAAATGCATTGAAAATCATAATGATTGTCAGTAATCAAGAATGTACTAACAGAATAGGACTTTTAGATGCAATATATAAATGTATTGCAAATTATTTTACTAAAGGCATGCATTGTTAATAGATTTATGAGTAAAATTGGGAAGAGCGAGAAAGATATTGAATACAAAAATGGTTAAGAATATCATAGCAATTAGATTTAAACAATTAAATGTGTTTGAGCCTCACCCTTATATAAATAAACTGGTATTAAATAGTGAGAGGAAGGATAGGCCTGAGAGGTGAATCTTCAATTTCTACATATTCAGCAACATTAACAAGATTTAGTGTGGATGAAAAGGAATTTGTTGTAAATGAAAGATAAGGAACAATTCTTCATGTATAATTGGAATAATAAATACAGAAAAGTGTTTTCCTTTTTAATGTTTAAATACTATCATGAGCTCTTTGGTTCCTGGCTGCACGTATATTTAGGTATAGTGCTGCATATGCTAGCAGGACCCATGGATAAACAATAGTATTATAATTCAATTATTACAACATTTGATATGTTAACTAAAAAGCTATTATGAAATAGTTCAATATGTAAGAAGTATAATAATCATAATAATATATGGTAATATAGAAAGAGAAGAATTTCTGAATGGGGATGAAAGTGTTAGTTTTTAATGTCAGTAATAAACAGAAGTCTTTGGCACTCGTATAGTCAGAAGTCAGTGGGTAAGGATAACATTTTTTTAAAAGTACTTTAGTTTTGAGGCATACATTCAGGAGAAAACAGTTTTCTTTTTCAGAAGCAAAGACTCCGAACATTCAACAAAGTAATGAGGACTTGTAACACAACTAAGTTGCAACCTGACCAATGGTAGTTGGGATGACTGTTGGGCGGGGAGCACTTCTCCACCAATCATAATTGGTCACAAGGAGAACATAGTGGCATTAGTAGCTAGCTGTTAGACAGAATGGGATAGAAAATTGACCAAGTCTTTATCTGCTATCCATATCGCAAAAGTAACCGATCAGCACCCTAGTCCATATTGCAAAGTGTCACATGTATTACTTTTTTGCATTTCATCTTGGATAATTTGGACAGTCTCATTTTTAACCAGAGATTGTTGCAAGATAATAACAGTCATACTTTTAAGGAACACAAGTATCAATATATAGATATAATTATTCTATAATTAAAATAGATTGAAAATCCTAATGGTAGGGATTCTCAGTGGTCAGGAATGTTCTGAATGAATAGGGCTTTAAAATGCAAAATATAAATGTATTGTTTATTATTTTACTAAAGACATGCATTGTTTGTAGCTTTATGGGTAAAATCAGGAACAGAGAGAATGTAATATATTGAATATAAAAGTTTTTATGAATATCATAGCAATTAAATTTAAACAGTTATATGGGTTTGAGCCACAGCCTTATATAACTAGAATAAAACAGAAGAGGAATTGCCTTTAACTAAAATGACCATATTTGTGTATTCCAAAATTCGTTTTTGTATCTTGTTTTTTTTTTCTTTGTGGAGCTGAGCCATAGCTTGTAATTATTTTCTGACATCTCACCATGTCAGATGAACATAAAGTCCAATTATTGTGGGGAGCCACGCACAAACCAAAGCTCATTAAAAAATTGCATGTATTCTTTCGGCATTCCTCTTTTGAGGCGCCTCAGGCACTGGGCAATAAACCCAGCCTCTCTCCTTTTAAACGTGGGGGAAGGTGTTGCTTGGCAGTGATGACTGCCTGGGATTATGCTAATAGTATACATCTTTCAAGGCCTGAAGGTTAGTATATGCTGTTGTCAAAGAATCTTAAGCCATAGCTTGTATAATTTTGACCAAAACCAATAGAATCTTTTTTTTGAAACAATCCCAACATTGGGAGAGAAACATTGGCTTGCTAACAAAATCACACAGGATACAACAATAACTGTCACACTAATAGATAGAATGTCAAATATTTGAGAAAGGTTCTTGAATAAACAAGTCCATCAGCAAGTGAGAGAGAGAGATAAAAAATGACTATTGGCTAAAGTGTTAGCACTGTTCAATTATTTAGTATTGTAATAATGTTGAGCATTTGTTGTACCATGTATATGGTATAAGAGGTACCACTTGGCTTGAGTTGAAGTAAATTCTTTAACATTTAGATGGGACTGGCTTAATGTTTAATAACTTGCTTTAGGCAAGCTAGTTGAAATCCATTGTCAGATGGGGTCCTGTTCAATCTTCAACCTGATGTTGAAATAAACAGTTCTTTGATGTTATTGGCGCGTTCTCTCACTAGATATGAAAGGTGTGAATGTAGTAACAAGCACAAGGCTAATTCTGAAGACTTTCAGATTTTTTGCCAATGGTGGTGAGAATCTGTTTCTTCTGTTTATCTTTTTTTATCTTGGCTAATAATCAAGTGAGTGAAAAATTTTGCAATATTTTGGTAACATTAGGCATAAAGGTTGTGAAGGTTGGTTGGTTGGATTTTACGGCATGTCAATCCCTGTTGGGTTATTTTATACCAAAGACATTTTGTTTTGTTCATCCTTAATGTTTTTAACATTTTTTTAAAACTAATTTTTTTCATATAAGCCATAGATGGAACTCTCACAGGTAGTACCACTCTGGGTCTAAATTGGAGTAACAGTGATGAAGGGGTACTCCACATTCCCCAGAGCTCCAGAATTGGAACTTCACTAGATAGTTTAACATCCTACCCAAGATACTCAGCCACTGCCTTCTAGCACATATATGATAAAAAGGGTTGGGGTTTACCATAACGGTAATAGGGTTGGAATAATCATATAGGAGCTAGGGTTTGATGGGACCAGCAGATTGATCGGAGGAGGCCTCTGACCACATGTCTAGCCTAAGTAAGGGCTAAAGTAGAGTGTTCCATGTCATGGACTGCTCAGTCTCTAGGATTCCATCCTTAAGCATCACTGGTCACCACCCAGTCAATAGGTGGTCCCATTGGGGGGGATTTTACCCCTCTGCTGAGGTACAGTTGGCATATTCTACATCCCCAGTTGACAGGGCAGAGGCTGTGAAGGGACAGTGAGATGCCAAGCTTGCCTGATACTCACAAAGTGTCAGATTTACTCTGAACACAGCCTCTGACTCCATGATTTGAGGCCTACCTGAACTTGCCTGATTGTTGAGATCTTGTGACCCAAGCAAAACTTCTGGAATTATCTGGTTACTATAGAGTGATCTATTGTACCATCACCTTTTGTACAACAAATGTTTTTGGTTGCTTCCACAGCATTATGGCCCACTTAGAACTTGTAAAGTATGAATATATTATTATTAAGTATGAATATATTATTAAGTTCATCTGTGTCGCTTTCAAATCACACATGGAGTGAAGCAATGCACAATGTGTCAGCACCCAAACTACCATGACTACCAACCCCAGTGAGCCCTGTCACCTGGGGCTTTAGAATACACCAACAGCACCTATGCAGAGGGGAAAGACCTTCCCTCCCAATGTGGCCACTTGTTGGCCATGGGTGGCCACCTGTGATGGTTGATGATGGAACCCATGTCCTTGAGACTCAACACTACACTTTTGCCCTTACTTAGGCTAGACGAACAGTCAGAGAGCCCCAACCCCCTAGTCAATCAGCTGGTCACATTAAGCCATACTACCTATATGATTGTCCCAACCCTATTGGCCTTATGACAAGCCTCAACCCCTTTTATTATATATTTGCTAGAATGTGGTGGCTGAGGGTCTTAATGTCCTGGGTATGACTTTAACATTCTGATGGTGAATAAGGGTTAAGTTAAAACAGTTCTAAGTGACAATCATTAGTAGGTTGCAGTTTCAATCCTGACCAAGGGTGATAATAACATAGAATACTTAACATAGATTAGCACTTTTACTAACATAGAATACTTAACATAGATTAGCACTTTTACATTTAACAGAATGAGGACTGTCTACCCTCATGGATTGAATAAAGGGTTCAAAGTTCTGTGAAGGGTTCCAATTATGACATGAAGGCTCCCAAGTTTACCGAGAAACACCCGAAGAAGGCTGGTGGGCACATTGGCCAAAATGTTGTATATATAACAATAAAGATGAGAACAATAGTCTGAATAATCCAAATAATCCAAAACTTACTAGTTCTGTTCTCATCAGGTGATCCATATATCTGGCCTTGTGCCACCACTAATCTTAGTAAATACCTATTAATTTTGCTAATGTTATCATTAAGCTGGTATGTCAGAAATCTGGAACAAGTATCTTGGTAAATAATTCGATTTAAACAAATTTCCTTTGCTTTCTCTGGTAGTTTTATCCTTGATATCTTGTGCTTTTTTTTTTTAATGATTTTATTAAAATCTTAGAAATTAGTTGAGACTATTTCTCTTTGATGTTTTGGATCAATAGTAGATTCTCCTGTCCTGATGATTATTTGTTCTTTTGTTATAATTCTTTTTTAATTACCAAGCTTTTCTACTGTTCTTCACAGAACAATTTATAGAATAACAAGATTTCTTCAACATCATTAGCTTGGCAACAATAAAATTATGGTATAATTAATATTATTTCTTGTTTTGGAGATTTCATCTTATAAAACATTTCACTTGCACATCTTAAGAGATGGTAGTCATTTGAGAGGAGTAAATGAAATATACAGTTCCTCTTAATGTGTGCCAACTATCCTGGATCGATTGGCAATAACTCCTTTCAACCATATTAGCCAGATTAACTAAAAGTAAATAAAATTGGCGGAGGGACAAATTGTTAATATCATTCGGACAGCGAAGAGGCTATCCCCTTTTTGCTAGTGCTAGACCAGGGAGATTGATTTTGCTGAGGTGGAGCGCCACACCTACCATCAGCTTCCCAATCTGTGCTACTGAGTTGGTGGGGAGTGGCATCGAACTAGGAACCTTGTGATTCCTGGGTGGGTGCTCTACCGACTGAGATAACCGGCCCCCTCCTTTTAGTCTGGTTACAAACATAGTAAGGATAACCCAAGCTAGACTTTTTTTAGACCTTATTTTTCCAATGCAGATAACATTGGTAAATGAGAAAACTTTTGGTAAATGTCATATAGTCCCCAAATAAAAATGGAATCATCTGTTTTTTCTTTAGATAATGTATGATGAAATCTCGGAAGAGAGAAACAAAGAGATCTCATGGGATTAATTCAACCTAGCTATTGTTAATTACTCTGTTTATCTTGTATCTTTGCTTAGTAAACAATTACCCCTAACCTTAATACTTATCGTGTTTCTTCTTATTACTTCTCTGTTAACTTTGATACTCGAGTTACAATAGTAAATGGGCTAAAGCCTGGTCTATTTACCAAAACCTTTTTCCTGTCCCAATGATACCTGCATCGGAAAAGTTAAGTCTAAAAAAAGTTTAGCTTTGGGTTATCCTAACTGTGCTTTTAAACTGGACTATATATATATTTTTTTTAAATTTGCGGAGTGGCCCTTCCTGGTTTCAGTCAAACAGCAAGGATGTCTATCGCCATTTCCCTAATGCAAGTCCAGGGAGATAGTGTTTTTTTTTTCTTTTAACATTTTTTTTACTGAGGTGGAGCAACACAGCCACTGCCAGCTCTAAGACGCTTTACTGCACAGGTCAGATTACCTAAACCGTGCTACTCATGCGCTGAGTTGGCAATATCAAACCTGGAACCTTGCAGTTCTTAGGTGGATGCTCTACCAACTGAGCCAACTGGCCCTGGACTATATAATATAACACTTGTTTTTTTCCTTTGTTCAAATAAGAAAATATTACTATCTACTAAATCTCAGATGACTTTTATTTCTAGTAAAGCACTAACACACTTTAATGCAAATGTAATTGGCCCTGTTGGCTGAAGCTCTAGAATACACCGACTGCACCTCTGTAGAGGGCAAGACTCCCCCCTCAATGGAGCAACATGTTGGCAGTGGGTGGTGACCTGTGATGTTTAAGGACAGAATCCAGGTGGCTGAGCAGTCCATGATATGGAACTCCACTATGGATCTTACTTAGGCTAGACAGGCAGTTGGAGAGACCCCCTCCAATCAATCGGCTGGTCACATCAAACCCTAGCACATATATAATTGTCCCAGCCTTTGTGGCAATACCCAACCCTTTTTATCATATATGGGAAATAGAACGCAGTGGCTGGGGGTCTTAATGTCCTGGGTATGATATTAAACGCTGTCTAATGGTGAGGTTCCAAATCTAGAGCTCTGGGAATTTGGAGTACCCCTTCATCACTGTTACTCCTAGGTCCACTCTGACCCGGAGTTGTAGTGCCTGGTTTAGCTCTAGTGAAAAAAGGATAGACTCCCCTGCTGTCGGAACAATACCGATAAAAGGCCACTCCACTGATTTTACCTACTTTACAAAAAATTATCCCTTACCAGGCTGCAATTATTTTACCTTAACCTCCTGATCCAGGGAAATAGGAATCTTAATTTTGTGAGTGTATTGTGAATTTAGAAGAATCTGACAAACCATTGTGTTCAAAAAGCTATCATTTTAAACTCTGGGGAATAATTGCTGTTTGTAGACATCCTAACCATCCCAGCATAATAACCCCAGGGTAAGAAGTAGTAACTGTTTATTTATGGATTAAATTATTTTATTGAGACAGCTAATTCATATTGCCAGAGTCCTTTTAATAAGCAACAAGCAGATAAATTCAATTAGCAAAGATTTAATTTAAATTCTGCAATGACATAGTCTCACATTAAGGATGCAATCTAATTTAAGTTAATCTAAACTTAAAGATCAGAGGGCAATTCTAAACATTTGGAAATTAGTAGAAAGGGAGGAAAAGTCAAGTATTTACAATTCATAAATGTTTGCAGCATTCACTCTTGCTTGTTAATGTAGCTGAGTGGTTAGAACAAAGCAAGGAAGCCAAGAAAATCTTTTGACTCTTCAATTATGATATTCATCGTCATTATCAAGTTGTGTTGGCTGCACAGATATCCATGACTCTTTCTCTCTCTCACCATCCCTATGGGAAGATCTTGGTGCTGCATCTAGAGTCTGCACAGAGCTGATTGATGTAGGTTTTTGCTGGTTCATTTGGTTTTATGGCATATCAACCTCAGTGGGTCATTTAATGCTGATAAAGTTTTGAAATAAATTCATTCTTAATGGATACTCAATTTTTTTATAAACTCATGTCTTTTAATTAAACTCATAGATGGGACCCTAACTCTGGGTCAGAGTAGATCAGGAAGCAATGGTGATAAAGGGGTACTCCACATTCCCCAAACCTCCACAACTGGAACCTCACCATCAGATAGAGTTTAACATCATTCCCAGGACATGAAGACCCTCAGCCACCGCCTTCTGGCACCCATATGATGAAAAGGGTTGGGGCTTGCCATAACGGCAATAGGATTGGGGCAATCATATAGGTGCTAGGGCTTGACGTGACCAACTGATTGATCAGAGGGGGCCTCTTCGACCACTCATCTAACCTAAGTAAGGGCCAAAGTGGAGTATTAGGTGACCCTATTGCGGGAGTCTTAATCCTCTGCAGAAGTGCAGTTGGTGTATTTTAATGCCCCAGCCGACAGTCATGTTCCTAAAAAGTACAACCATTATCATCTTGCAACACCCTCTGGTTAAAATTGAGACTGTCCAAATCATTCAAGTTGAAATTTAAAAATGTAAATCCTGATAATCTGGCGTTGGTTATCAGCCAAATACTTATTTCTTTTGATTATTATGATCTCAGCTAAATAATGGATCATTCCATTTTAATTATAAAGAAAGGAAGACTAGCTGCACAGAAAAAATGTAATAAGAAAGAAAGAAAGAAAAAAAGAGCAGCGGAAAGATAGAGAGAGGGGGTGGGCATGTAGAAGCAATAACACTAATCTGTTTCAATCAAATATAATGAAGATGAAAACAAGGAAATAAAAAAGAGTTAGAGAAAGTTAAATCAATATTATTATACTTTTTACATATTGAACTATTTAGCAATAACTCTTAAGTAAACATATCAAATCTTGTCATAATTAAATTATCATAATGTTATATATCCATAGGTTCTGCTAGTTACACAGATTGCAGTTAGAATGACAGTTATCATTAGCTCATGCTGGTAGCATGGATATCCATGACCCACTCTCTCTCTCTCTAATATCTCTATCAGTTATCAACCCTTAAGAATCCACACAAAGCAGATTGACATAGATTTTTGCTGGTCAGCCAACATTGGTGTATCCATATGTAGATGTCCACTGAAGAATATCACTTATGAATTAATACTTGCTTCCCCAGCAATGTCTAACATGTCTTGTTTGTCTTACTCTGGTGGTTTATGTGATAGGGGCAAGTGGCTGTACATGGGGTGCTGCTTCTAAGATTGGTTCAAGACATCATGCAGCATCCATGTGTAGCTCCTATCTAGCCTTTTCTCTAAGTGCTTCGTTACAGTGCAAGTGATGCGGCTGTACAGTAGCACTGATATGACTACAGCTTAAAAGATATTGGTCAGCTTTTCTTTAGCATAAAAATTATTTCATGCTAAGATATTTAGAAATATTTTCAATTATAAATGAACCCATATAATTCACTTAAAATATTTTTCTCTCTCTTACCTACATATCCACATAGGAATTGCAACTGTGTGTTATAGCAACTATCAGCTGATGGTAGGTATTGCACTCCACCTCAGGAAAGACAATCTCCCTGGTCTAGTGCTAGCAAAAAGGGGATAGATTCCTTCACTCTTTGGCTGATACTGATTATAGGCAATTCCGCAGACTTCACTTATATACATATATATATAATAATATAATAATAATAATAGTAATAATAATAATGATATATAATATCATACACATACTCACTTACAAATTTAAACAAATCTCGCCATCTCCTCCTTCACAAAAAAAAAAAAAAAAAAATCACACAAACATACCAGCCACATATTCAAATTAAAATATATTAACAGACACACAGAAAGACAGTAAAACCTAAAATAGACAAATAGATGGACAGAAAGATTTAAAAAAATAAAACTCACACATATACAACTAATGACAAACCCAGCTCCCAAACACATATACACATACTTTTTCACTTTGACCCATCCCTCATCATCCAAACATTCTTAACAAACACCTGCATCTCCATATAACACTCCCCATTTAGAGGGAAGAAAATCCACTACCCATCCCACCCAGCCACCCCTGCCCCTACTGACAACCTACTGTTTTTCATCATTCTGAAAATATCTTTCATTGAAGCTAGAACTGGGCTTTTGGTCCTGATGATGGTCTAAATGGCCGAAACGTTGCATCGTTGACAATAAACATCCAGTTTCCATAATATCCCGAGTTTGTCTACTTTCTCCACACATATATATATATATGTTAAGGTAGTGTGGACATGGAGTCAACAGTGCCTGCTTACTGACAGTTTCTCGCCTATGCAATTTTTAGACCAAGTGCCTTGGTCTGAAGATTGCATCGGTGAGAAACCGTCAGTAACCAGGTGGTGTTGACTCCATGTCCACACTACCTTAACTTAGATATAAACGCTCTATCCATCATATTCAACACTGTTTACTTATAAATATAGCACAAATATTATCCATACAATATATATATATATAGGCTGTGTATTTATCAAATGGAAACAAATTTAAGAAATCCCATCTGAAAACAAATCAATAAAAAATTGTTCAAAACAATCTTGTCAGTGGTTTTTAACAAAAATGTATTTAAGAGAAAGACTGCAGCCTAAATATAGCTGATATAAGCACTTGCTTGACAGCTGAGATATTAACATATTTAATTCCCTCTGGCATTTAGAATATGCGAGTGAAACTCTGTTAAAAGCCAGGATTTCAAATGCTTCTATTGTCAATGCAGGCAAATCCTCCTTATTTTAAATATGGGTACGGTGCAATCCTTCTCAACTCATCACAGATAGGAAGTACAGGGTGGTCCAAATGTCTTGTCACCTTACATGTTGTTTTAGCTATCATTATTTTTCATTATTTTTTATTTTAATAATGTTATATATAAGTAATATATTCATTCTACCTCTAAAGAAATGTGTGTTTGACAAGACTTTTGGACCACCCTATACATTTACATACTTGTAAAATCTGTAATACTTAAACGGCATGAATTATCATCACACATGTACATGTGCATATTTGTATGCATAAGTTGCACAGGGAGTTGTATCAATTATTGGCAAGGAAAACAAAATTGAATTTGAATCTCAGCTTAGTTGATTTTGCATTAATGCCCACTGAGGAATGGTATGTATAAACACAATATTCGGGTTGCTGTAACCTTGGACCTTGTTTAGGTCTTTCTTATTTACCTTAAGATAAAGTCATCATCAAACGATAACATTGAGTTGAAAAATGGAATTAGAATATGTAATTTTTACATATTCTAAAATGGAATTAGAATATGTAATTTTTACATATTCTAAAATAGAAATTTAAAATTATATTGTAAAGAACACTATTACTTACCTAACCATTTTCTTCTGATTTGAAATGAGAAGGTCTCAAAATGTAATAATTGTATCTTACAACTTCCTGTTAAGAATATTCTATGAACCCTAGCTGTTCAAAAATCGAATGTATAAAGGTTTGAAAATTTAAATTAAACTATTGATTGAACAGATATTTAGTGTTTATAAAAAAAAATTAAATTAATGTATAAATAAGAAAATATAAATAAAGATATATGTAAGTTAGTTGAAACTTATTAAAAACATTTTTTAAACATTGAAATTGTGAAATTATATAATTTTAACAAAGATTAGAAGAGAAAGTTTATTATAGTTAGGTATTGATGGCATTTATACTACCTGTAGCGCTTTGAACTAGCGGTAATAATATTTCAGCTCTGAAACCATGTTTGAACACAAGGTTGTCATCTGAAGATGACTTTATTTTAAGGTAAATAAAAAAACACCTAAACAAGGCCCAAGGTTACAGTGGCACCTGAACTTTGTGTTTATACACACCACAATAAAGATGAAGACAACAGTCAGAAATATCAATATTATTCACATCCAGCTTCATCTAAAAACTGTATTTGGTATTGGCATTGCAGTCTCAGAATATTATATAATTTGACAAATAATATGCTTGATATGTTGACAACATTTTGCCCCTGATAAATTACAATATTTAACAGTACTTGAACAAACCATACTTTTATAACTATGTGATTTACACAGTAACTGCAGAAGGCTGTTACCTCTATTATCAACCTTGGTAGGAGCCAGTGAAATGAAGATCTGCAGGTATTTATAGCAGACTGCATATGAATATTTAATATAAGAGGATTAGTATGGAAACAGTTGCGGCTAATTATAGAGCTGAGAAGAATTATCATTTGAATATTATTTATGTATAAAACTATTAATACAGTGAGTGGGAAGAAATGAAAAAAACAAACAACCCACTCAATGTCAGCTGAGAATGTACACTTTTTAGCATCTATATCAACCCTAGATGTGCCATGTCTGTCAAGCATGATGTGATGCATACACATTGAAAGGGGAAAATAAAAAGGGTGAAAAATAGTTGCAGTAAATGCTAGTCATATAATAGGGAAGGTAAATTAATTCATCATATATATATATATATATATATATATGATGAGTCTAATTTTCAGTGTATATTGTATATATATATATATATATAAGTCTAATTTTCAGTGTATATATTATCTCTGTCTCTGTCTCTCTCTCTCTCTCTCTCTATATATATATATATATATATATATGTGTGTGTGTGTGTGTGTGTTATATATATATGTGTGTTATATATATATACCTATAATATATATTTATGGGAAAATAGTTTTTTGGTTTTAATGCAAAACATGAGGGAGATGTGTAAAATAAAAGAAACTTAGTTGGATATTATGTAGTAAGTTCCATTTATCATTCCAATATTTTGAACAATTCCATCTTTCTTTTACAAGGATTTTTGTTAGACTATTATATTATAGACATATATATATACACTGAAAATTAGACTCATTAGATATACCAACAAAAAAGCATACATAGACTCCACAAGAATATATATATATATATATAAATATATATATATATATATACACACACACCAAGCCCTCCGCATGAGCAAGGTCAATTTCTTAAGGTGAGTTTAACAGGTTTCTCTTCAGTTTTCCTTCTAGACTGGTTACCCAGCCAAAGGTTAAAGAGACCATTTTTCCTTACAATTTATCCATAGTTGGAGGGAGAGCAGTTGGATGCATAACTTTCTTGTGGGTATTAGTGTTATGTGAAATGCAAACATTAATTTATCATATAAGCTAAAAAAAACAAAGAAAAACTTAAAATGAACATAGATACTCATTAAATGTCCGAACTTTTAAATAAGGGAAATTATCAGAATTCTCATTATTTTTGTTTTTAGTATTGCTAAGGTATACACACACACACTTGTGTTTATAGATAAAAGCTAAAATAAATTCTTCAAAACAAAACAAGTAATATACATTATTATTTTATTAGTTTATAAAATTCTAAGAAAAGACAACTTTTACCAGTTTATTTTAGTTTAGTCTGTTAAATTGCCACATAAGAGTTTTTATTTATTTATTTATTTTTTTGAAATACTTTTTTTTTGCCTTTTGTGATTCTACATTAACAAATTTCCAACAAACAGAACCAAAAATAAACAATATTACTGTTTGAATTATGTCTAGAAACCCTGCTGGCTATTGTCTATCTATTATCTTTGTACCTGTCTCTGTTTCTTCTTCTTCAGACTATAGCTCTCTTTCTCTTTTCTCTCTGTCTCTCACACATGCTTCATTATGTGCCCCTCCCTTTATTCTCTTCAGTCAATAGCTCTCTCTCTCTCTCTCTCTCTCTCTCTCTCTCGTGTCCACTCTTCATTATGGGCACCCTCTTTCTCTTCTACTTCATTATGTACCCTCTCTCTTTGTTCTACTTTACTATGTACCTCTTTCTCTCTATCTCTTTGCCTTCAGTCTGTGCTCCTCTATCTCTCTTTGTCTTCTCTATTGGCTGATGCCCCGCAAACATGCTTCTGTGTTATTTATCTCATTTACCTGTCTGCAACCCTCATGCTTTCTCTCCTGCTTCAGTCTGTTAGTCTTTCTCTCTTCCCTCTCAGGCTATTAGTCTTTCTCTCTATCCTCTCAGGTTGTCTTTCTCTCTATCCCTATTAATCTGTTAGTCTTTCTTTCTTCCCTCTCAGTCTCTCAACCATTCTGTCTTTTCTCTCAGGCTGTGCTCTTCTCTTTTCTCCATCAGTCCATACTCCTCTCTCTTCCCCAGCAGAAGCCTGTGCATTCTCTCTCTCTCTTCCAGTGTATGTTCTCTCTTTCTTTCTCTTCCACCTTGGTCTGTACTTTCCTTTCATCTCGGTCTGTCTCTTCTCTCTCTCCCTGATCTGATCCTTATCTCTTTCTTCCACTTTGATATCTTCATTCTCTCTCTCTCTCTCTCTCTCTCTCTCTCTCTCTTGTTGCTATCACTGATATACAAGTGTCTGTAAAAATAAAATCAAGTCATCATAAAATCAAATACCCATATTTCTCACATATAAAAAAAAAAGAAGAAGAAATGTCAGCCTGATTGCCACATCAGATTGGCTTAATTTCTTTCATTCTCAGCAACAATTGTAAAATTTTGTGCATTGTTTGTAAAAAGAAATTTGTTATGTGCATAATTGATTATCTTTGTAAGAAGAAATTACCAACATCTCCAAAACAAAAATAACAACTCCCTCTCCTAAAAAAAAAAAAAAAACAAAATCATTGTTTTGAAGCACTTGTTTTAATGGGCACTTAAGTTTTATGTCATGGCTGATGTCTCAAAAACAAAAGCAATAATAATTTTGTCTCTTTACAGAATATTGCCAAACTTGGATGTTTGGGGAAAATTAATCTTGAAGGAGGAGTTTTAGCAAGGCTTAAACACTCATCCTTTGTGTTTGAGAGTCTCTGCTGGGTCGATAGAGATATTGTCAATGTCCCCAAAGACATCACCAAAAACACCTGTTTTGTTTATTAAAATTGGGCAATGAATAGATCACAATCTATGTATTAATACTTGTGTTCCTTTATTGTACGACCGTTATCTGATTGATGTAGGTTTTTGGCCAACACTAGTGATGTGTAGTTCACAGCATATGGGTCATTTAAATGAATGTTATATACCTTACCTATGAACATTAATGGGTATGTCCCAATCATCATAAATATGAGAGTATTATGCTGACTGAGTAGTCTTATACCACTAGCAGTGGTTTACCTTCTTCACACTGTTGGCAAGTATTGTATTTGGTTAATGTTATAAAGATTCCATTTCATTTCCAACTTCTGTTTGATTATTTCTCATTTAGTAACCCTTGTTTGGTTACAACAATGAATGATCTGGCTATAACTAGAAAAGATCTGTATCTTTTCAGCATTTACTTATCAATATATTAATACTCGTGTTCCTAAAAAGTAGGACCGTTATCATGTTGAAACACTCTCTGGCTAAAAATAAAACCATCTAAATCATCCAAGATAAAAATGCAAAAATGTTAAGCCTTATTATCTGGTGTTGCTTACCCACCAAATTCTTATTTCTTATGAGAGTTGTCACCTCAGATAAATAATTGACCATTTTGTTTCAAGAACATGTTACTCAGAAAAAATATAAGAAAGAAAGAGAAATAAAGAAGAGAGATGAATGCGCAGAAGTAATAATTGAACATAATGAAAAGTTGGAAAGGAGAATAGTTAAATCAAGATTATCATACTGTTTACATGGGGTTACTATTGTTGTGGATAGCAATGTGTTCTTCATGGGGTTACTATTGTTGTGGATAGCAATATGGTCTTCATAGGGTTACTATTGTTGTGGATAGCAATATGGTCTTCATAGGGTTACTATTGTTGTGGATAGCAATATGTTCTTCATAGGGTTACTATTGTTGTGGATAGCAATGCGTTCTCATAGGGTTACTATTGTTGTGGATAGCAATGCGTTCTTCATAGGGTTACTATTGTTGTGGATAGCAATGCGTTCTTCATAGGGTTACTATTGTTGTGGATAGCAATGCTTTCTTCATAGGGTTACTATTGTTGTGGATAGCAATGCGTTCTTCATAGGTTACTATTGTTGTGGATAGCAATAGGTTACTATTGTTGGGATTTACTATCTTCATAGGGTTACTATAGCAATGTGTTCTTCAAAGGGTTACTATGATCATGAGTTGAGCCATAATTGAAGGTTTTGTGAGATTATGCATATTTTGTGGGGAAATAATTTTAGACAAGTTATTCTGTTGCTTTTACTTGATGCAGAGAAGATTGTTAGAGGGGGTTGCTAAGGACCATACATGGGTGTGGATAGAATTACTGTGTGAGTATCTTACACAGCCAGGGAGAAATGGTTCTTACATGCAGCTAAGTTGAGGTTTCACTGTGTTAGTTTTTGATCCATCAAGCTGAGATGAAAAATTGTTATTATGTGTAACTAAGTCAAGAATAGATCGTGTATACTCTCTGACGATTTTGCAAGAAGGGGGTCTCACATGTGTGTGGCAAGACTTGAGGCCTAACCATGTTTTGTTAGCTCAAGGTTACTGAAGAAAAGAAAAAGAAAATTTTGTTATATTTATATGTTTTTAAGAGCATTGGTTGTTGTGATTGCCAGTTGGTTAAAAAGGGTCACATGACTTGCTCATGATTTCACCTGTATAGTAAGCAGTCAGTTGGTGAACTCATGAGGTTCACCAACTGTTCAATGGCTTGATGATTGAAATTTAAAAAAAACAATTTTCATCCTATTTTAATTTCAGGAAATCCTCTTTCTATTTTCTTTACTTTTAAAATTTCTTTACCTCCTAAATTGTTTACTACCACTTAATACTCATACATATACGCTACACCTATTCATACAGATCTGCTTTTAAAACATATGAAAAGGATTATGAATCCAAATGAGATTAGACTTAGAGTGTAATACTATTATTTAAAATATGTAACAAATTTTCTTAGAATATATTATGTGCATTTGTTCATAAGTATATAGATATAATTATGCAGGTCTATTGTGCAGAAGGAAAAGAGTATAATTTTTTTTCTATAATGCAATAAGTCTTGTATTGTTGATAATTATTTGTTCATCTTCTACTAAGGTCACAGATGTGAGGCACCCAGTGAGGATTAAACACTAGCAAGTTGAGACTTGCTTTCTCAAATTTCTGTTAAAGTAAGCACACACATTGGTTATTTGATAAACCTTAGTCTGACACAAGGCAGAAAATTTGGGGCATCAATTTACCATACCAATAGTTATGAGTCCAGTCTGTCCTACTATTTACCCATAGCTGGAGGGAAAATATTTGGATGCATACATTTAATGCGATGTGAAATGCCACCAGCCTTCTCCTGGATTTGAACTTGTGTTGCCATTTTTATTTCCTATGACAATAAACATCACACCACAGTTATGTAGGTTACCAGAAAACAGTAATAATGGCACAATTCAGCTTATGAAATAGTGTTATTTACGCTAATAAAGCAATTTCCAATTCAATTTGTAATTTTATAATAGTTTAGTTTCAGTGTTCATACTGACCCAAGTTATAATTTATTGATAGAGCTCACTATTAAATGTTAATTATAGAGTAATTCCCCTTACATATTCATTTCTTTATTTGCAATTATGATATAAATTTTATAAATAGGATATGATTTGACTTGGCAGCAAATTTACTGGCTGCCAAAATCAATCTTTAGGTGAGTCACATAAAAATCACTTATATAATCTTGAAGTCATAATAATTCCAAACATTCTGCTTTTACTATAACATTTAATCAATCCAATAAGATCAGAAATAGATTGAACCAAAACATTGTGCTCACAGAAATTAGAAAGAATATTTCAATTATTAGGGAGTAATATTGCAATAATTTTTTATTGCTAACTCTACTGCTTGAAATGTTTTTCTATCATATTTATTTCTAATTATATTGAGACTGTTTTCAGTGCTCCAACAAAAGGTGTGTAGTATACAATGTCAAAAGTCACTTGATATTTGATCATCAAGTTATGCCAACAGCCCGTATCTCCAGTATTCTTCCTTGCCACCAGTCTCTATCAGGCATCGCTTGAATGAGGATGTTTGCATTTCACATAGTACTAATTCCCTTAGGAAAGGTTACATCCAACTATTCTCCCTCCAGCTATGGGTGAATAGTAGGGCAAACTGGGCACTTTAACATTGATTAGGTACCAAATCTAGAAGAAAAATTCTAAATGCAAACCTGTTAAACTCTGCTTAAGAAATTAGGCTTGTGTCACATCCTACTCGTGCGGTGGGGTTGGTAAATATATAAAATCCAATTTGTAGGATGGGTTTTCAGCTAGTTTAGATAATTTGAAAGCTAAACAAGAAAACTTGCTTTTCATATTTGAAAATGCTGATGTATAGATAGCTGTTTTGTAAAGAATCTTAACATCTTGGTTATATTGTTAATTTCTCCTCGTTGATTGCCAGTGGCCTCTTCTTCCTCTTCTTCTTCTTCCGCCTCCTATCTGATGACTGTTATTCAAATCAATTGCTATTTCTATTCTAATGTTTGTAATATTAGGAATTAATGATGATTGTTCAATAGATAAGATATGAGTAAAAGTCAATAGGTTAATGACATTCGTATGAGATACAAACATGGCAGATAAATTAGAAACTAAGACTTTGTTTTTACTGTGAGCATCTCCTAAGCACCTTGGCATAGTCTGTGAGCAAGATTATCTTGCAGTTCATTAGTGATGAGTTTGATATCAACCGGGTGTCCTATACTTGTATGTTAATGTCTTAAACAAAGCTGAGATTAGTAAATAACAATAAGTATTTCATCCTTTATAGACATCTCCTATTATGATACAGTTTTGTACCGTTTCATTTATTCACATACATACACACTATGTTGATTGTTTTGAGGGGCTTAGAATATATTGACTGAATTCTGGAGAGGTTACCCCCCCCCTCCTTAAAAAAGAGTGCCTTGTGTAGAATTTCATATAAGGTGATCAGTATTTAGCTGTATTGTAAGTTGAATCTGCACTGAGATTCAGTGTTGGTAGGTGGTTTATATACAGGTTTGGGCTGTTCCACTATATACTTTGGCAAAGCTTATTCCCTGGTTTTTGGTTTTCAGTGTAGAAACTTTGATCCATAAATACCTAATGCATGGCTATGTTCTGGTTGTTAGTACAGGGTCTGTATTCGAATACAGACTGTTCCTTTTTTTGTCTGGTAACTGGATGATAGTTGTAGCTTTCTTGTGAAAGTGAGTATGATATGTTGATTCTATACCTTGGGTAAGATACTAAGCTACATCTGGTGGTGTGGCTCAAGTTTTTGAGTAGTAAAGAGTAACTCCTTCATTGCTATTACTCCTTTCTCTACTCAGAGTATCCAATAATGATTTGCTAATGAGTCTTGCAATTCATTACTCATAAATAGCAAGTTATCCTCACTGGATGCCCCATATTTGCAACACTGTGTCACATCCTATTCATGACGAACAGTGGTAGTACCATCCATATGTCAAATAGATCTGCTTGAAAACTATTAGTATGAGATGGAAATAATTAAAACCATATAACTGTGCAAACAAATAATTATTATTGATAATTGGGAATAGTTACTTGAAACTGTATTTTTGTTCAAATAATGAACTAGACATGCTGAACACTGCTGGAGAAGTAAGGATGAACTCAGGTGATGTTCTTCTGTAGTGTAGACTCTTACATAGGAGCACACTAGTATTGACTAACCAGCAAAAACCTACATTAATCACTGTGTGGATTCTGGATGCCATGTGAAAGACCCATCAGGAGCAATGACCTATAAGGGTGGTAAGGAAAGAGAGTCATGGGAATCCGTGCTGTCAGGGTGACCTACTAATGATGATTAGTATTTGATAAGAATATTTGAAACAATCTAATTGCATATAAATTATTAGTATTAAGAATAGATATATAGAAGCTATAATAGTTAACAAATGATTGTTATCAGTAGTTACTTGACTTCAACATTAAATAACCCAACAAGGGTTTACATTCTGTTAAAACCAGCCTACCAACCACTTTAGTGTTAGACATGTTAAATTGTTATTCTTTATATTTTATAATTATAAATTATTAAATTGTTACTTGGAATCATATGATTGCTTAAAAAGACTTCATGCAGCATTAGATAATCCAACAAGAGTTGATATTCTATTAAACCAACAAAATAATTATTGTTACGTTGTAATATTCACGGCACTAAAACGATACATGCACCGTAGTCCTTTTTTCTTTCTTGGTACCAAAACTCCGATAAAAAATCATAACACGAGAAACATGTCGTCACAACTCCCAGCCTTTATTAAAGTGTTCGTCTAGTCGGCTTCTACCAGAGAGGAGGAGAGGCAGAGAGAAAGAGAGAGAGAGAACACTACTAGATTACTGGGCTCTCATGAGGTCCGTACACTAGGCCCGCCACCGGCAAAAAGAGGACGAACCCTTTCTTTCTTCTCCCACGTCACCACGTGACTTTCGGTCAACACCCGACTTCCGGTCAACACCCGACTTCCGCTTGCCACTCAATTCTTTGTTCGGGGTCACGCTACGGTCAAACCATCGCTCTCCTCTTTTGGGTCATCACTATTTTTTAAGCCTTTGTTATTTATTCCTCCTCCTTCCATTAGCAGTTCTAGCTCACAAAAGTCAGGAATATACCCATATTGCAACATTATCATTAAGCATGCTAAATCCTATGTAAAAAAAAAGAGGACCGCATTAATTTTTTCCATACTCTGCATATTAGTATATTTATTTGTGGGAATCAAAACTTAGTTAAATTCTAAATGTCTATTATACAACAAGACAAGAACTAACAATATAAATATTCTTCCTATATATAAAGTTAAGTTTGAGAGATCTCCCAGTTTGCTGGAGAGGGAAATTAAAAATATCTGGTGTCTTCTATATGAGTCAATCCCCTCAGAGATATATCATGGTTGATATGTCATGAAAGTGGTCCATAAATGTTAGTTGAATATGGGCACCAAAACTACTGAGTGTGTCATGTGATTTCTATGTCCAATCACAGAAATGCTCTCCCTCACTTAACTCCATCATTATATACATTCATTATTAGATTTGTCAAGTGACCAATCTATTTTCTTTCAAGTCATTGCTTGGGAGTTTGATTCTTACTGAATGCTGCTTTACTCTGATGTCCTTCTCACAGAATAGGCTAAACTTAATAAATTCACATACATACACACACACACTTGTGTTTCCAATTTGTTACACTGTTCAATTATTTCTAGTTTGTGATTTTTTTTTTAATGATTGACTAGCATGACCTTTGGATATACCACAGTGTGATAATTCAATTATTATAACGTTTGATATCTTTACTTATGTACTATTGCCAAAATAGTTCAATACATAAAAAGTATAATAAGCTTGATTTAACACTCTCTCACTCTTTTTTTTTCTTTCTTTCCTTATGTTTGATTGAAACAAATTAGCATTATCATCCCCTCTCTCTATCTTTCCCCTACACTTTTTCTTTCTTTCTTATTATATTTTTCTGTGTAGAATGTCCTCCCCCCCCCCTTTCTTTCTTCATAATAATAACAGAATGGTCCATTTATTAGCTGAAGTGACAACACTCATAAGAAATAAGAATTTGGTGGGTAAGTGACACCAGATTTACATTTTTGTAAATTTGTATATTTTTTGAAATCAGGATCTACATTTTTGCATTATATTTTATTGAATATATATATATATATATATATATATATATATAGCTAGATAACAGTTGGAAGATTAAGGAACAAGAGTATTAATATATAGAGAACAGATGTGTAAGTATCTAGTGAATGGCTTAGCAGGTATTCAACTGCTGAAGAGATGTACAGAATAAAGGAAAGACTAGAAATCTTTAAGATGAAGAGGAGACAGAAATAGGAGAAGGTAAAATCATTGTTCCATACAACAAACTGAAAAAAAAAGAGAATCAAGAAGAAAATGCTTCAAGTGTATGTGTGTGGGGGGGGGTAACAATGTTTTTCAACTCTTGACAGATTAATATCTGTTTTGGATGGTGGTGTGTGTGGTATTCAGTGTCAGAAAATCAACTGAAGGAATCTCTATTTAGATTGATTTGGGTGTGGAAGACACGCATAAAAACATTTTTCATAGCACCATTTTGCCAGATAAATCTATGATGACTCTACATTAAAACTTTGAACCTATAAGAAGTCTGATATTTTGTACTGAGAAGTATTTTACTATACACTGTAAGCTCAATATTTTCAGCTTGAGGAGATCATATAAACGGTCTAATATATTAACTATTCATACCCCTTTTTAATGGAATAATGGGAATCCTTTAAACAAAGATTCTGTGTCTGAGAGGGAAATTTGAATGGGACTTAATTTTTTTTTTTTTTTTTTTTTCTTTTTCCTTTCTCTTTCTTTTTTTCTGTCTCTTTCTTTTTCTTTTTTTCTTTCTTTTTTTTTCCTTTTTTTCTTTTTCCTTCTTTTTCTGTCTTTTTTTCTTTCTTTCTTTTTATGAATTTTGTGAACTCATGTACAAAGTATCTGTAAAAACAGCTAATATTTAGAAACCCATATCTTTAAAAACAGTAAATCTGAGTTATGAATACATTTTTCTTACCTGTTTATTTTTTTTTTTTTCAAATAAACAGATTGATTTATGTTATTCTGACCTTTGCATAATTTTTTGTCACTTGCTTTTTAAAACTAGTTAACTAGATTCTTTTCTCTAAGATTTCTCATGTGGATGCTTTTCAAACTCTTTCCTAACACTCAATTCAAAATTGACTCAAGTCTACATACTAGTAAAATTCAATAAAATATTATAGTCAGATAATCTACTCGAGTTTCATCATGTGGATCTTCTGGGTTAACTTCAGTGAATTGATTAAAATTGATTTTGATTAATTCACTGCAGTTAACGTTGAAGATCCACAGGATGAAACTCGAGTAGGTTATTTGACTATGTTAAATTCACTCTACAAATGTATTGATCACTCTTATGTTCTTGATAACCCTAACTTATTCGGTTAATTATTTCATCAACTGTCAAAGTTGTAACTAATTTGATATTTTATATTCTCAGAGAAATCATCCAATTTTCATACTAGTAAAATCCTGAATACTCCAAAGCTCTTTATAACAATAAAAAAAAATAAGTGAAATAAAAATGGTTACACATTACAAATTGGCAATGCATTTCAAGTCGTGCAAAAGATTTTTGTTTTTTTTGGAGGGGGGGATCTTTTTCTTTCTGTTAACTTTTTTTCTTTTTTCTTTTTAAGCAACAAAACAAAAATTCATTCCTCACTCAAATATTTGTAGAGTCTGAGAAAAAAAAAAGCCAAGAAAAGAAAGTGAAAGTCTAAGCACTGGGGCAATGGGTGGAAGTGAAAGTGAAAGTCGAATGGCAGACAAGTGAAAAACATTTTGTGCAAGTGTTTTTTTTTTTTTTTTTTTTTTTTTTTTTTTGTTGTTGTTTGATCTGAAATGGAATGATGATAATCAGGGAAGAAAGAATTGGCTGTCAGAAAACACCATCTCCCTTCCCCCTCTCTCCCTCCACTCCGCCACTGCTGCCACCCCCAGCCTCTTCACACCCATTTTTCTGCACAGCCTCAGCATTTTC
Source organism: Doryteuthis pealeii (assembly GCA_023376005.1). NCBI lineage: Eukaryota > Metazoa > Mollusca > Cephalopoda > Myopsida > Loliginidae > Doryteuthis > Doryteuthis pealeii. The sequence continues at coordinate 116,657,664 of CM042138.1, forward strand.
CTGTCCTCTCACAGTACTAAGAGACACATCAGTAGATAACAACAAGGATAGATGGGCATGCAAGACAGCCATTAGGAAAAAAAAAGAGAAATAACTAACACTTTTTGCATGGATAGGTACCTGCAGTGGTACCAATGCTGACACCTTCTAGATATGCTAAAAAAGAGACGACGGGTGAGAGACATTTTTAAAAGTAAAGGGGAGAAAGGTAAAGAGAGAAAGGAAAAGAAAGAGAGGGGGAGAGACATTTTAAAAAGCAAAGAAGAGAGAGGGGGAGAGAGGTGAAGAGAAGAAGGAAATAAAACTGGAGGAAAAAAAGAGGAAGAGAAGTGGTTGAGAGAGAGAGACTTACAATGGTACCAATGCTGACACCTTGTAGATATGCTAAAAGAAAGAGAGGAGAGGGGAGGGACATCTGAAAAAGAAAAGGGAGAGAGAGGTGAAGAGAAGAAGGAAAAGAGAGGAAGGAGAGAGTCATTTTAAAAAGTAAAAGGGGGAGAGGTGGAGAGAGGAAGGAAAAGAAAATAAGGAGGGAGAGAGACATTTTAAAAAGTAAAGGAAAGAGAAGTAAAGAGAGGAGGGGGAGTGTCATTTTTAAAAAAGTAAAGAAGAGAGAGAGAAAGGAAAAGAAAGAGGGTGGGGCATTTTAAAAAGTAAAGGAGTGAGGGGAGTGAGGAGAGGAAGGAAAGAAGACTAAGGGGGGAAGAAGGGAGGTGCTTGAGAGAAATTTTAAAAGGTGGGGGAGGAAAGAAGCTGAAGAAATCAAGGGTGAAGAGAAAAATGAAAAGGAAGCTAGTAAAGGTGAAGAAACTGAATAGAAGATTGGTGGGGGGGGGTGAAGAAAGTTAAAGTGTGAGTAAAAAAAAGAAACAACTAGTTAAGAGAAGAAACAAGGAAAAATTGCAAAGAACAGATGACAGGGAAAGGAAAAGGAAAGAACAGAACCAAGTTAGGAGGAGTTGAGTGGTTAATAGAAAAAAATCTTCTCATTGCTTGGAGAGGGAAAGGAAGGAAGAAAGAGGTGGGGTAGGAAATATTAGATAGAGAAAAGAAAAAAAAATGTCATAAATGAGAGAGGAGAGAGACTATCTTATCATAATAGAGATTATGTGTTTGTCTGTAATTGAAACTATGTCAATAACGATGTCACAATTCTCTTATTTACTTTATATTCTCAATAATTTTTAAATAATCATTTAATCTTAATTAAAGTCTAGCTGAGTTAGATTTGCTTAAAAACAACCCTCAACCACCGCTTTCTAGCACATATATGATAAAAAGGGTTGGGGCTTGCCATAAAGGCAATAGGGTTGGGACAATCATACAGAACCTAGGACTTGACATGACCAGCCAATTGCTCGAGGTGGCCTCTCCAATTGCTCAGCTACCCTAAGTAAGGAACAAAGTGGAGTTGCATGTGGTGGTGTTTGTTTAGTGAGCTATGGAAAACAGTAGGGCAGATTGGGCTCTTTAACCTAGTAAAGGCAACCAATCTAGGAAAAGGAAAAGCACTAAATTCAAAAACTGAAGAGTGTTATTTGGGAGAATCTGTAGCACATTCATCTGTTATCAGCTCATCCAAAGGTATAGCTTGTTCTATACAGGTCTTTACAACTGTAAACAAAAAGTCATCTGTATATGTAGTTACCTAACCCCTTCACAAGAGGGCAGGGTGTGATACAGGGACAATTTGTAAGCAGAATACAAGTGGTTTGGTTTCAGGGTTTTTCTTCTCCCAGTTTGGTTGCCATACCAAAGGTTAAAGGTCTTTACAACTGCAAACAAATCACCTGTATATATATATTTGCCTAACTCCTTTGCCAAATGGCAGGATGGGACACAGGGTCAATTTTTAAGCAGAGTACAGCTGGTTTGGTTTCAGAGTTTATCATCTCCTAGACTGGTTGCTATACCAAAGCTAAAGAACCCAGTCTGTTTCTACTATTTACTCATAGATGGGGTGGGAGGAAGAAGAATAAATTGTTTCATGCCTTTTCCAAAGGTATTAATATAAAGTAAAATGCCCCATAAAGTATTTGAACTTAGGTCACCACATCCATTTCCTATGAAAATAACCATTACGCTAAGCATGCTTCACAAACAAATCAGCTTAATAGTTCATTTGCTTAACTTCGCCTGAGTTAATTGATTGAAAAAAGATTATTTAGTCATTTACATACTTTCTACTAGCATCAGTAGTTGGTATTTGGAGACAGCTATAAAACCAGCATACTAAATATTGAATTTAAGACTAGTTCTTTCTGCTTAGAAGATTGGAGCTGCATAATCTTCCTACTCCCAAAGCTGACCTTATTAAATATAATTCATTGTCAGTTCCAGAGGTTGGTGCTGAATTTCAGGAAGAATGCCATAATCTCAAATATTAATTCAAAGCTGGCAGGTCCTCTCTACTTTGAAGATTGGAGCAACACAATCTTCCTATCATCAAACCAGACTTGGCTTGTTGTTTATCAAGCTAAGCATAGTAAATATGGAAAATCGGTGAATAAAAATATGGCACGGAACAAAATGTAGAGAAAGGAAATGAAAGTAGAGAAGTTGAAACGGCAGTTTGGATACAAAAAAAAATGTATGATGGTGGGAGGAGGAGGAGGAGGGGAGGAGGAGGAAGAGGTGAAAAGTCAAAACAGGAAGAAGTTGTAGGATGAGGATGACAGAAGAGGAAATTGAAAGAAGGAAGAGGAACTGGAAGAACAGAGAGAGAGAGAGATTGAGGGTGAGGTAGGTGGAAAAGGTTTAGGGGGGAGGGGGCAAGATAGAAAAGAAAAAGTACAAAATAGAATAAAGTGAAAAACAGAAGAAGCAAAAAAAGAGGGGAAAAATATAAAACAATTAGAAGGTATCAATATTGCCTAGGACAAAAGACTAGAAGTAATGTTAACTATAGTACACTATGTATACATAAATATAGAGAGAAGGCATAGGAGTTCATATATTTACCTAATTTTACCCATCCACCATAAGTAGGATTTGACACAATGCCAATTTTTCAGTGGAGTACAACTGAATTTGAATTCAGAGTTTTCCTTGCCTAACCAAGAACCCAGTTTGCCTTAGTATTTACCTATAATTCAGGGAAGAACAAATGGATTCCTGTCTTTTCATAGTGCATTAGAATGAAGTGTAACACAAACAATCTCATCCAGGATTTTATTGCCAATGCCATTTTTTATGATAATTACTGTTGTGCTAAGTGATGCTAAATTAAATGAGGATATGTGGCATTTACCCTTCTTTGCAGTGATCATATATATATATACACAAATTCCCCAACTATGGGTAGAATAGTACAGTGGCTGATACACTACTTAAACACTGATACTTGCCACAGTTCACTTGCAATCATTGAGAAGGAATTAAGACCATTGACGAAGGAACTGAGGACACTTTACCAGAAGAACCAAATAATTCATTATCAGAGGTCTACCAAGGATCCAATTCCACTGGACAAGGCCTACAGGATGGCCCAAAAGATTGTAACACAACTAGTCAAGGAGAAGGAAAGATACTGAATTCAAAGCCTGAGAAATGTTGTGTAAAGAATGTGGCAAATTGGTGTACTATTCTTCTGTTATCAATTCATCCAAGAAATGTGGCTGGCTCTACACAAACTCTCACCAATATAAACAAATCATATGCATAGCTCATTTGTTAAGCCGAGCTATAAGTTAAATAGTACCATTAATATTCTCTAGAGGCCAGTTTAGCTTAGTCGGTAGAGCATCTGCCTAGAATCACATGGTTCTAAGTCTGAGACCCACTGTTGCCAACTCTGTGCATGAGTAGCACAGCTTGGGTAACCTAATCTTTGTGGTAAAGCAGCATCTGGGAGCTTTTTAACTTTTACTAGGATGCTTTTGGCATTGATAAACCCACAAAGTTTGATATGTTATTAAATAAAGAAACCAAAAAACTCTCATTCATTAAGCTTAGTTAATGGTGGTTATTGATACTGATAGACAAGCATCATTTTATGATACATAAACAAATCTGATTTTCCGCATAGTCAAAAAGTATTTGTATTACAATTAAGTCCTGCTTAAGGTATTGGTTTCCACCAGATCAACAAAGTTCAAAGCAGTGATAAGCCCCTTTAGTACTTAAGGGGGTACTTGGAACAACTTGATATATGTGGACCAGTGTAGCAAAAGAAATGATGTACTTTGGAACTCAAAGTGGGCATGAATGTATCTTGCATGCAAAATAAGTAAAGGAATAGAAAGAAAAGAAAATATGGCTGCCATAGCACCATAATTTAATGAAATGTGATCTCGAATCCAGGAGAATTGTGAGAATGTATTTGTATGTATGCACATTTTTTCAAGATCAAGCTGGGCATAAAACACCCGGCATGATAGGGAAAGAGGTGAAATGCTTTGGAGCATGTTATTGAATTTATATTGGAGACTGCTGTGTTGTTGTTGCAAGCGATAGACTTTGTCGTTGAACTTATCTTGTGAAAGTGATTACAGGATCAGTTTATAAATATCAAGCTATTTCGGAAGAATCACCTTCCTCCTTGGATATGGAGACCACTCCAACACCTCAACAGTTTACATGTATGAATCTGTTCAAACAAAGTTTAGTAAATAACAGCAACAAGCAACATTTAGATTGGATCTGATGGTGGTAGTTTATGTTCGAAAGAGGAATTCCAAAGGTATACATACAATTTTTAACACTGGCAATTAATGAGCTTCAGTTTGTGTGTGGTTCCCCCATGTTAATCGATCCTTGTGTTTAACTGAAATGGTAGAATGTCAGTAAATAAATAACTACATAAACAAACTGATTTTTCTCATAGTCAAAAGATATTTGTATCACAATTAAGTGATGCTTAAAGCATTGGTTTCCACTAAAGCTGAAGCAGTGAAGAGCCACTTTTAGTACATAAGGAGATGACTTCTTAGTAATAACAGGTACATGGAACAACTTGATGTCTGTGGATCTAATCAAGCAAAGTTTAGTACATTACAGCAACAAGCAACATGTATATTGGATCTGATGGTGATAGTTTATGTTCATTCTAGGAAACAAAAACCTGTTCTCTGAATTCTTTTGTCTTTTTTTATAAGAACAAAATTTAATGGCAAGCAAAACGTTTTCAGACTGTAAATTTGGTTTAAGATTAGAAACTTGTTTAGCATTACTGTGTCATAGTTTGAAATGATAGCACTGTCGAGTAGTTGATGTAAAAATCAATGTCAAAACAGGAATCGATTCTTTAACTTAATCAAACGAAAGCTTTTTCTGTGTTAAATTGAACTCGAGTGACCACAAAACTATTTATTTTTTAAATTATTTTTCTGTATTAGTTGGAAATTGATTGAAAAAAGTGTTCAATTGTGATAAATGCTTTTAGTTGGTTCAATGGGGTTAGGGTTAGTAAATGATTAACAGCTCGAGATTAGGATTTTTTTACAGTTTTGCAATTAGTTAAGATAAAAGAAAAGCTCATTCAGAGTAAAGATTTTTAATCTACTGTCTCATTTCTAGTAACTACCAATCCCAAAATAATGGTAGTAGTTTTAGTTAGATAAAATTTAATAAATGAATAAACCTAAAAATCCTTTAAAAAACAAGTTTTCCCAGGAGAAAATTTTTTAAAAAGTCTTTGTTCCCATTGTAAAAGTACAAACCCTAAATAAAATGTTTGTTTAAACTGAAAACTTAGGTACTATTTCTCTGAATTTTTTAGATGAGGCTTAATCATTTGTATTATTTAGGTTATTCTGACTATAATCCTCATCTTTATCGTTATATATACAACATTTCAGGCGATGTACCCTCCGTCCTTCTACATGTGTCTGTTGTTGAACTCTGGAACCTTCTTGTCGAACATAATTAACAGAATGAAAACAGTCTACTCCCATGGATTGAATAAAGGGTTTCTTTTTGAAGTTCCATGAAGGCTCCCAAGTTTGAGAAGAAGGAGAGCACATTGGCCAAAACATTATGTATATAACAATAAAGATGAGGATAATAGTCTGAATAATCAAAATAATATGAAAATTTAGGATTTTAGCAAAATCCAAGCCAATTAGGCAGCACCCACATAGGTTAAACCCAAGAAATTTGAAAATCTTAAGGGAGAGATTGATTATATGTTAAAACATAGGATCATTGAACCAAGCCAAAATGAATGGACTTCCCCATGTGTGCTTGTTGATAAGTCAGATGGTACCACAAGGTTTTGTATGGATTACTGAAGGGTAAATGCAGTAACATGGGCCAACGCCCACTCAACCCCCTGTATTGATGATTGCATTGATCAAATTGGGAAGTTCAAGTGCTTTACCAAGTGTGACTTCTTGAAAGGTTATTGGTGGGTACTGCTAACTGAAAGGGTGAAACAGATATTGGCCTTTGTAACTCCAGAAGGGGCATACCAGTATTGTGTCATGCTATTTGGTATGATAAATTCTTAGGCCATATTTATCAGACTCAGAATCTTCCTGGTGTGGACAACTATATAGATGATATAGTGATTCATAGTGACAGAATAAGTCAAATGTTTTGCAATATGTAGGTAGTTGCTAGTTTGCAGCATGTGTATTATGTGACCAAAGTGTTGTATACTCAAATATATCCACATAATACGTCGGGTATATAATAGCGAAGAGAGAGACAGATAGAGAGATAGAGTAGAGATAATAGATGATGATGATGATGGTCTTACTTTTGCATTTCTGCTTACTGGTCCTACCTCAGCTGCCATTTTCTTCCATCAATCTAGTGGTCTTACTTCTCTTCATAGCTTCTGCTGAAGGTTGATCTTCTTTGTTGATTTCTTCAGGCTGTCATCTCTTGTTTTGTTTTTGATATTCAATTAACAAACAAGACTTGGTTTTCTTGATAAAGCTTTATTTCCAGAACCCAACCCATGATTCAGCCGCAGGGGATATGTCAATATGGACAATAGCATCCTTGCTCATCAGAAGTCAGGTTGCATCTGACTAGCTAAACTAAAACTTATTCTCACGCCTTTAGTGGAGGGGGTCACTTGGGATCATCATTATACCAAACATAATCCCAATGGCTATGGAAAATTCCCACCTCCAATTTTAACTCTAATAAACTTTATTCAAATCGTCTAACTACAGGTATGTACATAAATCATAAGCTGATTATGTAACAAAAGAAGTTCAAATCATGGAAGATACCTGCTGTGGTTGGAATTATCCTGGTAGTTGTCGTACTGACACTGTGCTTCATGCCATATGTGTGATTTGGAAGCTGCACTGATGAATGTGCAATGTAGTCTAATTTGGGAACTTAGACTTTACATTTCACATAACACCAATACCCTTGGGAATGGTATGCATTCAGCTACTCTCCCTCCAGTTATGGGTAAATAGTAGGGAAGACTGGGTTCTTTAACCATGGCTAGGTAACTAGTCTTGAGAAGGAAAACTCTGAATACAAATCTGTTAAACTCCGTTTAGGAAAGCTCATGTGGAGGGGCTGTAAATATTTATACTTTACAAGTTAGATTTGGGCCATAATGCTGCAAAGCAACCAAAAACATTTGTTGTGCAAAAGATGGTTGAAGAAATTTTGCTTGGGTTGTAAGAACCTCGATGATCCAGAAATGTCATGGATTCTGAGGCTATATGTCATAGGAGCAAATTTAGTGGGTTGTCTTGGGAGAGTATTAGGAGAGCTCAACATCTCACTATATAGTTAGTCACCTTCATGATCTCAGCAAAGGCATCTGCAGCTGCTGAATTGTGCCTCATATTACCAAAATATTGCAAAACCTTTGACTCACTCTAGTATTTCCATAGATTGTGTTTTTACTTTTTTCATTAATCAGAAAGTTGAGTAAATGTTTCAGAAATTTTAGGTACAAAGTCATTTGTTAGTTACATTAGGATAAGAAAGAAAATCTCCAAGCTAGATTTAAAAAAATGTTTAATTGCTTCAAATTTTGTTTTATTCACTTACATTTTATACATAAAAGAATTTTAAAAAACTATGATATTTTATTTGTATTTTGTTTTTATTCATTTATTTAGCATCTGTGAAAAGATTAAAGTATATCAACTAACTCTGAGAAAATTCAATTTTTCATATGCCAAAAGTTAAAATTTAATTTGTTTTTAAAATCAAAATGTTTACTTTTATATCTGAATAAACTCAATAAAATTTTTTAAATCGAATATTAAACAAAATAAACTAGACTTTAATTTTGTATTTTTTATTTTATTTACAATATTTGAATATTCTTTTTTTTTAAGATTGGTTAGATTTTTAATATATAATCTACTAGCAGGACCTGTGGATATACCACACTATGATAACTTAATTATTACCACATTTGATATGTTTACTCAAGAACTATTGCGAACAGCTCAATATGTAATAAGAATAATAATCTTTTTCCCTCTTTTTTCTTTCTTTTCTTCTTTTCATCATGTTCCATTGAAACAGATTAGCATTATTGCTTCCATGCATTCACCCCCTCTCTCCTCTTTCCCTTACTCCCTTTCTTTCTTTCTTTCTCTCTTATTATATTTTTTCTGTGTATCATGTCCTTTTTCTTCCCTTTCTTTCTTTATAATAAAAACTTAATGGTTCATTATTTAGCTGAAATAAAAACACTCATAAGAAATAAGAATTTGACAGATAAGCGACACCAGATACTCAGGATTTACATTTTTGTATTTCATCTTGGATGATTTGGACAGTTTCATTTTTAAACAGATGATAACAGTTGGAAGATTAAGGAACAAGAATATTATAAATTGACAATCATTAACAGTTGATTACTTTTTTTTGTATAGAGGTGCTTGTCATAAGAAATGGACACAGTGAATTGAGTTCAAATCCTGGACGAAGCTATTTGCATTTTACTTAGTGTTAATACCCTTGAGAAAAGTATGAATCCAATTATTCTCCCTCCAACTATGGGTAAATAGTTGAGCAGACTAGACTCTTTAACCTTGGTATGGCAACTGGTCTCACAGAAGGAAAACTCTGAATTCAAACCTGTTAAACTCTGCTTAAAAAATGACCTTGTGTTACATCTTGCTCATGGAGAGGGGTTGGGTAAATAGATACATGAGATGCACTACTTTTTTTTAAAGTATTGCAAAAACCATACCTTGCAGATATCAACTAGTTATTTTCATGATTATGTGCACACACACGCACACACACACACCTTTATATAAAGAGAGATGAAGTAAAGCTGGGATTCAAACAACAATTTCTCACTCTATACACATGAGCCATGTGGAAGGATCACGAGTCAGGCAAGGATGCTATTGAAAAGATTAAAAGAAAATATTATCTTATTCTTTCTAACACTTAGAGATGATAACCAAAATTTAGGTTTGTACAAGGACAATAGAGTTTTTTTTTCTTATTTAGATCTTCAGCTTACATGTTTTGGGATTTCATCTCGTGCATAAAAGGGACACAAAAGTCATTACCTCCCGTGTCTGCCAATAGACACAAGTGCATGATCAATATGTATATTTGATAGACATATGGAAGCGCATGATGTAATGGTTAAAGTCATGGAAATGGACTTGTCGCTCCGAGTTCAAATCCTGGATGTGGTAATTGCATTTCACTTAGTGCTAATACCCTTGGGAAAGGTATGAATCCTACTCTCCCTCCAACTATGGATAAATAGTAGGGCAGACTGGGCTCTTTAACCTTGGTTAGGCAACCGGTCTAGGAGAAGGAAAACTCTGAATTCAAACCTGTTGAACTCCGCTTAAGGAATTGACCTTGTGTCACATCCTGCTCATGTGGAGGGGTTGGTAAATATATATATTGAGTAAACATGACTCAACAGAAATAATAATACATTTATTCCTTTAAGCCACCTAACAACTTGTTTTTGGTTGGTTGGTTAGATTTTACGGCATGTCAACTCTTGTTGGGTTATTTCATGCCAAAGAGGTTTTGTTTTATTCATTCAACATTTTTTTTAAACTAAATTTTTTTTTCTATTCAACTCCTTGATGGAGACACCCTTTGGATTTTTGCCAGAGCCCTTTATTTGGTTGTGACCCTAATACCACTGGGTACTAGACCTGTCCACCTTGGGTGAGCCTACTTGGAGCTTAAATTCCCGACGGCATGGCTCTGACACTTTCAAGTTTACTCAGCCCCGCTGCAATGAGGAGGTGTTGAACTTTAGAAACAATATGCTGGGTAGCCATTGAGTAAAGGGCTTCCTCCGTCCTTTTACAAGTCTTGTTTTGAATTCTGCAGGGTTTTTAGCAACCCTTCTCACCAGAAAAAATCAGTGCAGTTACTGATGATCCAACAATGTTAAGTTTACTCAGCAAAATATTCCTGTTATAACTTGGTCGTGAATTGTTCTAGCATTTGTTCTATACAAAGAAATGATATTTAACTATCATGACACATGAAAGTCAATTCCTAAAACCTTTGGACATTGGAGATAATCCAAAGAAAATTTTGTAATTCTGTGAATACACTATGAGATGTCATCATCCTTGAAAAATAATGTTACACTCTTCCTGGAAACTTTATATAGATAAAATGGTATCAAAATTAACCAATCAGCTTTGAGTATTTATTACTATTTTTGTCATGAGTTGTTATGTGAGGATTGACTCAACCAGTTTATATCAATAATTGATAGATATCTGTCCTCTAGAGATAGCAAAATGGTCTAATATAGGAATCAGATCTTGCAGACAAGCTATAGCAACAATTCTTCCAAGCCGTAGTTGTGCAGGTGCTGCTATATGGCTGTACCACCCTAACAAAGCGCCTAGAGAAAAAGCTAGATGGGAGCTGCACAAGAATGCTGCATGCAATCTTAAACAAGGTGTGGAAACTACACCCCATGAGAAAACAATTCTACAGCCACTTATCACATAAACCATCTGAGTAAGACAAACAAGACATACTGGGCACTGTTGGAGAAGCAAGGATAAATGCATAAGTGACATTCTCTTGTGGAAGCCAGCACATGAGCATGCCAGTGTGGGCCACCTCACAAAGACATACATTGACCAACTCTGCACGGATACTGGATGTGACACAAGGTTGCAAGTATGGAGCATATGTCAGTGGTGCTTAGAATATACTGACCCTATTCCCTGCAAAGGAATGAGACACCAATCCCCCCAAGAGTGCTCTTGATATAAGACTAAACTGCATTGGATAGGACAGCTCCAGTTTGGAGACAGTGTGGAATTCCGTTTCATTGCCATTACTCCCAAGTTCACTATGATTCAGAGTAGTACCAGTTAGGGTCCCATCTATCAGTCAAATAAATATGTTTAAAAATTATTCCATGGGACTGTGCCAAAAAATCCTAAAAACAACTAAACAAAAAAATGTAAATATGAATGTGATTCCTTAACCTCTTAGCAAGAAATACCCTAGACAGGTTGACATTCAATCATTCATTCATTCAAAATTCAAAAATAAAAAAATGATATTTTCTGTCAATTCTGATTTAGTCATACTTAAGAGACACTAGCTGTCATATATATGATTGTCCCAACCCTATACCCGTAGTGTAAGCCCCAGCCCTTTTTATCATATATGTGCTAGAAGGTGGTGGCTTAGGGTCAATGTTCTAGGTATTACGTTAAACTCTATCTGATGGTGAAGTTCCAATTCTGGACCTCTGGATAATGTGGGGTACCCCTTGATCACCATAACTCCTAGGTCCACTCTGACTCAGAATGGTAGTGTCTGTTAAGGTCCCATCTATAGGTTAAATAGAATAAAAGTGTTTAAAAAGAAAAAAATTGAGTACCCATAAAGAATGAATAAAACAAAATGTCTTCAACATAAAGTGACCCAACAAGGGTTGACATGTCGTAAAATCCAAGCAACCTACTTCTGTTTTCCAGATTCATGTTATCTTAACTAAATATCATTACTTAATCAAAAGCACAGGTTCTGGGTATCATACAAATGAGTAAGAAAGAAAGAGAAACAGAAGATGGGGTAGTTGAAGTATTTGGAAAGTGATAGAATGAAGTTGAAAACAGGGTAGAAGGATGAGAAAGAGAAGCAGAAAGAAAAAGGATGCAAGTGGGGGAAATTAGAGATGAGGGAGAGAGAGAAAGTAAGGGTTGCAGATGAGTGGTAGTAATAGTATGAAAATAGTGGTAAGAGGTACACTGAAGGAAGTGGGGACATAAAAAGAGCGAGGAGGCATGAATATAAGCGATTTTGCAGGAGGTTTGCGAAAAGACAGTTAAAGGAAACCTTGGCATCAGTGCCAGCTGGGCATTGCATCTCAATCATGCATTGCCAGAAATTAAATTAAGATGATTATATTAGCATCAAATGCACTTTAGGCCATGGATTGTTATGTATCAATATGATTATCAATATTTCATGCACAGCGGCCATCACTTTATGTATGTCTCATTTTGTCAACATCTCTTTTAACTGCACACACAGAGAGAGAGAGAGAGAGAGAGAGAGAGTTTAGCACTGCATGTTCATTACATCAACCCTATATATTTGGAGTCGCACTTCAATAGTGACAATCCAGAGTCAGCAATATTACTACCACGACTTATAATAATGACAATGATGATGATGATGATTAACTCCCTTAGGAGACTGGCTTATGTGATTATAGATATAACAGTTATTGTTGTTGTTGTAAGTTCTTTCTGTGATGGAAATATTAATGCATCACTACAACTTGAAGTGCAATAGTTGTAGCTATTTCAATTTGGTTAATTCTCATTTCAGTGTTAATTTTAATAACATAAGAATTTATAATTGTTTGAATTTTTTTATATTTTTACTAGAATACAGGAGAACCTGATTATCTGAAATGTAAAATTAGGTTCCAAGACTCCATCTTTGTAGAATGTAGAAATCTGCAGATAAGAGCAAACTTTACATACTGAGTATGTCCAAATATTTACACCAGAAAATTTTTATAAGTTTACTGTTTCTCTCTGGTATATTGTTGCCTAATTGATGGGTATCTTGTTAATTATGCACAGTTAGTGTAGTATATTTATATGAATTCAAATTAATAGTTAACAGAAGGATACAGAGATTTGTGATTGATATCCCTTAACCCTTTGTTGACCTCTTCTTCCTGTTCATGAGTACGAACCTTGGGAGATGGAGTTTTAGATTTGAGTTTTCTGGAAACCATTGGATGAGAAGACTGCAATGATGGCTCTTGTTCGATTAGCTAAATTCAACCATGCATGATTGTGAATCCAGATCTAAAGAGAATTAAAATACATTTGAACTCACAAAAACAAACTAATAAACAACATAGGACATCTCGGACAGAGCAAGTTAAAAAGACACCAGGTAAAAAGATAGTGCCCAGAACAAGTTAGAAGAAATGCAAAAGCTATGAGATTAAGAGTGAGTATACAACCACTGGTATACCCAGAAGCATATGTCTCTATGAGAATGATGAGTATACAACAATATCAGAATATTCTGTATCAATAATCTTGTGATTTTGTGCCATTATTGATAATATATCTTCTGTTAAATTTATATTAAGACAAGCAGTAACACTGCAATGCCATAACTGATATTTCAGGTTGAGTGATATTCTATTATACACTATAAACCTATTTATTGACAGAGGGGAAGCAAACACTTATTTAAGAAATATGCTTGATTTAGAGGACAAACCATCTGTAAAATTGCCCTGTTGGTGGGGTTGAGAATACCCCAACTATATATTCCTTGTGGAGGTTTAAGACCTCTGCAAAAATTGATGTCCTGGGTATGTCACTAAACTGCATCTGGTAGTGGGGCTCCAGTTATGGATTTTTGAGGATTTGGAAGTAATCCTTCATTGCTATTATTCCAAAGTTCCCTAGGGTAGTAAGTGTGAGGGTCTCATGTTTGGATTAAATAGTTCTGTTTGAAAATTATTGGTATTAGATAAGAATTCTTGTAATCAGGAAATAACCATATAATTATTATTATAAGGGAATAATTACTTGAAACCATATAATTGTGTATAAATTTTTTTTAATATATAAATAAAGTGTTGCTGCTGACACTTGGATTGGAACACTGATTGCCAGAAAATGAAAAAGGCCAACCTCTATCTGGTATAAATAGACGTAACATGCTGCTTAGATTGAAGGACTCACAATCATAGATTAGCCCAATGCACACTGTGTGTTTCAAGCGATTTCATATATTTCTTAGAAGAACATGTATTATGGATAAGTAATAATCTTTCTTTTATCTTTATTTCTTTTCCTTAATGTATCTAATTTCATTTTGTAATCAAATACATATTATATAGTTATGTTGATATTTTATTATTTACATTATGTACATGTGACACTACAAGATTATTAGTATTTTATAGGAATACATGAAACGTTATAACTATGCAAATTATTTGTATCAAATTTTGGCAGTAGATAATCCAAAAGTTTTGAGCACTAAAGTTTTGGTGATTGGGCCTTTATCAGTTTAGTAAAACCAGTGTTGGCAATTCCAGGAATAATGAAGTTCCACTTCTTATTACATTATAATAGTAATTTAAATAGCAGACAGGTTCAAGGCCACATTGATGTGGTACTAAATGTAGAACTCACTGTCAATGGCTTAAGTGACTAACATGCACAGCCCAATTCTGTAGTAGACACCCACATTTTCTTGATGACATTCATTTTGTTTTTGATTCATTGCATGGTTTTGACATTTCAACCTGTCTAAAGTTATTTTATTCCTAGAGCAAATTGCATTTGCGGTATGTTCGTATTTATATATTTTGTTTAAGAATTTTTTGTCCAGTTGTATGGTTTCAAGTATTCTTATCTAATAAAAATGATTTGCACACAGTTCTATTGTTTACTAATACAACTAATCTATACACAATTATATGGTTTCAAGTAAGTATTTATATTTAATGATAATCATTTGTTTGCACAGTTATATGGTTGTAAATAATTAATGATAACACATAGTAAACAACTATAGCTTCAAACAACTATTCATGATACAAATAAGTTATGATTATATACTATCAAGTATTCCTATATAGCACTAATAATTTACAAATAGATCTATTTGACCCAAAGATGGGATCCTAAGGTCAGTGTGAACCTTGGAATGATGGCTATAAAGAGGTGCTACACACTCCACAGATCTTCAGAACTGAAGTCTCACCATCAGATGCAGTTTAGTGTCATATTCAGAACAACCCTTTTTTTAGAAGGGATCTCACCTCTTAGCAGGGTATACAGTCAGCATATTTTAAGCCCTCTCAACAGGGCAGTCTGTTTTTGATTTTAATATTTGTTAGTCAATGCATATCAGGAAAATGTAATACACTTATGTAAACTTAGAATTGGTGTTTTCATTCTCCTATGTTGGTTACTATTTGTCTTTAGCACAGAGATGAAAACTTTGAAAATTTCTATTTACAATAGAATGTCACATGCAAGTAATGACTTACTGACATTTGTCTTTGAGGTTTATACACGTAAATTACAAAATTCCCATGAGATTTTTGAGTTGTAATCTTTCCCAACTTTTTCTATCAGTTTAGTGAGCTCGAGTGTTCTGGTTAGAGAGCTCAGTCTAGCAGATCATTTCTAGTGAATTTGATTGCCACGAGATGCATCATAATTCAAAACATATCTAAAGATATAGGTTCAAGGTATTGGTTGTCTGGTGTTGACCCAGGGACAACAACATTGTTCAGCAGCTTTGTCTAGGAGCAGCACTGCTTGCTCCACATGGAGAGAGGCCTGGAAAATGTGGCCTAAACAAAACTCATCACCTATAACTACCCCCCCACCAGTTGGCTAACATGTAAAGAGTTTATTTCCTTAGTGTTCATTCACCAAGCCAAGGTGTTCTGGGTATGACGTTAAACTGCATCTAGTGGTGAAGTTCCCCTTCTGGAACTCTGGAAATATGGTGAACCCCTTTATTGCCATTACTCCCAGGTCCAATCTGACCCTATTAGGGTTCTATCTTTAGATTAAATAGATAAAAAGATGAGTATTAAAAAATGTGTTTTAAAAAATTGAGTTTGAAAAAAAATTAGATACCCAACAAGGATGAATAAAAAAAATATCTTTGGCATAAAATAACCCAACAACAGTTGACATGCCATAAAATCCAACCAACCATAAAGCCAAGTCAAGCCCTTATGAGAATGATGATGAGGTGCTTAATACTTTTGGCCTTGTACTAAACTTAGAAAAGCTTAGTAAATTAGAATTTTTTCTGTTAGTTCTTGTAAAAAAAACTAAAAAAACAAAAGATAAAAGTTCATCACATAACAGTAATTGATCTGCTAGAATTATATTCCTACAATTTCCACAATAGAAATGTAAAATCAAGCTAATAATTTACAGCAATTTCGAAACAATATTTTCTATCTTTTTTATTATCTCTGATAGCAAATGTCTAAATATATTTTTTATGAGCAATAATACCATCTTGTCTAATCTATCAGATCAACTCTGCTATTAACGCTAACTTCTTCCCATTGTGAAATGAGCCAACATAATATTTCTTTCTTTCTCATATATATATATTGTAATTGTGTTTTTATTACACATTTCTGTGTAGTAATCATTAATTTTACTACATCATGTCCTGTTTTACAATCTTTATTGTTGTGATAATTCACTTCATAGTCATTCACGGAGATCAGCCACAGAACTTCTTAGCTTTATTGCAAAAATGAAATTTTTATTCCTGAAATTTATTTTTATTCCAATGATATATAATTTTGGTAGTTTATTTTATTTATTCTTTATTTCTTTTTATGAATGACTGGTGTTTGTCAATGTTGTCAATGGGCGTAGCAGCTTTTTAAAAAATTATGCTGTTATTACTGTTTTGGCACTTAGGTAGTTATATAGATACCTTCTTAGGAATTCAATTTGTTCTACTCATAACTCAATTTCCTTGAATATCAAATCAATTTTCCCCATTGAAATAAACTGAAATGCCATTAATCCACCCCAGCCCATCTCAAAAGACCCTAATGTTTTTTGTTACATTTCTTTATAAGAAAAATAGCAATATATTGTATAAAAACACAATAAAATAGAATGTAAGGAATTAAGTGCACTAATATGTTTCAATGTTTGGCATGATAAATTAGGAAACTTAAATGGTTTTTAGTGAACTTATCAATATAAGCATATCTTAAACTCACTCTTACCTTAAATTTTAGCAAAAAAATTTTTTAGCATCACAAAGCAAAAAATAACTTGTAACTCTGAAAACTCATAAGTTGGGGCACTCATAAGTCAAGGTATCATTGTTAATATATATATATATATATATATATATATATGAAATTTGTGTGTTTATTTTATTCATCAGCCCTGATAACAAGAAATTAGTGCTATGTCAATATGAGCATCCTCAGCTGAAATTCAAATTTGGTTTACTGATTGTGTTTTCTATATTAATAACTACATAACACAAACTTTATTCCTCCTAGTTTGTTAAAGGAATATTTTATAAAGTCAGAATGTTCAGCTATTGAATAAAAAATGTTTTGTATCCTATTCATTATTAGTTTATTTACTGCTAAATAAAAAAAACCCTAAGTGAACATCCATTAAATACCATAATACCCTAATTCCATAATTGTTGCCAGCAGTAATATATATATATATATATATATATATATACATACATACACATATACACACTCAAATATTACCTGTTATGTTGTGTTTTGATATTGAGAATATAATTTTGCCATTGCAGTTAATACCAGGTTTTATTCTTTTGTTTGACTTCAATCGTCCCATAAGATGCTTGTAAATTCAAATGGGTTGTCATCATTTTGTAGTTTAGGAAAAATGACTTAACACATTTTAGTTAATACCCACTGTAAACAAATGTATTTTTCCATGATATTCAAAGTAATAAATAAGTAGTCCCATCTATGGGTTAAATAAAAAAGAAATGAGTTTTTAAAAAGTTTAAGAAAAAAAATGAATACCCAAGAAGAATGAATAAGATAAAACATCTTTGGCTTAAAATAACCCAATAAGAGTTGACATGCCATAAAAATCCAACCATTTTATAAATAAGTAATGCTTTTCGAAAAATGGCATAAGGGACTGCTTCACAAATTTAGTTATGGAATAACTATTAGTTTATTTCATGATTAAACCTTTTTTGACTGGAAGAATTATGAAAGATATTAACTATGGTCAATCCTCATAGATTTATGATATTAATGCTGAAGTTCTGTAAATCTCTGTTCTTAGTCCTACTCCTCTCATTCTCTATGTCAGTGACTTCCTAGAAAGTATTTTTATTTCACCTCTCAACATCTATATATTAATACTCGTGTTCCTTAATTGTATTGCCGTTATCATCTTGCAACACCCTCTGGTTAAAAATGAGACTGTCCAAATTGTCCAAGATAAATTGCAAAAATGTAAATCCTGATTATCTGGTGTTGTTTATTATAATATATCTCATGGTCCTACCTCAAAAAGCTTCAATTATTTGAACCATTCTTCTAATCTTTCCTCTAATCTAGTATTCTATGTCATTATCACCCTTGGCCAGGATTAAACAAGCAACCTACAGATGATTGTCACTTAGAACTGTATTAACTTAACCTTTATATCTGTTGTACCATGAGTCCAACTTAACATACCTTAGCACTTGTACCCAGTTTTAGTTAACAGAATGTGGATTGAATAAAGGGTTCAGTTCAAAGTTCCATGAAGGCTCTCAATTATGACATAAAGGCTTGCAAGTTCAAACAGAGGGTTCCTGAGTTAGACAAGAAACACCTGAAAAGGCTGGAGGGTATATTGTCCAAAACTCTGTGTTTATAACATTAAAGATGAGGACATTAGTTTGAATAATACAAATAATACAAACCATCAAAAATGAATGAAAGAAAACGTCTTCGTCATGAAATAAAATAAAGGCAACAAATGTTGACATGCAATAAAACCCACCTAACCAATTCAGAAGTTCTGAAATGATGGACAAATTCTCCGACGAATGTTTTACAACAGCATATGACTTTGACTTTTTTTTTTTAAGTCCTAGGTCACTAGGGTCAATCTTATTGGTCCTTAGAAGCTCTCCCCACTCATCCATACACTCACATTCCCATCTTCTAACCTCCATATCATCATAACATTTTGCTGATTAGTTGGACAATTTGACACTGCTTAGGGTGAATCTTCATTTTAAAAAATTCAGTTAAGTGATCACATAATCATTAAATTGATTAATTTTTATTGAATCTTATTTTCATAATGGCTACCTTATTTTTGGAAAAATTTAAATTACAGAGTTAAATTTTTTTTTCTAACATCAATGAGGGTGTAATCAATGGAATTTTGGACAACAAAAATTGACATGACAGAATATTGAATTAAAGTCTACTTTAAGTACATAAAAGTATTTTTTTATGACTAACTTGATGCTGGGTTCTTGTAATTAAAACCAAAATTGAAACTTTAAAGAATATATATATATATATATATATATATATATATATATTTGTTTTTTTTTGGTTTTTTTTGGCAAAGTGTTTTAAATTCTTTATCCAAAATAAAATGTGATTAGTTTTTAATTTGATAAAAACAGAAAACTGATCCTCCATTTTATTGATCTCTACCAAACAGACTAAAAGCAGCTTTGTAAGAATAAATGTCCCAGATGCTATCACATCATGTCCGTAATTGTTCTGCTGTTTCATAGCAAGTAGATTGTTTTTTGGGGGGAGTTTCTAACCTAATGCCTGTTCTTCTGTTGATGTTTAGGTGGTGGTGGTGATGATGATTCTCTGGGTGGTTTTGTTCCCTCAATAAATTCTTTCATTTCATAAACATACCCCATCAAAATCCCCATGTAAAAAAGACCATGTGTTAATCTTGCCTGGTGGTAATGAAAGTGTATATATATTTTCCTAATTTCCTCTGGCCATACATATACATGAACTGCACTTTAAATACATATCGATAGATTAACAACACTAAGAATTGGCTCGATTCAGAACATACATATATATTGTGAGGTTAGTGCCATAACCATGTGAACAATTAAGTGTTTATGATAAAATAGATTTTAATTTTTATGATGCATTGTTTTCAAAAGTTTTGTTAAAAGTTAATACATAATTATTTGAATGAGGGACATTGTTTTTTTTTCCAATTTTTTCTTCTGTTTCTTTTGTGGCATTCACTCTGGGTTAGTTGAGTCAGCTCCATCCAAAGAATTCCCCTGTGGTGAATTCATGGAAGGAGTAACAAGGAATAGGAAATTCATAAGATTCTCCAAACCCTGCATGCATATCCCAGTCAGGGGAAAGAGATGCCCTTGTTTTGCTGCAGATTTTCCACAGATGCAGTGACAAGTATGCCAAAGTCCTTTTTGCCAGAGACCCTTTGGCCACCTGTTTTGAATGAGTTTTTTTTCTCCTAGATTGTTTGCCTTAACAAGTCCAAAGTTCCCAGTATATTCTTCTATTCACCCATAGTTGGGAGGTGGGGAAGAAGAAATGCATTAGAATGAAAGTGAAATCCTAAGTGCCTTGAAAAGACTCCCAAGTTTGACAAAATGGTTTCCGAGTTCAAAAAGGTTCCTGACCCTGACAAGAAACACCTGAAGAAGGCTGGAGGAAACATCAGCTGAAATGTTATGTATATAAAAATAAAGATGAGGAGAATAGTCTAAAAAAAATAATATAAAATATCTTGAAAAGGTTTTGAACTTGACTTGCCAAGTGCATATCCTCTGACAATAACCATTATGCTATACCATTCTGACCTATAAATCTGCTTTTGTACATAAAAAAGATTTATCTTTTGTTATCATTTTATTTGAACATATATTTATATGAAAGTGTATCTGGTTTAAAGTCTGAGATAGGAAGAAAAACAATTTTCTGCATCACAAAGCAAAAGGCACTGGCAATTGACACGTCTGTGTATATGTATGTGTGTGTATATATATATATATATATATATATATATATTCTTGATAGTGACCAATAATGGCTGAAAGTACTTAAACCATGATCAAAACAAGTTCTGGACAGTTTTCATGATGTCTTGATCTATATTTGTGGCCTCGTACTTATTGCAGCAAAAAAGTTACCAAAAAGCAGAAGAAACACTTCTTTTCTCTCATATTTAATGTAACTTGTCTTAAAGGAAAGTTACGGTCTCATATATATATATATATATATATATATATATTTTATATTTTGAATGCGTAAGAGGCTACTGCTTTTAAAAAGAAAGGGAAAAAGGGGGTTTTCTGTTTTTCTCCCCATTCTAGTATATTTTCTTATTCATTTTGTAATTGCTATCTGACGAGACTGATTTCATTTATGGAGTTACTGGATAAAATAAATCCATAATAGCCAAATGACAATTTGTTGAATTTTTCTTTCTTATTGAAAGTGTAAATATTGCTAAGTATATAATTAATTTATTATTTATCTTACATTGAGTTTTCTTAGGTATTTGAAACAATCCTTGTATAAATCTGTTGGTGTGCATCTGCATAGAGATGCATTGTGGATATATAGAGGATATAGATGATCCCAAATAGAATCATCCCCCAACTTACTGGTCAATTGTATACTTTTATTTTACTATATATATATATATATATATATACATGGTGTTTCAAAAACATTGATATCATTTTGTAACCTATTAACTTGTCTATTTGTTGTAGAGAAGATGAAGTATCCACCCTTAACTATTGCATATATGATTTTCTCAATTCGGATTCAATTGCTCTAAAATTGTAAAACAGCATGTGTAGAAATAACTTAAAATTTTTAAATTTGATTTATTTCTTATTTTTAGAAATGTCATTCACTGGAAAAAAAATCAAATTTTTAATTGTTTCTGAACAGGATGTTAAAATTTTAGATGATTTGAAAAAGAATTTGTCAAGGTATTAGATTATGGAATGATATGAATTTTTCTGAAATATTTCTATACAACTAAAATGATATAAATTTTTTTAAACACCCTGTATAATATTTCAGTACATATGTTTGTCATAAAATTAATTTCTTATGCTTTCCTTAATCTACTACAAGTCTATGTTAATGAGCTATGCCATGATAATTACTCTTTCTAGTGATCATTCTGTAAACATGAGATAGTTAATGATCATTTGACAGCAGGAAACACTTTGGGATCTGAGAAATATGTTTAATTCATGTAATTATTTTCAAAATCTGTTTTTATATGATCTCATTAACTGGAGTAAGATATTTTTTTTTTAGATTAATGATGTTTGAATTGGTCTAAAAACCTTTAAGTAAAATTATTTATAATTTTGCTCATAGTCAGGATTGAACCTGCAACCTACATATGATTATCACTTAGAATTATATTAACCCTTATATCCATTGGACCATGTGTCCAACTGGACAAGAGTAATATCAAAATTTTGTTTCCCTGAGTGTTTATTTATTATTTATAAAATTCTAAAATGAAACAACCAAAGCAAACCAACCATGAAGTTAACATTAACCACTAAAAAAATCAGTGTTTTATAGAGAAATATCAATAATTTAAGTGAGAGGACATTTAAGAGGTTTATTGTTTTAAACATTATTGTTTTGATTGTAAAAATTAACCAAGAAATAATGCTATGTAATTAATTTATATCTCCATCTTTAAAATCTACCTATAAAACTTTATTAGTGATCTTTAACTAAATAGGAATAATTATTTTAGTCAGTGAAATAATTTAATTTTTTTTTCTCTCATGTACTTTACAAATTCAAATTTTGTGTAATGAGTTATGTCTTGCAGCAATATAGCTTCCCATTTACCAGTAAGAACCCAACCTTTACCATAATGAATAAAAAAATTGTCTGAGTTTTTTTTAGATGAGGCTTGATAATTTTGATTTTTTGGACTATTGTCCTCATCTTTATTGTTATGTACTCAACATTTTGACTGATGTGCACTCCAGCCTTCTTCAGGTGTTTCTTGGGGAACTCAGGAATCTTCTCTTTAAACTCGGGAACCTTCTTGTCGAACTCAGGAGCTTAAACATTACAACTGGAAGCCTTCAGGGAACTTAGAACCAAACCCTTTATTCAATCCACAGGGGTAGACTGTTCTTATTTTGTTAACCGTGACTGTGTACAAGTGTTAAACTATGTTAAGGAATTCTATGTTATCATTGCCCTTGGCAAGAATTGAGCCTGCAAACTAGAGATGATTGTAGCTTGGAACTGTATTAACTCAAACCTTGTGCCATGTGTCCAACTGGACTGTTGTATGATAGGAAACACCTGAAGAAGGCCGGAGGGCATATCATCAAAAACGTTGTGTACATAACAATAAAGATGAGGACAATAGTCCAAAAAATCAAACAGATAATTTTTGTTTCTTTTTCAATGTTTACATCTTCTGCTGGGGACATTAAGTGTGCATACCAAATTTTGTAGCTCTAATTTAAACTATTTAGCTGTCAAAATAGAACTGACAAAGAAACTCTTTCTAATTATTGCTATAGATGATAATGTTTGCATAGGATCATTAATGCTTTTTGTTCTTTGTAGAAAGCAGAAAATTGGTTCATGTAGGTAAATAAATAAAGAACAGTACAAAACTTTCTCATTAAAACTGTTTGAGAGGATAAAAAAAAGAATATAAAAGAATTCAACCTGTTAGTGCATAAACAAAGAATTACTGTAAAAATCAGATCATTCCATCATTTTCAGAATGTATAGAAAAATAATTCACAAAAAAAAACAAAAAAAAAACAGCAATGTGATTAAACATTGGGATTCATATCTACTGATTAAATAGTGTATGTTGTCTGGCCACAGATTCATCAGCATTCTACAAAAGTGCATATGAAACAGGCTTGGTGGTCATTGGATATGCCAATATCTTGTAGCAGACTAATTATAGTGCTGCTTCGATTATTTTCTATCTCAATTATATCTGAGATGATGGCATACCTTTTAGTAAAAAAAACAGATTTTCTTCTGTTTTTTTCCGGAACCAAATATAAAATCCCAGATAACTTTCATCAGAAAATAAAACTTTTATAACACGAATTTTACCAAGTCTGGCATAAGATTATCAATTGAGATTGTTGAATGCAACCAATACTTGCGTAATAGTGCGCAATTAGACTATGGTTTTATAATAGTCTTTTATTTTATTCACATAATGCAGCCATGAAACTGGATTTTAAAAAGAAACATTTGCATTAGTGATACTTTACCAAAAAGGGATGATAAATTTTACAGACATTTAGAATAACAATATAATACAGAACAAGGCAAAACAAATTTCAAATAAAAAGTGTATGATATATTGGTTTTGATAAGAAACGGACACACCGTTTCAGCCATTGCTTTAATAAGAAACAGAAGCACCATTTCAGCCATTGTTCTAGGAAATGGAAGTATCATTTCAGTCATGTTTTACTTGTGGTAATAAAAAGGTGGAAGTGTTTTTCCACCGGCTCATGGATTATGTGTTATTATTTATTTGCTAAGCAAGCTGTGACAGGATGCTATCATAAAGTTAACAGGAAACATATTATGCCTCATAAGAAATACAAATTCTAACTTATAAAACATTTAAACTTATCTTCCACTTACAAAAAGTAGTAAAACATACATTTCCAATGGTTTCTAAAGGTACCTAACTTATTTGCCTTAAATGAACAAACTATGTGTGAGACTTGGTAAGAAATAATTTAAATTTCAAAGATATTCATAATTTACAAGAAAATAACTTGTTTAAACTCAATAAATAGTTTTTAGAAGAATGCAAACGTAGTTTACACCTTATTGGGTTGGGTTCAAATATCTATTTCTTAGTCTCTTACTAAGAATGCAGTGACATATGACTGCCCAAATTATCATTTCACTAGTCGAAAAAAGATATGACCGATGCCAGCAGCCAGCTATTTGAGAAAAGCCTTTTACAATTCTCCCAAAATCACTTTGCCTAAGGCTAAATCCCTACGCTTTTGAATTCGATCCTTGTAAAAACTTTAATTTCCAAACACTAAATAACTTTTAGTGTTTACACTGTCTACTACAGTGTCTGTTTTACTTATAGCTAAAACAAGGTAATAATTTTCTACTCATCTTAAGCCATATTTACACTATTTAGGGGATTCTAAGGCTAAAGGATTAATTTTTCTTGTTGAAAGGCTAATACAGTGACCAGATCATTATATTCGAGGGTACAAGGCAGGGGTGGGCATAAAAGGAACTTTTTGAATTCTTAGCTGAATTTTTTCTGAGTCATGGCAGCAGCCACAAAGATAAAACTCGCTTGCAATAGCTGCCATGAAGGACTATGCTTTTTCTGGTAGAAATTAATCACAAGACTCAACTGATATAATAATCAACACTGAATTTTATTGGACCTCCTTTACACGGAGAAAAGCTGTGCACTTAACCAGTTCAAGGGACTACTAAGACAAAATTCTTGATAGGACAAATCCCTTCAAAACTTTAAACTGCTTCTAGTCTGGGTTGGAAGTTGCGTTGCATTTGGGAAATCTAATTTGAACTCATATTATGGCATGTCAACATATATTAGTCTTTGTATACTTATTTCCCTTAGACTGTCTACATAAAAAGGATCAATTAGCGGGTCTATTTAAAAAGGTATGAATATGTCTAACTGATTTAAGTGACAGCTACAAGGACTTCTAAACTATTACTCTAAGCTAATCAACATTTGTCTTTCTGCCCTGTTGGCAGGGTCTAAAATATGCTGACTGTATTCCCTACAGAAGAGTAAGGACCCCCTCACACACACAACACACCAAAAAAAGGAGTGTCTTGGGTATGAAACTAAACTGATTTTAGTCTTGAGGTTCTGGGGAGTAAGGAGTCACACCTTCATTGCAATTACTCCCAGGTTGTACCTGTTAAGGTCCAATCTATGGGTTAAATAGATCTGTTTAAAAATCATTTGAATTTGATAGGACTCAGTTCAAAAAAGAAAAGAAAGGATAACCTTTTTTTAAATATCTAGATAAAACATGTAAATATTAATGTAACATGAATATGATTTCCTAACTTCTAGGCATGGTTAGAAGTGCGTGGTCAAATGGTTAGTCGTAGAAAAGGACTTGTCAACCCAAGTTCAAATCCTGATTGAAGCTACAGTTCACATAGTGCTAATACCATTGGAAAGGTATGAATCCAGACTGGGCTCTTTAACCTTGGTTAGGCAACCAGTCTATGAGAAGGAAAACTCTGAATTCAAGCTACTAGAATAAGCTCAGTGCTAATTATTGATCTGTAAAAAAAATGTAAAAATAACCCTTGATAGGTTGACATGCCTTTAAAATTGATCAATCAATAAATTGTTTGTCATTAACAAAAAAGTGAAGTAATTGATTATTTTAATTCCAATATAATCATTTCAATCTCACTGCACTTGGCTGCATAACTGATTTTTGCTCACCCTTCACAAGAGAGAAATGGCTTTTATCTGAAATTGAAATCATTATCATTATTCTCCTTGGTGAATACTTGGTACTGATTGCCTCAGAACAGAAGAATTTCTCTAGAAACCTTGTCTACAATGACCACTGACCATTTCTAAGCACAAATGAGAAAATTATATATGTAATAGTTAAGGGTGGATACTTCATCTTCTCTCCAACAAATAGACAATGATAATAAATTGAAAAAGATATTTCAAAAGCCTTATGATTCTGGTCCCCATTTTAGGCATTTAGGTCTTCTATTTGTAAATCCAATAGTAGAAAGAGTGTAGTCTCAGTATTAGAAAGTCTGTTGTATTCCTAGAAATCCTAGGAAGAAGAAGAGTGTACTCCTTGTTGCAGACAATCCAGTTGTAGTCCTTGAAATCCTAGGTAGAACAAGAGTGTACTCCTTCTGGTATTAAATCCAGTTAGTAAATGATTTCAGGTCAATTACCAACAACCTTAAATACATTCGATGTTGTTTTTAATTAGTCAATGACTGCTTCTGATTTTGGTAATGTCCATAAATATAAGTGGCAATTTTGTGTACATCTTATACCTCAGATAAGTCCAACAAGCCTAACTTGACAATAGCCATAACTTTCATGGAATAAAAAACATCATATTGATCTCAGTTAATCTTATTGAACACCTAAGTTTCCTATCATGGTCTGGTTGGTTATTGTAACTACAGTTTTCACTGACTGCCTCATTATTGTGGCCTTGTGTCAGTCTTAGTTAAATTTAGTAAAAAAACAGGAAGTACTGGTTAGCAAGTTAGTCTTGATGGCCATTGTATTTTCAAATCCGGGATGAGGCTGTTTGCTTTTCACATCATGTTAATATCCTTGCAATTGGCATGAATCCATTTATTTTCCACCTTGGTATAGGTAAATAGTTGGGGCAGACTAAATTCTTTAGACTACATACATCAACCTGTCTAGGAGAAGGAAAACCTTGAATTCAAACTAGCTGTTAATGATTGAGTTTGTATCACATCCTGCTTGTGATGAATACATTTGGTGAATACAGTTTATTTGGTTGGTAGGTTTGATTTTATGGCATGTAAACCCTTTAGACACGTCCAACTGTTTTTGAATCCTCTACACTGTTCTCAGATTGATGCCTAAATATTTATATTGGAGCTTCTGGCATGGATGCCAAGGAATACAGCATGCTTTTTCCAAATTTCTGGATGATTAAATGGTGCTGCCTTCTTCACAGACAGTGCCCAATTGACTCTAGTCTACAGCACTGGAGACAAAACCCAAAACAAACAAATTGTGTACATAAAATGAATAATTTAAAATAGCTACAATTTACCAATAGTGTCCAGTATGTATGTATGTGTGTGTGTGTGTGTGTATGTATGTATGTATATATATATATATATATATATATATATATATATATATATATATCTTAAAGACAAGCTTATATACACACACATAACAATGTAAATAATAAATGATAACAATAAACTGAAGTGTGCATTTAGAGCTTTCTGTTAATAATTACCTAATTTTTATTTCTTAGCCAATGAATTATTGATTTCACATTATGTAAACAAAAAAAAGAAGTTCAATGACACAGTCTAGTTTTACTTGCACTTTCCTTTTCTCACCTAAAATTGAATCTTGCATTTTCAGTTAATTTATTTGCACTTAAAATATATGTGCAAACAGATGTAATTTTATAGTCTTGTCATTATTTTTAATCAAGTGTTTCTCTTTGGTCACAACTGATACAGAGTTTGGTTCTCACTCTTTCTCTCTGCTCTTGTTGCTAATTATTATTTGTAATATTTTAGATATCAATAAGTTATCTAAATATATTTTACTGTATGAAAAAACCTGTTTAATTTCTTACAATCATTGAAATTATAACAAACTGTAAATGATTTGCTGCAATTTTAATTAAAATCATAAGTATTTCAACAGAATAAATTAAATGTTGAATAATGAATAAATTGAATCAAACTTGATGTACTTTTCAAAAAATCTAACACAGTTGCAATTTCCTACAATGATAGTTATAACATGAAAACAATGTGGGTAAGCATTGGTTTAAAAATATTATGCATTATGAGTTGTAAACCACAAATTAGGTGAGTGTCTCTATGGCATAGTAGCTAACATGCAGGAATATGAGATCATAGTAAACAAGTCTAAATTCAAGTCATGCTATTACATTCACTTTCAGACTAATAGTCTTGGGAAAGGTATGAATCCACTCATCTCTCCTAACAATTGGTTAAATAGTATCACTACTGTTCTATAAGACTGGATTTGGCATTAAATAACCATGAAGGATGATATGCCATTAAACAAAGAAAATAGAAATCAATGCCAAGATAACTCATTATTGGGATTATGGGTTCATGCCTTGTTAAATAGTGCTAGTGTGAAATAATGTTATGGTATTCAGAATCAAACTACTTTCATGATTTTGGGGTCATTTGATTGAATAAAATCATTGGTACACATACTCAAAGACCTTCATCATCATTATTCCCACATCCACTCTGACCCTGAGTGGTAGTACCTGTTAGGGTTCCATCTATGGATTAAACAGAAGAAAGTGAGTTTTAAAAAATGTATATATAAAATATATTCAAAACAATTAAGTATCTATCAGTAATGAATAAAACAAAACATCTTAGGCATAAAATAACCCAACAAGGGTTGAGATGCTGTAAAATCTGACCAACCAGCCAATAGATGATATCTGATACATTAAAGACCATTTCAATTTCCACCAACAATGGTGCCAAAAATAAATCAAGATAAAAAGCAATAAATATTAAAAAGAAAAAAGAATAATCGTTCTAACAACAAGTGAATTTGAAAAACAGAAAATTGAAATATAAAAAGTTCAAAGACCCATTCCGTAAGCAGTCAGTCTAGAATTCCTCAGATTTATGGTACCTACATGCTATAAATTTCTACTTAGATTTATGAAATGAACCATAAACTTAATGGTCACTAGTTTTCTGTTCTGAACATTTGAATTCAAATCAAGTTGCCCAATGTCATTGCTATTTAGGATGATGATGATGATACTTTATTTTGATGTTTTTATTTTTGTTACTATAATTTATTTTTCTTTCTTAGCTTTTTTTCTCTTTCTCTGTCCATTTTTTAAAGTGTCTTCCTCTCTCCAAGCAGAACTTTACAGACAAGCATAGATATTGAAATCCCTCTCTTCATTAACTCATTGTGATGCAACCTATTCGATGGTTTGGCCCTGTGCCAAACTAAGCTAAATACTGTGTAGATATGAGAGTCAGCTGAAAAGCTCATAGACTGACCAAGATAGTTCCATGGAATGTGACCAAATGAGGTTTTTTTTTTTTACATAGTCATTGGTTTAGTTGAGTAGACTTGTTTCTTCAATCAACCCCAAAGTAAAAAGTTGTAGGGTGTTAAATCAGGGCTTCTGGCCGGCCAATCATGTGGACCACATCTACCCATTGATCTCCCAGGAAAATCGTGATTCAGCCATTCACGAACAACAATAGCAAAATGTGGAGGAGCTCAGAAAACAGATATTAATTGTCATATATTAAGGAACATACATTAAAGAATTGAGAAAAATGTAACTGCATATAAAAAAAATTCATAAATAGTTTAAAATACTTTTTCAATCACTCTGTATATATTTCTCTATGTGTTTTTGTGCATGTGTATTTGCGCAGCATTCCTTTATTCAATCATATTGGTTAAATAACATCTTTTGTCTACATATTTTGATTTAATCCTTTCAATCCTCTGAATGGATATTACAAGACCAGGCTGGAATTGGCTAATAATTTTGCCATGACTAAGATCTTCCCTAGTAATTTGGTCGCATTGTGGAAGATCATCATGGGATGTGATTATTGTAAAGACAATAGATTAAATAGTACACTAATGTAATAACATATTGATTTGACAAAATATACATCCCCTGATAATAGTCCAAGATCAGACCGAATTTCCTAGGAAGATGGTGATTTAGGCTGCAAATAGTTAAGATAATGGCCCCATGGAAGAGTTTTAAGAGACAAACATTATTCCAGTGATGAAGAAGTGAAAATCTGTAGTGAAGAATGGCCAAAGAACAAGTAACAGAATTTTACGGGCAGAGATACATGTTCTCATTTGAAGGTGGAACAATTGCTGTTGAGAGAAATGGTGACTATGTGGAGAAGTAGGGATGTGATCCACAGAGGACCAGCTTTATTTTGATGTATGATACATGTTCCTGTGTTGGTAATTATACCTGTCCTAAACAAAATGGCATTACTTTTGACTCACCCTCGTATACTTACTTTATAATTAGTCATCGTGAATGTATTAGCCAATTTTGACCTGACATTGTAAAATCCATTTAGAGCTTAAAGGATTAAAACCAAAAGATGTCTATATTATTTAACCATATATATATATTATATATGGTTTCACTTACCTTTGGTTAACCCAATAAATATATTTCATAACTTTTATCTAATATTGGTTCCAAAGTGCAGAATAGCAATGCTGCTAATTCAAATATACCAAAATGTGCTTCCTTATATGTGAAAAAGTGAAAGTTCTTGACTTAATAAAGAAAGAAACAATTGTATTGTAAGGTTACTAAATCTACAAGAAATCTTTATTCCTCTTGTATCTTTTACAGTTTATATTCCATTTATAAATTATATTGTTGTAATTATTCATTTTGTTAGTAGTTATCTATCTAAATATAAGAAAAGATTTCTGTATATCTTTGTTTGTACGATGATCAAACAACATCCTTTTATAAAGGAAAATAGAGACCAGAAAAGACATCTAGAGGAGTTAAAAAAACTGTTGACCCTCCATCATTCCATAAGAAAAGCTAAATAAAATATAATAAAACAATGATATATTTAAAAATTTGTTTTTAAAAATATCAAAAAATAAAACAAATGATAAAGGATAACATATGATAAAAAGCAAATAGAAAATTAAAAGAAAAAAACAAGAATAATATAAATAAACGACTTAAAAAAGAATATTTAAAAAAAACAAAAGATAAAACAAATGTATAGAAAAATAATTTCTATTTATCTCTATATAAATATAGATAAGAGATTTATTTCAAACTTTTAAAATTCCAGCTAATGTCAGGTAGCTTTGCTAGTTGTTTATAATCTGCTCATTCATAATCTTTTTTTTTCTCTATCAACCATTTGTGCATGGCAGTAACAATACCTTCTTAATATAATGCAGGGAGATTTGGTTTCATGCTTTCCTAGGGGCGTTTGCTATGATGAATTCAAAACATCCTCAACTGATTTTATTTGTTGTCCTGAACCACTGTTCTACCACCTAGTACCTTTCAATGGGCAGACACATAGACACATTTAAATACATTAATAAAATAATGATTGATTTGTAATCTTTTTTTTTCTACTTAGGGAGTAATGTAAATTAGATTTTTATCAGTACCTTTTTTTTCTGCTAGCATTATCATTGGTAGATACTTAAATTTATGTTTACATAGGAAAGAGAATGTTTTTAAAAAAAATGTTGCCCTTGATACTGTCTGATTTTTTAAAAGCAATATAAGTAATATCAGATACAAAATGTCAGATTTCAAGTTGTGGAATAGAAAAAGAAATGTGGGATGAATCAATCTCTTGCATTGATTAATTTATATTCTGTAGAAGAAAATATAAAAGAAAAAAAAAACTTGTGGCTAGCTCTTCATTCAGATGGAAATCAGAGTACTAAGCAACAAAAAAAAAAGAAGAAATAATTGCAAACTGGTAGACAAATGTATGACTCTAGATTTCACAATAGTTAACTACTAAGTCTTCACTTGGACATTCTTGCTGATACATTTTAAAAGATTTTCTTGTGTAGCAGTGGTAACTTTAGAATTTATCAACCCATTAAGCTTTACAGTTGTAGATTATCATCAGCATCATTGTCTTGAAAGACCATACATTTCTCATACCCTGAAGTACGTGATTTATGAAATGAACCATAAACTTAATGGTCACTAGTTTTCTGTTCTGAACATTTGAATTCAAATCAAGTTGCCCAATGTCATTGCTATTTAGGATGATGATGATGATACTTTATTTTGATGTTTTTATTTTTTGTTACTAAATTTATTTTTCTTTCTTAGCTTTTTTCTCTTTCTCTGTCCATTTTTTTAAAGTGTCTTCCTCTCTCCAAGCAGAACTTTACAGACAAGCATAGATATTGAAATCCCTCTCTTCATTAACTCATTGTGATGCAACCTATTCGATGGTTTGGCCCTGTGCCAAACTAAGCTAAATACTGTGTAGATATGAGAGTCAGCTGAAAAGTTCATAGACTGACCAAGATACTTCCATGGAATGTGACCAAATGAGTTTTTTTTTTTTACATAGTCATTGGTTTAGTTGAGTAGACTTGTTTCTTCAATCAACCCCAAATAAAAAAGTTGTAGGGTGTTAAATCAGGGCTTCTGGCTGGGCCAATCATGTGGACCACATCTACCCATTGATCTCCCAGGAAAATCGTGATTCAGCCATTCACGAACAACAATAGCAAAATGTGGAGGAGCTCAGAAAAACAGATATTTAATTGTCATATATTAAGGAACATACATTAAAGAATTGAGAAAAATGTAACTGCATATAAAAAAAATTCATAAATAGTTTAAAATACTTTTTCAATCACTCTGTATATATTTCTCTATGTGTTTTTGTGCATGTGTATTTGCGCAGCATTCCTTTATTCAATCATATTTGGTTAAATAGACATCTTTTGTCTACATATTTTGATTTTAATCCTTTCAATCCTCTGAATGGATATTACAAGACCAGGCTGGAATTGGCTAATAATTTTGCCATGACTAAGATCTTCCCTTAGTAATTTGGTCGCATTGTGGAAGATCATCATGGGATGTGATTATTGTAAAGACAATAGATTAAATAGTACACTAATGTAATAACATATTGATTTGACAAAATATACATCCCCTGATAATAGTCCAAGATCAGACTGAATTTCCTAGGGAAGATGGTGATTTAGGCTGCAAATAAGTTAAGATAATGGCCCCATAGAAGAGGTTTTAAGAGACAAACATTATTCCAGTGATGAAGAAGTGAAATCTGTAGTGAAGAAGTGGCTCAAAGAACAGTCAACAGAATTTTACGGGGCAGAGATACATGTTCTCATTTGAAGGTGGAACATTGCTGTTGAGAGAAATGGTGACTATGTGGAGAAGTAGGGATGTGATCCACAGAGGACCAGCTTTATTTTGATGTATGATACATGTTCCTGTGTTGGTAATTATACCTGTCCTAAACAAAATGGCATTACTTTTTGAATCGCCCTCGTATACTTCTTTATAATTAGTCATCGTGAATGTATTAGCCAATTTTGACCTGACATTGTAAAATCCATTTAGAGGCTTGAAAGGATTAAAACCAAAAGATGTCCATATTATTTAACCATATATATATATATATATGGTTTCACTTACCTTTGGTTAACCCAATAAATAATCATTTCATAACTTTTATCTAATATTGGTTCCAAAGTGCAAGAATAGCAATGCTGCTAATTCAAATATACCAAAATGTGCTTCCTTATATGTGAAAAAGTGAAAGTTCTTGACTTAATAAAGAAAGAAACAATTGTATTGTAAGGTTACTAAAATCTACAAGAAATCTTTATTCCTCTTGTATCTTTACAGTTTATATTCCATTTATAAATTATATTGTTGTAATTATTCTATTTTGTTAGTAGTTATCTATCTAAATATAAGAAAGATTCTGTATATCTTTGTTTGTACAATGATCAAACACACATCCTTTTATAAATGGAAAATAGAGACCAGAAAAGACATCTAGAGGGAGTTAAAAAAAACTGTTGACCCCTCATTTTCCATAAGAAAAGCTAAATAAAAATATAATAAAATCAATGATATATTTAAAAAATTTGTTTTTAAAATACCAAAAAATAAAACAAATGAATAAAGGGTAACATATGATAAAAAGCAAATAAGAAAATTAAAAGAAAAAAACAAGAATAATATAAATAAACAACTTAAAAAAGAATATTTTTTAAAAATAAAAGATAAAACAAATGTATAGAAAAATAATTTCTATTTATCTCTATATAAATATAGATAAGAGATTTATTTCAAACTTTTAAAATTCCAGCTAATGTCAGGTAGCTTTGCTAGTTTATAATCTGCTCATTCATAATCTTTTTTTTTCTCTATTAACCATTTGTGCATGGCAGTAACAATACCTTCTTAATATAATGCAGGGAGATTTGGTTTCATGCTTTCCTAGGGGCGTTTGCTAAGATGAATCAAAACATCCTCAACTGATTTTATTTGTTGTCCTGACCACTGTTCTACCACCTAGTACCTTTCAATGGGCAGACACATAGACACATTTAAATACATTAATAAAATAATGATTGATTTGTAATCTTTTTTTTTCTACTTAAGGGAGTAATGTAAATTAGATTTTTATCAGTACCTTTTTTTTCTGCTAGCATTATCATTAGTAGATACTTAAATTATGTTTACATAGGAAAAGAGAATGTTTTTAAAAAAAATGTTGGCCTTGATACTGTCTGATTTTTTAAAAGCAATATAAGTAATATCAGATACAAAATGTCAGATTTCAAGTTGTGGAATAGAAAAAGAAATGTGGGATGAATCAATCTCTTGCATTGATTATATTTATATTCTGTAGAAAGAATATAAAAGAAAAAAGAAAACTTGTGGCTAGCTCTTCATTCAGATGGAAATCAGAGTACTAAGCAACAAAAAAAAAGAAGAAATAATTGCAACTGGTAGACAAATGTATGACTCTAGATTTCACAATAGTTAACTACTAAGTCTTCACTTGGACATTCTTGCTGATACATTTTTAAAAGATTTTCTTGTGTAGCAGTGGTAACTTTAGAATTTATCAACCCATTAAGCTTTACAGTTGTAGTATTATCATCAGCATCATTGTCTTGAAAGACCATACATTTCTCATACCCTGAAGTTACGTTCAGTGCCTTCTGTGACTGTGAAGGCCAATTTTTGAAAAACAGTTTCAAACATATTGTCACATGTGAAGGGTAGTCTTGAAGATGTTGTTGGTGTGTCGATGCTCTGTTGCTCTTGCTTTCTCTTGAACCTCTTTGCTTCATGGTGTTTTACCAGGGTGGCTTCAGACATGAATAGCCTGCTGCCACCAAAGGCTGTCTTGAGCTAAATTTTCCCTACTGGCAGGGTTAATGTTAATGGATTTAAGATCATACTTGCAGACTTCCTTAAATCGCAGATGGGGGTGACCAATCAGTCTCTTGTAAGATGAAAGATGATGTCCTTTGAGATTCACCTATCATCCATCCAGCAGACATGGCCTAGCCTGTGGAGATGATGCTGTCTCAGTAGAGAGCAAAAGCTGGAAAGCTGTGCTCTCTCTAGGACTGCTGTGCTAGTGATCCTGTCCCTCCAGGTGATGCCCAGTATACATCTAAGGCAACAAAGGTAGAAGCTATTTAGCTGCTGTTCTTGGTGGGAGTACAGAATCCAGGTATCACTGTCATCCAAGAGAGTGCTGATGACACATGCCCTATACACTTGCACTTTTGTATTGATATTGACCCTGTAGTTGTCCCACACTCTCATTGTGAGCTTCCCAAAAGTTGAGGCAGCTTTTAAGATGAGTTCAGCATCAAGTGACAGGTTGTCAGTGATGGTGGACTCAAGGTAGGTGAATGTGTTTATGGCTTCCAAGGTGCAGTTGTTGATGTAGTTGTAGGAATGAAGATAGAAAAGATGTATTTGCTAGTTTAATTTACAAAGATCATTCAATAAATAGCATTAATATTGCCAAAAGAGTTGGCAATAGGAAGCAGTTGGATTTGTTTTCAAGAAAATCAGTAGTGATGAATCCTTTCATGTCCCAAAAAGAATTCTTTACTGATTGTTGCACCTGTAATTTTGTTCTTTAATGGAAAGTCTGTGTGTTTCCACTCCATGGACTGTTTTTTCGATTCAGGCTTGTTGTGGCAAATCAGTGTTTAATCCATTTGTAAACTTTTTTTTTTTTACTAAAATATCACACATTCTTCTGTAAATCTCACATTATTTGCACTTTTGTGCCTGCAAAAATTTTATGAAAAACCTCTGTTCAATTCTGGAGCGCTCAATTTGATTTGCTACCATTTTGAATAGCCTCAAAACAAATATTTTTGCTAGATTAAAATTTTTTCTTTCCTTTATTTTAATTAGAATTTTTTTGAGGGATTAAAGAAATTGGACTTGGTGTGCTAAGGGTCTTGAACTGTGGGATAAGTATGTGGAATAGAATATGTTTTCATAGTTTTAAATCATTGCTGTCTTGGTCTGGCTGAGAACTTTTCATTAACCCCTTGTACATGCAAAACATATCCATAAAGTAAAATAGAATATAAGAATTACAGGTCTGTAAAAACTTTTTTAGAAAAAGCAGTACTTGTTTTAGTTTGTGTACAGGCCATCAGATAATATACAATTTTTTTCTGAAACTTTAGTGCTATTTTACACTGTCAAACATTTCTTTTTTTAAATTTTTTGTTGAAAGCCCAAGTTAATAAAATTGCTTGCAGGAATTTTCAAAAAATCTCTTCATCCATTTTTTTTTATTTAGAAATCTTATTTGTAAAATTTAAGCCAAGTGAATTTAATCTTTATGTAGTTAAATACACTAGTACAAAATAAAAAACACCCTCCGGGCGATGTAAAAATAGATTTTTGAAACATATTGCCTGAGGGGTGGGAGTAAAAAATTCAATGTCAGCGAGTTTGTACCCTAAGTAACTAAAATAATCAAATTCATTAAAGGATTAAAAAATAAAATAATTTGAAATGTAAACTTTAAATATGTATTAAAATAAAAAAAAACTATATATAGATATATAATACCAGTCATGTATTTATTAAAACTTGTTTTAAAAAACAATGAGGACTGTCTAATGCTTCATGTTCAAATTTTGAGTGTATTTATTCTGTTATGACCATTTTGGGTAATGTGACGTAAGTTTTGTTACAGACAAAAACTGGAAGCGAATCTCCATTATTAATAGATATATTAATATACATTTTTGTGTAATAACTACAACATTACACTCCGTCTAATACATATATTTATTAATTTTGTGTTATTTATACAAATAGCTGTATCACATAGTTACATAATTAGCAACGACATCAACAGTAATATTGTTTAATGGAAATAATTATTTATTTAATTGTAGCTTTAGATATGAATAATTATTTATTTAATGTCCATTTACAACTTATAATGTTAAATATTTCAAAAGTAAATAACACTTTAAATAACCTGAAATATATTTCAATTATGTATATTAATAGTAAATATTTCATGAGTAAATAACAATCTAGCTAACTGAATATATAATTTCAATTATGTATATTAATAGTAAATATTTCATGAGTAAACAACAATCTAGCTAACTGAATATATAATTTCAATTATGTATATTAATAGTAAATATTTCATGAGTAAACAACAATCTAGCTAACTGAATATATAATTTCAATTATATATATTTATTTTTAGTTTCAAATTTGAAATTAGCATTTCTAACTAAATCCTTCTCAAATAGGAATGTTTTTAGGAGTTACATCCAGTTAGATTCCATATATTCAAAGTAGTTATTAATAACACAATTTAAACACAAAAAATTTCTCCACCCTCTTTTTCTAATATCATTTGATGAATAAATATGCCTATTTCACCATGCAATATTTGAATGTCCTGATGAAGATTATAGATATATATTCAGTATATATTTAATAATAGAAATGTTTTAAAAGTTAACAAAAATTTTAAAATATTGATAAATCACCTTCACAAGTCTCATTTTTCACATTTATTTATTATTTTTACACAAACACACACACACACACACAACACACACACACAGTCAATGACAAAATTATTAATATGCCCATCAATTTTGAATACTTTAATGCATTTCTCAGAATATAATGCCTGCACTTCTAGTTTTTTTATATGTTGATTGGCACAAAAATAAGGAATATAAAACTCAATTTTCAGAACAATATGTTAAATACAACAAATTTGACAGGTGAATTATGCAAAATAGGAAAAGACAAAATTATTTGTTGGGTAGAAAGGACTGTTGACTCCATGTCCACACTACATTAACTTAGATATAAATTCTCTATCCACAATATTGAGCCATGTTTACTTATAAATATAGCACTCATATTATATTATATATATATATATATATATAGGACCCAGGGGAAGTTAAGAAAAGATAGAAAACCAACATCCCATTAAAATCAACAGTCTTGAAACAAGATTTTCAGAGTTTCCTTTATGAGAAACAGGAAAGTTAATGCTAAAACTGTTTGAAGTAATAATTCAACTTTGGACTCTTCAGAATTGCTGACTCATTTCTGACCTTTACCAATTCCTCAAGAGTTGCGAAAATGGCTTCTCTCCATTCCCACTAGTTATTTAAATTAAGTTCATATCCTAAGGGAAGTAACTAAAGTAACTTTCGCTTTTCATTAAGAGAATTCATTCAATCTCACTATGTGTATTGAAAGAATGCATAAATTAATGACAATTTATTCAGATTTATTGTTAATGCATCAGATCTTAATCTTAAAGGTTCATTGCTTTGTGGAGTGTATTTTCAATGTAAGTTTGAAAGATTTATAATTATAGAAACTGATTTACAAATGTTTGTATCTTTATAAGCACACTCTTACCATCAAAACCTTCAGGCTTACTCCATTGGTCCACATTTTCTTGTACCAAATTACTGCCAATTATGAAAATTATTGGACTATCCCATGGGATCAACTGAAATTTCTTTCTGTTTCTGTTTTTACCAAACTCTCCAAGTACAGGCATCTTCTTGTAAATCCAACAAACAAAATTTGGTCAATTCAAAAAAATCACATAATTTAATATTTCTATCTTAAAAAAAAACGATTTTTTCTTTTTTTTCATTGGGGGGGGGGGGGGGTGCATGGTAGCGGTAAGAAAAATTATTAAGTGTTCTTAGAAAACCAACCAAAGAAGAATATTCTAAATTGGTAAAAATGCTGGTTATATGAAAAAGAAAAGGTTAAGTATTCTATACAATAAAACTTTGTTGTTTTTTTTTTTATGAATGTAAAAATGAAAAAGCATAAAAATTGTTGCTGTCAGAATCTTAATAAATTATGAAACGATTTCCCCCAAGTATTTTTCATTCACAAATGAAAAATAAAAGCTGATAAGAGAAAATCGAAAATTTTCGTTTTTACAAATGGAATTTTTTGCTCGGGTCTACTTGTGTCTCTCAGAGCAAATATAACTGCAACCAGATGATTAATGGTCTGAATCAGATTCCTGCTCTCTTATTGAACACGTTGATGTACGCACTGGAAAAATAACTTTGTAATACCAACATTGAAAAGAGCATAAAAATTCTATTTTTATTCAATGGCTCTATACGTTCAAAATAAGGGTTTTGGTTGAATAACTTGTTTCGGGGTATTTTCATTTTTTTTTCTACCCCAAATTAGACTACTTTGTTCTTTGATTTTTATTTAGAGATGGGCCCATTGTTTACGGAAGTACTTCAAAATTGATCTTATATGTATCAGAGTTTAAGGACCCTGAAGGTGTATGAATACCAAGTTGAGTATATCTATGTATGTATGTATGTTTTTATTATATATATATATATGTATGTATATATATATATATATATATATATATATATATATATGAATATACATGCAAACACACACACACACACACACACACACACATATATATATATATATATGACAGACCTATGTGCTTTTCAAGCATTTGAAAATCGCATAGCCAGAAAACTTTCAGTAACCAAGCACCATTGACTCCAAGTCCACACTACCGTAACTTAGATATATATGTGCACACATATATACATATTTATTTATTTCTACACACTTATTACTGAAATTCTCATACTTGTGTGTATAATATATATATATATATATATATTATGTTGTGTTGTTTGGAATGGCTTTTTGCCGATAATTTTGGGAGAATAAGTGCTTAATTGGAGTCGTACCTAATTTTGAAAATTAATTAATTAATAATGAATTAAATACCTATTTAAATGTATGGCTAAACAAATCGAGAAAATCAATCTCTGTATGTACATTTCGGCCTATTATCATCAGCAGAGCTATAGATCGGAAGACCGCCCTGATTGAAATGCTGACAGGCTGATAACATTACACCAAACGGACTTCTTAGATTTTACGATTTGTTTAGAGTAGGTTAATATTCATCTTCTAGTGACTTTTATTACACGACGAT
Organism: Doryteuthis pealeii; assembly: GCA_023376005.1. NCBI lineage: Eukaryota > Metazoa > Mollusca > Cephalopoda > Myopsida > Loliginidae > Doryteuthis > Doryteuthis pealeii. The sequence goes on from CM042138.1 coordinate 116,698,474, forward strand.
ATGATAAGTTGTAAACACGGTTTGTTTGGAATGGCTTTTTGCTGATAATTTTTGGGAGAATAAGTGCTTAATTGGAGTCGTACTAATTTTGAAAATTAATTAATTAATAATGAATTAGCGGGAATACCTATTTCTCAAATCGAGAAAAATCAATCTCTGTATGTACATTTCGGCCTATTAGGCCTCATCAGCAGAGCTATAGATCGGAAATTTTGCAAGCTGACAGGCCGATAACATAACCCCTATAAAAAGCCATTCCAAACAAACCGTGTTTAAACTTATCATATCGTCGTGTAATAAAAGTCACTAGAAGAGGAATAGTAAAATCTAGAAGTCCATTTGCAGCCTGTCAGCTTGGCAGTCCGGTTTCAAATCACGCACAGGGCGGTCTTCCGATCTATAGCTCTGCTGATGAGGCCTAATAGGCCGAAATGTACATACAGAGATTGATTTTTCTCGATTTGTTTAGCCATACATTTAAATAGGTATTCCCGCCTAATTCATTATTAATTAATTAATTTTCAAAATTAGGTACGACTCCAATTAAGCACTTATATATATATATGTGTGTGTGATGATGTTGGGAAACTTTCTTGGTTGTATTGGAAGCATGAAAAATACAAGATAAGGAAAAATAACCAAAATTCAAAGTGATGAATAGTGTGTTTTTTTATTTTATTTATTAATCTTAATATTTGAGGCAGCCCTATATATATGAATATATATATATATATATATATATATATATATTCCCAGCAATCTCATACTTGTTTGTGCCTATATATATGTATACATATAATACTGACATATTACTATAATTTTCATTGTGTGTACATATCTGTATGTAACCAAAACCCAGTAAAATGGCACATCATCTTAAGATGATTACATCTCTATGTAATCATCTTAAGATGTGCACCTAAAAATGTTTTTCTTATAAAATAAAACAATTTCCACTTCTATTTTCTACCGAGTGGTCATTTTGTAGGCTTTTTGTTGATACTGAGTTATTTTTTCCTCATCCAAATTCTAGATATAGCATTGATAACTATGAAATTTTATTTAGTATTGTTAGCTCTTTCCTAAATAGAAGTATCAATATAACTATGGACTGCTCTGTCATCTTATATATATGTTCGTGTGTATGCGTATATGTGTGTATATATATATATATATATATAATGTATCTAAATAATATGTACTTTTTACTGTTAATTTTAGATTTCAAAGCAATCATTATAATATAGAATTTGCTACTTCATAAGGTAATCGCTGTTGGGTTAATCTTATATATACCTTATTTGTATTAATTTCAATTTCTATATAAGTCAACAACTAAATCTAAAAACATTATGAATATTAATAAGCATGAAATTGAGGTTGATTTAGCCAATATTGTGTATATTTATATCATCTTGAAGGTGAGGAAGTCATATTGATATTGAGAAAATGCCAGCTGAGAATGATTTTTTATTCAAAGAATATCTTTATGGTGACGATCCCAGAAGCCATTTCATTTTAGATGTGTCTACCTAATAAAGATACACATTTATAGAAAGTTCTAGAAAATGACTTTTCATTTACTTAGGCTAATTATAAAGGAAGTTCTGAACAGAAATCTATTGACATATACAAGGTGATTGAAAAGTAACTCTCTATTTTAAACTATTTATGATTCTTTTATATGCAGTTACATTTTTCTCAATTCTTTAACATATGTTCCTTAATATAAAGCAACTAAATCTGTATCATTGTTTTTCTTTTCTCTTCCACATTTTTGCTATTGTTGTTGTGAATGGGAGAATCACCATTTTCCTGGAAGATAGATGTGTAGATGTGGTCCGCATGAGTGTTTGGCCAGAAGCCCTGATTTCACACACTGCGACTTTTTTCTTTGGGTTTGGTTGAAGGAGCAAGTCTACTCTACAAAACCAATAACTTTGGAAGAACCTGAAGGACAAATGCGAGAATTTATTTCTGGCATTCCACATGAGTTCCTGGGAAGATCAGTCAATGCAATTCCCAAACGGCTTGAGAGGCTGGAGATGAATGCTGGGACCCATATAGAATTTTAAATATTTTGTGTAAAAATAATGATTCAGAAATAAATTACAAGATTTTTAAAATAGGGAGTCACTTTATAATCACCCTGTATTATACACTGTCTTTTTGACTCAGACTTGTAGTAGAAAATCTATGTTTAACCTATTTGTAAACATGTTTTTGACTAAAACATTCTTCTCCATACACATCACATTCTTCTGTAAATTTCACATGGTTTATATTTCTCAGCCACCAAAAATTTGATGAAAGACTTCTGTTCAATGTGCTGCCATAATTTTTGTCTTGTAAAAAATATTTCTACAATACTGTTTTTTTTTCTTTCTAAAAAACAATTCCAAACAATACAGAATTTACATTTATAGAAAAAATTCTGAAAAAAGGTTATTTTGCTTTTTAAAAAGAACCCTCCCTTATTCATTAAATGATACTTATATTTATATGCAATACAGCCCTCCTGCTCTACCACTTTAATTGATGAAGTGACAACATTCCTATTCTGACTTTAAAAATCTATCTATTTACACAGTGTAACCGATCAACAGGTTGATCATTAGAATATTTTAATCCTCATTACATCATATCATCTCTTCTGTCACTATTATGTATAATTCTAATAGTTATAAAAGAACTTGGACTCTAATGAAATGCTTAGAGAAAAAGATGGATAGAAATTACACAAGAATGCTGCAGGCTGTCTTGAACAAATCCTTGAAGAAGCACCTTTACAAGAAAGCAGCTGTATGGCCACTTACCTCCTATCACACTAACCATCCAAGTAAGATGAACAAGACATGATGGACACTGCTAGGAAAAATCATAAGGGATTTTTTTTTTGATAACTAGACATGGACACACCAGTGTAGACTAACCAGCAAAGTTCTACATCAGTCAGCTCTGTGCAGATTCTGGATGCCATGTAGAAGACCTGCTAGGTGCATTGACAGAGAGGCATGGGAATCTCTGCTGTCAGCTTGATCTGATGATGATCTCTGTAACAGTTGACTTTTGCAGCTTGGTATCATTTCCATTTTGGATTTAATAAAGACTAGTTGGGGAACTGGTGCAGCCCCTTAAGGGGTCATTTGATATGTTCAATTTTATCTTTGAGTGCCCTTTATTTCCTTTGCACTGTAAAATGTGGCCAAAAATCAGAGAAGCAATTAATGCAGGTTAACTGTATTGAATCATTATTTCCGTCATCAAATATTGATAGTGTGCCATAAACAAAATATTCTCACTCTCTCTGTCTTATTCTGTTGACATGTCTGGTCGTATAATTGAAACAAAACGGGATTTTAATCTAATAATCAGATGTCAAGGGTCGAAAAACAAAAGAAATAATGTCGTTGGTGTTTCTGATATCCAGTGACAGAGCAAATAGTCAGTGAGTCTAGCTATTGACAAATCGACTGTTAGCACTGTGCATCGGGGTGGGGGGCAAATTGGAAAGTCACATTGAAAGAAAAAGAAAACAAAAACAGAATGGCGATGCAGAGCAAAAGAAAAAGGGCGGATGTAGGAGAGGAAGAAATTGATTGTTCGTTTAATTGTTGATTGAGTTTGGCATTTCTTTTGGCCAGTTACCTGCCTGCTTCAACAAATCTATCACAATGGTTTGAAGATATCACGAGAAAAATTTCTGTTTTTTTTATTTCTTCTTCATCTTTTTCTTTTTTCTCCCAATGCGTGTGTGTATAGTGAGAAACGTGTACGATTGAATGGGTGGATTGTGTGTAAGAAGGGTATAAAACTTTACATCAACATAATTAAATTGTGTGGATTTTGAGCGAGTAAATTGAATTTACGAATGTATGTGTGCACGAGTAAAAGTTAGTACACAAGTAAAACGTGTATCGAAGTTTGTAGCGGGGAGTGGGGGGTTAGGTGGGGGTAGTTTTATTTGTGCATCTATCTGTTTCATTGATTGCCGATATGTGCAATTAGCTCCTACAGGTCACAAACTTTTAAGCCCAAAAACTGGTGTGTTCGGTTTATCAGTCATACAAGGAAATGTTACATTCGAGTAGAATAGTGTTGTTTGTCTTAGTTTTTTTGTCTTCCTCAGTTATTTACACATTTTTCTTACTTGTTCAATTGTTATTGGTTTTTGTTTTTTTACTCTTTGTTTTTTTTTTTTTTTTTTGTTAGTTTTTTTTTTGTATCTCCTGGTGTTTTGAGCTGAGTGAAGGAAGCATGACTTAAGATTGTCTGTGTGGGTTCTTGATGTACTAAATGTGTTTTCATTGTGATGGAGACGAAATGAGAAACAGTGGTTGGGATGGAGAAGAAGGAGGAGAGGAAATAAAAGGTGGTTGTTGTTTGTGTAGTTATAAACACTACTTCTCAGATATCTGCTCTTTTCTTCTACTTTTTTTTTCTTTTTTTTTCCACAAAATTTTTTTTTTTGGAGGGGACGGGGTTTGTGTGTAATTTGTTGTTTATTTTCACTTTATTTCCTTTTTTTAAATTTAAACTTTTACACAGATTTTCTGTAATTTTCCTTGACTTTTTAAACCCATTTCTGATTACTTGATTGTTGTTTGGTAGTCGGTCAAGTTATCCATGGCTTCTGTAGGACAAAAGGAGTTAGGTAACTGCTCCCACCTTTCCACCAAGTAACATTCTGGTTAGCACGATCAAATGTGATCAAAGTGGAATGAATCTCTTGGCTATATTGTCTTTTATGACAAAATAGTTGGACATACAACCTCAACATTACACCACTCCCACATAAAATGGAAAAAGTTTGTGTGAGTCTCAATAAACATATATGGTCCCAACCCTGGTAGGTTGAGCTCTCTGGAAATGGAATTTTCTGGTGGCCGCTAATTACTGGTGTGTTTTTGTGTAGGAGTCCAGTGAATAATATCACTTATAAGTTCATCCTTGCTTTTGCAGCAATGTTCTGCCTATCTTACTGGGATGGTTTGCGACATTGGAGGTAAATAGCCATACAGCTATTCTTTTGTAGGATGCTGCTTTCAGGATTTGTTCAAAACAACACACACCATCCTTGTGTAGTTATCATTATATATGTATAAGCAGAAATTCCCAGCATGGCCTGAGATTTTTAAAAAAGAAAAAAAAACAGTTATCATTAACTGCTGTACATTTCTACACACACACACATTATTTTTCCTCATAAACAATGGACATTTTTTTTTATTCTGAATGAAAATAGTTACAGTTCATGGAATTTTTTTAAAAAGAAAAATGGCTGTAGGTATTCCATAATTCTTTTTTTAAATATGTGCAAAAAAAGTTAACTATTATTCTGTCTGGGATTTCAAAATAAATGTCAAAAAGTAATTGATCTAAATCATTATAAAAGAGCTTCTTGAAAATGTTCTTTGTCTTTCCATATACCAAATACACATAGACATGATTTGGTGATCCAACTTGTGAAGCAGTTGTATATAATTGGCCATGAGTAAAAGCAGAATTGCTACAGTTGTTATAAATCCAACCAAATTCAATGTTTATCTTTCAGATTTGTTAGTGGACAAAATCAAACAGTATATCTTAATGATCTAAACAAAGAAAAAATGAATTAAAAAAAGGATGTATTTACCCAATCTGTCTGCACATGAGCAGGATATGACACAGGATTAATTATTAAGCAGAGTACAACTGGTATTAATTCAAGGTTTTATTTCGTGACAGGTAGCGTCACCAAGGTTAAAGAACCCAATCTGTCCTACAATTTACCTATAGCTGATCGAAGAAGAGTTGGAGTCATACCTTTTTTCACTGTTATTAGCACTATGTGAAATGCAAACATCCTCATCCAGGATTTGAACTCTGGATGTTGAGTCCATTTCCTATAACAATAATTGCTATGGCACAAGTGTAAAAAAAAAAGTAAACCCTAAGTTTTCCATGTAAAAAAACATTTTACATCTATTGCAGTTTTCATTTTCAGATTCAAGACATTTCTACAACTCTGAGAAAATCTCTGATTAAATTTTCATTTAATTTAATTTCTTTACATATTTATCATTATAGAAAAATAAAGATTTTTAGTGATTTTTAAGTTTTTTTCATATGTGTAAGTTATTTTAAGTTATATATATATATATATAAGGGTTTTATAATTTGCTTGAAGCATTGTATTTACATTATTGGTTGGTTTTAAAGGCTATCACAATGCAAATGTAAAGAAAAAGAAGGTAACTATGGTGTTGTTTGTTAACCTATGATTTATTCCTAATATTCGGGATATTTCTACAGAAGATCTCCAGAACTGAAGTTGTTGCTAGTGGCTGTCCATTTGTTCTGTTGCATGAGACAGAACAAATGGACAGCTACTAGTTACCTTCATTTTCTTTACACTTGCATTGTGATAGCCTTCAAAACCAACCAACAAACCAATATATATATATATATATATATATATATGAATGAATAAATGGATACCATCGTACAGATATACATTGATTTTGGTATGAGGTCTTCAAATTAGTAAAGATCAGACTGAGGAAGCAAAGAAATGCTGAAATAGTTTTTTTATAAATTTATATCTTTACCAAGGTATCCATTTATTCATTTCTTATTTATAATACTCTGTATATGTAAAAATATATATACAAATCTTTATATGTATGTTTGAGTTCTCAATTTTGGGTGAATCTTATCAAGGAAACACTTGATATCATCCACTTATATATATATGGCTGATACCGACATTAAGCCACTCTGCCACTGACATATATATATATATATATATGTCAGTGGCAGAGTGGCTTAATGTCGGTATCAGCCATACAGCAAGGGTGTATATCCCCTTTTTACTAGCACTAAATCAAGGAGATTATTTTAGCATCTGAGGTGGAGTGCCACACCTACCATCAGCTCCTGATTTTACCACACGCTTTACTGACTGAGCTAAATATGGCAAAAATTTTATCTTAAAAAATTGTTTTATTCAATAATGGATTCATTATAAGAATATACAAATATGAATATTATTTTTATACTTTTTCCTGTAATTTCATTTAAATACTTAATTTTTTTTTCAATTTTGAAATACATTATGAAATTTCCACAAAAAAATTGAAGCACAAACGACTTTAAAATTAGCATTAGTCTACATTAAAACATTTTTTTCTCAAAATTGTTAGAAATGTAAATATTTTTGAGTTAAAGTCTTTATTTTAACCCTTTTTCATATGTGTATTTTGAATCATCAAAAAATATTTTGTAAATAAAAAGAATTGTTTTGTTTAGGAATTAATTCATTGTATGAATATCCAAATATTAAGAAATGAGTAACAAATACTTGTAATTTCACAACTTTATTTTTAATGCTGAATATGCAAATTAGATATCCCAATTAAGAAAAATTTATCACGTTCACTAATATATAATGGCATTCTGCTTGAATATAGTGTTTAAAAGTATAAATTTGGCATCACACCTTTGCATAATATATGCACATACATAGGAGAAGGAAAACTCTGAATTAAAATCTGCTAAACTCCACTTAAAAAATTGACCTTTTTTCACATACTACTTTTGTGAAGCAGTTGGTAAGTATATATATATACATACACACACACACACATATATATCTATACATATATATATACACACACACACACACACATATATATCTATACATATGTAAAGGACAGTTGGTGTGTATGTATGTATGTCTGGAAAAACTACAAAAATAAAACAATTAAAGACAAAGTAAATATATATATATATTCACTATCACCAGAGCTTTGTTTTTGTGCAAAAATTATGAAGATTTGATTTATATCTGGAAACTTTAAATATACGCTCCTACATTTTGGGCGCTGGTGGTTGTCGTCAGTGATGTAATCCGCCGGGTTCATTGGGAAGTTTTGGGTCTTCCATCATCAGACTTCCCTCGCCCTGCTGACCCTATCAGAGGTGAGCAAACTCTGGTACAACCACCAACAATAACCGCTAAAAGACGTTTGACTTTTGAGAAATTTTTTTTTTTTTACGGTAGAACTAACCCATTCAAATACAAAGCACCGCACATCTGATTGGTTGTTAATCAGATGCGCGGTGCCCCATATTTAAATGGCATACATAGCCAGAAACACTTTTCTCTGTATGGATTACAAGGCTTAGATGATTAGGTAAGTCAACCCGTCTTTAATAATGCTAGGAGAGGAATTATTTTTTCGTGAGAGATTTTAATTCTTTCCTATATTGTTTAATTTTTCTCTCTCTTCGGTTTTCTTTACCTGCTTCTCTACTTTTTGTCTCCTTGAATCCATATCGTTCTGTGGTGTAACTGACAATGATGAAAGATATTTAGAAATTAGGATTTGAATAGTAACACAAGGAAAAATTATTGGTAGGGTTCGTGATTAAAACATAAACAAATCCATTATGGAAGACCAAAACAATCAATGGATCTGCAAAACTAATTTTTTTATCCCCACTTTACCCAGGCAATGTCGGGTAGCCACTTCTAGTATATATATATATATATATATATATATATATGCATATACACAGACTGACATTAACATCAGATGGCTTTAAAGAAAAAAAAAAGTTTTCAGCCTAATAAGCTCTAGAATTTCTTTGTCTTTTATGTAAATACTTGGGTACAAAGAAACGTGTAATCATTTACACACACACACACACACACACACACATATAGAAAGAGAGAGAAGTGTATGTATCCACTTGAGGTATATATATATATATAAAGCGTAAGTATGCACTTGTATATGTAGGTGAAGTGTAAGCATGTATTTAATATATAGGTGAAAAGTAAGTATACACTTGAACCAAAATTAATTCATGTATAATTGTTTAAAAGCTGTGTTTGGCCACTATTAAGTTTGATGTCAAGTCACATCATTTTTAGAGAGTTATTATAATTGCACACAAATAAATGGTTATAGTTAATAATTAGTATTTAATTGTTATCTATTTTGAGAAAATATAACAATCAAGGTGAGTACATGTGCAGAGCCCCATACAATTAATCAGTAAATCAGATTGAATTTTAACAGTCTTGCTATAATATGCCATATTTTGCTGTACTTATTTCAGTCAGTAGAGAATCTGCCAAGGAATTGCAAGGTTCTGGTTTGATACTGATCCTCGCCAACTCAGCCCAGGAGTAGCACAGCTTTGGTAATCTTGTGTGGTAAAATGGGGAAGCTGATGTTAGGTATGGCACTCGACCTCAGTGAAAACAATCTCCATAGTTTAGCACTAGGGAAAAGGGGATAGACTATCTCATTGTCCAGCTATGACCAACAATATATGGTAACATTAAACAAGAAAAATAAAGTTATTATTATATCGCACACAATAAGATGATAAAAAAATTAAAAACTTACAACTCATTGTTTCACATTGTTGACCTGTGTTTTCTGTTTCTGTGACAGCATTCACCCTGGGGCAGTTTAGCCGACTCCATCCAATGAATCCACCTCTTGTGATGCCCTTGTTTGCTGCTGATTTTCCACAAACAGTGACAAGTATGCCAAAAGCTGTGAGACATCCCATATATATTGCACAGATTTCATAAATAGTGAGATGTGTAGTGAATACACACATAAAAAGGAGTTTGTAGGAACAAGAGACTGTATGTGCTTACACACATTTTTATTCACATGAATGTTTCTTTGTGTAGGTTTCTACATAGTGGAAGCACATGGTGTAATGGTTATTGTTGTAAGATATAGATTCAGTGCCCTGAGTTCAAATCCTGGACAACGCTGTTTGCATTTTACATAGCACTAATGCCTTTGGGAAAGGTATGCATCCAGGTATTATCCCTCCACCTATGGATAAATAGTAAAGTAGACTGTGTAAACTTGTTGCTCTTTAACCTTGGTTATGCAATGATTGTAGGAGATAGAAAATACTGAATTCAAACCTGTTAAATTTCAATTTTAAAAAATTGACCTTGTGTCACATGCTACTCTTGTGAAGGGGTTGGTATATATGCATATATATACACACATTGTAGATATATGTTTTAGGGATGCATAGACTTATGGATGGATGTGTATGTATATATATATATATATATATATATTGAATGGATGACAGAAAGGAGGGATAGAGTGGGAAAAGTTGTTTTATTGATATAAAACTAGGGCCCTTTTGTCTGGTGCATTTTTAAAAAAAAAAAGGGCCCTAGTTTTATATCAATAAAACAACTTTCCCCACTTTATCCCTCCTTTCTGTCTCCCATTCATTATCATTGTGTAGATTACTATACATGATAGCCTTAAATATATTACATAAATTTGCCTGTACCAAAAATTAATTTATATATATATATATATATATATATTATATAACCTCTATGTATGCACTTTTATATATTTAATCATTATTCAGACTTATTCAGATTTTTCTTCTTTTTTTTTTAACAGTCAAAATTGTGACTCACTCGATTTTTTTTTTTGTCCTTTCCATTGAGTCATCCTCTTTTCAATATATATTTATATAAATATATATCCTTCTCTTATAAACTATTTATAATTTATGTAATAAGTTCAATTGGGATAAAGATCCCAGTTGCAATTGGTGTTTGTTATGCCTGCACATAAATACTTTTTCTCTCTTTCGCATTTAGCATAGATATAGGTGTCATTTATGATTGATTCTAGATAAATAAGTACTTGTATTAATACAAGTATAATAATAGTACTCTGTATGCTGCACATTGATTCTAGCCATGTCCAGGATCACCTGGTGTTCTTGAAGAACATGGCTAAGTGTATAGAGGCTGTGTACATTAATATTGACCAAGCTTAAATACATAGTCAGATGGGTCAATGTAAAAAGATTCAGTATGCTATATGTTGTGATTGAAGGTATCTATATAAGTATATATATTGTGGTACATATTGATTCTAGTTATTGATATTGAAATAACATAGATAGCATCTACTGCAGATATCATTGATTATGTTCAGGTATATGATTACAAAGAAATAGGCAATAATACTTATACTCTCTAGTGCACATATGTCCAGTTTTAATATATATATATAATACTATTAAACATGCATCTTTGTGTGTGTGTATGTGTGTGTGTGTGTGTGTGTTTGTGTGTGAGTCTGAGTTTGGAGAAAGAGCAGTGAACTCCCTTGATAGAAAATAAAAATGAATAAGAGAAAATGAAGCAAGAAAAGGTGCCTGAAGAATTGTTGAATATAATGGATACATTCGCAGTTATATCTTTTAATTGTAAACTTTAAAATGTTAGAAAAATGCTGTTACAAAAACTATATTTTTACTTATGCATTCCATCTTTCTAAAGAAATAGTTATAAACATGAAAATAGGGTTTTATCTATTTGTAAACAAATTCTGAATTATATATATATATATATATATATATATATATATATGGAGGCGCATGGTGTAATAGTTAGTCATATGAAATGGACTCACCAACCTAAGTTCAAATCGTGGACAAGGCTGTTTGACTTTCACATAGTGCTAATACATTTGGGAAAGGTATGCATCCAACTACTCTCCGTCCAGTTATGAGTAAGACATACTGGGCTCTTTAAACATGGCTAGGTAACCAGTCTAGGAAAAGGAAAACTGAATTCAAAAATGCTAAATTCTGCCTAAGGAATTGACCTTGTGTTGCCTCTTCCTTGAGCAGAGGGGTTGGTAAATATGTGTGTGTGTGTGTGTGTGTGTGTGTGGTGTTTCAAATAATTTGATATCATTTGATAGAGGTTGTTTAAAATAAAAAAATTATTTCATAATCTAATAACTTGACCACTTCTCTCAGATGATCTTAAATTTAAATAGCATGTTTAGAAACAATTAATGATTTTATGTTTTATGTTTAAACGACTTTTCTATACCTGAAGAGAAAAAAAAATCAAACATTGAATTGAGGGTTTTTCCTTCACATGCTGTTAAAATTTGAGATCATTTGAATGAGAATTGGTCAAGTTATTTGATCATAAAATGCTATCAATTCTTCTGAAGCACCTTGTATAATATCACGGTTTTGTGTTCGTGTTATATTGGTAAGAATATTTAATTTATTATCTGCTATAATTGGTACAAAATATTGACACAATAATCATTGCTATACAGTTCCTATTTTGCCAAAAACACAATCATAAAATAATAAGAATAAATGTTGATTATTTGGGAAAGACCGAATGAAAAACAAGAAAAAAGGATGTTGTCCCTTATAATTTAGTTAACTTTTTAGATGGGTAGTTCAATTTACAATAAGGCTTATATTTTTGGTTTGTGAGAAGGTCGAGCTTGATAGCAACACTGTCTCATCATTTTATTAAAAATGAAAATATCAAAAAAGACTGTCATTGGATTTTTCACCTTGAATTGCACAGGAAATACAAATACACATTATTTATAAATTCTTTTTTTAACTGATTGGGATTTTTCTCATGAGACTTGTTTGATTGATAGATGTGCAATAAACAATAACGTCATCTTTTGAATAGATCTAAGAAAGTTCTTTGATGCCTGTTTGATCAACTGTCAAATTATTAAAAATGATTTCCCAGATTGTATCATCACTATATTGTGCTAATAACTACCACAATGAAGATGAGCATAATAGTCTGAAAATTCAAAATTATTCACATCAAGCCTCATCTAAAAATACTGATAAATAACACTGTTTCGATCAAGAATGATTAAAAAGCTACAACAAAACAATTTCTTATCTCGAAAAAATCATATACAAAATGAATAATAAAATCTAGTTATTTATTTTGAATCATATTTTTTCTAATAACTTGATTGCTTTTACCTTTTAATAAGTTTTATTTAAAGGAAAATGTTCACATTAGCTAAACCTGATTAAGACAAAATTGTTAACCTTTGTCAAGTTATATTACAGGTTACTCAGCAAGCAAACTAGTACAGCAGTTTTGCACAGAAGGGAATTCTTTATTCTAAGACTAAAAGCAACAAATAAATGAATTAAAACTTAATTTAATTTTAACATTCTATTTAACAATGAAACAATATAAATGCCCTTTCTATGTATAGAGTCAAGTTTGAGAGACTTACTAATGTGATGGAGAATAAATTTGAGGATATCTGGTATCTTCTGTTTTAGTAAATTCTCAGATAATTTCTGGTCAATTACTCATGGAACTGGTCCGAAATGTCTCTCTGTTCTTGGCACCAAAACTTCTGGACACATCACATGACTGCTATGTCCAATCACAGAAAAATTCCCCCTCACTTAACTCCACACAAAAAAATAAATATATTTTACTGACCCAACAATGGCATATCAACTTTCATGTGTTATTTAATAGACAGCTATTACAATAGGAATCCAACAGTTAAATACATATGTGTGTGTGTGTGTATATGTATATATATATATATACCTGAAGCAGTTTGCCTTGTCCAGTTACACTGATGAGATGTGAAATTGTAAAACAGGACTGTATGTGGAAGATATATATATATATATATATATATATATTATCATCAAGTCATGCTGACACCATAGATTCCCATGACTCTCTCTTGCCACCCATCCCTATTGGTCATTGCTCTTGGCAGGTCTTCCACATGGCTTCTAGTATCCAATCCAAGCAGATTCATGTAGATTTTTGCTGGTTAGCCTACACTGGTGTATCCATGTGTTGGTGTCTACAGAAGAACATCACTTATGAGTACATCTTTGTTTCTCCAGCAGTGTCTAGCACGTCTTGCTCATCTTACTTGGATGGTTTGTAAATATACATACATATGCTGTAGTTTATGCTTGAGGTGGTTTGCTACTTTCCAATAGCACCAGTGGATCTAGGTATCAACCATATCCTAGTACAGACTATATTCCTTTATAGCTGTGAATCAATGAGGGTAGAATACCTCCGTAGACTCCAAGCATTTGATCATCACTTCCTTTTGGTCCAGTGGCATCATTTCCTATCAAATGCCACTGTGTGTCTTGGTGCAAAATCAACCTGGTTCAGCAGAATATGGTCACGAGACATCTGTGCTGGCTCGGTCCAGCAGTCTGTTGTCAATCAGGAGAATAAATTTGTGAAGTGATCACCCCAGACCACCTTCAGGACTGGAAGAAATATTATGGTGATCAACAAAAAATGTGTATAATGATGTTGAGGGTTGATCTTGTATGAAATATTGGCCCTCATCTCTATGGATTGCACCACTGGAATCATGACTAGCTGAAGATCGTCCATTCACTCACATTGGATCGCCAGGCCTGGTTATCTTTTGTGTGGGACTCAGCAAATTCTATAGATGGAGCTGGCACAACACATCCTGGGTAAATGCTGCCACAAAAACAACAACTCATGGATGGTGTCTGAGCCTAAATAAAAAAAAAAAGTCAGCATGTTGATTTACAAGGTATTTGGGCCTTCTCCACTAGGGAAATTAACATAACTTAATCTTTCTGCCTCTCATTTCTCTGTAGTTATTTACAAAGCTTAGCTTAGATGTGGCACAAGGCCAGACGTATGGGGCACCCAATGAGAATCAAACTCACTATCAATGGTCTGTGAATCTTGCTTGCTAACTATTACACTATGTGAGGTGCTCTCATTTCTCTGTATTTGCCCCTGTGCCAAACTTAGCTAAGCTCTGTATAAATATATACGGGGGAAGATAAGAATAAGAAAGTTGGATTTATGTCCAACAATCTGAAATCAAAAAGGAAATTGAAATAACTGAAAATATTGCAAGTTATCTCTGTTCTCTTTTGTTTGTTCAATCAGCAATTGATTGGTAACTGGAATCCTACTTGGACGTGTGCACATTACAAATCTGTGTATCAGCAAATATATGCATTTATATATATATATATATATATATATATATATGTACACACACACATATATATATATATATATATATGTATATCCATGCAGGTACACACACACACATATATATATATGTATATCCATGTAGGTACACACACACACACACACACATATATATATATATATATATATATATTATATATATTATATACATGTATAAATATATAGTGGAGAATTGTGCACAATTTACATAAGTTTGGAGGAAACCTATATATGTACTTGGCTAGGAACGATTTTCATATGTACATGCATACATATGTGGGTGTGTCTATATGTATAATGAGTAAGAAATAAGTATTGTGGAATATAAATAGAAAAGAAAACTGTATATCTATGCACATATATGCATCCTGGAGTGTATACAAATATCTACACCCTTATGTGCATATATTTAAAAATAAAAAGTTTATCCCTGCACAGAGAATATTTTTCCAATATGCATTGCATTCACAAATATATAAGTATATGTGTGGGAAAGGACACACACAGATGCATCTAGCAAAGCATTACAGTTCCAATACTTACCATGATATTGATTACCTTTATCTATGTTGAAGCAAAACATGGCATATTTCTGGCTTGCAATGCTAAAGCCATGATTAGTGATAAAAAAAAAGAGAAGAAATGATCCTGTTTCCTCTCCTTCTCTTCATTTTCTCTATAAATGATTATTGGAGACCTGTTGACAGTAAATCAGTTCTGGGCTTCATTGGGGGCTTTGGGTCAAGAGTCAAGTGACTTATAGTGATTTTCTTTTTCCTTCGTAAGGTTTGAACATTTCCAAAACTTGCTTTCTAATAACAAAACATTACTCATCATATATTAATACTCATGTTCCTTATTTGTACAACCATTATCATCTTGCAACACCCTCTTGTTAAAAATCAGACCAGCCAAATCATCCAAATGTAGAGATTTGTGTAGACTGATCAGTATTTAACTGTGTTGCACGTTTAATCTGCTTCCGAGAATCCAGACTTGGTAAAGGTTAAATAGCAAGTTGGGCTATTCTACTATGTGGCATAGTCAAGTCTATTTCCAGGATTTAGATTGGCTGGTGGTTTTAGTGTGGATATTTTTATCCGTATATACTGAACACTTGACCATGTCCTGTCAGTTGCTACAGAGTGTATTCAGTTACACACTCTTTTTTTCTGGTGACTGGATGCTAGTCACAGCCTACCTGTGAAGGTAAGTATGATCATTCAACACCAAGATCAAATGCAAAAACCTAAATACTGATTATCTGATGTTGCTTATCCGCCAAATTCTTATTTCTTATGAGTGTCATCACCTCAGCTAAATAATGGGCAATTCCATTTTTATTATAAAGAAAGAAAAAGGATGTGATACACAGAAAAGATATAATAAGAAAGAAGGAAATAGAGTTGAGGAAAGATAGAGAGAGGTGGTGAGTGTGTGGAAGTGATTTCTCTTTCAGTCAAATGAAAGGATTAAAAGAAGGAAAGAATAAAAAAAATAGTGAGAGAGAGTTAAATCAAGATTATTATACTTTTTCAATATTGAACTATTTAGCAATAGCTCTCAAGTAAACATATCAAACGTAATAATTAAATTATCATACTGTGGTATATCCATAGGTCTTGCTAGTTTTATATAATATCCCAATAATTTCCAATTTCCAATATATCATGTCTTTCTATCTCTTTCAGAAGATCTCAAAGTGAAATACTTCAAGCAAAATAAAGCCCTGTTGTCATGGCTAAGAATACACTATATCCCCTGCACGGGAATAAGACTCTCAAAAAAAAAAAGATTTCCTGGATATGACAGTAAACTGCATCCGGTGATGAGGTTCCAGTACTGGAAATCTGTGATTACTCCTCAGGTCCATTCTGACAGGGAGTGGTAATAACTGTTAAGGTCCTATCTGTTGTAAGGGAAGATATTTCCCCAAACAAGATAGCTGGACTTGTCCACTGGAACACATAAAAGATATGAATATGCAAAGTTATTTGTAGTTACATAGTAGTATTCATAGTTGTCACTATTAATGGATTAGCTAGTCATCTTGTTGGAGAACTGTACATTGACTTAATTATTAATATTCCTGTACAAAAAATAATAAACCTTTTCCGAAATTTCCAATGTTGTTAATTGATTAATTCAGTCCTACCATCATTTATGGGTCAAATAGATCTGTTTAAAAATGATTTGTATTTGATAGACATACCTGATGCCATACAACTGTAATTTATTTGTATTAAGAATGATTACTTGAAGCTATGTCAATTAAGAATTATTATTAGTTATTTGAAATCATATAACTGTGTACAAACAAATGATTATCATTAAATAGAAATTATTACTTGAAACCATATGATTATTAGTATTAGATAGGAATATTTAAAACCATAAAACTGTTGTGAGGCTCAGTTCTAAAGCTCTGGGAAGGGCATTACATCCAGGTCAACTCTAACCACGAGTGGTAGTACCTGTGAGGGTCCTGTCTATAGGCCAAATAGATCTGTTTGAAAAATTATTCATATTGGAGAGGAATATAATTTTTTTTAAATTAAGAATATTTACTTAAAGATCCAATTGTTTACAAAGCCTTATTATTAGTTGCTTGAAATACTTGAAACCATATAACTGTGGAAATTGGAAAATAATTGAAACTACATAACTGTACACACATGATTATCAATAGTATAGTTAATTGAAACTATGTAATTGCAAAAACGGCTGACTTAGGGGTAAATAATCCAGTGGTTGACATGCTATAAAATCAACCAACTGGTTTTAAGTATACATTAAAAGTACTTTACATTTCACCCTTCCATAAAAATGTGTATTTCTTATTAAATACAATTAGTCTACTTACAAGACAATCAGAGACTTTTTCATTGGTTTACATGACAAGAAAAAGTTATCAATGAGCCTCAAAAGACTTGGCAGCAAGAAAAATCTTTGACTCATGACAAAGGTTGGTAAATCTACTAAGTCCTGTTCATAGTAATATATACGAGCAGGATCTGTGTATATACTACAGTATGATAATTTAATCATTAAAACGTTTGATATATTTACTCAAGTGCTATTGAAATTACTTCAATATGTAGAAAGTATAATAATCTTGCTTTAACTCTCTCCCTCTTCTTTTCATCTTTTCATTATGTTCAATTGATAAAAGTTATACAAATAAGGAATATGAGTATTAATACATAGATTTGAAAACTCATACAATTAATTGTGTGTATTCATTCAACCTCTCCACCACTGGCAGAATGTGACTTAAGGTCAATTTTTTAGCAAGTAAAGCTGGTTTGAATTCAGTTTTCCTAACCAAGGCTAAAGACCCTATTATTTACCCATAGCTGGGGAGGGAAAAGACATGCCTTTTCCAAGGGCATTAGCACAAAGTTAAATGCAAACAGTATTGTCCTGGATTTGAAATTGGGTCACTGATTCCATTTTCCACAAATACATATGGTGTAATCGATTCTTAAAACTTACCTTATTTTGCCAGTTTAAAAATAGCTTTTAGAATTCTTTATCTTTTACTGTTTATATTTTAAATAGAAGAAGATATGTAGTTTGATTTTAGGTCTGTTTTTAGGTTCCACTCACTGAAGCCACAAGCAGATATAGATACTGTGTTTCCTTGAAAATAAGACAAACCATGATTTTTCAGTATAATTTTGATATAAGCCCTCCCATTGAAATAAGCCCTAGTGGCTGACAGACGAAAGAAATAAGAATTTTTCACAATAACATTATGTGATGCAAACACTCAAAATCTGCTGAAAATAAGCCATAGTGTTATATTTTGGAGGTGCGTGGTGTAATGGTTAGAGTCGTAGGAAATGGACTTGTTGACATGAGTTCAAATACTGGTGGAGGCTGTTTGCATTTTTATCATGGTAATACCCTTAAGGAATACTCTCCCTCTGGCTATGGGTAAATAGCAGGGCAGACTGGGCTCTTTAACCTTGGTTAGGCAACCAGTCTAGCAGTAGGAAAAATGAATTCAAACTTGTTAAACTCACTTCAAAAATTGACCTTGTGTCACATCTTGCTCATGTGGAGGGGTTGGTTAATATGTGAAAATTAATATAAACCCTGTCTTATTTTCAGGGAAACGTGATAGATTGAGATTATGCTCTCCTCATCACCTTATAATTAATCAATCCAACAGAAAAGTCATTTTAATTTATCCAACAAAATATAATTTGAGCTTAGATCACCATCTGTTATTCTGTAAAAGAGAATTTAATTTTGGAATGCTTGAGAAGTAAACTTAAGTGAGATTATCTCTAAAACTTATTAAGTTTAATCTGATTTTATCGTTGTCAACATTTGCTATCAGATGTGCAGTAGAAAGAAAAACAACTCTGGTCTAGTACTAGTAAAAAAGAGCATAGACTCTTTTGCTGTTTGGCTGATACTGACAATAGGTCACTGCACCAACTTTATTTACTTTTACTTATAAGGGGTGATTTAAGTGTGTTACTTATAAGGGGCTGACTTTGCTCAGTCAGTAGAGCACTCACCTAGGAATCGCAAGGTTCTGGGTTCGCATTAGTAGCACAGATTGGGTAATCTGGTCTGTGTGGTAAAGTTGGGAGCCGACGGTAGATGTGGCCCTCCACCTCAACAAAAACAATCTCCCTGGTCTAGCACTAGAGAAAAGGTGATAGACTCTCTCACTGTTTGACTGATACTGACAATAGGTCGCTCCACCAACTTTTTTACCTACTTTTACTTATAAGGGTTAATCTAAAATCATTTATTCAACTACTGACGTTAAATTGAATTGGAAGATAGTGGCTTATTCTTTAAGACATAAAAATAATTTCACAGATTTTTGACACATTTAAATAGAGGAATAGGATTATTTAACATAAAAGTCTTGTAGCTGTAGAATTTTGTATTAGGTGATCAGTATTCAGCTGTATTGCAAGTTGAATCTGCACTGAGCATCAGAGTGTTGGTAAATGGTTTATTTATAGGTTTGGGCAGTTCCACTATGTACTTTGGCCAAGCTAATTCCCTTGACTCTGATTGGCTGCTGGTTTTTAGTGGAAACACTAATCCATAAATACCCAGAACTTGGCTATGTTCTGGTAGTTAGTACAGGGCCTGTATTTGGTTACAGCCTGTTCCTTTTTTGTCTGGTAACTGGATATATAGTTAAAGCCTTCCTGTGAATGTGATTAAGATATGTTGATTCTACAGTAGCTGAGAAAAAGGTTAACATGAAAAGAGGTTCAGAGTTTGGTGTGTTTAGTGCAGCTGGCATTCTTGAAATTAGTAGAATTTCCATCAAGGGTTTTGTCGTTTTCATCAATTAAATGTTTGGAGAGGAAAGTTTGCTACTGTAAGTGGAGCTAACAAGATCTGCCTGGTAGTTGTTGTACTTATTTGCATAGGAGTTGTACTGGTAAGATATTGGCCAATAATCATGCATACAATATTGAGATTTCCTTAGTCAAAGGGAAGTGCTTTTGACTTGCAGACTGTGTGAAAAGGAGTTGGATATTTAGATTCATGGATTAGCAATACTGATATTTTTTTGGTATTGTTATCATAATAAAAACATTTTTTTATACCATTATCTGATGAAAGAAAAACATTTTTGATATCATTATCTCATAATATAAAAACATGAATCCTAATTGTTGATTAGCATTATATTCAAATATAAAAAAACAAAAAATTTTTACTGTATTATAGCAACATAATTTAAATCTTTATTATATAGAAGATTGGATAAACCAAATTTAAACTTTTAATTCAACTTGAATTAATTTTTGTTGAATTATTCTCTTGCTATAAGCCTTAAACAACTTCCTGTCTAAAATAGCCATCAATGTTGCTTTCTGGGTAAAATGAATCTACTAATTACTATTAAAAAAAAGTCTGTCTCATGTGGACCATTGGACATTTTCTGCAAGGGAGGGGCATTTTTCTGGATTTAATGCTGAACTGGATTGAATAACCCTGATTGATACCAATCATTTGTGAATTAACTTTTTTCACAATTTTATTCTCTGTTAGCATTCAATATGTCACACATAACAATTTCAACTTTTGAATCTAAACAAAAATTTAACAAAATTATTTTAAATATATGAACAGATTTCAAACAAAGACACAATCACAATATTTACATACGAATTTGTCTGTCAGTCTTGGGAAAAGAGGATAATTATATTAATGTATGATTCTTTTTTTTTTCTTTTTCTGAAAGCAAGAAAGAGAGATTTTACATAATACATGTTTTGAAATTTGTTGTGATATTATGTTTTTTTTTCTTTTTACTATTTCTCTTAATTTTTGAGATAAGGCTTGATAAGTTATATTATTCAGACTATTATCCTCATCTTTATTGTTATATACACAATGTTTCAGCCAATTTGCCCTCCAGTCTTCTTCAGGTGTTTCTTGTCGAACTCGGAAACCTTCACAGAATTTCAAACTGAACCCATTTGTAGAAATTTGTAATTGTACAAATTAAATCCACTGGGGTAGACTGTTCCATTAACCATGACTGGGTACAAGTGTTAAGTATTATGTATTATTATCACCCTTGGCCAGAATTAAACCTGCAACTTAGAGATGATTGTCACTTAAAACTCTATTAACTCAACCCTCATATCCATTGTGCCAACCATATGAAAATTCAAAGTGGATTTTTGGAACTTATAAACCTAATGTTCTTTTTACCTAGACTATTAAAAAAAAGTCATACATAAGTATAAAGATAAATAGTTATAATACATTTTTTAAAACTTTATATAGCTACAGCTGCACTTCATATCAAATTGTATAAGCAGATAAAATACATTGCTAGATTTTAGCTATAAAAAGTAGGGTTCACCTTTTATTCAAGGTTACACTGTGCTCAAGTGAGTACAGAATTGCCATTTGAAAATTCTAACATTTAGAGTTTTTCATTTTTACTGGCCAAACAACAACTTGTTTATAGACGAATATTAAACACTTGATATCAGGTAAAAAAGAAAATTTAGAAAAAATCTTAATCAAAATAAAGCTTTGTGCAAAGAGTGTTACATAATCTCAAACTAAATTAAAAATATTCAATCAGCTTCTGATCAATTCAGATCTGTGTCGCTCATTGTTATTTTGTTTCTTTTTAGCTAATGAACAAAATGGTTTTGAAATCACCTGGGAATACTTTATCTTCTGCTTTCCTCCTAAGATACATGTCTTAAATCTTTTGACTCTAGTTCATTATAATTCATTCTCAACCAGAAGTTGTATTGCTTGACCCATTAGTATTTCTCCTTCTATCACATCAATGCACTGAATGCACTGTTGTATTAGAACTTAGGTTTAAGAATCTTTTATAAGTTGATAGGACACCCAACCAAGAATCGCAAGGTTCCAGGTTCGATGCCAGTCCCCACCAAATCAGTGCATGAGTAGCATAGATTGGGTTATCTGATCTGTGCTGTAAAATGAGGAGCTGATAGTAGGTATGGCACTCCACCCCAGCAAAAGTAATCTCCCTGGTCTAGTGCTAGCAAAAAGGGATAGACTTCCTCACTGTTTGACTGATAGCAATAATAGGCCATTCCACCAACTTATACATCAGTAAATACAGCTATCCTTTTCACAAGTATTCTTGAAAGATAAGTGTAGCGGAAGGCTACATATTGAATTTGCAACCTCCAGATTGTGAGTGATAGCTCATGGTAAGCATCCTGTCACCTCTGTTGATTAGTGGTTCAGCCAGTGAGAGGAGGTATAAAGGCACTCTTTCAGTGTTGGTAAAGAAGGACTGTTTTCAGCCAGGAGAAATAGTTGTAAGTATCAGTCTGATAACACCACTTGCGATCTGTGACAACTTGAAGGCCCATAAGATTTTTTTAAAATTCTGTTCAATATAATGACAGAAGATTGAATAAGAAAATTCTAAATTTTAAAATGTTTTTTTTTTTATCTATTTATATTTTTAAGAATTTTTTCTGAGCAAGTTTATACATCTAATATTTATTTTTTATGTCTGGTTTGATATGATATTTTTTCATTGTTAAATATGAAATACCAGCAGAAGAAACCAGCATTGCATGGGATTAAAAACATATTATACTAAAATATATTTGGTTAAAGAAAAATTACTTCTATTTGCTTTCTCTACAAATAAGTCCTATCATATTATTTTTTTTTTACAATTGTCCCAGTTCCCATGAATGTTTATGTGTGTGTGTGTGTGGGGGGGGTTCTGCAGATTGTATTTTCTTTAATTCATGGGTGAATTGGACCTTTCTGATTAATTTTAAACTAAAATGTTCCAGATACCTCCAGGAGTGGAGGTGTTTCCTTGCCTCCCAATCCTACCATTGAATACCATTAAAACACATCTTTAGATGACATGTACTCATATACCAAGTTTGATAATTTTCACCTTTAGTTGTCAAAATTCCTAGCAAATAAGGCAATTAGAGTAACCTCCCTTGACTTTCACTTTGAACTAAGCCGGTAACTATTTTGAAAGTCTCTGTGCAAAATAAACAAATCTTAGAAACTTTTTCGAAAACAATACAACTGCATGCTTTAACACAAAAATATAATATAATGTGTTCTTAATAACAATAAAGTTCATTAAGTTCATTTCAGATAATTTTATGCTAGGAATTTAGCCAACTGACTTTCACTTTGAAACAAGACGGTAGCCATTTTGAACATGTCCGTGTGAAATATATGAATCTTAGAATCGTTTCGAAAACAATACAACTGCATGCTTTAACACAAACATATCATAAAATGTGTTCTTAATAACAATTAAGTTCATTTCAGATAATGTGCACACACAATTTTATGCTAGGAATTTTAACAACTAAAGGTGAAAATTACCCCAAGTTTTATCAAGATTGACCTATTAGTTCTCAGGTTCATATGTATTTACCCAACACCTCCACAACAGACGAGATGTGACACAAGGTCAATGTTAAGTGGAGTACAGCTGGTTTGAATCCAAGTTTTCCTTCTCCAAGACTGGTGGCCTAACCAAGGCTAAAAAACCCAGTTTGCACTACTTCTTAACCCATAGCTGGGGAAAAAACCAGATGGATTCATTACTTTCTCAAGGGCATTAGCACATAGCGAAACAAACAGTCATGTCTAAGATTTGAACTTGAGCCCCCAATTCTGTGTCCTATAATGTAACCATTATGCTAAATGTATCATTAGGTTCATAGGTCACAAGGAAACAGAGCCAATTATATATACTAGCAAAAAGGCCCTCTGGGCAGGGTAAAAATTAAATTTAATATTTTTTTTAAATAATTGATATAAAATTTAATAATAGATATTTTTTTAATAATAGATATAAAAATTAGTTTTGCTGTCAAAATTCAAATAAATATGTTTTCTTTCTAATAAAGACAAATTTATAACAATTCAAATATTTAAGATTTTTGTTTTGATGTGCATCAAAACCATCTGTTTTGATTATCGGCTGTTGTAAAACAAAACAGATGGATTTTTTTACACTATATGGTAAAATATAAAATTTGATGTAAAAGAATAATTATGTGAATATTTCTTGTTGGTAAATAATTTTTTCCCAAAAACTATATTCTTATATAACTTTAGATATATATTAAAATAAAACAAATTATATATAAATCAATGATACTGGGCATGTATTCGTTAAAACTTGTTTAAACAAACAATGCAGACCATTAACTGTTGCATACTTAATTTTTGAGTATATATAATACAGGGTTATTCTTCATTCTATGTATTAATGATTTTGACTATAAATTAAATACTCATTGATAAACTTATGCAATTCCGATAAAAGGCATTATGATAAAAGCAGTGACATAGTTTACATAGGTTACAGACACTGAATCTCCATTATATATACTAGCAAATTTATGCACCCTCCGGGTGCAAGTTTTTAAGTTTTAATATAATAAAATATCATGTTAAATTAGAAAGGCTAATAAAACTAAATAAGAATGCAGATAAAAAGATTTGGAACAGAGGGGGTATTATCGAAAAATAGAACAACTTTGAAACTAACTCTTCCATCATTTTCCATTACTCCCGTCTTTCATTGGTAAATTTTCCTAATTTAACTCTTTAGTTAAAATAGGAAGTAAAGGATAATATTACAGTTATTTCTTCTTCTTAATGAATTTCTTTTAAGATTTATCCCAGAGATTTTTGCTCATATTCAATAAGATAAAACCAAACAATTAGAAATCAATAATACTTAGCATATATTTATCAAAATCAATTTTTAAAGATCAATATGCAAATTAGCCTTCCCATTCACACTGTAAACCACTATTTTGTTGTATATATAAATACAATTGCGTATTATTAGTATGTAGATATGATCAACAGTCTTAATAATGTAAAACAATTTTATTATTCATTGAGGTTTAAATAAAAATAAAATCATGGAGAATGTGATGTAAATAACTAAGGGAACTGTGAATTGAGTAGTAATATAGTTTCGGTTACAGACAGACAAACACACAATCTCCATTATAATAAGATATATATATATATATATATAAGCTATAGATGATAAACTTATTTATTAATTGAAATTTTCAAACTCTTAGATTTTTAATGCCATTAAAAAAGAAGGTCCCTTTCATTGACATTTAAATCTCACCATTGTAAGTGTTGGTTTCATTGAAAACCATTAACCAATTCTGCTGTCAGCCTCTGTAGGTTTTTGTATGTTGACACTTAATTAAAGTGGCAAGTATATTCTCCAAACTCTCTTAATAGTCTCTCTTCAGATGCTTGACATATTCTTTAACTTTCACCCCTCATTTATAACATCTTTACTCTTTCGGTCTTCAGTTACTTTCAAATTGAATTCTCACAACTGCATCCTGTGAGACTAAAGGCCTGAAATTTATTTCATAGATTTAAAAAGGAACTGGAGTTAATGTCTCTCAATCGTTTCTTGAGAGAAATAAAAACTGATATACAATAAGTTTCATATTAGCACATTGCTGTGAAATATCTATATATTAATACTCATATTCCTAAAAAGTACAACAGTTATCATCTTAGCTAAATAATGGACCATTCCATTTTTATTCTAAAGAAAAAAAAGAAACTAGAAGGATATGCTACACAGAAAAAATATAAGAAAAAGAGGAGGGGGAAGATAGAGAGAGGGGGTGAGCGTGCAGAAGCGATAACACTAATCTGTTTCAATCGAATATAATGAAAAGATAAAAAAAAAGGAAAGAAAGAAAAAAGAAAGAGTTAATTTAAACTTTTTTTTTTACATATTGAAGTATTTGTAACAACTCTTAAGTAAACATATCAAACATTGTAATGATATCATTCTGTGGTATATCCACAGGTGCTGCTAGTTATGAAAATTGCTACAGAAAAATTGTTTCCACTCTAATAGAGGAGAAAATGTTTATGTTTAAAAAGTTGTTTACACTGTATAAAAGCAGGGTGGTGTAAGTTTATTTGGTGCTCTAGGCGAGCTTTTAGATGTGCGTCCACTGGAAAATTTTAATAAGTTAATGCAGGCACAGTAAAACTTTTACTACATTGTTTTTAACTCTCAAAACACCATTGATAACATAATTTTCATTTTGTGGCTTTATCACTTCATCCATGCAAATAACCAATTATTGCTATTACATTAAGTCAATAAATCCTTGACGTAAATGTCAAGAAAACATATTTAAGTTATCTTTTTTTTAAATTTTAGGGTAATCTTATAATAAACATTTAGTTTGCTCCAGCATGTTATGATCTTCTATTACTAAATCTTTATTATATATATGTAGTGCAAAATAAGATACTTCAAAGTTGTGACCAATCATTAGACAGACAATATATTGACAAAAAAGCTTAATGGAGAAATGAAACAGCAATCATGAATAAAGTAATTGCTACTCAGGCCAAGCCGCATTCAAAAGTTATTTACATGAAAAACTTAATACAATCACCTATTGATAATTTATTGACTTAAAGAGTAATATAGTATAATATGTAGACAGATAGAATTACTAGTTCATTTATACAGTGTGATTGAAAAGTAACTCCCTATTTTAAACTATAATTTTTTTTATGTGCAGTAACATTTTTCTCAATTCTTTAAGTACATTCCTTAATAAATGGCAATTAAATTTGTATTGTTGGCACTCCTTCACATTTTTCTATTGTTGTTGTGAATGGCTGAATCACCATTTTCCTGGGAGATGGATGGGTAGACGTTGTCTGCATGAGGGGCCAGTCAGAAGATTTGATTTAACATGCTGCAACATATTTCTTTGAGATTGGTTGAACGAGCAAGTCTATTCTGTGAAACCAATGACTTTAGAAGAACTTGAAGGATGAATATGAGAATTTATTTCTGCCATTCTACAAGAGTTCCTGAGAAGATCAGTTGATGCGATTCCCAAGCGACTTTAGAGGTTGGAGGCGAATACTAGTCCCCATATAGAATCTTAAATAAAACTCAATGTTATTTGTATTATTCTCATAGTCATTTTTGTAAAAATAATGATTCCGGAATAAATTATAAGATTTTTAAAATAGGGAAAGTGGTTTCTTTACAATCACCCTGTATATTAATGTATGAACATCACAATGTGAAACATTATGAAATGTTTCTCTTATGCCTCTGCCCTGTTGGTAAAACTGCAAATACACCAACTGTATCTTCTACAGAGGGGTCAGACCACCCCATTCACATAAAAAGGGAGGCCCTGAGTATGACACTAAATTTCATCTGGTGCTGAGACTCCAGCTCTGGAAATTTTGGGAGTGTTGTGTACCTCTTCATTGCTATTACTCTTAAATGTATTCTGACTTGGAGTGGTTGTAGCTGTTAGGGTCCCATCTATGGGTCAAATAGATATGTTTGCTAAGTGTGTATATTAGACAAGAATACTTGATATCATATAACCATGTACAGAAAAACAAATATAAATGTACAATTTATTTGTTTGTTATGCCTTCTTGGGCATCTCTCCTTTTTATTATCTTCTCACATCAACCTTAAAAAAGTAAAGAGAATCTTTGTACAGAACATAAACAATATTAATACAACATGTATATGCAGATCAAATTTGTTAAGTAATTCAGCAAGTAGTTCCCAAAAATGCCCTCTTAAATTCCTTTTCTTAGCATTATTTCTGAAATCATCTAATTCAATTGGATTGTTTTACAATGTACACTATTCCCTAACCTCTACTCATAAAATAACTCCAGATGGGTTGACATGCTGTTGAAATCAATAAACCAATCAATCCATGATATGTATCCTGTTGGTTGGAGCTGTAAAATATACAGTTTGCACCTCTGCAGAGGGGTTGGACCCTGCCAATGTTGCTTGGCGACCCGTGATGCTTAAGGATAGAATCCTGGTGGCTGAGCAGTCCATGATATACAACACTCAACTCAGGCCATTACTTGAGTCATGTCAAGCCCTAGCACCTATATGATTTTCCTGATACTATTGCTCTTATTGCAAACCCCCAACCCTTTTAATCATATATGTGCTAGAAGGCAGTGCCTGAGGGTCTTAGTCTCCTGAGTATGAAGTCAAACTGCATCTTGTGGTGAAGTTCCAATTCTGCACCTCTGGAAGTGTGGAGTACCCTTCATTGATATTACTACCAGTTCCTCTCTGACCCAAAGCGGTAGTACCTGTTAGGGTCCCACTTATAGGTTAAATAGATCAGGAAATGAGTTTTAAAAAATGTTTAAAAATAAAAATTGAATACCCAACATGAATGAATAAAACAAAAACCACTTTGGCATAAAATTAGTCAGTGGGTTGACATGCCATAAAATAAACCAACCAACCAACCAACCAACCAACAATTTATGATGCCTGAAAATTGATACAGGCATTCACATAGAAAAGAACTGATTGAGATTGATGAATAAGTAGATAGAAGAGGAATAAACTATAAATTTTCTATATAACGAATGATATCACAAATTGGATTTGTTAAACAAATGTCAAAACTTTCCTTCACTCCAAGGAATGCTTTCACTCAGATTACATTTGTAATCTGAGATTAGATATTAATACTATCACTTCATATAACTCATGATATCGGAGAAGATATGATAAAAATTTATATCACCTCTAATCATTACATACAAGGTTGATCTGTTAAGTAATAAGATTAATTGTGCAAACATTTTTGCTATCAGCTTAATTAGAAATCAACTTTATCTCCTTCAAAATTGTTCATTTGCAAAACGATGCACTGTCAAAAATATTGTTTATACGTCTGGAAAACAATGCTAAATGTTTTCAACTGACACTGCGTTCAGTTGGTTTGTCAGGACTTGTTGACTGATCTTAACAGTTCATAAAAGACGAGTCAGCTGAGGTTTTAAAATACACCAACTGCACCTCTGCAGAGTGGGAAGACTATTCCAATGGGGTCACCTGTTGGCAATGAGTAGTGACCCGTGATGCTTAAGGATGGAACCCTGGTGGCTGAGTAGTCCATGACATGCAACATTCTATTTTGACCTTTAGGCTAGATGGGTAGTTGAAGAGGCCCCATCCAATCAATCTGCTGGTCACATCAAGTCCTACCACTTATATGATTGTCTTAACCCTATTGCCCCGATGGCAAGGCCCAACCCTTTTTCTCATATATGTGCTAGAAGGCAGTGGCTGAGGATCTTAATGTCCCTGGTATGTTAAACTCAATCTGATTATTAAGTTTCAATTCTGGAGCACTGGAGAATGTGCAGTACCCCTTCATCACCATTACTTCCATGTCCACTCTGACCCAGAGTGGTACTACCTGTTACAGTCCCCTCTATGGGTTAAATAGAAAAAATGATTTTTAAAAACATTGAGTTCCCATCAAGAATGAATGAAACAAAACATCTTCATCATAAAATAACCCCACAAGGGTTGACATGCTGTAAAATCCAACCAACCAACCTTAAAGACAACTATGGAGTTGGAATTTTGGGAACAGAAAATAGCCACAAGGTCTTGAATCAGGTTATGGTAACACAGCAATATTCTTTTTGATCTCCAAACCCATTCATAGTGAGTGTATATGAATAAAACTGTTTTTTGTTTTTTTAGATTTTTTTGGTTGGCAACCCTGATTGAAAATAAACTGATCATTGTTAATCCATTGCCAATAATTCTCACCATCAAGCATCAATAGGTTCTTAGTCCTCTACGTCCTCACTAAGTTTTCATTTTCCTTAATTTATGAAGTGACTGTTCCCAGGATTGAACTTAATTCCACAAACCTGTGTAAACTTGTTAAAAGTTTCTGTTTAATGTCCCATATTTTGACAATAAAAAACTCTTGTGTTCCAATTTCTTAAAACTCTTTTGAAATTCTAAATTAATCATCTAAATGTAA
Source organism: Doryteuthis pealeii (assembly GCA_023376005.1). Lineage (NCBI taxonomy): Eukaryota > Metazoa > Mollusca > Cephalopoda > Myopsida > Loliginidae > Doryteuthis > Doryteuthis pealeii. Next base: position 116,728,708 of record CM042138.1, read on the forward strand.
ATTCTGATAAGCAAGCATGAACTGAGTGTTTTCATGATTCTAGGTAAATTAATCAGACTTGAATGAACTGGAATAATCTTCACCTTTCTACATTTGCATTCTACCATATATTCACCTCACTTTTACTTGAAGGAAAATTTCATCTGTTACCAAAACTGGTTAAGATTTTATGGATAGGAAATTACTGTTACCTTCACAAGCAGAAGAATCCTAGTGTCCTGGATATGATGAAGTTCCAATTTAGTGGTGAAGTTCCAATTCCGGAACTCTGGGGAATGTGGAGTACCATCATCATCATCATGTCGTGCATGCAACACGGATATCCATGACAGTCTCTTGCCAACCTTCCCTATCATTCATTGCACCTGGGAGATCCTCTGCGGAGCAACCAGCATCTTCGCATAGCTGGTCAATGTAGGTCCTTGCTGGACATCCCACACTTGCATGTCCATGTTTTGGCTTCCACAGGAGAATGTCGCTTATGAGCTCATCTTTGCTTCTCCAGCAGTGTCCTGCATGCCTTGTCCATCTCACTTGTATAGTTTGTGAGATGGGGGGCAAGTGACTGTACAGCTGCTTCCTTGTAGGGTGCTGTTTCCACGACTTGTTCAAGACTGCACGCAGCATTCTTGTGCAGCTTCCATCTAGCTTATTCTCAAGACACTTCGTTAGGGTCCAAGTGGTGCAGCCATATAGTAGCACTGATACAACCACAGCCTGGAAGAACTGTCGCTTCAGCTTGTCAGGGAGATCGAACCTCCATATGACTGATAGTTTGTTTGTGGCCAACCATGCCTTTGCTATTCGTGTATTAATATCGCTTTCTGTGGATGTGATATTACTACCTAGGTACGTGAATTGTTCTACTGGCTTAAGAGGCTTGCCGTTCAGTGTGGAGATGTTTCCTTTCTTTTTGAAACTAATGAACTCTGTTTTACCGGAGTTCACATAGAGGCCGATATTCTTTGCTGCCTCCTCCAAGCTATGTAGTAGTGACTCAGCCTATGCCGATGTATCTGCAAGAAGTGCAAGGTCATCAGCATAGTCTGCATCTGTGACTGTTTGTGCAGGATATCGCCTGCTTCTTGCCTTTTTTAGTGTGAAACATTTTTCTTTTATGGTATCTAATGATGTTCAGAGTACATTGTCTAGGCATATTATAAATATATGTGGTGCCAATGTATCTCCTTGTAGGACTCCAGTGGCAATGTCAAAGAAATCTGTGTCGCCATCAGGTGAGCGTACCATCGCTTTAGTGTCTTTGTATAGCATCATTATAGCTGTAAAGGTTTCTTTGGGGAGACCATATGCTAGTAGTATTTGTTCCATTTTTCCTCTATGTATGGAATCAAATGCCTTGGAGAATTCTACGAATAGTAGTGTTGCCTCTAGATTCTTTGTTCGTACCCCTTCTATGATCCGTCGAATAGTCAGGATCTGAGAGGTTGTGGATTGATTTCTGCGGAATCCGTTTTGGTTTCTTCTAAGGATTTTCTCCATTTCAAGTCGGATGCGATTAAGAAGAAGGGCATTATATATCTTGGCTGCAATAACAGTAAGAGTTATACCTCTGTAGTTTTTAACGATTCCGAGATCTCCCTTTTTGGGGAATGGGAGGATGCTGCCTTTCTTTCATTTATCTATTCTATTTTGTTTCTATACTGCATTGCATAACATAAGCCATACCTCCAGGGGTATTTTGTCAAGTCCTGCTGCTTTTCTACCTTTTAGCTTCTTTAAAACTTGGTTGATTTCATCTGTTGTGAAAGTGAAATCCCCCAGTTTGATATCTAGTTGTTTATCTACAATCTTTTGTGCATTATTTTCTATGATTTTAGGGGGGTTCCCCAGAAGTTTCTGGAAGTGGTCTTTCCATTTCTGAAGTCTATCTTTTTGGCTGGTTGCCTTTAGCTTCGATTTAGGGTACTTTTCCTACCACTAATTTTGTTTACTGTTTGCCATGCTAATTGCGACTGTCTGTCTTAAAGCGGAGTACCACTTTATCATTATTACCTAGGTCCACTGTGACCCAGAGTGGTGGTACATCTATGGGGTAAATAGATTAAAAACGAGTATTAAAAATGTCTTTAAAAAATGAGTTTAAAAAATACCATCAAGAATGAATAAAACAAAATGTCTTTGGCATAAAATAACCCAAGAAGGGTTGACATGCTGTAAAATCTAACCAACCAACCAGCTTCACTCTTCTGCTGATCTTTAGTAATTTGCTGCATCAACAAATTAAATATTTCTGGTAGTAAGGAAAATTGATGATTAAGCGTCAAATTATGTAATCCTTCACGGAGAATTTATTTTATAATTTTGGTATTCTTTCTGTATATTTTGCATTGAAAGGAGTCAAAATTAAAATTTAAAAAAAAAAGAGTTGCTTGTAGTCAAACATTAATTGAAGCATTTGTGAAAGAATAAACCTATTATATGTATAATGTGAATGCATTGCTTATAATTTTATTACCTAAATGCATTGAAATCCATGAATAAAGGGATTGTCGGTGATTAGAAAGTAATGTAAGCATTACTGAAAGAATAAAGTTATTCCATGCATAATGTAAATGTATTACTGATGATTTGACAATAGAAAAGCATTGAAAATCAAGAAGAATAGATTGTCAGGAATTAATATCAAGCATATACAATCAGAATCGGTTTATTATGTCTATTTGATAGAGCAAACAAATAACTCAGTAAACTTGAGTGTATTATTCATGGTTGATCTGGTAAAGATATCTTTTTTGTTCCATACGGGCATCAGCATTATAGTATTGAATTTTTTATTTGTATTTTTTAAAATTCCATAATTAGTTGAATCATATACTTGTAAAATCCCTCAAACTAAAAAAAAAAAATGTATATGCCCAATCTATTCATATACTTTTAACGTGATGTAATGATTAGCGAGCTAGATTAGCAGATCATTGATAGTGAGTTTGATTCTCACTGGTCGCCCCATGCTCCTGGCCTTATGCCACATCTAAGCTTAGTAAATAACTATATACAAAAATTGTGATCTTTGTGTTATTTAGTTTTACCCCCAGGTGTGCATATTTAAGTTTAAATCTTCTTAGAATTTGCTACAATCTTAAATCTATATATTAATATTTGTGTTTTAGTATGACCGTTATCTTGCAACACCCTCTAGTTAAAAATGAAACCATCCAAATCATCCAAGATGAAATGCAAAAATGTAATTCTTGATTATCCGGTGTTGCTTAGCTGCCGAATTGTTATTTCTTATGAGTGTCATCACCTCCGCTAAATAATGGACCATCACGTTTTTATTATAAAGAAAGAAAGGAACACTGAAAAAATATAATAAGAAAGAGAGTCAGGGAAAAGATAGTGAGAGGGGATGAGTGCAAGGAAGCAAGGACACTAATCTGTTTCAATCAAGCTTAATGAAAAGATGAAAAAAAAAGAGTGAAAGAGAGTTAAATCAGGGTTATTATACTTTTTATATATTGAACTATTTAGCAATAGCTTTTAAGTAATCATATCAAACATTGTAATAATTAAATTATCATACAGTGGTATATCCACAGGCCCTACTAGTATCTATTAACAGTTAACAGTAATGGTCAAGTCTTGTCAGCAGTCAAGAATTTGCATTGTGATTTTACTGGAACTACAAATCACTGTTGAGATAAATAAATAAAAATGTTATTTTTGCCATTTCTTTTCTCTCTCTGATTGGCTAAAGATTAGTTATAGATTTATTTATGTTATGATAGTACTGTTTGTTTCTTCCTTCTCTCTATCATGCATACATGTGTGTGTGTGTATATATATATATATATATATATATATATATATATATATATATGTATACATTACTGGCAGATTAATTATTGTTGGTAATCATCATCATATATATATATATATATATATACATATATATATATATATGATGTTGTTATGGGGCCCACATATGCTTCTTTGTCAGTATATATAATGTATATATATTTATCTATATTATATATACATATATATATACATACATACAATTCATGCAAACTCCAGGAACAATCAATGTGTCTTGTACAATATGTAACAAAGTCTGCAAGTCAGCTTCTGGTCTTAAGAGATATATGGTGGTGCATAAGCATAACATTTTATCATCTGATCCATCTGATACAATGGGAAGGATGTCCTTCCTATGTCATATTTGAAACAAACTTTGTGGATCTGCAGTGGGTTTGATGAGTCATTTGAGGGGAAAGGTTCTGATGGTGGGGTTATAGGATTGCGAGGGACGGCAGTGATTTATAAAGATTATGCTATTGCTATATATGAATATAGGGAAAAAATTTAATCTATCTCAAACTTTTGAGAAAGATGGATGGCCCTTGAAATTTTAGCTTAAATTAATTGAATAACTTTATCTAATTTTTAAAGAACAAAATACAATTTATATAAATTAAAAATAAAAAGACCAAATAAAATTAAACTTATTGATGAATGTGTATTGTTTTTAACAATCAACAAAATACTACTAACTATTAATTACTAAGCTAAAATTGATTTAAATAGATATATCAGATGAAAAATAAAATCAGGAATAATAAAATAACAACTGCAAAACACGTTTTACATTAAGAATAAATGTAAGCAATTTTTTTAAATTGGTAAATAAAAAAGATTAAGAACACAATATTCCCCATTTTGTTTTTGATCTTAATCTTTTCATGCTTCTAAAACAACCACAAATATTTCCCTAATATATATATATATATATATATATATATATATATATATATATATAGTAAAGTCGTCGAGGTGGCCTAATGTCGGTATGAGCCATACAGCGAGGGAGTCTATCCCCTTTTCACTAGCACTAGACCAAGGAGATTATTTTAGCGTCTGAGGTGGAGCGCCACACCTACCATCAGCTCCTTACTTTACCGCACTGATCCCTGTGCTACTCATACGCTGAGTTGGCGAGGGCCGGTATCGAACTAGGAACCTTGTGGTTTCTAGCCGAACGCTCTACCAACTGAGCTAAAACACTTAATAGATAAGTTCCGAAAAGGTCAATGAAACTCAGGAAAACAATATCAATAGTAGCTAAGCTAAATATTGATAACCACATAAGTAAAATGGACCCCCATGCACATACAAAAAAGACATCTGTAAAAATTAAAGACTAGAACAAAAAAAAACACTAAGTCTTGTGTCTGCTTATCAATCCAACTTATAGCTAAATTGAATTGGCAAAAACTGTATGAAAAAAATTTGCATTGAATTAAGTGTTAGAGGTAAATCAATGGAAAAACACATAGGCAACAAATGACTTATTGAGGAACATCAGTAATAAAAGTATGTCTTCCTACAAATTGATATAAAGGCGTTTCATCCATCAATTATGAAGAACCTCTTTGCTTATTCATTAAATATATCAGGGCAATTCATCAACATTGAAGATGAAAAATAGAAATGATCAAACAGCTAAATGTCAGTATTGTACCATAACAGTGCTATAAGAACTTTTCATCTTCACTATGTCACTTTAGTAGCACGGATATCCATAACAAACTCTTGCTAACTTTCCCAATCAATTTTTGCCATTAGAAGGTCTTCCATGCAGCATCCAGTATCTACGTAGAATTCGTCTTTGCTGGACAGCCTGCACAGGTGTGACCATGTGCTAGTTTCCACTGAAGAACATTGGTTATGAGTTTGTGCTTCCTTTTCCAGCTGTGTCCAACATGTCTTGTTTGTCTCACTCAGATAGTCTGTGTGATGGGGGAAGTGGCCGTACACCTACTTCCTTGTTGGGTGTTGTTTTCGTAATTTATTCAAGATTGCACACAGCATTCTTGTCCAGCTCCTTGATGAATACACTAATAAAAGTAAAGAAGGACTGAGAAAACTTGAAAAAATAGGTGCAGGTTGTACCAATTGTAATTGGTGCCCTTGGAAGGTCTCCAAATGTCTGGGAAAATTTGGGGGAATTGGAAATCAGAGGAAAAATTGAACCATTAAAATACAGCACTGTTAAGATCGGCTAGAATACTCAGAAGAGTCCTGGAGACCTGAGGAGACTTGCTGTCACTCATCCTCCAGTGAACCACCGGCTACACTAGGTGTGAAAAACTATAATAATAATAATAATATAATAATATGAGATAAAAAAATGATATTGTAATCATTGAATAAGCCTCACAAATTGAAAGTACACCTTATTTTCTTTTACATTGCATGTATGGGTATTTGAGGGGGGACAAAAAGAAGAACATTTTTTTCCTCTTCTCTAATTCACCCCTTCTTTGATTTTTTTTTTCTTTTCCTTACCGTTTTTATTTTAATACTATGTTTTTGTGGCTGGGGGGGATAATTTTGCACATTACATTGTACATTATGCAAATTAGTCCGAAACAAATAGCATAAAAAAATTATTTAAATGATGGAATTTAGCTAACCCCATGTGGAAAATAAAAGGCAATACAAACAGGCTCCCCCCACCTAATCATTAGGTGGTAAATTATAAAGAAAGCATTAGCATGTAGAAGAGGTGAGAAAAGATTAAAATTTGTCTTGAGTAAAAAATTATGCATAGATGCTGGTGAATTGTTAAACAAAAAACAGAATTAGTATCAAAATGCTGTCATTAATAAAATTTCTGTCATGTGCTCCTGGAATAATCTGTGTAATTTGATTAAAAAAACAAGAAAATAAACAAAGAGAACCAAAGAAAAGGAAAAAAAAGGTGAAGAGAAAAAAGTGTCTATATCTCAAATACCACTCCTGATATCTCAATATTTATTTATATCTATATCTATATCTATATATATATTATAATATATATGGTAAAGAAAAAGGCTTAAAAATTGGGCTTTTGTGGTTATAGATCTATTTCTGCCCACAGGTATCTGTGCATACCTATGAGTTTCATCAAACTGCTAACTTTATTGAAAATGGTAAACAGATAATTCATGATGTTTATATATATATTTCAGGGAACTCCTGAAAAGGTATTGGGTTTTAGTTCTTCTCATCGTCTTAGGGGGTGATTTTTATGACTGGGGAATTAGTTTACCAGGTGATGGTGATGTTGTCTCTCTGGGTGGTTTTGTCCCCTAAATAAATTTTTCATTTCATAAACATGCCCCATCACTTGTATATTTCATTACATTACATTAAAAGTATATACTTATGCCTGGCAGAGGGTGCATATTCTTGTTAGCAGGAAAAAAAGAAGGGAAATGTATCTTATTTCAGTGAAGACAGATTAATAGTCTTATATAAAGGGACATTTACAGTAAGATCTGACAGAAGAGCAGTCAAAGAGTGCTAATTGCTGTTGGAAACTGAAAATAACCTAAAATCAGTGATAGATTTATCTCTGCTATAATAAAGTGAAGTGTACTCTTTCTCTCTTTCTTATATTATAAGATAAATTCATGAAAGAATAGAATCAGACGTCTTACACTGTAATTGATTTTGGTAGAAGTTACAAGCACCATGCAACCAGTTATTGCGCAGTCTAAAAGTGCATATTTTTTCCTCTAAATTTCTCTATTTGGCTTTGTCAATAATCCAAAATATTTGTATGTGCTTTGGATGAAAATAAAAAGGTTGCTTTCATTTTGAGAGAAAAATCTTATATACAATTCTTTCTGGGCAGTCAAATGTCTGAGCAAATAAAATTCTTGAAAATTAAAGGTTATTGTGTTTTAGTGGATAAAAAGAAATATATAAATTCCTCAATTGAATAACCTCTGTATTGTGAAAAATCTTTACATTTTAGAAATTATTTGTAAAATTTCTATGGTGCCTTGTGTGGTGTGATGCTTAATAAGATAGACTAACAAAACATTATTAGTTTGTTTTGAGTTTCACTGGGCGCTCTATACATCAGGCCTTGTGCCCCAACTAAGCTAAGTTTAGTAAATATCTACTTGAAAAAATTCTACACTACAGTATGATATTTTCTGATGTTTAAATTATAAAAATGTCAATATTATGCCATGTCCAATCATTGGCATCCATCCATCTACAAGAAATAATGTGTAGTGTCATATCCAATATATACCATATAATAAGACGATGCCATATCCAATATGGTGATATTATAAAGAGAGGGCATCTATCAAAGGGTGAAATGGATTGCTATGGGACCAGGAGAGTGGCAGTCTCTTAGATACTCTTTTTAAACCATAGAGTTTATAAGCATATGGTGTAATGATTACTGACATAGGGAATGGACATGAGAGACAAGTTCAAATCCTGGACAAGGCTGTTTGCATTTCACATAGCACTAATATCTTTGGGAAAGGTATGAATCCAACTATTTCTTCTAGCAATGAGTAAGTGTAGGGTTGACTGGGCTCTTAAAACTTGCTTAAGCGACCAGTCTAGAATTCAAACCCGTTGAACTCAGCTTAAGAAATTGACCTTGTGTCACACCCTGCTCATGCAGAGTAGTTTATATATATATATATATATATATATATATATATATATATATACAATGTGTGTCAAAAAAGTATCAAGATTTTTTGGACTTTTTGACACATCTTGTATTCTGAAAAAATAACGTTCATTCATTGTTCATTTCTATCTTGGTAAATACACCTTCAAACTCGACACTTTTATGACACACCTTGTGATCTGAAAAAATTAACATTACATTCATTGTTCACTTTTATCTTCGTAAATACAGCTTCAATCTTAATACTTTTATGACACACCTTATATATATATATATATATATATATATATATATATTATTGGATGACAAATGGCTTAATTACTGATTACATCATGAATTGATTCTTTTTTCAAAGCTTGACAGAAATTAGTAAAATAATTTTCAACATAACTTGTATATCCAACCTTCATGGTGTAATGGTTATCATCATAGGAAATTGACCTGACAACCTGAGTTAAAATCCTGGACAAGGTTGTTTATACACCAAACTATTCTCCCTCCAGATATGGGTAAATAGTAGGGCAGACTAAGATTTAATAACTGATGGTTAGAATAAACATCTTTTTATTTTTAGGACGCACACTAAGTGTAACTGTTGTCAACTCTAGTTCAAATCCTGTATGAGGTTGTTACATTTCATTTTGCACGAATGCCATTGGAAGGGGATGGATCTAACTATTCTTCATCCAGCTATGGATAAATAATAGGGCAGACTGGGTTCTTTAACATTGTTTAGAAACTAGTCGAGGAAGATGAAAATTCTGAATTCAAATCTGTTAAACTCCACTTAAAAATTGACCTTGTTTTGCATCCTGTTCAGTCAGAGGCGTTGGATAAATACATTTATATCCAATTTTATAGCTCTATGCCTTTCTCAATTTATCAGTTACACACATGTAACACACCATTAGCTGACTTTCCTTGAACTTGTGCATATCTACAAATGCACACCAGTGATTATAGGGTTAAAGATATATCTGCCATCACCGACGCCATTGATATGACAACTCTGGAGTAAATCCAAATAGAATTTCTATATTCCTCTCTTAGTACATTTTAATCTTGTATGCGCACAGAAATTTACTTGAATTAATCATACCCTACAAATCTGAAAAAAAAAAAAAATAATTTTGAATTATTTATTGAAGAAAGGATTTAAAAAATTTTTTTTTATTAAGCATTGTAGATTCAACAAAATGTCATTTAATCTACTGTGTCTCCTGAAATTAGAAAGAAAAAATGGACATCATTGTCGCTATTATTTGGCTGTATATTTTAGATGAGACTTGATGTGAATAACTTTGATTTTTCAGACTGTTGTCCTCATCTTTATTGTGTATGTAATAAACACAACATTTCAGCCACTGTATCCTCCTGCCTTCCTCAGTTGTTTCCTGTGTATCTGAGTATAGTAATGACACAACCTGGGAAATCATTTTGAATAGTTTGTCACTTGATAAAACAGGCATCGAAGAACTTTTGAAGATCTCATTCAAAAAATGACATCATTTGGTCTAAACTAACAAGTATAAAACAAAACATTGTATTTGTTTAAAAAGAAAAAAAGTAAATGATTCCTATGTATATTAAGTAGATTTTAGTCTGCTTCATTGCTGTCTGTGTCAAAGATTGATGTCATGACTATAAATATTCACTTGTGATTTACATCACTACATAGGAATAGCCTCAAGCTAATGAAATGTTTGTTTATAATTTTATTTTTCCTCTTGTGAGCTTATTTTTTCCACAAGCTTGTTGCATTTTTAAGTGGATATGTTTGTGCATTTGTTCAAAATACAGTGGAAAATATAATGTAAATTATATAATATTTAGAGAAATAAATTATAAACACTCAGAGAAATAAATTATATAAATTCTTATTTTTATTTGATACAAACACTAAGAAGTTGAATAAATATTAAATTTAGGTGCTACAAATTCTCAAAAGCTCATTCTTTCTTATGACGGCATTCACCTGGATCGGTTGAGCTGGTTCCATCCAACGAATTAACCTGTGGTGAATTCATGGAAGGAGTAACAAGGGAATAGGAATTACAGGTGATCACCAAACCCTGATGCATATCCCAGTCAAGGGAAGGAGATGCCTTGTTTGGTGCAGATTTTCCACAGAAACAGTGACAAGTATGCCAAAACCCATGGATTTCTAATGATGACAGAGATGCCCTTTGAATTTTCACTAGAGCCCCTTTGGCCAGGTTGTGGCTCTAATACCACTGGGTACCTGAACTTTGGGTGACCCTACCAGGAACTTAAGTTCCCAATGGCATGGCTTTGGCAATACCAATTTACAAGGCCCTGTCATGATGAAGAGTAGTTGGACTTTAGAAATATTTCTATTTCAAAAGCTCATGCGTATTATACATGAGAGATTATTATTTTAAATTTCCTAGCCTAAAATTATGGGAGTGTATTATCCATGGATGCATTTTATACACATATAATTATGATAAACATCCTTTTCTCTTTCATTTTGTTTTATTTTGAATTTCAAAACTAACTATACTATAAAATGACAGATCTTAATTAAATATAAATTTACTCTTTGTTATCATTTAGATTTTTCTGACTGTTGTCCTGATCTTTATTATTATACATACGTTTTGGTTAATGTGCTCTCCAGCCTTCTTCAGGTGTTTCTTGTTGAACTCAGAATTGGGAGCTTTCATGTCAGAATCAAGAGACATCATGGAATTTCAAATCAAACCTTTATTTAGTCCACTAAGGTTGATTATTCTCCTTCTATTAACCATCTACCCCAATGGATTAAATAAAGGTTTCACTTCAAGTTCCATGAAGACTCCTGATTCTGATTAGAACATTACTGAATTCAACATGAAACACCTGAAGAAGGCTGGATGACCATTGACTGAAATGTTGTGTATATAACAATAAAGATGAGGACAACAGTTTGAAAAATCTAAATAATACAAATTACCAAGCCTTATCTAGAAAAATTCAGACACAATTTTACTCTTGTTTTTAATATTTCTAATTATTAAATTAAATTTAATCTGTTATGAATTGTCTAAGATTGTGACAGTATGACAGAATTTGTCATTAATATCTTGTCATAAATAATAATTGTAGAAATTGAAAAAATATAATCTAATTAATGAGGAAACAATGAAACATTTTATGCAAGAATGGAATGAAAGCAGAATCAAGTTATTATTACTTGATATATTTTGGTGATTTTGTAGACACTTTAAAAATGATAACAAAATATTTTAAACAAATTCCTCAAATAGCAATAACATTAAGTATTACATTAATTCACTATGTTACTAAATCTATAGTATAAAAATTAAAGTGTTTGAAGATTTTGGTGTTAGGATTGTTTTCCTCATTTTGTCATATTTTTGCCTCAAAGCAAGAATTATCATCTAAATTAATTAAATGGAAAAATTATTTGTATTTGTTCAAAGTGAAAATATATGTATTTGTTTCTTGGTTGATTCAATTAAATAGAACAGCTGCTTAGCTAAACTGCTCAGTTCCCATTGGTTCCTGTTAGTCACACACACACACACACACACAAAAATATATATATAAGAAAATAGAAGATTAGGAAAAATCCAACAAAATGTGATGAAAATTCATGGAAGAAAGTGAATACAAACACAGACAATTACTTTCAATTATTATTTCACTTCTTTGGTCTTGGAGGCTTTTTTAAAAAAATGTTATTGTTTTAAAATGTTTTCATCATCTATATATCATGTTTTAAAACAATAAAATTTTATTCTGATCAAACTTCTTAGACCAACAGTGGTGAAATAATAAATTAATTGTCTGTTTTCATTATTCACTTTTTTCCATAACACACACAACAATATACACACACACACAACACACACACATAATAATAATATATATATATATATATATATATATATATATATATATCTGAGGGATGTCCAAAAATTAAAGTAAAATATTTACTTATCCAACTTATCTATTACTATACAAATAAAATGTTTGTCTGAATTTTTGGGCCAATATGCCATCTGAGTTTGACATGAAACATCTAAAGAGGCCAGAGGGCACATGATCAAAACTTGTGTATTAAACAATGATGACAACAGTTGAAAATCTAAATGATACAAATAAAACATTAAGTCTATATATAAGTTTTTCATTAAGTAACCATAGAATTTGATATGCGCAAACAAATACACTCCTCAAAGAACATAGTGTGTCAAGCAACTGGCCATGCTTTAGTTTCTACAATAACAGTGTTACTTTATGGAACCTATTACGAATAAATGTTATTTAAGGAACTCAAACATGACAATCTGAAGGAGCCCAGTCGGCTCTATGCGGTATTTATAATAAGACATCCTAACCATGTCAAGCCATTCAGATGATACTTTTCCAATATCCCCAAATTCTCAGGACAATTTCATGGCCCACCAATTTTGGAAGACCAATTTCCACAGCCATATTGTAAAGTTTGCACTGTCTATCATCTTGGACCAAAGCTTCGATGCATGCAATGTTGTCTTCTGTTGTTAATGACATGGATTCCTACACGAGTCTTGTCCTGCAGATTTTGTACACTTCTCTGCACCATAACAGACTGATACCTGTTTCTTGCATGTTTTCCAGACATAGCTACAAATTTGTGCTAATTTGGTGGTGGTGGGGGATTTTTATCATTAGCATTCAAAAATTTATTACATCTTTCAGTTATGTTTGTCTACTTTTTTATGATGCAGTCATCTTTATTATGATGTCACATATGTATGTATTTAATGTTAAGGCTGTTCTGGCTGTTACAAAAAGTATTGCATATCCCCTGTTTTGTTGCATTTACACTTGTTTTAATTTTATAGGCCTAGATGTGCCTTCTTTTTTTTGGATGTCTCTCATATTTGACACCCTTGAATCCAGAAGTTAATTTGTAAATGCCAAGTTTAAATATTTTTGTATATCTGTTTTTGGTTTTAAAAAAAAAAAAATTATTTTGATCCATTTGTCATAGGCAAGTTTAGCTCAGTCAGTAGAGCATCTTCCTAGGAATTTCAAGGTTCCAGGTTCTATACTGGTCCTCACCAACTTAGCACATGTATAGCACAGCTTGGGTAATCTGATCTGTCTGATAAAGTTGCATCTGAGAGCTGACGTTAGGTGTGGCACCCCACCTCAACAAAAAAATCTCCCTGGTCTAGCACTAAG
>CM042138.1:116742365-117117365 GCA_023376005.1 Doryteuthis pealeii
TGAGAGATCCTGATCATAGCGGAGGGGTTAGGTAAATACATACACACTTGATGAAAATGACTGAAATATGCAAATAAACACAATAACACATCATCAGATGAATGCTGACAGTGTAGATACCCATGACTCTCTCACTACCTGCCTCTGGCAAATCTTCACAGCAATCCAGAATCTGCAGCAACAGCTGTTGATAGGGATTTTTGCTGGTTGGCTTACACTGATGTGTCCATGTGTAAATCATCCACAGGAGAACATCAACTTAATGAATTCGTCCTTGCTTTTTCCATGGTTTCCAGCATTTAATAGGTAGAATTATCATACAACGTCTGCAACTTACAAAGAGACTCTTTACAAAATTAAAAAGAAATTCACATTTCTTAAATATTTATTTTCTCATACACAACTCGTGAAAATCTGCACATAAATATGACATATAAGGATCAATAGATTTTATGATTTCTGAGAATAAATACATTAGATTAATTTTGAAAATTATGAAGTCAATAATGTTTTATTTTTTTGATGTTAAGGTAAGGCTGGTTGGTTGGTTGGTTGGTTAGTAGTTTTAATACAGATGTCAACCCTTGGGTTTTTTTTATGCGAAGACATTTTGTTTCATTCTTGTTGGTTATTCATTTTTTTTATAAAACACATTTTTTAGTACTTCATTTTTTTAATCTATTCACCCATAGATAGGACCTAACAGGTACTACCACTCTGGGTCAGGCTGGGGACCTGGGATTAATAGTGATAAAAGGGTACTCTACATTCCCCAGATCTCTAGAATTAGAACTTCACAACTAGATGCAATTTAGCACATACCCAGGACACTAAGAACGTCAGCTACCACCTCTAGCATCTATTTAATAAAAAGGGTTTATTTAGCCATAAGGGCAATGGGTTGGGATAAGGGTTTTGGTGTAACCAGCCAATTGATTGGAGGGACCTCTCTGACTGCCCGTCTAGACCCAAGTAATGGCCAAAGCTAAGTGTTACTGTTACAATTATGAAAAATCATAATATGTGAGCGTACCTGTAAGTTAGAATTTTAAATAAAATTTGTTAGAATTAAAAGCGGAGGTGAGCAGCTTTCCATAACGCATTGGGAGTTAAGATTGAGATTTTAGATGACCCAACTGACCTCCAGTACAAAGATGTGGGAATAGTTAGTTATCAGATTCAACCTTAACTTGGAAGGAGAAAGACGTGCTAGTCTTTTCTCCGGGGTCCAAATCTCAATCCTGCATTGGAATGGATGGAATCATAGACTAAACAAAATGATAAAGCTTGATCAAGCAAAAACTATAAGTCTTGGTTGTTATTAAATATAAAAAAACAATGACTGCCCAAAGAAGCCCAGTTGAAGAGATAGCAAGATTGAAAGAACAGAATTAAGAAGTCAACTCAACTAGACAGGGCACAGTAAGCAGAAATGAGTAATCAAGTAAGACCATCCACCTCCTTTCTAATCTGTCTCTGTCTCTCTATCACCAAAATGAACTGCTCTCATTTATATATCCTATGTAGGTATACTATATTGATATGTAACATTGCATGTCCTTAAGTATCACAGGTCGCCATCCAGGTCCAACGGTGCCACATTGAGGGGATTTTACCACTCTGCAGAGGTGCAGTCAGTGTAATTCTAGGGAGCTCCAAAATTTAAGGTAGAACCTTTCATTGAGAATGCAGACTCTAGAGCACCAGTCTCATTCTCTATCAGTCTAATATATTTAACGTCAGTATGTGGTAACAGATTTGTACATTGCTCAGCTGACTCCTGGATTAAAGTGTACTTTCCTCTAAAAGTGAAATCTTTAAATCCTGACTAACCTTTAAACTGGCATTTCCATCAATTCAACTGTGTAGTCATAATCTTCTTTGTAACCATGTAGAGAAAAGTTTAGAAATTTAATACCAACTTCACTACTTATATTCAAAGGACAACTGTATATTAAAAGTTGTTATAACTTATAGGATTTTTGTTTACTTTTCTTTTAACAATATGGCTCCATTTAGGATGAAACATATCAGACTGCGTAAAAAAGATTTCCCATGCTTGGTCTACACATTTCAATTATCATTCCTCTGTTATATGATTGGCCTATAAGATTATATATATATATATATATATATAAATATATATATATATATATATAATCATAATTTCTTATAATGAGGAGCATAGATAATGATGAATATGTAGATATATTAATTGAAAAAGAAGAAGTTGTTTTAACTGTTTCAAACTGACCTCTGATTTATTCTATACCTCAAGATTTAGATTTCTGAGTAAAAGTATGAAAAGCACTTGTTTCATGGCAAAAACAAAATCTATTTAATTTCATCTTTGCAAAGAAATCTCCTGTATTAGCTAGATTTTTTAGAACTTGCATTCCTTTACACGTGTTGCTGATTAAAGAGAGGAATCCAGTAGAGGTTTTGGTTTACAGCAGGAATCAGATTCACCAAGGTTGAAAAATAGCAAGTAAATATTACCAACTCTCTCCTCCACATTAAGAATGCAACCAAGATCAATTTTTAAGCAGAGTAAAGCTGTTTGAATTCAGAGATTTCATCCTCTAGACTGGTTGCCTAAAGTAAAAGCAAAGTTGGCGGAGTGGTTATTGTCGGTATCAGATGGACTGCAAGAGAGTCTATTTCTTTTCACAGTACTAGACCAAGTTTTGTTTTTACTAAGGTAAAGTGCTAACCTACCGCCAGACTCCACTTTAACCGTAACAGATCAGATTAACAACAATCTGTGCTACTCATACGCTGAGTTGCGCGGAGACCAGTATTGATCCAGGAACCTTGTGATTCCTAGGTGATTGCTCTACTAATTGAGTTGCCTAACCAAGGCTAAAAAACCCAGTCTACTCTACTATTTATCAATAGCCGGAGAAAGAGTAATTAGAGTCTTCCTTTTTAAAAGTTTTATGCACAAGGTGAAAATGCAGACAACCTCATCAAGTTGATAAATTCCATTTCCTACCAATAATAACTGTTGCACTAAGTGTGCCTTCTGAAATAGCAAGTTAGTAGTCTTTTCTAACCAGTAATTATTAAAATGCTGCTAATGAATATATATATATATATATACCAACCTCTCCATGGAGTAGGATGTGAAACAAAATCGATTTCTGAAGCAGAGTTTAAGTTTGAAATTCAGAAAGTTTTCCTTCTAAATTGGTTACCTAGCAAAGGTTAAAGAGACCAGTCTGCCCTACTATTTACCCTATAGCTGGAGGGAGAGTAGTTTGGTGAAATACTTTCCAAGAGTATTATCACTATGTGAAATGCAAAAAGCATTGTCCAGGATATGAAATATAAAGTATTAATTGAGAAGAAATCTTCACCGTAATAGAGATAGGGGGAAAGTCCCTGTGGCTAACATGCTGGACTGCTAGATCATAGTAAGCAAGTTTCAAACTCCAGTTGCACTATTAAATTCACTTTTGGGCTAATACACTTAGGGAAAGGTATGAAATCCCTCATCACCTCTGCTAAATGGTACCATTACTGTTTGTCTACAATATGCTTTGGCATTAAATACCCTGGAGGTTTGATATGCCATTAACAAAGAAAGCAACCATAATAGAAAACATTCATAGAAACAAACCAATAATGGTTTGGTCTGGTTTGTTGGTTTTATGGCATGTCAGCCCCTTGTTGGATTATTTTAAGCAAACCATAATAGAAAACATTCATAGAAACAAACCAATATGGTTTGGTCTGGTTTGTTGGATTTTATGGCATGTCAGCCCCTTGTTGGATTATTTATGGCCAAAAGATATTTTGTTCTATTCATGCTTGATGGGTATTCATTTTTTTAAAACTCATTTTTTCCCATTTAAACCCAAAGATGGGATCATAAGAGCTACTACCACTCAGGATCAGAGTTGACCTGGGAGTACTGGCGATGAAGGGCTACCCACACTCCTCAGAGATCCAAAAATTGGAGCCTCACCATTAGATGCAGTTTAACATCACAACCAATAATACGTGACATCATATAAAATCTCAGCATGTAACTAGTGTATAATGGAAGCATAATTCTTATAAAATCATACAACCTCTTTCTCTGTCTATGTAGATGTGTGTGTGGTGTGTGTGTGTGTGTGTCGTGTGTGGTGTGTGTGTGTGCATTAAAATGATGTTACTTCGTCATTTTGTAAACAGAATGAGACTAAAAAAACATACCAACTTAAATAAGAAAATAGTGAAGAAGTTCCAAACAAATAAGCTACTACCATCTGTTCAATATCATTTACATTACTTAAATACAAAAGAATTCAACAATAAAGTAAGCATAAAAAGCTGCCATTTCCAAATTAATGAAACTTAATTTGGATCAATTCCCACCAATTAAAACTTTACTGAAGCCAATTATAATTGCAAAGTATCTTCTTTGAAAAATAAGATTGCATCAAACAAAACGATGGCTGAAAATGTAAAACAAAAAAAGATTTTTCTAATTTGCTATATTAATGTTATGGCTAATGACCATTACATGTAGTATGTTAATTCAACTGATTAATTATCAAAGTTAAGCACATATTGTCCAAATAAGGATTGAGGTGGCATCTTATTATTAATGGAGATATAACTGCTGTTTGTAACCAAAACTATGTCATCACAACGTCACGATTTCCTTAGTTATTAAGTTATAATTCTCAACATTATGAAAAAGTCATTATTTACTCTTAATTAGTTATCTGATTTATAAGGATTGCTCTCAATTAAAGTCTAACTTGAGTTGCGTTTGTGCAAACTGCCCATATTATTAATACATTAAAATCCTGAAAATGTGTTTATATATATGTAAGAAATAAAGATTTACATAGTACTTATGGTGGGAAAATTTGCATAATGATTTTAACAAAACTAGGTTTAATAAATAGTTATTTGCTCATTACTGATTTCTAATAGTATTCTGTCATTCTCAAACATATTAAAAGCAATCTAATTTTATTATAGAAAATCAATTAAAAATAACATTAAAATAAGTGCTAATATTTGATATTCAATCTTATTTTGTTTGTTAGTTCTTTTCTAATTATATATATTCTATTACATTAAACTTAAATACTTGCACTTAGTGGGTGCATACTTTAGCTATAAACTAATTTGAAATCTGCATTAACTGAGGCCTCAAAAGTTTGCTTCTATGATTCTTTACTTTATTTTTTGTTGTGAGGAACTTGTTGGAACAACTTGTGAGCAAGGTGCCACCAGATTCATCCTGGTTGGTTGGTTGGATTTACAGCATATCAACCTTTGTCTGGTTATTTTATGCCAAAAGACATTTTGTTTTATGTCATTCTTGTGAGTATTCATTTTTTTTCTTTCAAACACATTTTTTAAAAAGGTAAATTTCTGTAAACAGAGTTAAACAGGTTTGGAATCAGAGTTTTCCTTTTCCTAGATGGTTGCCAAACCAAGATTAAAGAGCCCATTCTGTCCTACTATTTACCTTTAGGGGAGGGAATGGTGGATGCATAACCATTCCAAGAAGTATTAGCACTATGTAAAATACAAAAGCCTTGTCCAGGATTTTGAACTTGTGCTGACATGTCCATTCTTACGCACTAACATTAGACCACTCGAAAAAATTATAAAATAGACATACAAACATACATTATTCCCTAACTGCTGAGTATAAAATAACCCCAGAAGGTTGATGTGCTGTAAAAAATCCACTAATTCCTTTTTTTTTGCTTGTTTTTTTTTTTTTTTTTTTTCTTTTTTTTTTTTTTTTTTTTTTTTTTTTTTTTTTTTTTTTTTTTTTTTTTTTGTTCGCCAATCAGATCATCGATCTTGGGAAACATGAATTCTGGATACATACAATACTTGAATATACAGCCATTCTAAGCAGCTGATACTAATTTGTATGCTAGTTCTCCTTTTGTCTTCCCTTTAGGGAATCTATTTGCTAAATTTACTTCCTATTGTCATTGATTACCCATTTATTTACTGTTAGTTGAAACTCAAAATTAACAGAGCAATTTCGTCCATTTAATTGGCTGCCTCTTGTATGTAAAGCAGCCGATAAACCATTTAAAGTAATGAAGCTTCAGTTAAGTAGGAAGTATCCTAATTTAAAAGACATAAGAAAATATTCTTTCTGTTTAATAGATTTAATCACTAAACATTACGATTCAGACAATAAATTTTAAGCAAATTCTAGAGAAAATATTTAAAACCTTTTCCTTCACATTACAGATTTAATAATATAACTAGCAAGACCTGTGGATATACCACAGCATGATAATCTAACTATTACAATGTTGATATGTCTACTTAAGAACTATTAAAAATAGTTTTAATATGTAAAAAGTATAATAATCTGGATTTATCTCTCTCTCTCTTACTCGGCTTACAGACAGGTCATGCAGAAAACATTGGTTCCTGCTAGACCACCAAGTTAAGTAGTGATGAGCCTGTTCATTATTTAGATGGGTGACCATTTAAGCTAACAGCAGGCAATTTTACAGTATATCAACCATTTTCAGGTCATTTAATACCGAAATCAAGCCATTTTGATTTTGGCAATGACCCGAAAATGGTTGATATGCCATAAAAACAAAACAACCAACACTTCACTTTTTCTTTCTTTCTTTCTTTTAATTCTTTCATTATATTCGATTTGAAACAGATAAGCATTATTACTTTCACGTACTCTCCCATACTCTTTCTTTCTTTCATAGTTTTTCGTGTAGCATGTCCTTTTTCTTCCTTTTCTTTCTTCATAATAAAAACGAAATGGTCTATTATTAGCAGGTGACAAAGAAATAAAAATTTCTGGATAAACAATACCATATAATCAGGATTTACATTTTTGCATTCATCTTGTGGATTGGATGATTTTAGGAACATGAGTATCAATATATAGATAACTATTTATTTATTTTATGTCTCTGGTTGTCGAAAGATTTTACTGATTGTACATTGTGGCAGTTATTACACAGAAATGAAATCATTAAACCTATCTAGGTTATTTTATGTTCTTCAAGTAAAGGAAACGTGTACATTGTAAATTAATATGTATTCATTCTCCTGGCCTCCTGACCTAAAAAACGCAAAGCGGTGCCTGCATAAAAAGTGAACCATGCTAGTTATGAACCACTGTTCATAGTTCTTTGAGGCATTTTTACTGACTTACATTGATGTGATATTGAAAGTGATATTTTACCCCCCCCCCATGTTTTTTATCTACAAGTAATTGTAAATATTTTACTCCTCTTCTTTAATATATTTTGTTTTGCGTTTGAAGCATTAAATCAACAAGTTAATGTGATATTTTTACAGCTACCCACCCCCCAGGTTTTTTATCGACAAGTAAAGGTAAATATTTTACCCTCCTTTTTAAAATATCTTTTTTTTTTGTATTTCCATTTTATTCTAATTAAAAAACAACTGTCACGGATTTTTAAATAAAATACGACTGAGTTTTGAAAATGAAAAACAATCAATACATCAAACAAATACAAATAAAAATTCAGGGGATAAAAAATTTACAATTACTGTCAATAAAAAACTGGGGTGGGGGGGATATCGCTTTTTCATATCGCATTAATTGTTGGTAAAAATACTTTTAAACAGTTAAGTGGTTCATAACTAACACTGTTCACTTCTTCAGCAGGCACCACATAGCGTTTTTTAGGGCAGGAGGCCAGGATGCAGGAATGCGATATGCATCATTTTTTTTTTAGTATTTGTATCTTAAGAGTTTTGTGGCATACAGTTATATGATATCAATTGTTTCTAATACTAATAAATTATAAGGTTTCAAGTAATTATTTCTGTTTAATAATAGTCATTTGTTTGCACACAGTTATATAATTTCAAGTAACGAATTATAATCCCTAGTAAACAATTATAGCTTTAAGTAAACATATTCATAATGCAAATAACTTACAATTATATGGCATCAAGTATTCCTATCAAATACAAATAATTTTAAATCTGATCTATTTGACCTATAAATGGGACCCTAAAGGGTAGAATCACTCTCGGTCAGTAACCTGGGAGTAAAATGAAGGAGTACTCTACACCCCCAGATCTCTAGAACTGGACCTCACCATCAGATGCATTTTAATGTTATACCAGGACACCCCGATGAGGGAGAAGGGGTCTCTATTTCCTCAAGGGATGCAGTCAGAGTATTTAAGTCCTGTTGACAGGATGTGTAAATGAAACTAATACAAATATTCCGTTAACACTGCTTTCCTTACATTCTTACATAAAAATAATGTTATAGATTATTCCCTTGTTTAATTACTTTGGAGTCATCAGATTTTTAAGAGTTTGGTGTTTTTCATGTAATAAAATTGGTGGAGTGGCCTATTGTCAGTATCGCCAACAGTGAGAGAGTCTATTCCCTTTGCTAGTGCTAGACCAGGGAGATTCTTTGTTGAGGTGGGTGCCACACCTAACGTCAGCTCTCAGATGCACTTTATCAGACAGATTACCCAAGCTGTGCTATACATGTGCTAAGTTGGTGAGGACCAGTATTAGAACCTGGAACCTGAAATTCCTAGGAAGATGCTACTGACTGAGCTAAACTTGCCTATGACAAATGTCAAAATAATTTTTTTTTTTAAACAAGTCCAAAACAGATATTACAAAAATTTTAAACTTGGCATTTACAAATTAACTTCTGATTCAAGGTGTCAAATATGAGAGACATCCAAAAAAGAAGGCACATCTAGGCATAAATTAAGTCGTAAATGCAAACAAAACAGGGGATATGCAATACTTTTTGTAACAGCCAGAACAGCCTTAACATTAAATACATACATATGTGACATCATAATAAAGATGACTGCCATCATAAAAAAAGTAGACAAACATAACTGAAAGATGTAATAAAATTTTTGAATGCTAATGATAAAAATCCCCCACCACCACCAAATTAGCACAAATTTGTAGCTATGTCTGGAAAACATGCAAGAAACAGGTATCAGTCTGTTATGGTGCAGAGAAGTGTACAAATCTGCAGGACAAGACTCGTGTAGGGAATCCATGTTCATTAACAACAGAAGACAAACATTGCATGCATCGAAGCTTTGGTCCAAGATGATAGACAGTGCAAACTTTACAATATGGCTGTGGAAATTGGTCTTCCAAAATTTGGTGGGCCATGAAATTGTCCTGAGAATTTGGGGGATATTGGAAAGTATCATCTGAATGGCTTGACATGGTTAGGATGTCTTATTATAAATACCGCATAGAGCCGACTGGGCTCCTTCAGATTGTCATGTTGAGTTCCTTAAATAACATTTATTCGGTAATAGGTTCCATAAAGTTAACACTGTTATTGTAGAAACTAAAGCATGGCCAGTTGCTTGACACACTATGTTCTTTGAGGAGTGTATTTGTTTGCGCATATCAAATTCTATGGTTACTTAATGAAAAACTTATATATAGACTTAATGTTTTATTTGTATCATTTAGATTTTTCAAACTGTTGTCATCATTGTTTAATACACAGTTTTGATCAATGTGCCTCTGGCCTTCTTTAGATGTTTCATGTCAAACTCAGATGGCATATTGGCCCAAAAATTCAGACAAACATTTTTTTGTATAGTAATAGATAAGTTGGATAAGTAAATATTTGTACTTTAATTTTTGGACATCCCTCAGATATATATATATATATATATATATATATATATATATGTAATATGTATGTATGTGTTGTGTATGTGTTGTGGTGTATATGTGTGTTATGGAAAAAAGTGAATAATGAAAACAGACAATTAAATTTAATATTTCACCACTGTTGGTCTAAGAAGTTTGATCAGAATAAAATTTTATTGTTTTAAAACATGATATATAGATGATGAAAACATTTTAAAACAATAACATTTTTTTAAAAAAAAGCCTCCAAGACCAAAAGAAGTGAAATAATAATTGAAAGTAATTGTCTGTGTTCGTTATTCACTTTCTTCCATGAATTTTCATCACATTTTGTTGGATTTTTCCTAATCTTCTATTTTCTTATATATATATATAAGTGTGTGTGTGTGTGTGTGTGACTAACAGGAACCAATGGGAACTGAGCAGTTTAGCTAAGCAGCTGTTCTATTTAATTGAATCAACCAAGAAACAAATACATATATTTTCACTTTGAACAAATACAAATAATTTTTCCATTTAATTAATTTAGATGATAATTCTTGCTTTGAGGCAAAAATATGACAAAATGAGGAAAACAATCCTAACCCAAAATCTTCAAACACTTTAATTTTTTATACTATAGATTTAGTAACATAGTGAATTAATGTAATACTTAATGTTTATTGCTATTTGAGGAATTTGTTTAAAAATATTTTGTTATCATTTTTAAAGTGTCTACAAAATCACCAAAATATATCAAGTAATAATAACTTGATTCTGCTTTCATTCCATTCTTGCATAAAATGTTTCATTGTTTCCTCATTAATTAGATTATATTTTTTCAATTTCTACAATTATTATTTATGCAAAGATATTAATGACAAATTCTGTCATACTGTCACAATCTTAGACAATTCATAACAATTAAATTTAATTTAATAATTAGAAATATTAAAAACAAGAGTAAAATTTGTCTGAATTTTTCTAGATAAGGCTTGGTAATTTGTATTATTTAGATTTTTCAAACTGTTGTCCTCATCTTTATTGTTATATACACAACATTTCAGTCAATGTGTCATCCAGCCTTCTTCAGGTGTTTCATGTTGAATTCAGTAATGTTCTAATCAGAATCAGGAGTCTTCATGGAACTTTGAAGTGAAACCTTTATTTAATCCATTGGGGTAGATGGTTAATAGAAGGAGAATAATCAACCTTAGTGGACTAAATAAAGGGTTTGATTTGAAATTCCATGATGTCTCTTGATTCTGACATGAAAGCTCCCAATTCTGAGTTCAACAAGAAACACCTGAAGAAGGCTGGAGAGCACATTAACCAAAACGTATGTATAATAATAAAGATCAGGACAACAGTCAGAAAAATCTAAATGATACAAAAGAGTAAAATTTATATTTAATTAAAGATCTGTCATTTTATAGTATAGTTTGAGTTTTGAAATTCAAAATAAAACAAAATGAAAGAGAAAAGGATGTTTATCATAATTATATGTGTATAAAATGCATCCATGGATAATACACTCCCATAATTTTAGGCTAGGAATTTAAAATAATAATCTCTCATGTATAATACGCATGAGCTTTTGAAATAGAAATATTTCTAAAGTCCAACTACTCTTCATCATGACAGGGCCTTGTAAACTTGGTATGCCAGAGCCATGCCATTGGGAACTTAAGTTCCTGGTAGGGTCACCCAAAGTTCAGGTACCCAGTGGTATTAGAGCCACAACCTGGCCAAAGGGGCTCTAGTGAAAATTCAAAGGGCATCTCTGTCATCATTAGAAATCCATGGGTTTTGGCATACTTGTCACTGTTTCTGTGGAAAATCTGCACCAAACAAGGCATCTCCTTCCCTTGACTGGGATATGCATGCAGGGTTTGGTGATCACCTGTGAATTTCCTATTCCCTTGTTACTCCTTCCATGAATTCACCACAGGTTAATTCGTTGGATGGAACCAGCTCAACCGATCCAGGTGAATGCCGTCATAGAAAGAAAGAATGCTTTTGAGAATTTGTAGCACCTAAATTTAATATTTATTCAACTTCTTAGTGTTTGTATCAAATAAAAATAAGATTTTATATAATTTATTTCTCTGAGTGTTTATAATTTATTTCTCTAAATATTATATAATTTACATTATATTTTTCCACTGTATTTTGAACAAATGCACAAACATATTCCACTTAAAAATGCAACAAGCTTGTGGAAAAAATAAGCTCACAAGAGGAAAAATAAAATTATAAACAAACATTTCATTAGCTTGAGGCTATTCCTATGTAGTGATGTAAATCACAAGTGAATATTATAGTCATGACATCAATCTTTGACACAGACAGCAATGAAGCAGACTAAAAATCTACTTAATATACATAGGAATCATTTACTTTTTTTCTTTTTTAAACAAATACAATGTTTTGTTTTATACTTGTTAGTTTAGACCAAATGATGTCATTTTTTGAATGAGATCTTCAAAAGTTCTTCGATGCCTGTTTTATCAAGTGACAAACTATTCAAAATGATTTCCCAGGTTTGTCATTACTATACTCAGATACACAGGAAACAACTGAGGAAGGCAGGAGGATACAGTGGCTGAAATGTTGTGTTATTACATAGCACAATAAAGATGAGGACAACAGTCTGAAAAATCAAAGTTATTCACATCAAGTCTCATCTAAAATATACAGCCAAATAATAGCGACAATGATGTCCATTTTTTCTTTCTAATTTCAGGAGACACAGTAGATTAAATGACATTTTGTTGAATCTACAATGCTTAATAAAAAAAATTTTTTTAAATCCTTTCTTCAATAAATAATTCAAAATTATTTTTTTTTTTTTTTCAGATTTGTAGGGTATGATTAATTCAAGTAAATTTCTGTGCGCATACAAGATTAAAATGTACTAAGAGAGGAATATAGGAAATTCTATTTGGATTTACTCCAGAGTTGTCATATCAATGGCGTCGGTGATGGCAGATATATCTTTAACCCTAAATCAACTGGTGTGCATTTGTAGATAGCACAAGTTTCAAGGAAAGTCAGCTAATGGGTGTGTACATGTGTGTAACTGATAAATTGAGAAAGGCATAGAGCTATAAAATTGGATATAAATGTATTTATCCAACGCCTCTGACTGAACAGGATGCAAAACAAGGTCAATTTTAAGTGGAGTTTAACAGATTTGAATTCAGAATTTTCATCTTCCTCGACTAGTTTCTAACAATGTTAAAGAACCCAGTCTGCCCTATTATTATCCATAGCTGGATGAAGAATAGTTAGATCCATCCCCTTCCCATGGCATTCGTGCAAAATGAAATGTTAACAACCTCATACAGGATTTGAACTAGAGTTGACAACAGTTACACTTAGTGTGCCTCCTAAAAATAAAAAGATGTTTATTCTAACCATCAGTTATTAAATCTTAGTCTGCCTACTATTTACCCATATCTGGAGGAGAATAGTTTGGTGTATAAACAACCTTGTCCAGGATTTTAACTCAGGTTGTCAGGTCAATTTCCTATGATGATAACATTACACCATGAAGGTTGGATATACAAGTTATGTTGAAAATTATTACTAATTTCTGTCAAGCTTTGAAAAAAGAATCAATTCATGATGTAATCAGATAATTAAGCCATTTGTCATCCAATAATATATATATATAATATATATAATATATATATAAGGTGTGTCATAAAAGATTAAGATTGAAGCTGTATTTACGAAGATAAAAGTGAACAATGAATGTAATGTTAATTTTATTTCAGATCACAAGGTTGCATAAAAAGTGTCGAGTTGAAGGTGTATTTACCAAGATAGAAATGAACAATGAATGGACGTTATTTCTTTCAGAATACAAGATGTGTCAAAAAGTCAAAAAATCTTGATACTTTTTTGACACACATTGTATATATATATATATATATAATATATATATATATTATATATATAAACTACTCTGCATGAGCAGGGTGTGACACAAGGTCAATTTCTTAAGCTGTTAGGGGTTGACTGGGCTCTTTTAAAACTTGCTTAAGCGACCAGTCTAGAATTCAAACCCGTTGAACTCAGCTTAAGAAATTGACCTTGTGTCACACCCTGCTCATGCAGAGTAGTTTATATATATATATATATATATATATATATATATATATACAATGTGTGTCAAAAAAGTATCGAGATTTTTTTGACTTTTTGACACATCTTGTATTCTGAAAAAATAACGTTCCATTCATTGTTCATTTCTATCTTGGTAAATACACCTTCAAACTCGACACTTTTATGACACACCTTGTGATCTGAAAAAATTAACATTACATTCATTGTTCACTTTTATCTTCGTAAATACAGCTTCAATCTTAATACTTTTATGACACACCTTATATATATATATATATATATATATATATATTATTGGATGACAAATGGCTTAATTACCTGATTACATCATGAATTGATTCTTTTTTCAAAGCTTGACAGAAATTAGTAAAATAATTTTCAACATAACTTGTATATCCAACCTTCATGGTGTAATGGTTATCATCATAGGAAATTGACCTGACAACCTGAGTTAAAATCCTGGACAAGGTTGTTTATACACCAAACTATTCTCCCTCCAGATATGGGTAAATAGTAGGGCAGACTAAGATTTAATAACTGATGGTTAGAATAAACATCTTTTTTTTTTAGGAGCACACTAAGTGTAACTGTTGTCAACTCTAGTTCAAATCCTGTATGAGGTTGTTAACATTTCATTTTGCACTAATGCCATTGGGAAGGGGATGGATCTAACTATTCTTCATCCAGCTATGGATAAATAATAGGGCAGACTGGGTTCTTTAACATTGTTTAGAAACTAGTCGAGGAAGATGAAAATTCTGAATTCAAATCTGTTAAACTCCACTTAAAAATTGACCTTGTTTTGCATCCTGTTCAGTCAGAGGCGTTGGATAAATACATTTATATCCAATTTTATAGCTCTATGCCTTTCTCAATTTATCAGTTACACACATGTACACACCCATTAGCTGACTTTCCTTGAACTTGTGCTATCTACAAATGCACACCAGTGATTATAGGGTTAAAGATATATCTGCCATCACCGACGCCATTGATATGACAAACTCTGGAGTAAATCCAAATAGAATTTCTATATTCCTCTCTTAGTACATTTTAATCTTGTATGCGCACAGAAATTTACTTGAATTAATCATACCCTACAAATCTGAAAAAAAGAAAAAAATAATTTTGAATTATTTATTGAAGAAAGGATTTAAAAAAAATTTTTTTATTAAGCATTGTAGATTCAACAAAATGTCATTTAATCTACTGTGTCTCCTGAAATTAGAAAGAAAAAATGGACATCATTGTCGCTATTATTTGGCTGTATATTTTAGATGAGACTTGATGTGAATAACTTTGATTTTTCAGACTGTTGTCCTCATCTTTATTGTGCTATGTAATAAACACAACATTTCAGCCACTGTATCCTCCTGCCTTCCTCAGTTGTTTCCTGTGTATCTGAGTATAGTAATGACACAACCTGGGAAATCATTTTGAATAGTTTGTCACTTGATAAAACAGGCATCGAAGAACTTTTGAAGATCTCATTCAAAAAATGACATCATTTGGTCTAAACTAACAAGTATAAAACAAAACATTGTATTTGTTTAAAAAGAAAAAAAGTAAATGATTCCTATGTATATTAAGTAGATTTTAGTCTGCTTCATTGC
Organism: Doryteuthis pealeii; assembly: GCA_023376005.1. Lineage (NCBI taxonomy): Eukaryota > Metazoa > Mollusca > Cephalopoda > Myopsida > Loliginidae > Doryteuthis > Doryteuthis pealeii. The sequence goes on from CM042138.1 coordinate 116,757,737, forward strand.
TGTCTGTGTCAAAGATTGATGTCATGACTATAATATTCACTTGTGATTTACATCACTACATAGGAATAGCCTCAAGCTAATGAAATGTTTGTTTATAATTTTATTTTTCCTCTTGTGAGCTTATTTTTTCCACAAGCTTGTTGCATTTTTAAGTGGATATGTTTGTGCATTTGTTCAAAATACAGTGGAAAATATAATGTAAATTATATAATATTTAGAGAAATAAATTATAAACACTCAGAGAAATAAATTATATAAATTCTTATTTTTATTTGATACAAACACTAAGAAGTTGAATAAATATTAAATTTAGGTGCTACAAATTCTCAAAAGCTCATTCTTTCTATGACGGCATTCACCCTGGATCGGTTGAGCTGGTTCCATCCAACGAATTAACCTGTGGTGAATTCATGGAAGGAGTAACAAGGGAATAGGAAATTCACAGGTGATCACCAAACCCTGCATGCATATCCCAGTCAAGGGAAGGAGATGCCTTGTTTGGTGCAGATTTTCCACAGAAACAGTGACAAGTATGCCAAAACCCATGGATTTCTAATGATGACAGAGATGCCCTTTGAATTTTCACTAGAGCCCCTTTGGCCAGGTTGTGGCTCTAATACCACTGGGTACCTGAACTTTGGGTGACCCTACCAGGAACTTAAGTTCCCAATGGCATGGCTCTGGCAATACCAAGTTTACAAGGCCCTGTCATGATGAAGAGTAGTTGGACTTTAGAAATATTTCTATTTCAAAAGCTCATGCGTATTATACATGAGAGATTATTATTTTAAATTTCCTAGCCTAAAATTATGGGAGTGTATTATCCATGGATGCATTTTATACACATATAATTATGATAAACATCCTTTTCTCTTTCATTTTGTTTTATTTTGAATTTCAAAACTCAAACTACTATAAAATGACAGATCTTAATTAAATATAAATTTTACTCTTTTGTATCATTTAGATTTTTCTGACTGTTGTCCTGATCTTTATTATTATACATACGTTTTGGTTAATGTGCTCTCCAGCCTTCTTCAGGTGTTTCTTGTTGAACTCAGAATTGGGAGCTTTCATGTCAGAATCAAGAGACATCATGGAATTTCAAATCAAACCCTTTATTTAGTCCACTAAGGTTGATTATTCTCCTTCTATTAACCATCTACCCCAATGGATTAAATAAAGGTTTCACTTCAGAGTTCCATGAAGACTCCTGATTCTGATTAGAACATTACTGAATTCAACATGAAACACCTGAAGAAGGCTGGATGACGCATTGACTGAAATGTTGTGTATATAACAATAAAGATGAGGACAACAGTTTGAAAAATCTAAATAATACAAATTACCAAGCCTTATCTAGAAAAATTCAGACAAATTTTACTCTTGTTTTTAATATTTCTAATTATTAAATTAAATTTAATCTGTTATGAATTGTCTAAGATTGTGACAGTATGACAGAATTTGTCATTAATATCTTTGCATAAATAATAATTGTAGAAATTGAAAAAATATAATCTAATTAATGAGGAAACAATGAAACATTTTATGCAAGAATGGAATGAAAGCAGAATCAAGTTATTATTACTTGATATATTTTGGTGATTTTGTAGACACTTTAAAAATGATAACAAAATATTTTAAACAAATTCCTCAAATAGCAATAAACATTAAGTATTACATTAATTCACTATGTTACTAAATCTATAGTATAAAAAATTAAAGTGTTTGAAGATTTTGGTTAGGATTGTTTTCCTCATTTTGTCATATTTTTGCCTCAAAGCAAGAATTATCATCTAAATTAATTAAATGGAAAAATTATTTGTATTTGTTCAAAGTGAAAATATATGTATTTGTTTCTTGGTTGATTCAATTAAATAGAACAGCTGCTTAGCTAAACTGCTCAGTTCCCATTGGTTCCTGTTAGTCACACACACACACACACACACACACACACACACATATATAAGAAAATAGAAGATTAGGAAAAATCCAACAAAATGTGATGAAAATTCATGGAAGAAAGTGAATAACAAACACAGACAATTACTTTCAATTATTATTTCACTTCTGTTGGTCTTGGAGGCTTTTTTAAAAAAAATTTATTGTTTTAAAATGTTTTCATCATCTATATATCATGTTTTAAAACAATAAAATTTTATTCTGATCAAACTTCTTAGACCAACAGTGGTGAAATAATAAATGTAATTGTCTGTTTTCATTATTCACTTTTTTCCATAACACACACACATATACACACACACACATACACACACACATACATACACACACATATATATATATATATATATATATATATATATATCTGAGGGATGTCCAAAAATTAAAGTACAAATATTTACTTATCCAACTTATCTATTACTATACAAATAAAATGTTTGTCTGAATTTTTGGGCCAATATGCCATCTGAGTTTGCCATGAAACATCTAAAGAAGGCCAGAGGCACATTGATCAAAACTTGTATTAAACAATGATGACAACAGTTTGAAAAATCTAAATGATACAAATAAAACATTAAGTCTATATATAAGTTTTTCATTAAGTAACCATAGAATTTGATATGCGCAAACAAATACACTCCTCAAAGAACATAGTGTGTCAAGCAACTGGCCATGCTTTAGTTTCTACAATAACAGTGTTATCTTTATGGAACCTATTACTGAATAAATGTTATTTAAGGAACTCAAACATGACAATCTGAAGGAGCCCAGTCGGCTCTATGCGGTATTTATAATAAGACATTCTAACCATGTCAAGCCATTCAGATGATACTTTCCAATATCCCCAAATTCTCAGGACAATTTCATGGCCCACCAATTTTGGAAGACCAATTTCCACAGCCATATTGTAAAGTTTGCACTGTCTATCATCTTGGACCAAAGCTTCGATGCATGCAATGTTGTCTTCTGTTGTTAATGAACATGGATTGCCTACACGAGTCTTGTCCTGCAGATTTGTACACTTCTCTGCACCATACAGACTGATACCTGTTTCTTGCATGTTTTCCAGACATAGCTACAAATTTGTGCTAATTTGGTGGTGGTGGGGGATTTTTATCATTAGCATTCAAAAATCTTATTACATCTTTCAGTTATGTTTGTCTACTTTTTTATGATGGCAGTCATCTTTATTATGATGTCACATATGTATGTATTTAATGTTAAGGCTGTTCTGGCTGTTACAAAAAGTATTGCATATCCCCTGTTTTGTTGCATTTACGAACTTAATTTATGCCTAGATGTGCCTTCTTTTTTGGATGTCTCTCATATTTGACACCTTGAATCCAGAAGTTAATTTGTAAATGCCAAGTTTAAAATTTTTGTATATCTGTTTTGGTCATTTAAAAAAAAAAAATTATTTTGATCCATTTGTCATAGGCAAGTTTAGCTCAGTCAGTAGAGCATCTTCCTAGGAATTTCAAGGTTCCAGGTTCTATACTGGTCCTCACCAACTTAGCACATGTATAGCACAGCTTGGGTAATCTGATCTGTCTGATAAAGTTGCATCTGAGAGCTGACGTTAGGTGTGGCACCCCACCTCAACAAAAAGAATCTCCCTGGTCTAGCACTAGCAAAAAGGGAATAGACTCTCTCACTGTTAGTCGATACTGACAATAGGCCACTCCACCAATTTTATTACATGAAAAACACCAAACTCTTAAAATCTGATGACTCCAAAGTAATTAAACAAGGGAATAATCTATAACATTATTTTTATGTAAGAATGTAAGGAAAGCAGTGTGAACGGAATATTTGTATTAGTTTCATTTACACACCCTGTCAACAGGACTTAAAATACTCTGACTGCATCCCTTGAGGAAATAGAGACCCCTTCTCCCTCATCGGGGTGTCCTGGGTATAACATTAAAATGCATCTGATGGTGAGGTCCCAGTTCTAGAGATCTGGGGAGTGTAGAGTACTCCTTCATTACCATTACTCCCAGGCTGACCGAGAGTGATTCTACCCCTTAGGGTCCCATTTATAGGTCAAATAGATCAATTTAAAAAATTATTTGTATTTGATAGGAATACTTGATGCCATATAATTGTAAGTTATTTGCATTATGAATAGTTACTTAAAGCTATAATTGTTTACTAGGATTATAATTCGTTACTTGAAATTATATAACTGTGTGCAAACAAATGACTATTATTAAACAGAAATAATTACTTGAAACCTTATAATTATTAGTATTAGAAACAATTGATATCATATAACTGTAAGCCACTAAAACTCTTAAGATACAAATACTCAAAAAAAAATGGATGCATATCGCATTCCTGCATCCTGGCCTCCTGCCCTAAAAAACGCTATGTGGTGCCTGCTGAAGAAGTGAACAGTGTTAGTTATGAACCACTTAACTGTTTAAAAGTATTTTTACCAACAAATTAATGCAATATGAAAGCGATATCCCCCCCCACACACCCACAGTTTTTATTGACAAGTAATTGTAAATATTTTATCCCTGAATTTTTATTTGTATTTGTTTGATGTATTGATTGTTTTCATTTTCGAAACTCAGTCGTATTTATTTAAAAATCCGTGACAGTTGTTTTTTAATTAGAATAAAATGAAATACAAAAAAAAAAAGATATTTTAAAAGGGAGGGGTAAAATATTTACCTTTACTTGTCGATAAAAAACCTGGGGGGTGGGTAGCTGTAAAATATCACATTAACTTGTTGATTTAATGCCTTCAAACAAACAAATATATTAAAAGAAGAGGAGGTAAAATATTTACAATTACTTGTAGATAAAAAACATGGGGGGGGGGTAAAATATCACTTTCATATCACATCAATGTAAGTCAGTAAAAATGCCTACAAACAACTATGAACAGTGGTTCATAACTAGCATGGTTCACTTTTTATGCAGGCACCGTTTTGCGTTTTTTAGGTCAGGAGGCCAGGACGAATGAATAAAATGTAAATTTACAATGTACACGTTTCCTTTACTTGAAGACATAAAATAACCCTAGATAGGTTTAATGATTTCATTTCTGTGTAATAACTGCCACAATGTACAATCAGTAAAATCTTTCGACAGCCAGAGACATAAAATAAGATAATAGTTCATCTATATATTGATACTCATGTTCCTAAAATCATCCAAATCACACAAGATGAAATGCAAAAATGTAAATCCTGATTATATGGTATTGTTTATCCAGAAAATTTTTATTTCTGTTAAATAATGGACCATTTCGTTTTTATTATAAAGAAAGAAAAGGAAGAAAAAGGACATGCTACACAGAAAAACTATGATAAGAAAGAAAGAGTATGGGAGAGCACGTGAAAGTAATAATGCTTATCTGTTTCAATTGAATATAATGAAAAGATTAAAAGAAAGAAAGAAAGAAAAAAGTGAGTGTTGGTTGTTTTGTTTTATGGCATATCAACCATTTTCGGGTCATTCAAAATCAAAATGGCTTGATTTCGGCATTAAATAAACCTGAAAATGGTTGATATGCTGTAAAATTGCCTGCTTTTAGCTTAAATGTCACCCATCTAAATAATGAACAGGCTCATCACTACTTAACTTTGGTGATCTAGCAGGAACCAATGTTTTCAGCATGACTTGTCCGTAAGCCGAGTAAGAGAGAGAGAGATAAATCAAGATTATTATACTTTTTACATATTAAACTATTTTAAATAGTTCTTAAGTAGACATATCAAACATTGTAATAGTTAGATTATCATGCTGTGGTATATCCACAGGTTTGCTAGTTATATTATTAAATCTGTAATGTGAAGGAAAAAGGTTTTAAATATTTTCCTCTAGAATTTGCTTAAAATTTATTGTCTGAATCGTAAATGTTTAGTGATTAAATCTATTAAACAGAAAAGAATATTTTCTTATGTTTCCTTTTAAATAGAGATACTTCCTACTAAAACTGAAGCTTCATTACTTTAAATGGTTTATCGGCTGCTTTACATAACAAGAGGCAGCCAATTAAATGGACGAAATTGCTCTGTTAATTTTGAGTTTCAACTAACCAGTAAATAAATGGGTAATCAATGACAATAGGAAGTAAATTTAGCAAATAGATTCCCTAAAGGGAAGACAAAAAGGAGATAAAGCAAACAAATTTAGTATCAGCTCTTAGAATTCTGTTATTCAAGTATTGTATGTATCCAGATTCATGTCTCCAGAATACGATGATCTGATTGGCTAGTGGATTTTTAACAGCACATCAACCCTTCTGGGGTTATTTTATACCAAGCAGTTAGGGAATAATGTATGTTGTATGTCTATATTTATATTTTTTCGGAGGTGGTCTAATGGTTAGTCGTAAGAAATGGACATGTCAGCACAAGTTCAAATCCTGGACAAGGCTGTTTGTATTTTACATAGTGCTAATACTCTTGGGAATGGTATGCATCCACCTACTCTCCCTCCACCTATAGGTAAATAGTAGGACAGAATGGGCTCTTTAATCTTGGTTTGGCAACCAGTCTAGGAAAAGGAAAACTCTGAATTCAAACCTGTTAAACTCTGTTTAAGAAATTTACCTTTTTAAAAAATGTGTTTGAAGAAAAAAAAATGAATACTCAACAAGAATGAATAAAACAAAATGTCTTTGGCATAAAATAACCAGACAAAGGTTGATATGCTGTAAAATCCAACCAACCAACCAGGATGAATCTGGTTGGCACCTTGCTCAACAAGTTGTTCAACAAGTTACTCAACAACAAAAAATAAGTAAAGAATCCATAGAAGCAAACTTTTGAGGCCTCAGTTAATGCAGGAATTTCAATTAGATTTACTAGCTAAAGTATGCACCCACTAAGTGCAAGTATTTAAGTTTTAATGTAATAGAATATTATATTAAATTAGAAAGACTAACAAAACAAAATAAGATTGAATATCAAAATATTACACTTATTTTAATGTTATTTTAATTGATTTCTATATAAAATTAGATTGCTTTTAATATGTTTGAGAATGACAGAATACTATTAGAAATCAGTAATAGCAAATAACTATTTATTAAACCTAGTTTTGTTAAAATCATTATGCAAATTATTCCCACCATAGACTATGTAAATCTTTATTTCTTACATATATATAACACATATTTCAGGATTTTAAATGTATTAATAATATGGGCAGTTTTGCAGCAAACCAAACTCAGTTAGACTTTAATTGAGAGCATCCTTAATAAATCAGATACTAATTAAGAGTAAATAATGACTATTTCATAATTGTTGAGAATATAACTTAATAACTAAGGAAATCGTGACGTTAGTGATGACATAGTTTTGGTTACAAACAGACAGTTACATAATCTCCATTATAATAAGATGTCCACCATCCAATCCTTATTTGGACAATATGGTGCTTAACTTTGATAATTAATCAGTTGAATTAACACTACTAACATGTAATGGTCATTAGCCATACATTAATATAGCAATTAGAAAAATCTTTTTGTTTTACATTTTCAGCCATCCGTTTTGTTTGATGCAATCTTATTTTTCAGAAAGATACTTTGCAATTATAATTGGCTTCAGTAAAGTTTTAATTGGTGGAATTATCCAAATTAAGTTTCATTAATGGAAAATGGCAGCTTTTTATGCTTACGTTTCTTGTTGAATTCTTTTGTATTTAAGTAATGTAAATGAATATTGAACAGATGTAGTAGCTTATTTGTTTGGAACTCTTCACTATTTTCTATTAAGTGTATGTTTTTTAGTCTCATTCTGTTTACAAAATGGACGAAGTAACATCATTTTAATGCACACACACACACACACACATCTACATAAGACAGAGAAAGAGGTTGTATTGATTTTATAAGAATTATGCTTCCATTATACACTAGTTACATGCTGAGATTTTATATGATGTCAGTATTATTGGTTTGTGATGTTAAACTGCATCTAATGGTGAGGCTCCAATTTTGGATCTCTGGGGAGTGTGGAGTAGCCCTTCATCGCCAGTACTCCCAGGTCAACTCTGATCCTGAGTGGTAGTAGCTCTTATGATCCCATCTTTGGGTTAAATGGGAAAAAATGAGTTTTAAAAAAATGAATACCCATCAAGCATGAATAGAACAAAATATCTTTGGCATAAAATAATCCAACAAGGGCTGACATGCCATAAAATCCAACAAATCAGACCAAACCATTATTGGTTTGTTTCTATGAATGTTTTCTATTATGATTTGCTTAAAATAATCCAACAAGGGCTGACATGCCATAAAATCCAACAAACCAGACCAAACCATTATTGGTTTGTTTCTATGAATGTTTTCTATTATGGTTTGCTTAAAATAATCCAACAAGGGCTGACATGCCATAAAACCCAACAAACCAGACCAAACCATTATTGGTTTGTTTCTATGAATGTTTTCTATTATGGTTTGCTTTCTTTGTTTAATGGCATATCAACCTCCAAGGGTTATTTAATGCCAAAGCCATATTTGTAGACAAGCAGTAATGGTACCATTTAGCAGAGGTGATGAGGGATTTCATACCTTTCCCTATGTGTATTAGCCCAAAAGTGAATTTAATAGTGCAACTGGAGTTTGAACTTGCTTACTATGATCTAGCAGTCCAGTATGTTAGCCATAGGGACTTCCCCCCTATCTCTATTATGGTGAAGGTTTCTTCTCAATTAATACTTTATATTCATATCCTGGACAATGCTTTTTGCATTTCACATAGTGATAATACCCTTTGGAAAGGTATTCATCCAACTACTCTCCCTCCAGCTATAGGTAAATAGTAGGGCAGACTGGTCCCTTTAACCTTTGCTAGGTAACCAGTTTAGAAGGAAAACTCTGAATTCAAACTTAAACTCTGCTTCAGAAATCGATTTTGTTTCACATCCTACTCCCATGGAGAGGTTGGTATATATATATATATATATATATATATATATATATATATATTCATTAGCAGCATTTTAATAATTGCTGGCTAGAAAAGACTACTAACTTACTATTTTCAGAAGGCACACTTAGTGCAACAGTCATTATTGCAGGAAATGGAATTATCAACTTGATGAGGTTGTTTGCATTTCACCTTGTGCATAAAACTTTAAAAAAGGGAAGACTCTAATTACTCTTCCTCTGACTATTGATAAATAGTAGAGTAGACTGGGTTTTTTAGCCTTGATTAGGCAACTCAATTAGTAGAGCACCCACCTAGGAATCACAAGGTTCCTGGATCAATACTGGTCTCCACCAACTCAGCGTATGAGTAGCACAGATGTGGTAATCTGATCTGTATGGTAAAGTGGGGAGCTAACGGTAGGTGTAGCACTTCACTTTAGTAAAAACAAAACTGGTCTAGTACTGTTGAAAAGGAAATAGACTCTCTTGCAGTCCATCTGATAACAACAATAGACCACTCTGCCAAGTTTGCTTTTACTTTAGGCAACCAGTCTAGGAGGATGAAGTCTCTGAATTCAAACCAGCTTTACTCTGCTTAAAAATTGATCTTGTGTTGCATTCTTAATGTGGAGGGAGAGGTTGGGTTAATATTTACTTGCTATTTTTCAACCTGGTGAATCTGAGTTCCTGCTGTAAACCAAAACCTCTACTGGATCCTCTCTTTAATCAGCAACACGTGTAAAGGAAATGCAAGTTCTAAAAATCAAGCTAATACAGGAAGATTTCTTTGCAAAGGATGAAAATAAATAGATTTTGTTTTTGCCATGAAACAAGTGCTTTTCTATACTTCTACTCAGAAATCTAAATCTAAGGTATAGAATAAATCAGAGGTCAGTTTGAAACAGTTAAAACAACTTCTTCTTTTTCCAATTAATATATCTACATATTCATCATTATCTAATGCTTCTCATTATAAGAAATATGATTATATATATATATATATATATATATATATATATATAAAATCTTATAGGCCAATCAATATAACAGAGGAATGATAATTGAAATGTGTAGACCAAGCATGGGAAATCTTTTTTAAGCTGTCTGATATGTTTCATCCTAAATGGAGCCATATTGTTAAAAGAAAAGTAAACAAAAATCCTATAAGTTATAACAACTTTTAATATACAGTTGTCCTTTGAATATAAGTAGTGAAGTTGGTATTAAATAATTCTAACTTTTCTCTACATGGTTACAAAGAAGATTATGACTACACAGTTGAATTGATGGAAATGCCAGTTTTAAAGGTTAGTCAGGATTTAAAGATTTCACTTTAGAGGAAAAGTACACTTTAATCCAGGAGTCAGCTGAGCAATGTACAAATCTGTTACCACATACTAACGTTAAATATATTAGACTTGATTAGAGAATGAGACTGGTGCTCTAGAGGTCTGCATTCTCAATGAAAGGTTCTACCTTAAATTTTGGAGCTGTAGAATACACTGACTGCACCTCTGCAGAGTGGTAAAATCCCCTCAATGGGGCCACCTGTTGGACCTGGATGGCGACCTGTGATACTTAAGGACATGCAATGTTACATATCAATATATTGTATACCCACATTGGATATATAAATGAGAGAGTTCATTTTGGTGATAGAGAGACAGAGACAGATTAGAAAGGAGGTGGATGGTCTTACTTGATTACTTCATTTCTGCTTACTGTGCCCTTGTCTAGTTGAGTTGACTTCTAATTCTGTTCTTCAATCTTGCTAATTCTTCAACTGGGCTTCTTAGGGCTAGTCATTGTTTTTTATATTTAATAACAACAAGACTTATAGTTTTTGCTTGATCAAGCTTTTATCATTTGTTAGCCTATGATTCCATCCATTCCAATGCAGGGATTGAGATTTGGACCCCGGAGAAAAGACTAGCACGTCTTTCTCCTCCAAGTTAAGGTTGAATCTGATAACTAATATATTCCCACATCTTTGTACTGGAGGTCAGTTGGGGTCATCTAAAATCTCAATCTTAACTCCCAATGGTTATGGAAAGCTGCTCACCTCCGCTTTTAATTCTAACAAGTTTTATTTAAAATTCTAACTTACAGGTACGCTCACAATTTATGATTTTCATAAATTGTAACAGCAACACTTAGCTTTGGCCATTACTTGGTTAGATGGGCAGTCAGAGAGGTCCCTCCAATCAATTGGCTGGTTACACCAAACCCTTATCCCAACCCTATTGCCCTCATGGCTAAATAAACCCTTTTTATTAAATAGATGCTAGAAGGTGGTAGCTGACGTTCTTAGTGTCCTGGGTATGATGCTAAATTGCATCTAGTTGTGAAGTTCTAATTCTAGAGATCTGGGGAATGTAGAGTACCCTTTATCACTATTAATCCCAGGTCCAGCCTGACCCAGAGTGGTAGTACCTATTAGAGTCCTATCTATGGGTTGAATAGATAAAAAAATGAATACTGAAAAAATGTGTTTGTAAAAAAAATGAATAGCCAACAAGAATGAAACAAAATGTCTTCAGCAGAAAAAAAAACCCTCCAAGGGTTGACATGTTATAAAAACCTACCAACCAACCAACCAGCCTTAACCTTAACATAAAAAATAAAACATTATTGACTTCATAATAATTTAAAAAATTAATCTAATGTATTTATTCTCAGAAATTCATAAAATCTATGATCCTTATATGTCATATTTATGTGCAGATTTCACTGAGTTGTGTATGAGAAAATAAATATTTAAGAAATGTGAATTTCTTTTTAATTTTGTAAAGAGTCTCTTTGTTAAAGTTTGAGACGTTTGTATGATAATTTCTACCTATTAAATGCTGGAAACCATTGGAAAAGCAAGGACGAATTCATAAGTGATGTTCTCCTGTGGATATTTACACATGGACACATCAGTGTAAGCCAACCAGCAAAAATCCCTATCAATCAGCTGTGTGCAGATTCTGGATGCTGTGAAGATTTGCCAGAGGCAGGTAGTGAGAGAGTCATGGGTATCTACACTGTCAGCATCATCTGATGATGTGTTATTGTGTTTATTTGCATATTTCAGTCATGTCATCAAGTGTGTATGTATTTACCTAACCCCTCCGCATGATCAGGATGCAACGCAAGGTCAAATTTTAAGCAAAATTTAACAGGCTTGAATTCAGAATTTTCCTTCTCCTTCACTGGTTGCCTAATCATGGTTAAAGAACCTACTCTTCTGTACTATTTATCCATAGCTGGAGAGAATAGCTGGATTCATACTTTTTCAAATGTGTTAGCACTATATGAAATGGAAACAGTTTTGTCCAGGATTTGAACTCCTGTTGTAATATCCATTTCCTACAATGATAACCATTACTCAATGAGTGCCTTAAGTGTTTAGAACAAATCAAGAAATAAAAAGAAAACAAATTTAAGACAGAACAAAAACAGTTGTTAATTAACACTAGTACAGAATTAAAGCAATTTAAATTCTAATGCATCTCAATTGGTGCTCACCAAATACAATAGAGGTTGTTGTGAGCCAAATGTGATTATAACATATAACAAGAATATGATACCAAATCTAATGTATTTTAATGATGATGGTTAATATAATGATTCAAATATGAACTGAAATGTAAGTTTGCAAATCTCAGTTGTATGTTTGAGTGTTTAGGATCAAGACTAAATGAAAGAGACATGATTCTTCTGCACAACAAGTATCCAAATATTAACACTTTGTTAAATGGTCTGGTTTTATGGAGAAGAAATAATATATTGTATCAGCCCTGTTGGTTGGGGCTTTAGAATACACTGACTACACCTCTGCAGAGGGGTAAGACACCCCCCCAAATGGGGCCACCTGTTGGCTGTGGATGGTGACCTGTGATGATTATGGATGGAACCCTGGTGGCTGAGCAGTCCATGACATGCAACACTTCACTTTGGCCCTAAGGCTAGACAAGCAGTTGAAGAGACTCCTTCCGATCAATTGGCTGGTTATATCAAGCCCTAGCACTTATATGATTGTTCTAACCCTATTGCCCTTATGGCAAGCCCCAACACTTTTTATCATATATGTACTGAAAGACAGTGGCTGAGGGTCTTATTGTCCTGGGTATGATGCTAAACTCTATCTAATGATGAAGTTCCAATTCTGGATCTCTAGGGAATGTGGAATACCCCTTCATCACCATTACTCCCAGATCCACTCTCACTCGAAATAGTAGTACCTGTTAGGGTCCCATCTATGGATTGAATAGAACAAGATGAGTACCCATCAAGAATGAATAAAACAAAACATCTTCTGCATAAAATGACCCAATGGGTTGACATGCTGTAAAACACAACCAATTGACCAATGAACACATTGTATCAAATGGCCTGGTATTATAGGGAAGAGGTAAAACACTTATTAAAATGGCCTGGTATTATAGGGAAGAGGTAAAACACTTATTAAAATGGCCTGGTATTATAGGAAGAGGTAAAACACTTATTAAAATGGCCTGGTATTATAGGGAAGAGGTAAAACACTTATTAAAATGGCCTGGTATTAAAATGGATTATAGGGAGGTAAAACACTTATTAAAATGGCCTGGTATTATAGGGAAGAGATAAAACACTTATTAAAATGGCCTGGTATTATAGGGAAAATTCATAAAGCACTGAGATTTTAAGTTATAACTCTCAACTGCATTAAGCAGTGGTTAAAAAAAGTCTCCTTTTATTTATAAGCAAATGTTTATAAGCAAATGTGATATTATAAAAGAGAATGTGGATATTATTTAAGCTACTTGGATCTCTTTATGTTATTGCTATCAGTTGATGAGGCATATATACCTAATATAATGCAACCTTATATTAGATCAGAAATCCCTGTCATATTTCATAATGTTGGAACTAAGGCTGGAAATGATAAGAGGGAAGAAGATTTAAAACTTAGTAAGAAGATATCTATTAATGTTTATCACAATATTGGGATTCAGTATTAAAACCTTTGTGCAAAGAATACATCAAAATAATACTCTTTTGTGTTTTTACAGCTTGTATATTCAGTCTTGGGAAAACTATAGAATTGTATCTTACATATGCTAAGCACATGAAGGAAACACAAGTTTTTCTACTAATGAAATTGACATGTTGAGGTGCCCATTGTGTAATGGTTATAGTCATAAGAAATGGACACAGCAACATGAGTTCAAATCCTGATAGCATTTAACATAGTGCTAATAACCTTGGAAAAGTTATGGATTCAACTATTTTTCCTCTAGCTTGGGGTAAATTGTAGGACAGACTGGGCTCTTCAATCTTGGTATGGTAACCGGTCTAGCAACATGAATTCAAATCCTGCATGAGGATGATTGCATTTAACATAGCACTAATAACCTTTGGAAAGGTATGAATCCAACTATTCTCCCTCTAGTTAGGGGTTAATAGTAGGGCAGACTGGGCTCTTTAACCTTGGTATATTCAAGTAAATTCAAATCTGTTAAACTCTACTTAAAAATTGACCTTGTATTGCATCTTACTCATAGATATATTTAATCCTATAGGCATGAGATGTAATGGTTACTTTCGTAGGAAATGGACAAGATGGGACATGTTCAAATCCTGAATGAGACTGTTTGCATTTCACATAGTGTTAATATAATTGGAAGAGGTATGAATTCAACTAATCTCCCTCCAGGTATGGATAAATATTAGGGCAGGAAATGGGCTCGATGGGACAAGTTCAAATCCTGGAGAAGGCTGTTTGTATTTAACATAGCACTAATACCCTTAGGAAAAGTATGCATATACTTATGGGTAAATAGCAGGACAGTATGTGCTCTTTAATATTGGTTAGGCAACCAGTCTAGGAGAATGAAAACTCTGAATTCAAACCTGTTAAAGTCTGCTTGAGAAATTGACCTTGTGTTGCATCCTGCTCATGTGTAGGGGTTGGTAAATATATATAATCCTATAAGAGATTGCTGAAAGTGATGAAAGTTAATAAAACTTTATGATGTGTACATAAAAACTCTAGAGAGTTAAAGATGAGAATCTGTCATTAAAATCCATTCGTTTCATTGCATTAGCTTTTGATTTTGTATTTATGATTCTTTTAAATCTATTGATTTTGATTGGTGTCTTAAAGTGTCTAGTGTATATTGTACATCACTGTATCTCTTAGAGTTGTAGCTCTTTGCCAACAAACCATAATTAAGATATTATTCCAGCCTCAGGCACAAAACAAAACAGGCATATTGAATGATTCTTTTTCATTCAATCTCTCATTAAGAGTAACATCACACATTTTGTTTTCTTTTGTATAAATATTTATTGAAATTACACACATAAAGAAAGTAAATTTAGAAAAAAAAGATTAATTTTTAATCTGGCCTTATTATTAAAAAAATTAAGTGTTTTGTAAGATTTAATCTATTTAATATTACTTAATAAGGACAGAAGAAATTCTATTGGTAATTTAGTCACATGTTATATATATATATATATATATATATATATATAACATGTGACTAAATTACCAATATAATTTCTTCTGTCCTTATTAAGTAATATTAAATAGATTAAATCTTACAAAACACTTAATTTATATATATATATATATATATATATATATTAGTGTCTTTTATTTTGTAATGAAAAAACTATGCTATGCTTTTGTTCATACAAGATTTGGTGCTCTTGGTGCGATGGTTATCCCTGTAGGAAATGGACCTGGCAACACAAGTTCAAATCCAGGACAAGTCTGGTTGCATTTTAGATAGCGCTAATACACATCCAACTGGGCTCTTTAGCCTTGATATGGTAACCAGTCTGGCATTAAATAGGCCCACAAAGGTTGATATACCATTAAAACAAAGAAACCAAACAAAACCATAATCACCTAATCTACCTGAATAAATACAAATTTGTGCCTGTTTCCATACCTATGCTAACATCAAAACAGACTACATCATGTTAAACGATTAATACACATGATCTATATGCTGTGTGTATCATATGTATTAATAAATTGCATTTATCATTGTAATGGGATATCTAATTTGCATAATGATTTTAAGAAGCATGTTCTAATAAATAACTGTCCCATGTTATTCATTTGTAATTTTCTTCTTTTATATTCATATATATTATACACACACACAAAACTATTGTTTATAGAAGTAATAGTTTTGGGTATAACTTTTATAAAGTAAAAGTACAGTTGGTAGAGTAGCCAATTTTTGGTATCAGCCAGACAGCAAGGAAGTCTATCCCCTTTTCATTAGTACTAGACCAGAGAGATTGTTTTTTGCTGAGGTTGAGCGCCAAACCTACCGCCAGCTCCCAGATGCTGCTTTACTGCACAGATTAGATTACCCAAGCTGTGCTACTTATGTGTCGAATTGGCAAGGGTTCATCTCAAACGTGAAACCATGAGATTCCTAGGCAGATGCTCTATCAACTGAGTTAAATCAGCCTCTAGAAGAATAGTAGTGGTACTATTTGAACCATAGATGGGCTTATCAAATAAGTTAAACTTATGATTACCCAATCTGTGCTACTCATGCGCATGAGTTTGCACAGACTGGTATCAAACCAGAAATCTTGTGATTCATAGGCCAGTTCTCTATCAACAGAGCTAAAGGCAAAAAGTTATTTTAATTTCATTAAGTTTTAATGAATTTGAAATATACGTTAATGTTTTTCCTTACCTTTGAAAAAACACACTGCCTACACAAATACGTACAGACAGATAAAAAAATGAGAGATTAAGAACTAATTGTTTTGTGATGACTTTAATGAAAACAAAAACACTTATACATACACACAAATATTTGGAGGTGCCTGTGGTGTAATGGTTATTAACATAGGAAATGGACACAACGTCATGAGTTTAAATCCAAGACAAAGCTAAGTGCATTTCATATAGTGCTAATACCTTTATGAACGGTATGCTCCCAACTATTCTCCCTCCAGCTATGGGTAACTAATAGGGCAAACTGGGCTCTTTAACCTTGGTAAGCCAATCAGCTCAGGTGAGGAAAACCTCTTTTTTATTTTTTTAAAATTTAAGATATTCTCCTCTTCGATTAATGAAATAGATCACTTATTAAGACTGAGCCTATTCTAGTAGTGACCACCCCAAGCGGTGTTTAACAGGCTGGAATTTAGATTTTTCCTTCTCTTAGACTGGTTACCTAACCAAGATTAATGAACCCAGTCTGCCCAACTATTTACCCATAGCTGGAGGGAGAGTAGTTAGATTAATACCTTTCCCAAGGGTATTAGCGCTATGTGAACTGTAGCTTCATCCAGGATTTGAACTCGGATTGACGAGTTCATTTCCTATGACCTTAACCATTATACCACATGCAGTCCTGTGGCTTTTAATTCCTGGCAGTTGTATTTATCTTTCCCTTCTTATTCCGTCAGTTCACTTTCAGAATATCTTTTATATCTGCCTATCTATCAATCTGTATGTATGAATGGCTATCTATCTATCTTATTCGTCTGTTTGTTCTTTTGTCTCTCCTAAATGCTTACTCTTAATTTTCTTTCTGTCTATTTTTTGTGGAGGGGTTGGTAAATACATACACACATGGTAACAGTCTTTATTTTCATGTAGCATCACTCAGGTTCTGTTAAGATGTTGTATTTGTGTACAAAAGTCTGAAAGTAAAATCAATCAGGGTTGGGTTTTTTTGTTTTTGGAATGATTACAAATTGAAACCCTATTTTGAAAAAAGAAAACACAGTGGCAGCAAAGCATAGGTAAAAAAGTAAGTAAAGTCATTGGGGTGGCCTAAAGTCGGTATCAGCCAGACAGCAAGGGAGTCTATCCCCTTTTCGCTAGACCAAAGAGATTGTTTTGCCATCTGAAGTGGAGCGCCACACCTACCATCAGCTCATCACTTTACCGCACAGATCCCTGTGCTACTCATACACTGAGTTGGCAAAGGCCGGTATCAAATCAGGAGCCTTGTGATTCCTAGGCTAGTGCTTTACTGACTGAGCTCAACCAAGTTACTAAATCTCATCTTATGTAAAAATGGCATTTTTTGTGTGTTACACCAATTACTGAGCCACCCTGTGGGCTCGGGCTGCAGAATACACTGACTACACCTCTGCAGAGAGGCAAGATCCCCCCCCCCAATGAGGCCACCTGTTGACTGGGATCAATCGGTAAGCCATGTTAAGCCCTAGCACCTATATGATTGTTCCAACTCTAGCCCCAAATCTTTTTATCATATATGTGCTAGAATCTGGTGGCTGAGGGTCTTAATGTCCTGGTTATGACGTTAAACTCAACCATCTGATGGTGAAGTTCCAATACTGGAGCTCTAGGGAATGTGGAATACCCCTTCATCTCCATTACTCCCAGGTCCACTCTCACCCAGAGTAGTAGTACCTGTTAGGGTACCATCAATGGGTTAAATAGAACAAGATGAGCTCTAAAAAATGTGTTTAAAAAAATTGAGTACCCATCAAGAATAAATAAAACAAAACATCTTCGGCATAAAATGACCCAATGGGTTGACATGCCGTAAAATACAACCAACCAACACATTGTATCAAATGGCCTGGTATTATAGGGAGGAAGTAAAACACAATCAAATAGTACTAATACCCTGGGAAAGGTATGAATCCAACTATACTCTCTCCAGCTATAGGTAAATAGTCAGGCAGACTGGGCTCTTCAACCTTGGTAAGGCAACCTGCCTAGGAGTAGGAAAACTCTGAATTCAAACCTGTTAAACTTTACTTGTGTTGACCTTGTGTCGCATCCTGCTCATGTTGAGGTGTTGGTAAATATATACATGAAAATTTACTGTTTTACAAGTTAGAGGCTATTTTTCTTTTCTGGTTACTGTGAAATAAAAATAAAAATTCAGTTCCAGTTATCTATATTAAAAAAAAACAACAAAAAAAAAATGATAGTTTATGCATGTTTAATTCTAAAATGAAGAATGTGAACGAAAGGAAGTTATTTATTGTTTGTTAAAGCCATAGACTTGTAGCAAAATATTTTGGTCAGCAATTGCTCTTCAGAATTGTCTTTCTGCAAAGGAGACTATGCAATTTTTCATCCCCAATTAAAATAATTGAATTACACTGCGCACTGGTCCAGGTGCAAGTTTTAACATGATTCTCATGAAGCAGGTATCTAAATTAATACGATGACAAGGCATATTTTTTATTTTCATTTTTATTTTTATTATTTAGTCAAAAACTAATTGCTTTGATATTTTTCCAAGTTATTTGAAAGCTTATATGCAAGCTGTTTATATACATTTAGTCTTTTAGACAAGGTTACCACTATTGATGAGGCATTGCGCCAATACTTAGCTTAAGTGTTAGAGCATTAAGATTTTAAAGCAAAGGCCATACTTTTTCTCCCAAAAGAAGAGGTGCTTCTGGCATAGCAGTTATCATCAGGAATTGAAACAATGAATTAATCTTAAACGCACTAATAACATAGGCTGTTTTGAGGAAAATTTAACTAAGATTTTCTTAGAAATAGTTAATAAATGATATTCATTCTATGTATTGATAAACTTACACAATTCCTGAGATTATCAAAGCTGAGTTCATCCTGAATGAGGCTGTTTGCATTCCACTTGAGGCTTACATCCCTGGGGAAGGCATGAGTCAATCTCTTCCCCCCTCAGCTATGGGTAAATACTGGAGCAAACTGGGATCTTTAGTCTCGGTAAGGCAACCAGTCTAGGAGAAGGAAATCTCTAAATCTAAACCAGATTTACTCAGCTTAGAAATTAACTTTATGTTGCATCCTGCCTGTGGTGGAGGATTTGCATAAATAAATACAACATAATTTAGTATCTATTTTTGACTGTAGTCATTTACTAAACTTAGTTCAGCACAAGGCCAGAAGTATGGGCCACCCAGTGAGAAGTGAACTCCTCAATTGAGGATTCAACAGTGATCAATAATAATTGATCTGGAAGACTAGCTTGTTAACCATTACTCTATGATGATTAGTCTGGTACCTTTAAGTTGTATATAGTACCTATTGTTCTCTAGTAGTCACTCATCTAAGCACTGAACTGGCTTATTGATGCTTACCTTTTGTGATATCTTATGATAATGGAGATTCGGTGTCTGTCTGTCTGTAATCGACTATGTCACTGCTTACATCACAATACCTTCAGGAATTGTGTAAGTTTATCAATGAGTATTTGATTTATAGTCAAAATCATTAATACATAGAATAAATATCATTGATTAATGATATCTCTATGAAAATCCAAGTTAAATTTGCCTCAAAACAGCCTATGTTATTAGTGCATTTAAAATCCAATGTATGTTATATATTGTTAAGAAATAATGGTTTACATAGTATAAGGTGATTAATTTGCATGCTAATTTTAACAAAACTAGGTTTAATAAATAATTACTTTGTTATTGATCTCTGATATCATTGTTTTATTCTCCATATATTGAAATCAATCTTATGAATGATTTTATATAGAAACCAATTAAAATAAAATTAAAGTAAGTGTAATCTATTAATATGCATTCTTATTTAATTTTGTTAGTCTTTCTAATTTAATATGATATTTGATTACATTAAAACTTAAACCCATGCATATTTTTGCTAGTATTAAGAAATATTAAATTATAACATAAATATTTAGAGATTTTTTAATTGATCTCATATGATATTGAAATTATTTATATCAAATAGAAAAAAAAAGTTGAACATAGACTGACAAAATGTTTGTTCAAACATAGAATTAACCTCTTATCCTCTGTAAGATATTTCAAGCTCAGGGAAATTGTGTCGGATAATAACATAATAAAAGGCCTGATATTATTGTGTCCATTCAGTCTTTGTTTAAATGAAATGATAGTGTTAAACAAAGGTGTCTATACCCTGGTGTAAAATGTGTGAATGTGATTTATGCTCACCTTTTTGTGAGCTCAGATACAACAAAATATCTGAATTCTAAAGGGTTAAAGTTTCAAAGGATTAACATGACTTGGTAGAGAACATAAAAGTTATATATTTTTAAGGAAGTACAAAATGAATACAAATGTTATTAGGTGATATTTTATTAACCAATGAAAATTATACTCAATAGCAAATACAAAAGCCTAATATTTTTATTCTGTGCCAATAAAATTCCGTGTCCAAACATATGGAGGAACGGACAAGTGGCAGAAAAGACATTTCACTGAAAAATAAACGAAAACATGATGTTGATTTTATATATAAATTATTCTAAAATTCTAAATGGTTTTATATTTATTATAGATATTAAGGTTTTTGATAAGTATTTCACACTTTTGGGAAAGGTATGAACTTACTGGCTTTAGATGCTTACCATTAAGTGTGTAGATGTCTCCTTTCTAACAATTCACATACTTAGGTAGTAATATCTCATCCACAGAAAATGCACAAATAGGGAAGTCATGGTCGGCTATAAACAGATTATGTCATACTGAGAAATTCTTCAAGCTCAGTGCTGCAGTATTGGACCCTAATGAGGTGCCTGGAGAATAAGCTAGATGGGAGCTGCACAAGAATGCTGCGTGCGATCTGGAACAAGTTGTGGAAACAACACCCCAAGGAAACAGCTGTACGGCCACTTGCCCCCTGTCTCACAAACCATCCGAATGAGATGTCAAGACATACTGGACACTACTGGAGAAGCAAGTACAAACTCATAAGCGACATTCTCCTGTGGAAGCCAGCACATGGACATGTTAATGTAGGCTGCCCAGCAAGGACCTACATTGACCAGCTCTGCACAGATGCTGCAGAGAACCTCCCAGGGACAAAGGGTGATAGAGAAGGTTGTCAAGAGTTTGTCATGGATATCCGTGCTAATTGCGCAATATGATGATGATGATGAATTTACTTATTCTCCCATCTTCAGATACTTTGATAAAATATCTGATCACTGACAAAGACCAATAATAATAAGACTTTATAAATATGATTCTATGCTGGGATTTGTTACTCTAAAGAAGTCATCATGTTTCTCTCTCTCTTCCTCTCTCTCTTTCTCACTTTTCACTCTTTCTCTCTCTGATTATTACCTTTTACTGAATGATGATTATTAGAAAGAAATCATATTGAAAGTTAAATGAAGACAGAAAAGAGCAATAACAGAAGGATGTTGATTTTGTAACTATTATCATAATTATAACATTTTATTGACATCTTAATTTTTGTTTAATTTTCTTTCTAAATCACTTGGGTTAGCAATTTATGGCAATAAGAAAACAGCATATGAAAAGGGACAGGCTCTTGCTGAGATTTGAACTCAGATCTCCTTTGCCATAAGGAAACCTGGTTCATACATCAGCTGAGTTAGGAAAAACAAAATGTAACCTTTTAAACTCATTCTTTGCTCTATTCTCTATTTCTTTTGGTGCAATACTTATCATTTCTTTACACTAGTTTTATTAATAGAATTTTTTTTCTTTTCTATGCAAAGCAGTCATTTGCAATGTGTCCTTGTCATTGGATATTGATATCCCAAGTAAGTTGGAAAGAAAATTAAAATGAAATAAAATAAAAAAAAATACCAATTAAAGTAAACAGTTGACAATACTTAATAAAAAATAAATATAAAAGAATTTATCATTATTCTTTTTTTTTTAATACTTTAATGGCATGCAGCATCTTTTTAAAGATACATTTAAAAAGTTTACTAAGGTAAAAACAAAAGAAAAAACAATCACTCTTATATTTATCTAGCTTATTCCTTTTTTATTGTCTTATGTTGGCTGTGTAGAAGTAACATCATACTCACCTTCACAAAAAGACAGTGACTAGCGTCCAGTCACCAGACAAGAAAAAAGACAGTGTAAATGAATACACTCTTTACAAACTACCAGAACACAGTCAAGTGTTGGGTATACATGGATAAAAGTATCTACACTAAAACCAGCAGCCAATGAGAATCCTGGAAATGGACTTGGCCACACAAGTAAAATAAAGTCGTCGGGGTGGCCTAAAGTCGGTATCAGCCAGACAGCAAGGGAGTCTATCCCCTTTTCACTAGTGCTAGACCAAGGAGATTTTTTTTGCGTCTGAGGTGGAGCACCACACCTATCATCAGCTTCTCACTTTACCACACATATCCCTTCACTACTTATATGCTGAGTTGGCGTTGGGTTGGTATCAAATTAAAAACCTTGTGGTTATCAGGCGGATGCTAACCTGCTATCTAAATCACCTATCAAGTCTGAATTCTCTGATCAGACTCAGCTTGCAATACAGTTGAATACTGGTCACTCAACACGAATCTCTTCAGGCTGGAGTGAGAGAAATAAAAAAAATCTATTTTCCATGGGATAAATGTCTGTCTAGTTTCATTGACTCAAGAATCCGTATAGTTTGGTTTGTTTTCTAATATATTGATCAGGCTAAGTGTTCCAGTCGTGGTATCAATATCTGACATATGTCATGTTTGAGATTTCAATTAATTTATTTTTATTTTTATATGTTTGAAAATAATCATTGATTCCATTAAAAATGATACATGCTTCATTTTCCTACTTTGATGATAAGAAAATTAAGTTTGACATAAAGTTTAAAAATTGGCCTCATTAATGTTTTTAGAGTTTGAAATGAAGTTGCTCTTCTGAGAACTCCACAAATTATGTTTCTTTTTTTTTTTAACTGTTGAAGGTTGTCTTTTTAATGCAGGCTCAGAACTTACCTCATTTATTTATTTAGAAGGTAGAAAAAAAATTGACAGGAATGTAGAGTCCTCAAAAGTATTAACAACTAGCAGGACCTGTGGATATACCACAGTACGATAATTTGATAATTATGTTTGATATCTTTACCATTTGCAAAAATAGTTCAATATGTAAAGAATAGAATAATCTTGATTTAACTCTCTCTCTCTCTCTCTCTCTCTTTTCATTTCTTTTTTTCTTTTCATCTTTTCATTATGTTTGATTGAAACAGATTAGTGTTATAGTTTCCAAACATTCCCCCTCTCTATATCTTTCTCCTACTCTTTCTTTCTCATATTTTTTCTGTCGCATGTCCTTTTTATTCCCTTTATTTCCCTAGTATAAAAACAGAATGGTCAATTATTTAGCTGAGGTGACAGCATTCACAAAAAAAAGAATTCGGCAGATAAGCGACACCAGATAATCAGGATTTACATTTTTGCATTTCATCTTGTATGATTTGGACGGGTTCATTTTTAACCACAGGCTATTATAACAACTGTACAATTAAGGAGCGAGTAGTAATATACAGATACCATTCAGTTGCAAATTGAACTGGAAATGGTTTTATTCTGTGAGAGTATTTTGAGCATATTGAAAATCTCACATCCACATACATATATATGAATATTGCATAATTTTACTAATATACTAAGTGCCAAATATGCCTCCATTTATTCTCTAAGGTAGAACATTGTATTGCTCTAATAACGACCTTGCTATGATGTGTTGGTTTTTCTTGATTTTATATACATATGTATCTATACGCACACACACACACATATATATGTTATTATACTAAAGCTGAGTGAATCAATCTTTGTCTCCTAAAGCCTTTTTTACTGATTAGTTTAATTACATGAAAGTTATACTAAAATATTTCTTAGTTTTAGAATTGAGTTATGTTTGAAAAAAAATCTTTTTAATTGGTTCTAATTAGTTGTAATTTACAATTAAATCAAAAACTGACCCATCTCTTACTTGATATTCTGCCTGTCACTTTCATCCTCTCTATGTATACCTTGATTCCCTTCTCATTATATATGTTAGTTTCTCAGTGAGGATAGAGAAAGAGATATTGGAGAGTTATGAAATATATTTGTATGTTACATTTCATGAACAGCCACCTGGGCCAACATCTTGGTTCTTAATAAATTTAAATTAGGTCAAACGTTCTCTTTCTGAGAAATCTTACAAAATGATTCTAATGTTTTTTTAATTCTCCGGTCATATTTATTTATTTATTTTTGATTTAATTCGCTTTGCAAACTCAATTTTCCCTAATCCCAATTAACTATCTACAGCTCAATGGTTTTGTCTAGTATATATATATATATACAATGAAAATTTTAGCAATATAGAGATAAGCCACAAGTATTCTGAATCATCAATAAATATATGAAAGCAGACGACTAATTCAATTTTGATTTTATGTTCTAATAAAAAAAAAGTTAGCTTTTTATTTTATAACTTATAACTGATAATATTCAGGGCCTTATTTTATATTTGACCACCTGCTATTAGTATATATTGCTTCGTTACTCTCTATTTTTTGTCCTTTAGGTTCCTCCTGTATTATCTACTGTAATGTCATATCAGTGAAATAATTCATCAACTAACAGAGGACAGTCATTGCTTTCATTATCATCACCACCCTCTCCAAATTATTTTGAGTCACCATCTGATTTACATGTAGCCCCCCTCCACAGTTTAGAATATACCAACTGCATCCTCTGCAGAGATGTAAGGTCCTTCAAAAAGTGTACCCTGACTGTGTCAGTAAAGAGCTTCATGCTTCTCATAAGTATTTGAACAAACAATTTGCTTTATTTTGTTAAATTTCGATTTTCTCATCTTTATTGTTATATACATAATTTTTTGGCTGATGTCCCCTCCGGCCTTCTTCAGGTGTTTCTTCTTGAATTCAGGAACCTTCTTGTCAAACCAGTGTATAAAATAAATTGTTCAGTTCAAAGTTCAAGGGAGACTCCCTAGAAAAAAACAACAAATTTTTCTAAGTAGTTAGAAGTACTGTATCTTTTAAATTCTTGGGTCAACATTTTGCAGAAATCATTTGAACAAAATTATTAAAACAATCAAACAAATAACCCTGGAATTTAATTAATGTTGAAACAGAATAATAGCAAGTTCTTCTTTTTGCTGGTGACAGCCAAAGATGGAAGGATAGAATTCATCTAGGATAAACTTTCTCATTTATGTTGTCTTTTTTAATTCATCAATGAGATATCTGCAGTTTTGCTTTCAGGAAAGAGAAATTAGAGAGGTTTCTCATAAGTTACCAGAAATAAATTGATGAATCAATTTACATCCGAGTTTTTGACCTTGATGATGATGATACTTGTGTTAAGCGCATGTCTTCAGCTTGAAGACTCTCAAGGCTGTGAAATAGAAAAGGAATTCATTTACTCAAATTTTCATTATAATTTCTGGATCCTTCTAACATTGTTGAAAATTCTCAAATGAAGCATCTTTGATATTCTAGGAATTATTCAGACAAGTAATAACTTTGTCTTGGTTATTTTTATCATATTTCAATTGATATGTTCTTAGAACATACATATTTGTAGTAATACTATCTTGTAATTCTTGAGTGTTAACCAGTATATATTTAATCAATATATATATATATATAAAGCAGCAGTACAGTCACTTGCTTTCTATCATGCAAACTATCCAAGTAAGATAAACCAGATGTACTGTACACGCAAGGAAAAACTCATAAGTGATGTTCTCCTGTGGAATCCTACACATGAACTACCAGCATAGGTGACCAATAAAAACCTACATCAACCTGCTCTGCGTGGATTTTGGATGCCATGAAGAGACCTGCCAGGGAAAGGGATGTTTGGCGAGAGAGATTCATAGGTATCTGTGCTATGAGCATTACCTGATGATATTCATATATATATATATATATATATATATGAGTGAGAACTTAGAGTTATTCCATAACTAAGTCAATTGTAAATGAAAATTAGAGGCATGTTTAGCGTAATGGTTATCATTGTAGGAAATAGAATTGGTAAACTGAATTCAAACCTTGGATGCTGCTGTTTGGATTTCTTTTCATACTAATACTCTTGGAAAGGCATGAATATATTAGTTTCCCCCACCAGCTATGGCTAAATAGTGGAAATACTGGGTTCTATAGCTGTTATAAGCCAACTAATCTAGAAGAAGGAAAACTCCGAATTCAAACCAGCTGTACTCCACTTAAAAGACTGACTTTGTTTCACATCTTGCACATGACAGAGGGGGAGGGTAAATACTTGTAAAGTAAGAATGTATGGAAACATCATCAATCATGAGGATTTGCATGAAACTTGGAGTAGCAATTAGTATTTCTTTCATAGGATTTTCTTCTTATATTGTTGGCATCCATCAATCTACTTAAAACAATGGCATAGTATCCAAAAACGTGGAAACCATGTAGCCTGGGTGGGTTAATATGAAGGATGAGCTGTCACTCAAGCAGCAGTTCCCCCTTCTTCACACTGCCTTTGGGGTCCAAAGGAAAGTAAAAAAAAAAACACAATGCTGTTTGGCAATGATAGTGTCAAAGGAGTTGCTGGATTGTGCTGAAGTTCAGCATCACACCACCTTAGGGACTCCAGCTCTTGATTTGATTTCGAGATTTACTCACCTGACCTTTTCTTGGAATGAAGTATACCCGCTAGGCAGTAGGGATTTTATAACAAACTTTTCCTTATCTAGATGGATTGCTGTCCAAGGCTAAGGAGTCCCAACTACCCTATTTGGGGATTTATGTGAGTAGTAAATACACCAATCCTACTATTTATATATATACACCATCTTTTGTACTTAAAAATGTCTGTAGTGTGAAATATACAGTGGTACCTTGACTTATGAGTTAAAATCATTCTACTCCTAACTCAATTTCCTTGAATATCAAATCAATTTTCCCGAGTGAAATAAAGTGAAATGCTATAAATCTATTCAAGACCCCCCAAACCACCCTACTTTTTTGTTATGTTTTTTTTTAACTAAGAAAAATAGCACTGTATTCTATAAAATCATAATAAAATAGAATGTAATAAATTATGTGCTCCAATATGTTTTAATTTTTATTATTTTATAAATAATATTTTTCTTTGGTGTAATGAATTTGAAAACAAATGTATTTAGTGAACTTATTAACATAAACGTATCTGAAGCTCGCTCGTACCTCAAAATTTAGCTCTCAAAACAAAGCAAAAAATCGACTAAGTGACAGCTCTTAACTCAGAAAACTTGTAAGTTAAGGCACTCATGAAATCTTTGAGAAGTTAAAACTGTCACACATTTTTTTGGTTCAGTAAAACCTCAATCAGAGCTGGCAAAATATTTGAATAGTAAGAGTAATAATAATGACAAGTGGGACCTGTGGATATACCACAATTTAATTATTACAACATTTGATATGTTTACTTAAGAGCTATTGCAAAATTGTTCAATATGTAAAATGTATAATAATCTTGATTTAACTCTCACTATTTTTTCTTTCTATCCTTCTATTCATCTTTTCATTATGTTTGATTGAAACAGATTAGTGTTATCACTCCTGTGCTCTCACTGTGCTTTCTCCTATTCTCTCTCTTTCTTTCTTTCTTATTATAGTTTTTCTGTGTAGCATGTTCTTTTTCTTCCCTTTCTTTCTTTATAATAAGACAGAATGGTCCATTACTTAGCTGAGGTGATGGCATGCATAAGCAATTGGAATTTGGCGGATAAGCAATATAATCAGGATTTACATTTTTGTATTTCATCTTGGGCAATTTTAACGGTCTCATTTTAAACCAGAGGGTGTTACCAGATGATTATAGTCATACTATTAAGGAACACGAGTATTAATATATAGATGATATTTTTTTCTATTTTGCAGGTTTTTGTTTTATGATAATATTAGGCCTTTGGTGTAAATGTTGAATTGCCAACAAAGATGATTTAATAGTAAAACCCCAATCAGAGCAGCCAAAATATTTAGAGAGTAGGAGAAATAATAATGATTTTCTTTTATGACCATTGCAATTTGTCTTCTTTCTTTTGACAGTGCTGCTTTCCCCCTCTCTCTCTGTTCAGCATATTAGCATACATGCAAAGTTCCCCTTATAAGCAAAGGAAAAATATTGTCCTTCAAAAAATCAATGTCCATTTGCATGTAGATTGGCTCCTTTATATAGAAACAAACTGAAAAAGATGTTTATCCTGGAAAGTTTGAACAAGTAGGTCTATCTCCTTTTGTGCACTGGGATTAAATCTGAGTGGCCCATGGTGCTTTTCATTTATTCATAATGGGAAACAAGAAAATGAAATCTTCCTAGCTTGTCCAGAATAGCAAAAGATTCTTGCAGTCGCTTAGAGAAAAAAGAAAAAAAAATGGCTTTCAGTTCCCTGTATCTCTTTGTGAACTTCACATCTTATTATAATGGAGATTCATTGTCTGCCTGTCTATAACCGAAACTATGGCACAATACCCTCAGGAATATCACATTTGTCAATGAGTACTTAATTTAGAGTCAAAATCATTTATACATGGAATACATCTTATTTATTCTGGGTTCGAGACCGACCCTTGCCAACTCAGCGTATGAGCAGCAAAGAGATCTATGTGGTAAAGTGAGCTCATGGTAGGTGTGGCGCTCCATCTCAGGCACAAAAACAATCTCCTTGGTCTAGCGCTAGAGAAACCTCCTTAGTCTAGTGCTGTCTGAATGATACTGACTTTCAGCCGACATATATATATATATATATATATATTATATATATTATATATATTGTGCTCAGGTTTTAGGGTTTTTGCAACTCTTGCTGGAGAAAAAATAAAAGCAAGTCTCTTCAATATTCTTGTTAATTATAGTAATGTTGTCTGGATAGTTTGAATTCCTCCTTGAATTTCCAATTCTTCTTTTTATATTACAAGACTCTTAAGGACAGTTTCAAATTCACCAAGTTGTCAAATGCAGGTGTATATCAATCCATTCCATAAATCAGAAAATACCTTCTTTTTAGTAATTAAATTACAGACAAGACTCACTCAATTCCATTGCTGGTTGATCCATTCTTCCTTTACATTGTGCACTTTTGCACAACATTTATTCAATATGTCACTTGACAATGTTCCTTAATAAAAGACAGAAATTTAACACCTCTATTCGTCATTCTTATCATATTATTATAAAGAAAGAAAGGAAAGAAAAAGGACATGCTACATAGAAAAAATATAAGAAAGAAAGAAAGAAAGAGAGTAAGGGAAAAATAGTGAAAGGGAGTGAGCGAGCAGAAGTGATAACTCTAATCTGTTTCAATCGAACATAATGAAAAGATGAAAAAAAAAAAAAAAAAGTTAGAGAGTTAAATGAAGATTATTATACTTTATATCTATTGAACGATTTACAATAGCTCTTAAGTAAACATTTCAAACATTGTAATAATTAAATCATAATACTGTGGTTTATTTGAAGGTCCTGTTATGATAGTAATAATTTAGCATCGATAAAGAATGATGATTTTTTATTGATGATTGTCAGGGCGACACTTGTAACGATTATGATGATGGGTGTTAAATAGACGACAGGACAGTTTGCAAGGTAACCAGTTGTCATCTGAACAAGAACTTTTTCAATCAATATAGCAGGAATGGAAATCAATCAATGCTTATGAAGATATAAAATGCTTTCTTTTTTTTCTTTTAAATCAGGATCTGTTTATGACAAGTGATTTCATGCTAATAACTAATTAATGATGCTACAAATATTGCATAACTGACATTTGCATCTAAAAGATTTTTGTCTTTTGCATCCAACCACATTTAATGGTAAAATAAAACCAAAAATTCTGCTGCTGCTGCTGCTAATTTATTTTTCATTGTTGATTTCATTGAAACAATGTTGTTGTCTTGTTTGGTTCGCTTTGCTTCTGGCACTGAAAATCTGTCTGTCACTCAGTGTTTGTGATGTTAGCTTTGTTCTATCATGTCGTCAGGTCGTGCGGTGTGTTGAGTTTGTTGATGGAGAAATTCTCAAGAACTCAGAAGTTTTCCCCAGCAGAATGATTCTGTGATAGAAAAAAACATGCATACATTTGCACATGCATGTGCACATAGAGTACAAGAACATTTTGAATGGTAATCTTTGATATCTGCATTTATGCTTAACACACCTGCACACTGTAATGTAAACACATTTTAAAAGAAGTTATTTTTCCTTTCTCTTCTGATATCAATCACTTGCCCCAATCCAAAAATAAAATTAATAATAGAATTTGTTGGGTTTTTATTTTTCACATTTATTTATTATTTTTACACTCAGACAGACTGACATATATATAAATTTGGTGGAGTGGCCTATTGTCGACATCAACTTGACTGTGAGGGAGTCTATACCCTTTTCACAAGTGCGAAACCAGGGAGATTCTTTTTACTGAGGTGAAAGCCACACAATTAGACTTACTGCACAGATAAGATTCTGTGCTACTCATGTGCTGACTTAGCGGGGACTGGTATCAAACCAGCAACCTTGCGATTCCTAGATGAGTACTCTACCGACTGATATAATTTTTTTTTATCAATTGATATTTCTTAATTGTGCTGTTTTAATGAGTATTTTCTAAAATTCAAATAGGGATTTTTCCCCCTTTCAAGAGTTTATTTTAATACTCACATTGGTTCCTTCTATTTTCTGTTTTTGTTGTATGCCTTTAAAATTTTAGTTTAGTTTCATAGCACGCCCCCCCAACCCATCAGCCTTTTTCAGTCTACTGAATGGCAGTAAATTCCTCTTCATAGATAATCTTTTCTTTATGTATGTACTTATCAACTCTTCTACAACAAAAAAGATGTGGCACAAGGTCAATATTTAAGCAGAGTACAGCTAATTTGATTTCAGAGCTTTCCTTCTAGGTACTGTTAATAACCAGTCCTTTGTTTATCTAAATGACTTAATTCAGTATTAAATGACCCCAAAGGGGTTGATATGCTATAAAACAAAACAACCAACCAACTTTCTCTTAGACTGGTTGTCTTATCAGGACTAAGGAACCTATTCTGACCTATTATTTACCCATAGCTAGAGGGAGAATAGATGGATTGATACCTTTCATCGGGTCTTTGCATGAAATGAAATACAAAAAGCTTCATCCAGTATTTGAAGTCAGCTCACTGAGTTTATTTTCTTATGATGATGACCATTACATGAATCATTATTTTTTGCTATGTAATGTATTGACTTGATCAGAAATTAGATATCAAAACTATTTCAGTTCTCAAAACCAAGCACTTGATTTGAGAATCACATAAGTGAGAAACTCTCAGTAACCGTGTGCTTTTGACTTCATGTCCCCACTACCCTAACTTAGATATACATGCTCAATCCATGATATTGCGCATTATTTACTTATAAGTAGAGCACTTTATATTATCAATATTGAGATATATATATATATATAACTCAGTCAATAGAGCACTCGCCTCAGAATTTCAAGGTTCTTAGTTTAACTATGTGCATGAGTAGCACAGACTGGGTAACCTGATTTGTGTGGTAAAATAGAGAGCAGATGGTAGGTATGGCGCTCCACCTTAGCAAGACAATCTGGTCTAATGCTAACAAAATGGGGATAGACTCCCTCGTTGTTCAGTTGATACTGACAATAGGCCACTTTGACAACTTATGTATATATATATGTATATATAATTACCAACCTCTGAAAATAAGTAGAATGTGACATATGGTCAATTTCTTAAGTGGAGTTTAACAGTTTTGAATTCAGATTTTTCCTTTGATGATAACCAATGCAACTATTTTCATATGATTATTAAACATTCAACCCAATGTATGATAAGGAGAGTTATACTCCATTTCGAGTTGTGCGACTTGCCAAACTTGTTTGTATCTTTTATTATTTTTTTTAACATGAGGGCTTTGCCAATATAAACAGAGAGTGGATTTAACTTTTCTTTAAAAAAAAACCCAAAAAACCAGTAAATTTCAACAAAAAAGAAACTTGAGGATGGAACCATGGTGGCTGATATGTCCATGGCATGCAACACTCCACTTTGGCCCTAACTTAGGCTAGATGGGCAGTTTAAGAATCCCCCTCGAATCAATCGACTGGTCCCGTCAAGCCCTAGCATCTATATGATTGTCCCAATCCTATTGCCCTTATGGCAATCCCAAACTTTTTTTAATTATATATGAGCTATGGCTGAGGGTCTTAGTGTCCTGGGTATGATATTAAACTCTATCTTATGGTGAAGTTCCAGTTCCGGGGAATGTGGAGTACCTCTTCATTACTATTACTCCCAGGTCCACTCTGACCCAGAGTGTTGGTACCTGTTTAGAGTCCCATCGACGGGTTAAATAGAAGAAAGTGAGGTTTAAAAAATTGAGTGCTAATCAAGAATGAATAAAACTAAATATATTCAGCATAAAATAACCCAACAAGTGTTGGTATGCCGTAAAATCCAACCAACCCAAAAATAAAGATTTATTAAAAGTTATAAATCTGTGAATTTGAGCACCTCATATGATGTAATGGTTAGTAAGCTAGATTTTCAAACCATTGTTAGTGAGTTTGATTCTCATTGAGTTCCCCATACTTCTGGCTTTTAAGCTAAGTTTAGTAAATAACTATAAATCTGTGAATTATTTTAATGTTTTTGGTTAAGGAGAATTGAACATCTAGTACTAAAGTGAATTAGAATATCTTTATGTTTCTTCTTGTGCTGCTGAGAGAATGATTTGAACCTTGAAATATCAGGATAAATCTGTTTTTCTTTTATAAATTCCATGAAAAGCTGAGTTGGTTTTGATGAAGAAATTGCTATTCTGTGTCATATTTACAATAACCATTTTAAATGGTGCCTTACTTTCTTGCTTCATCTGCAGCTGACTCTTTAGATCAAATCAGTACTAAAAATGTCAACAAATAAAGAATATTTTTAGCTTCTTTGAGGTCAATAAAAAAGTGGAGTACGAAAGAGGTTGAACTACTGTTATTAATAACTTAAAAAATGCTGAATTATGTCCCAAAATAAATTTCTGTGTTTTCAAATCCAGCAAAGTTGAATCACATCTGTGTCTGTTTTGAGAAAAATATTCACATTCATCAAAATAATCATTCATCGCAGTAAATTTCCATGATTGATTGATGACTTGCACGACCTGTTGATATACCACATATTTAATTATTACAAAGTTTAATATGCTTACTTAAGTGCTATTGCCAAATTGTTCAATATGTAAAAGTATAAAAATCTTGATATAACTCTCTCTCACTCCATTTTTTCTTTCTTTCCCTTTTTTCATATTTTCATTATGTTCGATTGAAACAGATTAGCATTATTGCTACTGTGCTCACCCCCCTCTATCTATCTTTCCCTTACTCTTTCTTTCTGTCATTATATTTTCTCTCTGTTGCATGTCCTTTTTCTTCTCATTCTTTCTTTATAATAAAAAAGAAATAGACAATTATTTAGCTGAGGTGACAACACTGATGAGAAATATTTCAGCGGATAAGAGAAACCAGATAATCAGGATTTACATTTTTGCATTTCATCTTGGATGATTTGGACGGTCTCATTTTTAACCAGTGGATGTTGCAAGATCATGACAGTTGTACAATTAAGGAAGACAAGTATTAATATAAAGATGTTATAAAGAAAACAGTGAGGGTGTCCCCTTGGTGAATTGGCTAACATGATGGACTGACATTGTTTGTAAGCAAGTTTGATCTCTAGTCATGCTATTATGTTTACTTTCACACTGATAACTTTGGAAATGGTATGAACTCCCTCATCCGTCAGCTGTGTTTTAAATAGTGCCACTACTGTTCTTCTACAAGGATGGGTTTGGCAATGAATAACCCATGATGGTTGATCTATCATTAAACAAAGAAACTAAACATATAAAGAAGAAAAGAAGTATGTTAAACAGTTAATCTTTTTCATAAAGTTGAGTGTCTCCTGAAACTCATCCGCTTAAAAGAAGGGGTGCTATTTCATTTTTCATATATATATATATATATATATATATATATATATATATGGAAAAATAGAAGTGAATCCAACAGTATATAAAACAAGTTGCATTGAAGGGTGATATTTATTTAGTCAACACTACAGGAAATCGATTTGTTAATCAAACCATCGTTGGGGACATCATCTTTGTAAAAAATAAATTATTGATAACCACTAGTTTGTAAGTTTTTATTTTTAGTATGTGGCAGTTTCTGTTGTCACTCAAATATGAGAAAAAGATATTAAAAGGCCATGTAATGTTAGTGTCCTATTCAAACCGTGTGACATAATTTTGTTTTC
This sequence comes from Doryteuthis pealeii, assembly GCA_023376005.1. Classification (NCBI taxonomy): domain Eukaryota; kingdom Metazoa; phylum Mollusca; class Cephalopoda; order Myopsida; family Loliginidae; genus Doryteuthis; species Doryteuthis pealeii. The sequence goes on from CM042138.1 coordinate 116,792,629, forward strand.
AAACCATTAGAAACAATTTTTATGAATGAAAATACATTACTTGATTGTATATTTAAAAAAAAATATTATGCACACACTAACATGAGTGTGGGCTGAAAAGTTTATATGATAATGTCCTATCTGCTGTGGATAGATTTTTTTACCAGTGGCATTCAAGCACTGGAACACTAATGGATGAAGTGTGTGGACCATAAGGGGCTGTTAAAAAATCACATTCCATGAGAGTATCTTGGTTAGCCTATGAATTTTTCAGCCGACCCCTTCAGCTACCACATTTTACTTTAAAAACTAATTGGTTGTTATGGCCAATGTTTGTTTGTTTTGATTACTTTTAAGTGTATTCAATTTTTGCCTGGTGTTTGGCTTTTAGATACTCAGTGTATATTTTGACCTTATGATTGGCTATCATTTCTTGTCTGCTGATTTTTCAGTTTCCATTTTGTGACAGGAAGCTGACAAGTCAATCTGCTTTCTTCATTTCTCTATTTTGTGCTTTGAATACCAACACATTTTGTCAGGTGAAACTTGAACATTGCAAGGTGCAAAGTAACAGACACTGTGAAAGAAAGAAGCACTGGTCAACATTGGTAAAGTTTTTGGCTTAGTTTTCTGTCAAATGTTCAGATCTTTGTTGTTTGTTTTTTTCTGAGTAAATAGTGAAGGATGTTTGGAAAGTGAGACTTACACCAAATAAAAAATATAACTTTATCTCTCGTCCTTTTTGACATCTACTCATCCACCCCAAAAAGTATTTACTTATACAATATCTTTGTTGATACCACTTGAACATAATTTGTTATTCCAACTTTTATGACCCCTTTGACTTGAAAGATATTGAGAAGAAAACATTTTAAAGCAAACTATCTCAAATATATTTATATATGCATATTGATTACTTTGTGAACCAATTCAGCATGGCAAGAGCAATACTTTTCTGTTGGACTTTAGTAGGGTCAATTTGTATGATTTTTATCAATTATGTTAATCTTAAATGTTTTAGATTCTAGGGTGGCTTGAATTTTCCTGCTCACTCTATGTTAAATACTTTCCTCCTCCTTCTTTTTTTTTCTCATCTATATATCAATACTCGTGTTCCTTTTGGTTAAAAATGAGACTTTTTAAGATGAAATGCAAAAATGTAAATCCTGACTATTTGGTGTTGTTTATCCACCAAATTATTATTTCTCTTGACTGTCATCACCTCAGTAATCAATCCTTCTAACAAAGAAAGAGAGAGAGTGGGAGTGAGTGCACAGAAGCAATAATGGTAATCTGTTTAAATTGAATATAAGGAAAAGAAGAAAAGAAAAAAAAGAGTGAGAGAGAGTCAACTCAAGATTATTATTCTTTTTACATATTGAAGTATTCACAATAGCTCTTAAGTGAATATATCAAACATTGTAATAATTGAATTATCATACTGTGGTATATCCACAGGTCCCACTATTTATCATTATTCTGCTTTCTGCTTCTTCTAACCTTATTGGCTTTGTTGCTGGTTATGCTGGTTGATCCATTGGTTTATGGCATATCAAGCCTTTTCAGGTCATTTAATTTTTTTTGTATTTTTGATTGTGAAATAAAAACTGCTCTATACTGTTGAAGTAAAACAGAAGCTTAAATATGTTTATTTCATATATGGACTTTTGACAAACTGTTTTGATTCTGTGTCATATCAGATTGAAGAAATAAGGTGACATCAAAACACTTTGTCAGATAAACTATTTAGTTCATATTGTTATTTATTAAGCTTAGCTTAGCTTTAGCACAAAACCATAAGTATGGGGCACCTAGTGAGAACTGAACACTATCAATGGTCTGCTAATCTAGCTCGTTAACCATGTGAGGTGCTCTAGTTCATATACAGGTCAGCACAATTTTTACCGCTTAGTTTTTCTCTTGTTTCTTATTGTTCTCTTGGTTAAGGAGCTAATTAAGAACAGTGCATGATTTCATGATGTCTGTGTTAGGGTGGAACATTCGCCCCAACCCCATTGCACTTAAACTGGTAGTAGGGTCAGTCTCTAATGCCTGAGGAACTCCTAAAGTGTCACGTCACTCAATATCCTACTGGTAATATGTTACACAGTACTACCTGTTTCATAGTTGAATCATCAGCAACTAAACTGGTAACCCCACAGATTTTGTCTGGTGAGAAGGGTGGCTAGACACCCTGCAGAAGGAAAAAACAAGACTTTGTATTATTTGGATTATTCAGAGAAAAGCAAGATCTATAAAAAGGCAGGGGAAGTTCTTTGCTTAACGGCCATCTAGCACATTATTTCTAAAGTCCAACCCCAACTCAGCAGGACCATCATGGCAGGACTGATCATATCAGAGCCATGCCATCAGGAACTTACATTCCTGCTAGGGTCACCCAAGGTGAATAGGTCTGACACCTAGTCATATTAGTGCCATAACCCGGCCAAAGGGGCTCTGGCAAAAATCCAAAGGGTGTCTCCATCATCATCAGGAATGAACAATTTTTGGCCTACTTGTCCCTGTGGAAAATCTTTGGCAAACAAGGGCATCTCTTTTCTCTGACTAGGTTATGCATGTGGTGCTTGGGGACCACTTGTGAATTTTCTATTTCCTTGGTACTCCTTCCATAAATTCCCTACTAGTAAATTTGTTGGATGGAGCCAGCTCAACTGACCCAGAGTGAATTCTATCACGTAACAGAACAGAACAGAAAGAGAAACGTTAAAGAAACTGGGTAATTTTTGTTACTGATCCCTTGTGCACATGTGGTCTCTTACAAAACAACAACAAAAAAAATGATACAGATGCTTTGAGCCACATCTAAACCCTCATGGGAGGGTGGGTAAATAAATGTCATGTTTTGGTTGTAATCTGTAAAAAAAATTTTCTTGTTTCTAATCAAATTTATCATTCTTCAAATAAGTCTTGCCTTTTTGTCTGCTAAAGATTAGCATTTATATTTTCGTTTGTTCTTTAACCTTTCTATGGTGTATGTCACATTTAGTAATCTTGAAGGAAGTGTAAATCAATTCTTTTTCTTTTCACACAACCTTTTTTTTTTTCTTGTGCTAGATTTTTGCCAGTATAAGTCAATGTCTGATAAACATTCTTGCTTTACTTTTTAAGAATCATTTAAATCAAAGACATTAAATTTGGAGTTCAAAATTACTGCCCTCTTAAATTGAATAAATTTAAAGAAAAAATATACATATGTCAAGGTTATAAAAATAAATGTACTGGGTTTTTTTTAAGCATGAGTTAGTGGTGCAATTAGCAATTTGAATGGATTAATACTAAAGAAATAGTTGACTTACCAATTTCGTCTGGACCTATTGTGGGTTAAGATTTATATAGCATCTAGTCAGTCAGTGGCTTCCAGTTCAGAAAGTATGGTACCTAATACTGACAATTTTTTTTTAATTAATAGGTTTTAACTAGAATGTGATTTGGAAAGTTATTTACCAAAGCAAAACTAAAAAGGGGTCTCATAATTTAACTACATGAAGTTTAGTGGTATCTAAAGAAATTTTTATAACGGATTGGATAATTTTTTGTGGAGTCATTGGTAATTTAATTTTGTAATTTGAGAAATATATAGTGTCCGGTTTAGTTCAGTTGGTAGAGCATCCGCCCAGGAACCACAAGGTTTTGGGTTCAATACCGGCCCTTGCCAACTCAGTATATGAGTAGCACAGCTTGGATCTGTATGGTAAAGTAGGAAGCTGATGGTAAGTGTAGCACTTCAGATGCAAAAATAATCTCCCTGGTGTAGTGGTAGTGAAAAGGGGATAGACTCCCTTACTGTCCAGCTGATACCAACAATAGGCCAATCTACAATTTTACTTACTTTATATATATATATATATATACACACATCTCTTACTTACTAAACCAAGAAAAAAAGAAGCCAAATCTGCCGCTTTCTTTCATCTGCATATTTTCTTATTCTTTTTTAATTAAATGTTGGGCCAAACCAATAACCCTAAGAATGCTGGATAAACTTACAAGTCATTAAGTCAAAATATCTATCACTGTTATATAATTCCCTGGACTAATGTTTGGTTGGGATCTCAGGGTGTCCAACTTCTGTGGACTTGATATTGTGGAATCAACATCATACTCATCCTAACAGGAAGGCTGTGACTAGCGTCCAATCACCAGTCAAGAAAAAAAATACAGGTAGTAACCGAATTCAAGCTCTGCACTAACTACCAGAACACATTCAAGTGTTTGGTATCTATGGATAAAGATATCCACACTAAAACCAGCAGCCAATGAGAATCCTTGGAATGGACTTGGCCAATCTACACAGTGGAATAGCTCAACCTGCTATTTCAACCACCTAACAAGTCTGGATTCTCAGAACCAATTCAACTTTCAACACAGCTGAATAATGGTCACTCAACACCAATCTCTACAGATAGGTTAAGCAGTTCAACAAGAAATAAAGATTTGAAGATAGCCAGACTGTGTCCAATCTGTTTATTTTCTTTTTAATCAATTTGTCTGGACATGATACATTTTTCTAGGAAATTCTTTCTTTTTTTACATTTTTAAAAAAAATAACAATGTTGACAGGTGAAAAATAACAAATTCGTGTAAAAGAAGCAGACAAATTTACTCCTTCTCCTCCATTTTACACTGTAGTTCCAACAACAAAAAATACTTGCAAATGACAATGTATCTATTAAAGCCACTTGAATGTTTTTCTTCTAAGAAATTGTTGTTAAACTATAAACACAGTATGGGGAATTATTAATGACTGCCCATATGAGCTGTAAGAAAGGAAAAAACCCAACACAAATAGATAGTTTCAAAGATGATAATATTGTTCATATTTAAGGTTGCTAAAACATATTCTTTTAGCAATCAATAATTTTACAAGGTAACAAGTTTAAATTTGCATTAAATACTTAGAGTTGATTATTTGGTGTGGTTAAAATTTCTAATCATGGCTTTGTATTAGGATTCTTCTGTGACATAGCTGTCTACCAAGAAGGGTGCTGCTATCTTCTTTGGTACAAATAATATTCAATATATGTAAATTGATAATTTTTTTAAAAATTGTCATATATGCAGTGCTACATTGAGATTTTCCCACTTATTGATCATGCTATGAAAAAATAAGAAATTATTGATAACTCAAAAATGGTTAGTTTTTGCCTATTTTGATAGCATTTTTGGATTCCTTAGGCCAAAAAGCTTTTATAAACCAATTTCTAGGAGTAGGAAAGCTCTTGACCTCATTTTACAAACATAAATAGATTACAAAAGGTTGCCTTTTTTTGTGACCCTGTCCAAATTTTTCAAATTTAAAATCGAAATAGCTCAGCCAATTTTTGGAATTGGAAGCTCAAATTTTGGGGATTTGTCTTACTTATATAGTTAACACCTGGACAAAATTGTCTTACTTACATAGTCCATACCTGGACAAAATTTCAGAAAAATTGAAGGGGGTGGGTGACATGGCCTGGATGATTTGACATGGAATTACCCTCCTATTCAATTAAAGATTGGTTGGTTGTATTTTATGGCATGGGTTATTTTATGCTGAAGATGCTTTGTTTGATTCATTCTTAATGGGTACTTAGTTTTTTTTAAACTCAAATTTTTTAAAACTTATTTTTTCTACTTAACCCATATATGGAGCCCTATCAGATACCACCACTCCTAATTAAAGATTGGTTGAATCTTAATTTAGTATATATCCAAAGTAAATGAATTTTACTTATTTTATTGCTTGTCTCTATTTGAATTCATGGTGAGTGGGAGATTCTGTGTTGGTTGCCAGAATACGACTTTTATTGTTTTAACAGCATGATCTTTGATTGTAGAAATGGATATGAGTATTGGCCATTGTATTGTGATCTCACATTGGAAAGAGCTTTGATCAGTGTTCATAAAAAGTGAAATTAGAATTTTATTACAAGGTAGTAAAACAAAGATCGTGAAAAGAATCATGATGGAGTGGCAGAATAACAACAGATTTATATTCCATTTAATCATCTAAACAAAACGCTTTCAACAACATCCATAAAAAGATGGCCAGGGTGGGGATAGAAGTTTGACTCTTGCCAAAAACAACTTCATTATTTCCAATTTTGCATCATTTACTGTCTTTGTGGAAGAGTGTATCAATCCAGAATGTTGGGATAAAAAGCCATTGTAATAAAACAGGGTAAGGATAGTAATTAAATAGTAGTAATAAGCAAGAGTATTGAGTCAAAGTCATCAATAAAATGGTGTAGAATTAATAACAAAATAATTGCATTAGTGAAGTGCGTATCAATCCAGAGTGTGGTGATAAAAATAAAGGCAACAATAAATAAGATGGAACAGAAATGTAATAGTGAAGACTGTATCAACACAAAGTGTTATAATAAAAATCATTTCCTTCCAAAACTTAATTCTCTCTCTCCCTCTCTCTCTCTCTCTCTCTCTCTCTCTCTCTCTCTCTCTCTCTCTCTCTCTCTCTCTCTCTCACATATATAAGCGTGTGGTGTAATAGTTAGAGTTGTAGGAAATGGAGTTGTCAAATCAAGTTCAAATCCTGGATGAGGCTATTTGCATTTCACATAGAACTAATACTCTTGGGAAAGGTATGCATCCAACTAGTCTCCCTCCAACTATGGGTAAGTAGTAGGGCAGACTGGGCTCTTTAACCGTGGCTAGGTAACCAGCCTAGAAGGAAAATTCTGCATTCAAACTTGTTAAACTCGACTTAATAAATTGACTTTGTGTCACATCCTACTCATGCAGAACAGTTGGTAAATAACACAATACACTCAAATATATATATATATATATATATAATCAAAAAATCTGGAGAAGAAATCTTCCTTACGACATAGGATTTTTTAAAAAACGTGTCACAGTTTGCTGAGCTCAATGTGTACTCTTATTGTTAGTCACAGAGCAAATTTTTAAGTAAAAAATATAACAGAAGACTTAAATTCTTTTAGACTCTAAAGAATCTAAGTCTTCTGTTATATTTTTTACTTATATGTATATATATATATACACACTATTTCACTAAGTTTTATTACTGTTATTATTATTCAATTCATCATTAAGTTGTAATATTTTTTCCTTTTTAAAGACGTTTTTTTACATTGAATGAAGGCTGAGAATCCCTTTCTCTTCCCATTCATCCCTATTCTTCTAAAATCTATAATTCCCAAGTGGCTGTGATATCCACTTACCAAATGTCAAAGACAATAACTCTGGCTTTATCTTTTTTTATCTTCTCGTGACATTTGTATGAGTCAGGGTTTTTTTTCTAAAAGTTCTTTATGTTCACTTGGATAGAAGGGAAATGGAATTGGCATCTGATATCAACGACTATTTTAATCGAAGTTTTATAATACAAATAACATTCACTCAGCCAGACCTTTCCCTTAGTTGCTTTTTTTTGTTTATGTTTTTATTTTTACTTTTATTTTTTTCTACTACAAATTTAATTTTTTTGTTTTGTTTTTTCTACTACAAATTTCTTCTTTTTTTTTTTTTTTGTTCTTTTTAATTTTTTTTTTTTCTGCTACAAATTTCTTATCTGGTGACATAAAACGTTTGAATTATATCTACACAGATTGCTATATTTGGTAGCAGTATGGACTGGTCATTATTCCTTTTTTTTATTTTTTATTTATTTTTTTTTAGATTTTGTTTGGAATTGGGCAGGGTGACTAAATATTTCTTTCCTGTTTATTAGAGATTTTTTTTTCTGTTTTTATTCCTTGTGTTTTGTTTCATTTACTTAACATTCCAGCACTTTTGTTTGACAACCTGTAAAAATGGTAAGAGACCATCATGATCACTTGACACCAAAAGGGAACCAGACACTTGACTAGGGGGAAATGTCATATGTAGGAGGCATGTCCTGAAAATGAAACAGTAGATGAGGAGAAAGAATTGGATGCGGATATGCTGCTAAATAAATACTAATCACATGATAGAGAGATAGATAGAGAGAAAAAAATAAATAATTCTGTTGTCTATGCCTACACAACACTGAACTTTCTTGTTTTGTTTTATTTTGATATTATTCTTGCATCATTATACACCGGATATTTGGTGGATCTGCTTCGAGGTTCTGTCATAGATCTTTTTAAATCTCCAATACCCTTGGCATTATTCCTGTTGTTCTTGTTAGATACAGGTGATGGAAATGCATCTGTCTTGGTTTATATTCTCATCTAGCTTGTTCTTTTTTTTTAATTGGTTGTACTTCCCAAAGAAAATCAAATTGCATAGAGTTTCTATATTTTTTTAACTGCAGTGTATCAAAGAAACAACCAAAGTTCTATGAATCCACACCACCTGCTTTTCAGAATATGTCTAAATACAAAGAATAAATATAGGGTAGTCCAGAGGTTTAGGATGTTTTTTTTTCTGAACACATATATATATATATATATATGTGTGTGTGTGTGTGTGTATGTATATAATTACACACTTTCGATAAGAAAGAAAAACTCAAGAAACTGTCATTTGGCAATCATAAATTTATTTCAAATGGTAGCTTCATAAATGAGCCCAGTTTCATCAGATAGCCATTACAAACAATATTTTTTGTAATGGCTATCTGATGAAACTGGGCCCATAAATGAGTTTACTCTTGATGGTAATGTTGATGTTATAACGTTTTGGTTTTTGCAACCTTCATCAGGACACATGGTGAAATCTTGTGTGGAAATGGTGGCTCCATATATGAGCCCAGTTTCATCAGATAGCCATTACAAAAAATATTTTTGTAATGGCTATCTGACGAAACTGGGCTCATTTATGGAGTTTCTATCTTAAATAAATAAGTAGAAAAGATCGAATTGATTTTGGTTCTCAACAAAAAAACAAACTTACTTTCATTTTTTTTTTTTTGCAATATTTTGGTTTGATTATTTAAATCTAGAATTCAATTCTCTGCTAAAATGAGGGGCACATATCCTATATTTTCACTTATAGTTTGTGGGAGTAAAATGGTGAATTAAATTCGGCAGTATGTAGAAAAAATAGTAAAACAAAGTATTCCAAAGATGAATTTATTCTTGATGGTAATGTTGATGTTAGAATGTTTCAGTTTTTGCAACCTTCATCAGGACATGTAGTGAAATCTTGTATGGAGATGGTGGGTGACTTGCATAATATGAGAAGTGCTTGTCTACCTTTCAGTTTGACCTACCATATCAACTTAGCTCCTCCCACATCCCCAAACCACAGCTTTAAGGTCTTCCATGCATCATGGAATCTGTGCCAGCTTCTTCATATACAACCAGCACTTCTCATATTCACCCACCATCTCCGCACAAGATTTCACCATGTGTCTTGATGAAGATTGCAAAAACCAAACCGTTCTAACGTTGACATTACCATCAAGAATAAACTCATCTTTTGGAATACTTTCTTTTTCTATTTTTTCCACTTATAGTATATGTAAATTTGGTTCACTATTAGTGCATCATAATGTTCCATAGTCTCAAAGAGACATTGAATGCTTCTTTTTATGTTATAGAAATTTGCATAGTTGTTCTCATAAATGATGGGATTATTTGTGCATGGATTTGCACTTCTGCTTTTGTCTTAGCAGAATTCTTATCAGTTCAAGATGGTGGGATAAGTTAATGGTGTGTTAAGGATGCAGGAGCATTGGTTGACTGAGATCCTTTCAGATCACTTGAGTAAATAAAAGAATTGGAATGAAAGAGAAACTGAAAAAATGAAGTGATGTTGTGAAGGAGGAAGACTGAAGTAAATAAATTTATTGAAAGAGGAGGAAAAAGAAATGCTAGAGATTAAGTAGTCTAGTCTACCTTAATAATATCTGGGAGAAGAAAACGATATATTTTAATTTTTTTAAAATTTTGAATTAATTAAATTTAATTATAATTAATTAAAGGTAACTAACATGCCTCATATTGCCATAACATATTTTCTCTTATATATATATATATATATATATATATATGCTAATACTTTTCACTTTCATTCTCCATATATATATATATATATATATATATATATATATATAAGGAAATAAAAAATTGGGTAAAATCCAACAAAATATAATTAAAAGTTGAGGAATAAAAGCAGATACAACACAACCAGCTTCATTCAATTAATATTTCGCCTTGTGGTGTTAACAAAAATTAGTCAGAACTCTGACAAAGCCTCATTAATACACTGAGGCAAAATATTAATTGAATGAATTTGTTTGTGTTTTATCCACTTTTATACCTCAACTTTTAATTACATTTTTATCCTACTTACCCTCCAGCTATGGGTAAATAGTAGGGCAAACTGGGCTCTTTAATCTTGGTTAGAAAACCAGTCTAGGAGAAGAAAAACTGAATTCTAACCTGTTAAACTCTGCTTAAGAAATTACCTTATGTCACATCCTGCTCATGTGGAGATGTTGATAAATATATATACGTATTTAGTCATCCATAGATAGTCCTGTTTTGATGTATTATGTGGATTCATATCTTTACCAAGGGCATTAGTGGGTCACCAATTCCATTTTGTTTGACAATAACCATTATTCTAAGCATAGCTTGTCAAAGTATTTCAAAGCAAATTACATAACAAGATCTTGAAAAATACAGTTAAAGGATGCATTGCAAATTGTAGGCGAAAGGTAGGCTAGTAGACTATTATTAGTGTGTTCATTTCTCACTTGGAACCCAAAATTCTGAGTTTCCTTTGCCTAGTAAATGACAAATCCAGGTTTGGTATTATTTGGATTATTCAGACTATTGTCCTCATCTTTGTTATCTGTACAACGTTTCAGCCAATGTGCCCTCTGGCCTTCTTCAAGTATTCATTGTCAGATTTGGAAACCTTCTTGTGGTAATCCATGGGGGTATCCTGTTTTCATTCTGCTAACCATAGCTGGGGTACAGGTATTAAGCTGTGTTAATTATTATTCTATGTTACTGTCGCCCTCGACCAGTATTGAACTTGCAGCCTAGAGATAACTGTCACTTAGAACTGTCTTATCCCAACTCCTTTATCCACTATGCTATGTGTCCAATAACTGGAGAAGGCCAGAGGGCACATCAGCCGAAATGTTGTATGGATAACAACAATAATGATGAGGACAATAGTCCGAATAATCCAAATAATAATAATTATCAAGCCTCATCTAAAAAATTCTGAGATCCAGATTTATTGTTGCTTCTTCTATCAAAATTCTCACTTGAAGATGGCATCTAAAAAAGATGATTAATTTCAATGTTGTTTATAAGGATGTGTTGTGTAATGATTAGAATCATACGAAATGGACTTGTTCACCCAAGTTCAAATCCTGGATGAAGCTGTTTGCATTTCACATAGTGCTAATACCCTTGAGAAAAGTATGAATCCAACTATTCTCTTGCCAGTTATGGTTAAATAGTAGGGCAGACTGGGCTCTTTAACCTTGGCTAGGTAACCAGTCTAGCAGAAGGAAAACTATGTATTCTAACCTTTTAAACTCCACTTAATAAATTGACCTTATGTCACATCCTGTTTATGTGGATGGTTGGTAAATATGTATAAGGACATTCCCCATTGTAAATTATCAACATTAAGAAAATTGTAAAATGTGTGTTTATTGTATTTTGCTAAATAAATTGGATTTTATATTCGCTTTTCTCAACATAATTTAAGAATCAAAGAACTGAAATGTGAAAATTTTTTTTTAGTTGCAGATTTTCAAGAGTTATAAAAATTAAAGAAATTATGAGCATTGGTCTTTGCTATTCTATTGGGGAAATCTGAGTATGAAAAATACACATTTTAATCTCTGGACTCCCCCAAAAATGAACCCTGTAGGGCTGGACTGTAGAATACCCTAATTGCACCTCTGCAGAGGAATAAAAACCCTACAATTGGGCCATCTGTTGGCCACGGGTGGCAACCCATAATGCTTAGGGATGGAACCCTTGTGACTAGGCAGTTCATGACATGCATCTCTTCACTTTAGTTTTCTAATTGAGCTTGGCAGGTGGTCAGAGTGGCCCCCTCCAATCAATTGTCTGATCACATCAAGCCCTAGCACCTATTTTATTGGCCCGACTGTATTGCTCTTATGGCAATCTACCAACCCTTTTTATCATATGTGTTAAAATGTGGGGCTGAGGGTCTTAGTATCCTGGGTATAATGTTACTCTGCATCTCCTGGTGAATTTCCAACTCTAGGGCTCTGGAGAGTGGGGAATACACTTTCCTTGCCATTACTCCTAGGTCAACTCTGATTCTGAGTGGTAGTACCTGTTAGGGTCCTATCTATGGATTAAATAGATCAGAAAATGAGTTTTTAAAAATCTGAATATCCAACAAAAATAATTTTTAAAAATGTCTTTGGCAAAAAAATAAAAATAAAAATTTTTTTTAAATATTTAAAAGGTCTTTTTTTTTTTTTTTTTAGTTGTTCATATTTTACTATTACTATTACTATATTTCTATATCTGTGGCTATGTAATCTTCCTGAAGTAGGAATTTGTATAGTAAACAGCATGATATAGTTGATTGGTCATTTACAGAGACAATACAATTCCCTTGGAATCCAAGGTCATTTTTATTTTGTTGAATCATGAGACGTCCTAACTGTTGACCATTGCTTAAAACCTTACCTCCTCCCACGGCTCAAAACCTGTTCTATCATGTGCATTGTTTTTCCCCCAGATTTGATGTAAATATCAAACTGCACATTATACTAAAGAGATGATGATTTGAGGTAGGTAGGCCTTTGGATAAAGCTGACTGGAATTCACATATACCATGGTTACCAAAAATAAGACAGAGCTTATATTAATTTTCACTCCGAAATATAACACTAGAACTTATTTTCAGTGGATGTTGAGAGTTTGCGTTGTATGATATGACTGAGAACATTGCTTATTTTTTTTTCATCTGTCTGCTGCTCTCAACTAGGGCTTATTTTCAGGGGAGGACTTATATTATAATCATCCTTGGTCTTATTTTGCGGAGAAACACAGTACTTGTATGCGCCTTGCCAAAAGACTCCTTTTTTTTTAATCCTAAAAAGGATAAGTGACCTGTATCCTCCCTAATCTGTTACCAAAATATTCGGGTAGAAGATAGTCACTTTTAAAATGGATTAAACTGTTTTTTTCTTAAATATCCTTTAAATCCTCCATGTGTATATATGTTTTATATACTGGTATAAATATTCTGGGATTGTATGTGGTTGGTTGGTTGGTTGGTTGGTTTAATGCCATATCAACCCTTGGTATCTATGCCTACATTTGGTCAGAATATCTATGCCCACATAATCATGCCTTCCCTTCCAGACAATAATGCTTCATTTTTATCCTTCCATTTCTGGATCTTTTGTTTACTAGAATTCCTTGTATTTTATAAATAATTTAATGCCAAATTATTTTTATATGATTTTTATATAAATAAGTTTCATCAACTTTGTGTGTATTAATAGATACAAAGTTGACCCTCAGCCACTGCCGCCTTGCACCCATATGATAAAAAGGGTTGGGTGTTTGCCATAAGAGCAATTCGAAGAATATGGCCAGGAAAAGACAATTATATAGGTGCTAAGGCTTGACATGGCCAGCTGCTTGATCAGATGAGGCCTTTCCTGCCCAAGTAAAGTCTTAAGTGGAAGGTTACATGTCACCAAACCTGGGTCACAGACTCCTCATCCACCACAATCCTTGCTTCAGTCATTATGGATCAGCCCCCGTGGACTGCAGAAATGCAGTTAGCATATTCTACAGACCCAGCCAACAGGGCAGAACTCTGTGGGTTTTGTCAATATTAATGTCTAAAAATTGAAAACTCTAGTGAGCTTTTTCTATGCCATTCTTAAAATAGTTAATCTGATTTTGCAACTTTAATTAGCCAACATCAAAAATGGAGGGAAAAAAAGTCTGTTCTGCTCACGAGAAAATTCATAAACTAAAACACTGAAATGTGCTGGAAAAACTAAGCTATAAAAATATTTTCCAATCATCATTATAATTTTTACAATTGTACTAACGTTTTACCAAGCTTCATATTGAAAATAGAGCTTTTCTCTCTTTTTCAAAATTACTTTGAGAAAATTATTTTAATGTCCAGTTATGACCATTTTCTAATTTTTACCCTGCTTCATATTGTAAATGATTTTTATTCAAAACTATGAGCAGACAAGTTGAGAAAACTATTACTACCTGTCTTGCAGTAGTTGTTACATTTGCATATAAAATGGAGGCATTTGTGACATAGCAGTTCATGTCGTAGGAAAGGAATGAAACAACCAGAGTTCAAATCTTGGACAAAAACTGTTTACTTTTCACATAATGCTAATACCCTTGGCACAGGTATGAATCCAACTATTTTCCTCCTAGCTATAGGTAAATAGTAGGGCAGACTGGGATCTTTAACCTTGGTATGACAGTCAGTCTATGAGAAGGAAAATTTTAAATTCCAAGCAGTTTTACTCTGCTTAGAAATTTAACTTTGTGTCATATCCTGCTCATTTGATAAATTAACAGATTTTTATATAAATTTCATACACTGAATGTATGAAATTTAATGGACAGATATAGTATTATTTATTTAAAAAAATGATTAACATTGATAGCTTATCAGACTGCAAGAATTTAAGATTTCTACCATCCTTAATGCGATGAAAGAAAAAAGCTTTACACTAAAAAAAAGGCAAGAAACCGGTGATATACTGCAGAAACTATTAGAGATGTGGACTATACAGATGATCATAAGTACCCCTGCAAATTACAACTACATAGCCTAGAGAAGGTAGCAAGAGGCATTGGCCTCTTACTACCTTCTGAACTTGTGAACTCAGATAAATGGAATTAATGTATTTTAAACAAGATAGAGACATTTCCTAATTGGGTTGAAAGCTTCTGAAATTGTTACATTATCTGAGGAGGGTAATAAAGAGATTTAAAAAAAATGACAAATACATAAATAAATGGACCCTACACAATGATAGGGTAGGAAAGTAATAAAAGTATTTAGACAAAGCGGGGACGATCCTTTGTGCATTAAAAGTTGATGAAGATGACCCTTAGATAAAAAAAATATAAGGAATTGTAGTAAACAAAAGATCCAGAAATGGAAGGATAACAATTGCGGGATTATTGTCTGGAAGGAAAGGCATGATTATCTGGACATAGACATTCTGACCAAATGTAGGTGTTCAGATTGGGAGGCATGGCCATATGGAAGTTGTGGTATTCTATATAACTACTCTGAATTTTGATTGAGTTTGGCTGAAAGGAACTGAAGATAACTCCCATCAATGAGGACAACAGTTAAAAATAAAAATAAATAATAAAAATAAAAATAATACATATTATCAAGCCTTATCTCAAAACTCAGACAAATAATATTAATTCAGCTTTTTCTTTGTCTCTTTATTTATTTGAAATTAGTTATAACATCAATTCAATAAATAGGATGTGGCTCAACATTGAACCACCAAAATTGGCTTTTAAGTGAGTTTATTTAATTATAATTCTTTTCTTTTTTATCTTTTCACAAAATTTTAGGAAGTATCTAAGGAAAGCCTTCTTTGAAGGAGTGCTGGTCAACAAAATTATATTGAATACAAATACAGAAGATCAATTGGTAAGTAATTATATATATGTGTGTATATATATATATATATATATATATATATTATATATATATATCTTAAATTGATATTACTATTTCTGTTCCATAATAGTTGTTTACATTAAGCCCAATCATTCTGCAATCGTAACTTCCACATTCATTGCAGTTAAGAGAATAAAGATATAAAATATATTTTAATATAAGTGTTCATCGTCCTTTATCAAGTCCAGCTATTGTGTACAACCCATTATGAAGAGCTTAAGAAGCAGTATACTCCAAAATGAGTAGACCAGTTACTTCCAGGTTAAAGAGAATACTAGTTCTTTCTTTTAAAAATGCTAAGAACAAATCAAAAACAGCTCTATCAGCTGGGGCTTAAGAATACACCGACTGCACCTCTTCAGAGGGGTAAGACCACCCCAATGGGGCCATCTCTTGGTTGTGGGTGGCAACCCATGATGCTTAAGGATGGAACCTTGGTGACTGAGCAGCCTATGACATGCAACACTCCACTTTGGCCCTTACTTAGGGTAGATGGGCGTCCAGAGAGGACCCTTTTGATCAATAGACTGGTGCACCTATATAATTGTCCCAACCCTATTACCCTTATTGTAAGCCTGAACCCTTTTTATCATATGTGATAGAAGGTTTTGGCTGAGAATATTAGTGTCCTGGATATAACATTAAACTCTGTCTGATGGTGAGGTTCCAGTTCTGGAAATCTGGGGAATATGGAGCACCCCATTCATCACTATTGCTTCCAGGTCCACTCTGACCCGAACTGTTAGGGTCCCATCTATGGATTGAATAGAAAAAAAACGTGTTTATGAAAATATTGAATACCCATCAAGCATGAATTTATTTTAAAACTTTGTCAGCATTAAATGACCCACCGAGGTTGATATACCGTAAAACAAAACAAACAATCAAACAAACTATCTGATGGGGAAGTTCCAATTCTGGATCTCTGAGGAATATGGAGTACTTCTTCATCAATATTACTCCCAGGTCCACTCTGATCCAGAGTGGTAGTAATTGTTAAGGTACCATCTATGGGTTAAATAGAAAAAAAATGAGTTTGAAAAAAATTGAGTTTCCATGAAGAATGAACAAAACAAAAACGTTTTTGGCATAGACTGACCCAATGGGTTGACATGTTGTAAAAACCCAACCAACCAACCAAGCAAATGAAAAAAATAATTTCCTAACTGGAATGTATCTACTAACCCTTTATGTAATAATTCTTTTATTTTTTGTCTGCCCTGACTGAATTGAATTTTTCATGATTTCAAATGTGCAATTTGCCATAGTTGACACTTATTCATAGAAATTTGCAATGGTTTGAGAAATGTTATTATATTGCTGTTCTGCATCTGTTTGTGTCAAGAATGTGCTTCCATAGATGTACTGAATTTAAAAACCATAAAACATGATTTATGTAAGGTTTACAATGGTATCTAACAGATTTAGAAAATCAGATGGATATGTTTTTATAATAGGCTAACATTATCAGAATAAAGATAAATATATTATCAAAAACAAATTCTTGCTGTGTAATACATAGAAATGGGATTTAAATTTCTGTCATATTATATATAGTAGGATTGGGGAACTTATTATATACTCATATAAATCCCCAAATGGATTAAATAGAATAAAATGAGTTTTAAAAAAATGTGTTATAAAAAATTTGACTACCCATCAACCATGAATAGAAGAAAACGTTTTCGGTATAGAATAACCCAACAAGGACTGACATGCCTTAAAATCCAACAAACCAAATCAAACAAAATATGCATATGAACAATGATTGGCAGGAAGTTTAGTTCTCATATACCAAGAATACAAGAGAAATACACAACAGTTTTACACAAATAGTTTTCTAGATTGATTGGCTGTTCTGTCAATAAGTCTGAATTTTGCTAATAGCAACTTAACAGCTGTTATTTACTATTCTGTGACAGTTGGAAATTATTTAAACTAAATTTCTGTCTTACTGCTTATATACCTATGTCAGTCATGTGTAAGTTTGTCAATTCAGAACAACTGGTATATTTGATGCATTGCAGTTTGTATTGGTCATATTGTTATGAAGATCATTTCCTTCTAAATTGACAAATACATTGACAAGAAAACAGCCTCGCAAAAACCCCAAAAAAAAAAAGAAATCAAAGTGTTTATGTTTGAACCTTGCATCGAAGCAAAAATGTGTGAGGAATATTTCTTCATTATAATGACACCTGGACATAAATGACAGCAATGTAAATATTCATGTCTGTTGACAAAAAACAAAAATATGGTTGGATTGTGTGTGTGTGTGTGTGTATATATATATATATATATATATATATATATATATATATATCAATTGTTGGGCAGTTGAAGAAATGGAGTGATGTCGGTTGGTAACTTGATGCTTGAGAAACGTGGGAGACAAATATTTATTTTATTTGTTCAGTCCTGCCAAAATCAGTACAATTTGACCATCACTAAATCATCCATCTGTAACGTGATACTCTCTGACTAATCAAGACATTATCAATCTCTCTCTCTCTCTATATATATATATATCTTCCTCTATTTCTCTCTCCTTCTCTCTCTTCCTCTATCCCTATCTCTCTTCCTCTGTCTCTCCCTCATCTTTTTCTCTTTCTCTCTAAAATGAAGATCATGATGAAATCATCCATCTGTAAGGTGATATCCTCTGACTAACCAAACCTTATCTATCTCTCCGCTCTCTTTCTCTCTTCCTCTATTTCTCTCTCTCTCTCTCTTCCTCTATTTCTCTCTCTCTCTCTCTTCTCTATTTCTCTCTCTCTCTCTCTCTCTCTCTCTCTTCCTCTATTTCTCTCTATCATCTTTCTCTCTCTTCCTCTATTTCTCTCTCTATCATCTTTCTCTCTCTAAAATAAAGATGATGATGAAATCCTCACCCCTGGACATGTAAATATGTAATAAATTTCAACTCACCACTATCTGATAACATTTCACTTGGTTTTAATGAGAAGAGACAGTCAACTTTAAAATTGAAGATATTTTAATGAGTCAAATCTTTTTGAAATCTAATAAAATCACCAATCTCTGGTATCCATTGATTTTGAATGATACTAAATTAATGTAATCAAATGTGAGTCTCTCCCCACACTATTCCAACATCAAAAAGTCAGAACACCAGTCCACAGAGGACAAATTCTTGTCCAACATCAAAAATCACTTTTAAACACAGAATTTCTTGTATTAGTACACACTCAACCAACTTACTATGTAAAGTGTGAAAAAGACTGACTCTCCTCAAAATTTACTCCAGCCTTCTGTTATGGCAAGCCACAGCACACCAGCCAATCAGTGAACATGGCTTCCTTTAAAAATGAAAGCCAGATTATTTTAGCTTTCTTTAGCAAAAAATGTTACTAATGGATTTTTTTGTGGGGGGGGGGGTAAGAAAGCTGTTATTTTCCTTTATGTTTTACACCAGACACAAGCCATTATAACTTGTTTAAACCCCCTACGGAATTCTTCACTACAGTTAGTAATAGTCAGTGTTTGCATGGCCACTTTTGGTATTATAAAAGCTTAAGACAATTTTATTTTTCCAAAATTTAAATAAAATATAGAATCATTATTAATTTTGACAGGTGTTTTCTTTCAACTTAGTTGTTTGGAGATGTGTAGTATAATGGTTAGAGTCATAGGAAATGGACTCATCGGCCAGACTTCAAATCCTGGATGAAGCTACAGTTCACATTGCGCTATTACCCTTGGGAAAGGTATGAATCCAACTACTCTCCCTCTAGCTATGGGTAAATATTAGGGCAGACTGGGCTCTTTAACCTTTGTTAGGCAACTAGTCTAAGAGAAGGAAAACTGAATTCAAACCTGTTAAATCCGCTTGGGGTGGTCACTACTAGAATAGACTCAATCCTAATTAGTGATCTATTTTCACTAATTTATTATTTTTTTGTGGGTTTTTGTTTTTTGTCACAGCCCCTTCAGGCCATTGATCTATGGAAATGAGAAACAATAAAGGATAAACTTTCTGTGTGATTTAAACTCTGATTCAATACATCAACTGCTTTAACTTAGTGTAAAAGAACTAAGTCCCAAATCAAACCTTCAAACTCATTCTTTACTCTTTTGCTGATCACTCTTGGTGTTGTATGCATTATCTTTTATCTTCATACTAGTAATATTATTAGTATCTTTTATTGATTTCTAAATGAAGCCCTCAACCATTATTATTAGTACTAGCAGGACCTGTGGATATACCACTGTATGATAATTTAATTATTACAATGTTTAATATTTTTACTTAAGAGTAAAATAGTCTGTAAACTATTGTAAAATAGTTAAATATGTAAAAAGTATAATAATCTTGATAAACTCTCTCTCATCCTTTTTTCTTTCTTTCCTTCTTTTCCTCTTTTCATTATGTTCGATTGAAACAAATGAGCATTATCTCTTCTGTACGCTCTCTCCCTCTCACCTATTCTCTCTCTTTTTTTCTATATTTTGTCTGTGTAGCATGTCTTTTTTTCCCCTTTCTTTCTTTAAAATAAAAACGGAATGGTCTATTGTTAAGCTGAGTTGATGACATTCATAAGAAATAAGAATTCTGTGGATAAGCAACACCAGATAATCAGGATTTAGATTTTTTTTCATTTCATCTGGTATGATTTGGACGGTCTCATTTTTAAACAGAGAGTGTTTCAAGATGATAATGGTTGTACAATTAAGGAACATGGGGATTGATATATAAATTGACTAGTATTTTGTTATTGAAACTTACTCAGGTCTTTAAATCTATGGCAATGAGAAGCAAATTGGATTGAAAATAATAATGGATAAACTACTAGAAATTAAGATGAAAGAAAATACTAGCAGAAATTGATAATGATTGAAAATGTTTTGTCTTGAAATACTAGATAAATAAGTATAGCATTTTTGGCCATTTTTCTTTCATTATATAATATTGATTGCTTTCAGTTATTGCAGTCCATGGTTGCTAGATAGGAGAAAAGCCATTTAAACAAGGACATTACTGTGACCAACATGTATTGTGAGATAATGACACCTACAACCATCTGCACTCTGGATAGCACATGTATTAAACATTTGTTGAGGCAGAATAGGCAGGTAACAAGTTAAATGTCGTAACTGCCAAGGTAAAACCTGGGAAGAGTAGAAATTAAGAGGGCATTTATTGATTGGTTAGAATCTAATCAGTATTTCCAATCTAACATAAATTCACATCCCTTTGATTAAAATCAATGAATCTTTTGTGACAAAGTTCAGTTGTAATCTATACATATATAAAGAGCAGTTGGTGTGTATGTATGTATGTCCAGAGGAAACTACGAAAGTTAAACAATTAATCTGTCTATCTATACATATATAAAGAGCAGTTGGTGTGTATGTATGTATGTATGAAACTAGCAAAATAAAAGAATTAGCAACAAAGTAAATATATATACATATTAAATATCACCGGTTCTTGCATATTGTGTAAGAATTATGAAGATTTGATTTATATTCAAAGATATTTGAAAATTAAAGTATAAATTGAAATAGCATTGAAATTCTAATTAAACATTATAACAAAATGTCCAGCATTTGTAAATCTCAAAAGTAAATAAATCAATACACCAAGTGATGCTGGGTAGCTGCTTCTAGTACATATATAAAGGGCAGTTAGTATGTATGTATGTCTAGAGGTAACTACAAAAATAAAACAATTGATGAGAAAGTAAATATATATACACATTAACTATCATCAGATCTTGTTTTTGTGCAAAGATTTGATCTATATTCGTGAAGTTGATTGAAAAAATAAAATCTAAATTTAATTTTTTTTTACATGGAATTTTTTTTTTACATTAAATATTTTAAAAAGGAGATATTAATTTTTTTTTTCAGAGTGTTTGTGCACTTTTTTTTTCTGACACCCCCACCTAGCGGAATCAACACAAGGTCGTTTTTACATAGGGATTTTAATTCTAATGGGGCATCCAGTGAGGATTCAACTCATGATTCAGTAATAATGGATCTGCAAGACTAACTTTTTTGCCCCTCCCTCTCTACCCAGGTAGTCACTTCTAGTACAGAATAAATCTAAAAAAAAAATCTTGGCATTTTATTATAATTTTTAATAACAAACAGTTGATTATTTACTTTCCTTAATCTGTTGTTCTTGTAGCAAAATACCCTATTGCACGCCTCAACCCCTTTTATCCTATATGTGCTAGAATGCGATAGCTGAGGGTCTTAATGTCCTGGGTATAACATTAAACTCTCTCTGATGGTGAGGTTCTAATTCTGGAGTTCTGAGGAATGTGGAGTACCCCTTCATCCCCATTGCTCCCAGTTACACCCTGACCCAAAGTGGTACTGCTTGTTAGGCTTCCATCTATGGGTTAAATAGAAAAAAAATGAGTTTAAATAAAAATTGAGTACACATGAAGAATGAATAAAACAAACGTCTTCAGCATAAAATGACCCAACAAGAGTTGACATGCCATAAAACCCAAATAACCAACCAACTAAGCACACAATGGCTTATCATTATCTAAGTTGTATCTTCTCTTCTCAAAAATATGTTCACAACCTTAAAAAAACTTCTACGAAAACTAAACTCAAATCTTTGAAGTTACATGGAAATCAAATTATTAAACATTTTATAAAATGGTTTGCACATCTGAAAATCTTTTAAGTTAGAATAAAGAACGAAAGCTGTTGTAATCAACTTCCTTGCAGGCCTTAAATATTTGATTAAGAAACAAGAGTCATGGAATATTTTGTTTATATTTGAATTGGTACTATAATTAACAAAATCTCCCTACCCCCACTGACTCTTGGTTGTTGATCGAATATTGATCACCTATCAATATTTTTTTTGTCAATTCATTCTTTATTAAATAAGTAATAGCAGATGTTGCATTTTTAGTTATCGATCAATAGAATTAAATTGACATCCAGACATCTTGGTTACTGATATGAATTCACATGAGAAATGTTGAAGAGAATTAGTAAAAGAAGGTCACATACTTGAATTCAAATAGTTGTGTATTTGTTGCATTCCACTAGTCTACTAGAGATGATGGTGTAGTGTCCAAAAAAAGTGAAACCATGTAGCCTGGGCAGGTTGATATGGAGGATGAGCTGTCCCCCAAGCAGCAGGTCCCCCTATCCACATTGCCCAAAGGAAAGGCAAAAGAAAAACAATAAAGGTTGGCAACAATAGTGTCGCAGACCTTCAGCATCACACCACCTTAGGGACTCAAGCTCCCGATTTGATTTTGCGGTTTACTCCCCTAGCCTTTCTTTGAAATGAGGTATAGCCACTTTGCAGCAGAGGTTTTATAACAGACTCTGTAGCATAGATGCTCTCATTTGGAATGGAGTGATGATGTGTTTATAAAAATAATTGTGGTATAAGTAAGTAAAGTCGTCGGGGCGGCCTAAAGTCGGCATCAGCCAATCAGCGAGGGAGTCTATCCCCTTTTCAATATAGCGCTAGACCAAGGAGATTATTTTAGTATCTGAGGTCGAGCACCACACCTAGCGTCAGCTCCTTACTTTACCACACAGATCCCTGTGCTACTCATACGCTGAGTTGGCGAGGACCGGTATCGAACTAGGAACCATGTGGTTTCTAGCCGAACGCTCTACCGACTGAGTTAACCCGGCCCTACTCATCTCTATTTTGTTCTACTTGTAGAAACTTGAGTGTGGCTGTTGGATCTGGCTGGCATTCTTTTATGTTTTATGTCTGATACCAACTTGGGATGCTTGAGGATATCTTGCCTTGTGCCATTTATAGTTTTTAATAATATCCTAAGTGAACTTATTTTACCCTAAGCCTTAGGTTGCAAACTTATGTCTGCCTCAATCACTGCCTTGTTCCAAAAATGACCTTACATTATCGCCTCTCACTCTTCCTCACTTCCTATCTCTTGACCAGAAAGAAAATGCTGTTGCGTTGTGCTGACTCATCCTAAAAACTTTCTATGTTAAACTACACATAACTTACATTCCTGACTTTTTCCATTCTCTTTCTCTCCCTATATGATACAACTGTTCATTATCTGCATGGATTGCCGTCCAAGGCTAAGGATCCCCATCTACCCCATTTAGGTATTTATATGAGTATATAATAATTTCCCCAACCTACTATTATCGGTGTGGATGGCCATTGATTCCTCTAGAGTTCATCTGCCCTTTGAAAACTCTTGTTTTTAGTGATGCTGGGTGTCCATACTCCCATCTCACCAGACAAGCTGAGGTATACCTGTTGGGGGTGCCAGTTTAGTCACTGACAACCCGACCATGGAACAGGTAGTAATAGTTTACATGGAACAAGTAACAGGTAAGAAAGAAGACTTGTCTTGTCCTGAGAAAGTTGTTTGTTTGAGAGATAATAAATCCTAGGATTTGGTTTCTTGATTTGAAATAGCTTTTCTTTTTAGTATCGTTATACACTGGTGTATTTAAACGGGTGTCCTCATATTGGTTTTGTTCGGTTGGTTAGATATTACGACATAAACCCTTGGGTTATTTTATGCTTTTGTTTTATTCATCATTGTTTGGTATTCAAATTTTTAAAAACTTTTTATCAATTTAATACATAGATTGGACCATAACAGTTATTACCTCTCTGGGTGAACCTGGGAATAATGGTGATGAAAGGGGTACTCTGCTCTCCTCAAAATAAGAACCTCACCACTAGATGCAGTTTGTCATACCCAGGACACTAAGACCCTCAGTCACGATCTTCTAGCACATATATGATAAAAAGTGGTGTGGGTTTTCCATAAGACCTATATGGTCAAGACAATCATATAGGTGCAAGGGCTGGATGTGACCAGCCGATTGATCAGAAAGAGCCACTTTGACCACCTGTTTAGTCCAAGTAAGGGCCAAAGTGTAGTGATGCGAGTCATGGACTGCTCAGCCACCAACATTCCATCCTTAAGCATCACTGGTTGCCATCCATGGTCAACATGTGGCCCTATTTGGCGTTTTTTAAAATCTTCTGCAGAAGTGCAGTTGGTGCACTCTATACCATCAGCCGACAGAGCGATCCTCATCTTGGTTGTTATCATAATGAGATTTTCATTATTGTAAACTCTGGACTTCTTCAAGTATACAGCATAGTTAGAAACCTTCTGAAAATCTCAAACAGGTTTGAAATTCCCAGAGGGCTACTGTCTTGATAGACACCTGAGGATAGCTAAAGAATACAATAGGGGAAAGATTACTGTAATAGCAACCAAAATAAGGACTTAAGTCTGAGTACATTAGAGTATAATAATGGCATTTCTTTGAAATTCAGATAAAACTTTTCGTTTGAATAATCTTGTCTGAAATAAATATCTTTTTGATTTTCTTGAAACAATGTTACTTATTGAATCTAAGAGAACAAAAATAACAAAAAGATTTTTAATTTGAAATACTTATCAGATAATTTTACCTCTCAGTTTTATACATCCCAACAAATTATTTTAAGCAAATGTTTTACAACTTATTATTTTATAATCAAACTGAGTATAATTATTATCAACTGCATATGTATATTATAATCAACTGCAGAGTCAAACTGCTCAGAAAGTTTAATAATTATACACAGATTTACTATGACTAGTATCCTAATCTTGGTTGTTCTAGTTACAACATTTCAGCTATTATACATACCCTCTGGCCTTCTTTGTGCATCCCATTATGGTATAATTGTTAGCAAACTAGTCTTTCACATCAATTCCTACTGAATAGCTAGTTCAATTCTTGCTAGATGCCCTATATGTGTGACCTTGTGTCATATCCTATTTGTGGCAAAGAGGTTGGTTAAATACCTACCATCTGACATTCTTCGTATTTGGTGACCTCTTATGTCTTTAAAAAAATTAAAATAATGTTCCTTATAAACCTTTAGCATTATATTAGAGTCAATTAAAAAGAAAATAGATGAAAAATCCACTATGTTTATAAAATGTAAAGGTAGCAGTATTGTACTATGGTTTTATAAGTACTTAGAAGTTAATCCACTCTGTCGGCTGGGGCATTAGAATACATCGACTGCACCTTTACAGAGGTGTACGACTCCCTCAAATGGGGCCACCTGTTAGCTGTGGGTGGCAACCTGTGATGCTTAAGGACAGAGTCTTGGTGGATGAGCAGTCTGTAGCGATTGTCTGCCTCTGTTTGGATTGATGAGGGGTTCAGAAGAGTTATCTTCCCTTGCTGCAGGTTTTCGCCAGTAGGGATCTTGACTATTTAAGTGGGAGACAGGGAGAATTCCTTCTCTTTCTCTGGAACAGGTGAACACTTCACATGGGTTAGAGACTTGTGCCCCTTACCCTTAAGTGGGGGGGGGCTTTGCCCCCCAACCTGCTATCAGTAAGTGACATTTCTTAGGACGAAGTCCTATGTCCTACTTCCTTTATAATGCATTTATGTATTTGCTGTGTATACGTATCTTGTACCTTGTAATTTGTATATGTATTCCTCTCCGTGTGTTCATGAAATAAAGTCTGTTATTATTTTATAACTTTGTCGGAATATTTCTTGTATTTATTTGTATCCACATTGGAAGGTCACTCTATGCCTTCCAACTTATTATAATAACCTTAAATCTTACAAGTCCATGACCTGCAACACTCCACTTAGACTCTTACTTAGGCTAGACAGGCAGTTAGAGAGGCCCCCTCTGATCAATTGACTGGTCATGTCAAGCCCTAGCACCTATATGATTGCCCCAAACCTATTGCCCATATGGCAAGCCCCAAGCCCTTTTTATCATATGGGTGCTAGAAGGTGGTGGCTGAGGTCTTCATGTACTGGGTATGATGTTAAACTCTAACTGATGGTGAGGTTCCAGTTCTGGAGAATGTGGAGCACCCCTTCATCACCATTGCTCCCTGTTCCTCTCTGACCCGGAGTGGTTGTACCTGTTAGGGTCCCATCTATGGGTTAAATAAAAAAAATGCCTTTATAAAAAAAGTGAGTATCAATTAAGAATGAATTCATTTCAAAATGTTGGCGGCATTAAATGGACACTGAGGTTGATATGCCATAAAACAAAACAAACAAACAATCAGAAGTTAATGAACAACATTATGAGGTTAATGTGTATGATCTCCTGGTGGTCATTGTACATACAAACAAATATAAACACATATATAGTATTTTTGAAAGTCTTCATTTTTCTGCTGAGCCACAAAGTCATAATTTGCGTTTCTGCCTCGGAAATTGTCAACTATGCATCTATTTTATATGATAAATATAAGAGGTTTGTTTTAATTAACCTTACAGTCATAAAGAGAGCAAACCTGTCGGATATGGCTTTAGAACACACCGACTGCACCTCTGTAGATGAGTAAGACCACCCCCAGTGGGCCCCACTGTTAGTCATGGGTGGTGACCCATGATGCTTAAGAATGGAACCCTAGTGGCTGAGTAGTCCATGAAATCCAACACTCTACTTTGGTCCTTACTTAGGCTAGACGGGTAGTCGGAGTGGCCCCCTCCAATCAATCGGTTGTTCATGTCAAGCCCTAGGACCTATATGATTGTCCCAACCCTATTACCCTTATGGCAAGCCCCAACCCTTTTTATAATATATGTGCAGTGACTGAGGGTCAATTTCCTGGTTATAACATTAAACTCTATCTGATAGTGAGGTTCCAGTTCTGAAGAATGTGGAGTACCCCTTCATCACCATTACTCCCAGGTCCACTCTGACACGGAGTGGTAGTACCTGTTAGGATCCCATATATGGGTTAAATAGAACAAAATGAATTTAAAAAAAACGTGTTTAAAAAAATTGAGTACCCACCAAGAACAAATAAAACATAACATAAACATTGTCTTCAGCATAAAATGAACCAATGGGTTGACATGTGGAAAACCCCAGCCAACCATAAAGTGAGGGCCCGATTACGCATTATACTTACTATGTAAATCAAACCCCACACAGAAACAGAAAATTTAAGAATTTAAAAAATTTCTTGTAAAAACATTCTGCTTGGGCCTATTAGTTTAGTAATAGTTGAGAAATTGACCCAGGTAATCAATTTCAAATTGAATGATAAGAGTTTGCGTCAGAAAATAAAGAATGCAGGGAGCGGACAGAAAATAAAAAAATAAAAAACGGTTGAACATTCGAATCACAAATCCTATAACAAAATTCCAGCACTGAAATTTGTAACAATACCAAGTTTTAAAAAAGGATTTTTCAGTCACCTGTACTTTTACATGGCTGGTCTCGGGAAAATTTGCATACGCCTCAACGTAATCTCGCCGATTCTCTTGTCTTCGAGATCATGTCTCTTAAATGATGTCTTTGGAGCGGTCACGTTTCGGTAGGAATTTACTTTACAAAAGTTAATAATTACCCATGTTTCTTTTTCTGAGTTCTTCATTCCTCTTTCATGATAGCCATATGCGAACACACTTCGTTTTATGGAGGTAAGCTATAGTTTCTTCTACATAGAAAATTAAAATGGGTATACTGTGAAGTCAGAGGCGTCAATTTTTACCATAATCTACTGGACAAATGTTAGTGGAATATGAAATGAAGTCCAATGTATATATTTTTAATTTCTGAACTGAGATTAATACTTTTAATAAAAATGGAACTCTAAAGAAAACATAACTTAATACGTTAATTTATTTATGAGTTTTTTTTTTTTTTTTTTTTTTTAATTAAACGACAGCATTAATTCATGTTGTATAAATTTAAAGGTGGGTGCATACCGAATTTATTACTCTGAAATAGAAATATCTTAAAATACTCGGTAAAATTACCAGCAAATAGTAATTTTCAGTTTATTTCAGTATATGATTTGATAAGTTTATAATCTCAATTCCCTTAAAATAACAACGCTGATGTCAAAAAGTGTATAATTGAATCAATACGCAACAACTTTAAATCTATACAACCTCAATTAATGCCGTCCTTCATTTTATATTCCACTAACATCTGTGCAGTTGACTGGTAAAATTTACGTCCCTCACTTGACGGCCTACCAAAAATTAAAATGGCTATAGTACTAATTGCCCTTCAGTTAAGCAATGACACAGACAAAACATTGTGTGAATTGATGATATTTTTAAAGAAATCTAAGTTTTGTATAGTGGTTGTTCAGTGAACTTTAAAAAAAATTCTTTTAAAAGATCTGCTCTATTTTTCACTGATTAAGACAAGAATTACTGTATTTGATCTTTTTTCGGTTAAAACTTATCTTAACACAGAGAACGTATTCACACCAATAGGAAAAACAAAAATATTTGAAATAATTTAAAATACGAAACCTAAACTATTATATCTACTTCATTTCCACCATTTTTTTCCTACACTGTTGAATATGTTCACATTTCTGGAATTTAACCATCTGCAAATTAAGCACATAGACAGATGCAAATTACTTTTTCTTTTTTTTAGGCAGACATTTTATGCTTGCCGGAATTGGTTCAATCTTCTACTTCATTTCAACAATGGCAGCCATATTTATGTCTTTATACTTGCCCGAAACTTGAGTTTAAATCACTCTTTAAATATTAAGATATTTTGTACTGAAATGACTTTTGTAAATTTCTTTTTCTGTTTTCTTAAAAAAAAACATTCAAAACTTATCTTACAAATAGTAGTTGTATTATTTCCATTTCTTTCCGAGTTTAAAAAAAAAGAAGAAAGTAAATTGTTTTTCAAAATTGATTTTATTCCATTGACAACCGAAATCTACTAAACTGATATTACATTTCCAAAAGACAGATGAGTAAACATTGTATTAAAATTTTGAGTTTCATTTCATCTAGTCAAGTTAACTTTGTTTTTTCTTTCTCCATTTTTATTGTTTACTTAAAAAAAAAAAAAACTTTTTCACCACCATGAGCAATTTTATTCATTCAAATAGTTTTTTTTAGTTTTTTTATTACAAAGTGTATATATTTCTTAATAAAATTTTGTAAAAGATCTACCTGATTTTAAGAAGTGGCATCGAAAACACTAGATTATTTTATATAATTTTATTTAATTTCATTTAGAGGAAAAGTAAATTATATTTGTTTATTAAACTTGTTAAATATTGAATCTCATGAAGTCTTATTGAGAGCAATAGACTCCTGGATGGATTGGTGCTAGGGAGGATATTTAGTCTAGTACACGTCTAGGAATCACAAGGTTCCAGGTTCAATACCAATCCTTGCCAACTCAGCGCATGAGTAGCACAGATTGGGTAATCTGATCTGTGTGGTAAAGTGCAGAGTTGACAGTATGTGTGGCGCTCCACCTCGGAAAAAATCAATCTCCATGGTTTAGTGGTAGCTAAAAGGGGATAGACTCCCTCGCTGTCCGACGCATACTAACAAAAGGCCACTCAACAACTTTTTATAGCCAACAATACACTAGCACTGAACAAATGGAGTGAAAGATAGAATAGGCTCATTTACACAGACATTTAATAGATGCATAATATACATACATATACTCCAGCAGATAGAATATGCATATATTGTCTCATTCTTAGCAGGTGGTTTTACTACATGATAAAGGGCTTACTGATACATTTCAAAGTGTTAATGTAGCTCTTAGAATTGATTTGAGAATAATAGTCTGTAGTTGTTCATAAGAAATGATGGTCAGTGAAGTAGTATTCATATAAAGTATATGAAACCTGCTCTTCCAGGGGTCTAAAGTATGAACAATATGTGTTACTTCCCCTAACACCAAACCCGGAAGAAAGTAAAACTGGAAGTAAAAACCAGCAGAGGCCAGAGCCTTAAGGATTCTTCAAAGAACAGAATAAGTCGCTTAAATGGACTGGACTGCTGAAAGAACAGATATAAGCCCTTAAATGCTGGGCTCAATGAATATAACAGCACTTTACAGAACAGATATAAGCCCTTAAATGCTCGGCTCAATGAACATAACAGCACTTTACAGAACAGATATATCCCCTTAAATGCTCGGCTCAAGAATATAGCAGCAATTTACAGAACAGATATAACCCCTTAAATGCTCGACTTAAGTATATAAAAGCACTTTACAGAACAGATATAACCCATTAAATGCTTGGCTCAAGAATATAGAAGTACTTTATAGAACAGATGTAACCCCTTAAATGCTTGGCTCAAGAATATAGCATCACTTTACGGAACAGATATAGCCCCTTAAATTCCCGGCTCAAGAATATTGCATCACTTTACGGAACAGATATAGCCCCTTAAATTCCCGGCTCAAGAATATAGCATCCCTTTATGGAACAGATATAGCCCCTTAAATGCTCGGCTTAAGAATATAGCATCACTTTATGGAACATATATAGCCCCTTAAATGCTCAGCTCAAGAATGTAGCAATACTTTATAGAACATATATAGCCCCTTAAATGTTACTCATTCTGCAAGTGAAACAGTTTTGCGCCTGCTTTGCTCCACGAGGTAAGTCTTCTCTTTCACTACACATACTTTTCCAAGGGTATGAGCACTATATGAAATGTAAACAGGATTTGAACTCTGATTGCCGAGTTCATTTCCTATGATGATAACTATTACACCATGCACCCCTAGTGAAGATATTAGGAGAGCTTCTTGACAATAATGGAAATTGAAACATAGTTGAGGTTGGAATTCATCCAGGATTTGAATTCATTTTGTAGAGTCAACTATAACCATTACACGATGAGTGCCTCCACAATTCATGTTAGACATATGGTGAAGGTATAAACAAATAAGTTAAGAGGCAACCATGGTGTGATGGTTATCATTGAAGGAAATGGACATGGCGACATGAGTTCAATACCTGGATGACGCTGGTTGCATTTTATATGGTACGAATACCCTTGGGAAAGGTATGAATCCAACTATTCTCCATCTATGGATAAATTGTAGGGCAGACTAGGCTCTTCAACCTTAGTATGGCAACTGGTCTAAGAGAAGGAAAACTCTGAATTTAAACCTGGTAAACTCTGCTTAAGAAATTGAACCTTGTGTCACATCCTGCTCATGTGGAAGGGTTGGTAAATATAAACAAATAAGTCTAGTATCAGGCTTTTAATTCCAGTAACTCATCATTTTGGATAGTTTTAGTGTAAATTAAAATGTATCTTGTAAAATCTCAGATCTAAGCAGGTATCAAGTTGTGAAGAAGCAATAAGAAGAACCTAGACAAAACAAGAAATATTCTTCCAGCCACCAAGCAAAAACAACATGACATTTTGTTGAACTACTTGTATGTTGATAAGGGATAAAACAATGTTTAAGCTTATCTCTCAGACACCACCAACAGCCATTAGAGTTAAGAAAGAACAATAAACCTTAATGGAATTGTTTGAAAAAGGAACTTGAAAACCATTTAAAAATCAATTTAAAAGGCAGAAAACCACTTCATCTGTGAGCATTGATGCCAAACTTTGTCTTTTTGATCCTTGCATTGAGGCAACTCAGGTGAGACATGTCAATTTTGGGAAGTAGCTGCAAAGAATTCAAAAGATGCTTTTCATACGATGACGAGAAACACGTTTCAAAATGTGTGCACATGGTTTTTAACAGAGAAACATTAATCAAATTTCCTTAGAGTGGTCTGCTGAAAAATAATGCCATTTGTGTTGATTTCCGTCAATTCAGAATTATCTTAAAACTGTTTTTCCTGTGACAAAAGATCTCTTTTTCCACTTAAAGCTTTGTGACTTGTTTGAAATCACAGCAACAATCAACTTGTTTCTTTGGCTGCTCCATCTAATGGATTTGTAGATTTCTTTACTTAAATCTTATTCTTTGCTGAATGAAGGGCATTTAGTTTGAATATTTGGCTGAAAATAACACAATAAATGTGAAATAGTTACACTTTCCCCTCATCCAAATAATGATTAAGATTAATGTAGCTTAACTCCTTTGTGTATCCTGGGTACCCAAAACCTTTCTAACTGTAAAGAGTACTCTTTCATTTCCATTACTCCCAAGTGCACTCTTACCCAGATTGGGAGTACCTGTTAATGTCTCTCCTGGATATGCCGTTAAACTGCATCTAATGGTTAAGTTTCAATTTGAGAGCTCTGGGAGTGTATAGTACCCCTTCATCACCATTACTCCCAGCTCCACTCTGACCCAGAGTGGTAGTACCTGTTAAAGTCCTATCTATAGGTCAAATAGAAAAAAATGTTTTTAAAAAATGTTGAATACCCAACAAGAACAAATAAAACAAAACGTCTTTGGTATATAATAATTCAACAAGGGTTGATATGCCATAAAATCCAACAAAACAAACAAAATCTCATTTCCTAACCCTATTGCCCTTATGGCAAGCCCCAACCCCTTATCATATCGGTGCTAGAAGGTGGTGGCTGCGGGTCTACATGTCCTGGGAATGATGTTAAACTCTCTGATGGTGAGGTTCCAGTTTTGGAGGTTTGGGGAATGTGGAGCACCCCTTCATCACCATTGCTCCCTGGTCCACTCTGACCCGGAGTGGTAGTACCTGTTAGGGTCCCATCTATGGGTTAAATAGAAAAATGTATTTATAAAAAATTGTATTATCCATTAAGAATTGATTTATTTCAAAACTTTATCGGCATTAAATGACCCACTCAGGTTGATATGCCGTAAAACAAACCAAACCAAACCAAACCAAATCTCATCCAAGTAATGATTAAAATTGATGTTGCTTAACACCTTTGTTATGACATTGATTTCCAGTAAATACAGACCAACAAGTGTTGCATAATCTATGCAGTTGCATAGATTGTTGTCAACCCCCTGTATTTCTGAAGGGATGGCCCCTTTTCATATCACGGGCGGGACTTTCTATGGAATATTACAGAAAGCCTGCGAAGTACGTGAAGTCAAGTTAACCCGTTAGTACCTGCTTGGGCTCATTATGCACACGCACGTTGTGTTAGTTAGAAGAAGAATTTTAGTTAAGAAAATAAAAGTTTAAATAAATAATATGGTGTTCTTACTTGATGAATGTCTTGGCAACAAGAGTGACCAAGAAGAAGGAATGCATCAAAGACGAACAGCCAACAAGAATCTAGAAATAGAATTCAACATGGAGTGAAAGAATAGAAACGACTAGAGATCACCAATGGCCAAAGAAGTAAGTAATGCATATGCATCTCTCTATCTACCTATGTCTATCTCTCTCCTCTCTCCAGTAATAGAAAATTTGTGTATATACCCAACATGGGTATATGTGTATGAAACACAAGGAGAGTTAGTTTGATAGAAATATTTTGCTACAATGAAGGAAATAGTTGTGTAACATGCCCTGAGCTTAGAGGTACTTTTCTAAAAGTAGCTAAAGGACAACTGTGTTGGGGTGCCATCCAAAACCTTTCTAACTGTAAATAGTAATCTTTCATTACCATTACTCCCATTGGTAGTACCTGTTAATGTCTGTTCTAGGTATGAAGTTAAACTGTATCTAAGGGTGAAGTTTCAATTTTGGAGCTCTGGAAAGTTTGAAGTACCCTTTCATCGCCATTACTCCCAGGTCCTCTGTGACCCAGAGTGGTAGTACCTGTTAGGGTCCCAACTATGGGTTAAATAGAAAAAATAACTTTAAAAAAATGTTAAAAAACAAAAAAATGGAATACTTATTAAGAATGAATAAAACAAAACATCTTTGGCATGAAATAACTCAACTGTGTTGAAATGCTGTAAAATCCCACCAACCAACTTGTTAGAGTTACATCTAGGAGTCAAATAGACCTGTGCAAATTATTGGTATTTGGTAGGAATACTCAATATAAATGTGGAAAGAACAACTATACGAAAATGTAAATATAAATGAACAATGTATGTGATTCCCTAACCTCTCAGCTTAAAATAACCCCAAATGGGTTGACATGCCGTTAAATTCACTCAATCAAAAGACTGATGCTTTTAATACTTGAATAGTAACAGAACTAGTTTAAATGGTGCACACTAGAAGAGCTAATTTCAGTAACCTATCAAGGTGAAACAATCACTATTTCTCAACAATTAGTAAAGACATTTTTAACCAATAAAATTAAAAATTTATTATCCCATGGCTGGCTCTAAAAAACCTCTGGCATTTATGTTTCATGGTTTTATAGATTTTACAAGTGTCTTGATAGGTTTATCTAAATATATTGAAGTGT
The DNA here is from genome assembly GCA_023376005.1 of Doryteuthis pealeii. Taxonomy (NCBI): domain Eukaryota; kingdom Metazoa; phylum Mollusca; class Cephalopoda; order Myopsida; family Loliginidae; genus Doryteuthis; species Doryteuthis pealeii. The sequence goes on from CM042138.1 coordinate 116,827,300, forward strand.
AGAAGACTTTGCCAAGGTCTAGAGTGTATTTCTCTTTTGTTTAAACTGAATATTCTATTTCATCAAAACAAAAAAAACAAAAAAAAAGATGAAATAAATCGATATCATTTACTGCCAAAATCTTACTTAACATTTCTGTATATATATATAAATATATATATATATATTCCGAATCAGTAAAATATCTTTGTGTTGGTTTCCTACAATTGCTTTGTTCAATTTCTCTGTGTTTTTTTAGTTGTTTTCATTTGGCCTACTCAAGTTTAAACCAGAAAGGAAAGAAATGCAAGAAAAGAATTTCTAATCAACAATGTAAAGTAGAATGTTCAATTAATTTTTAGAGTAGAGCTAGTATGATCAGAATAGAACCTACTGAAATTCATTAATATTGTTGGAAAGCAGAAAAAAGAAGATATATTTTTAATCATCAAAATTGCTTGGATAAAGCAGGTTGATTAAATCAATAGATTTTTAAGATTACTGGCACTTAGATAATTCTCAGTTAATAATAGCAGAAATAATATTATATAAAAATTAGCTTTAAATTTAGCCAAATTAGATATATGCCTCTTTATGTCCTTATTGACAATAGGCCAGCTTTTTCATTCTCTCTGTGTTCAGTAATTTTTTTCTCATTATAATTTCATACAAAGTAATGATATTCTTTTGTACGTATGTGTGTATGTGTATAATATATATATATATATATATACACACACACACACACACACACCAACCCCTCCACACAAACAGGATGCGACACAAGATCAATTTCTTAAGTGGAATTTAACAGGTTTTTCTTATGCTAGACTGGTTACCTAGCCAAGGTTAAAGAGCTAGTCTGTCCTACTATTTACCCATAGTTGGAGGGAGAGTAGTTAGATGCACACTTTTCCCACGGGTATTAGCCCAATGGAAATGAAAACAGCCTCGTCTAGGATTTGAACTCTGTTAAATGAGTCTTTCCTATGACTCTAACAATTACACTACTCTTTTGTATAAGAATGTAAGCAAAATTGTAGTTAATTTACCCATTTCTAATGGGCAACAGGTCAATTTTTAAAAAAGGTAAAGCTGGCTTTCTTTCTTTTAGACTGGTTGCCTAACTAAAACTAAAGAACCTTCTGTCTTTCTATTTACCTGTGAGTTGGGAAGAGATGGATTCATACTCTTCTCAGTCATTAGAGTATCCGTCTAGGAACCACAAGGTCTTTGGTTTGATACGAGCCCTCACCAACTCATTGCATGAGTAGCACAGCTTGGATCTATGTGGTATAGTGGAGAACTGATGGTAGGTTTGGTGACCCACCTCAGATGTAAAAACAATCTCTGTGGTCTAGTGTTAGTGAAAAAGGTATAAACTCCCTCATTCTCAGGTTGATACTGACAATAGGCCACTGCTGAATTTTCTTTTTTCATATGGGGGCCACTTTAGATCAATTGGTAAATATTCCTGTTTCAATACCAGTCTCTGCCAACTCTGTGCATGAGTAGCACAGATTAGGTACTCTGATCTATCTCCCTGGTCTAGCACTAGCAAAAAGGGGATTGACTTCCTTTCTATCCAGCTGATACCAACAATAGGCCACTCGATCAACTTTATATGCAGAGCACAACAGTGAAAAAAAATTTTTAAGCCTATCATGGGGAAGATAGAATAGCCTTGAAGGTTGTTCTTTTTGAATTAATGGATTCTATTGGCTAATATTAAATAAAAGTTATAAAAATTAGTTACCGTTTTTGTTAAATAAGCCTTAAAATAAGGACTTACTTGCAGGATCTGTGAATATAACATAGTATAATAATTTAATAATTACAACATTGGATATGTTTATTTAAGAGATACTACAAAATACTTCAATATCTAGAAAGTATACTAATCTTGCTTTAACCCTCTCACTCTTTTTTTCTTTCCTTTTCATCTTTTATGTTTGATTGAAACAGATTACCATTATCCTCTCTGTGCACTCACCTCCTCTCTCTATCCTTCCCCTACTCTCTCTTTATTTCTTATATTTTTCTGTGCAGCATGTCTTCCCTTTCTTTATAATAAAAACAGAATGGTTCATTATTTAGCTCGTAAGAAATAAGAATTTGGCGGATAATCAGGATTCACATTTTTGTATCAGTTTGGAAGGTCTTATTTTTAATGGTGTTGCAAGATTATAACAGTCTTATATGAAATATGAGTATTAATATATAGATAAGATTACTTTGTCAACATCAGGTGACACAGAATTTCTTGCAAATACACCTGCAGAAGCTGAATCACTGCTGTATGGCCTAGAGAAAGCAGCAAGAGACACTGGGTTCTGTGTGATCTCAGATAAAATGGAGTTGGTGTGTTTTAAACAAGATGGACACATCTTTCCAACTTTGAAATTAGTAGACCAGTTCACAAACGTAGGTGGTAATATCTCATCCTCAGAAAGTTATGTCACTATGCACATAGGAAAGGCATGGACTGCTACAGAAAAATTATGGATCATATGGAAATCTGATCTCTCTGAAAAAATTTAATGAGAATTTTTCCAAGCTGTAGCCGTATTAATGCTACTGTATGGCTGCACCACTTGGGCAAATGAAACTATTGGAAAAAGAGCAAGGTGGGGATTACACAAGGATGCTGTATTGAACAAATCCTGGAAGTAGCACCCCACAAAAAGCAGCTATGGCCACTTAACTCCTATCACACAAACCATCTAAGTAAGATGAACAAGACATACTGTACACTGCAGGAGAAGCAAGGACAAACTTATAAGTGATGTTTTCCTGTGGACACCTAAACATGGACACACTGAGTGGGCAGGCTAGCAAAAACTTGCATTGCTCAGCTCTGTGTGGATACTGGATGTTGTGAGGAAAATTTGCCAGGAGTAATTATCCATAGGGACAGGTGGTGAGTGAGGGTCATGGGTATCTGTGCTGTCAGCCCGACATGATATGTGATTTAAAAAATGTTCCTTCATCAGCAGCAGCATGGATTTTCAGAACTGATTTCTTTGACTCTCTCTCACCATAGCACTTGGTAAGCCCACATTTTGTGTTAGTCCTCTTTTGATAGCTATTTTTCTCCTCAGTAAACACCAGCCTTATAGATGAGTAGCAGTAGTTTTCTGACAACTATTTGATACTGACCTTTGACCCAGCATCAGGTGAAGCATGCTGTTGACTTACTTTTGGACTCATTTTCCATATATCACATCCACCATGCTGCATCACAGGATTTCCCTATAAACCTGGCATAGATGGTATTCTAACAGGTACTACCACTCCAGGCCAGAGTATTGACAATAAAGTTTTACTCCACTCACCCCATATATCAAGAACTGGAACCTCACCATCAAAAGAAGTTTAATGAGATACTCAGGGCTCTATTTTATTTCTTACTTTGTCCTTATTTTTCTCATATTTTTTGCACTTTAAGACTTATTCATAGATTATCTATACTTACCCTCAAGATTGGAACTCATGTCTAAATATCAAGTAGTTTGATGAGTGTTGTTTAGTCTAATCCAGTATTCATTTACAACATAAAGGAACTTAGAACTTATATATATATATAATATATATATATATATTATATATATACACACATAGAATAAATTAAACTGTTAGCAGTTCTTGGCAATGCTTGATAAAAGATAAAATGTTTTTTATGAAATATTTATGACAGATATTTTAGCAAGATCTTATTGATACAGAAATACAAATATAACATAAAATGCACTCCAAAAAGAAACTCTATTTTGTTTATTTTTTGTTTTTTTAGTTTTGTTTTGGGTTTTTTTCATAATGTTTGAAGTAGGAATTATCTCAGATTTCAAAGATTTAAACTGATCAAAGTAGGAAAAAATTACAACTAAAAGATAAAAACAAATGAATGAAATACACTTATGTGCATTAACATTGTTCACATCTAGAATATAATAAATCACAAATTAAATATATCATAAATTAGTGCCTTTGTACACAATATTTTTTGTGTAAAGTTTGTTTTTTTCATCTCTGATCATCCATAGATAACATTATTCAATGCAGTTTGATTGATTAAAGAAATTGAATGAACTTGTGTACACTTTGTCTCCTCATGAAATTTACTTGCAACAAATAATTGTTGTTTAGACTTGGGGTGGTGGTTGTTGAATAAAAAAAGAAAAGAAATTATTTTCCGCCTTTGAAAAAAAAAAACAAAAAAAAACGAGATAATTTCTATCTGAAACTTTTATGAATCAAGTATATAAACAATATATGCACTTTCTCCACTTGTCTGTAGATGAATGACTATTTATCATGACTTTGTGTTTTGTCCAAGTTTACTTTGAAGAAGAATAAAAGGAAAAAGTTTTAAAAAAAAAAAGGATTGAAATGAAAAAAAGTAGATGTATAACCTTTTTCAGAACAATTAAGAGGAGCAAATCAAACTTCAAAATAAATGCTGATCTCTATCAGGATATAAATCTCGGACCAGTTCAAAAACACATCTTTTTTTTTTTTCAAAGAAAGAGAAAAGAGAAAGAAAGTGTATAGGTTGCCAGAAAAATGCAAAATAAGTATTATACTTGTGTTTGAAGTTCTTCCATGAATAAGAATTGTGTTTTACTTTCTGTGGTTTTGATGATTTTTTTTCTTTACTGAAAAGAGACTGAGGGATTGGCACAGGATGATTCTCAGCATGTAAATATATTTATTATTTCTCTTTTGCTATTTTAAACACAAAATCTGTATTATCAGTCTGCACAAACAAATATAGTTAATTCTGAATGTTTTGGCAGATTAACAATTCAGGTAATGACAACAAACTTGTCAGAAACGGCCTATTTAAAATCAGAAAATAAACAGCATCTTTGTTTTGTTTTTTTTATTATCATTTGTGCATTTGAAAAAGGTTTTTATAAAAGTATTCGGTTTCTCTTTTTTTTCCCCTTTGTTTCTTTTTTTTTTTTTTTTCCTTTTTTCCTCCAAAAATATAGTTTGATTATTTTGGTTATTTATATTAAAAAAAAGGAGGAGACATTTTTCAATTAAAAATAAATGAAGTCTATTCCCTAAAGAAAGTAGAACAAGTGCAGTTGTAGCTTACAGGTGTATGTTAAAATTCAGTGACAGAAACATTTTTTCATCTGTTTAATGGTTAACAACTTGGGAAATGATGTTTTATTTTTGCTGATTTAGGTAGGCCAAGAATAGGACCCTGGATATTCTCTACAGATAAAGTATCATTGCTAGAAAGCAGGTGTTGCAAAAATGTGCAGAGGACAAAATGAAGACAAGGCTTGAATTTCAAGAAAGGAAACTTGGATTAATGTTGTTTAATGTAAAAGTTAAATATCATTTGAAAGTAAACTAGTATGTATTTAGCCAACAGCAGGATGCAACACAAGGTCCATTTTAAGTGGGACTGGTTGGCTAACCAAGTCTGCCCTGTTATTTACCCATCACTGAAAGGGGTGGATTCATGTCTTTCCCAAAAGTATTAGTGCAAAGCGAAACATGAACAGACTCATTTAGGATTTGAATCCAGTCATTGAATCTGTTTCTTATGATGATAGCCCTTAAGCTAAGCACATGTCTCCCAATTGAATTCAGTTTACCTTCTCCAATGCTATTTGCCATACAATAGCTGAAGAGCTCAGTCTATAGCTGGGGTAAAACAGATGGAATTTTATTTATCCCAAAGGCATTAGCATAAAGTGAAATGCAAACAGCCTTGTCCAGAATTTAATCTTAGCTCACTAAGTCCATTTTCTAAGACCTTAACCTTTTTGCCACCATGCTTCTATCTAAACATCTAAAAAAGATTGTGTGTCTTCAAATAAGACTAGTTTGTCAGTCTTTGGAAATTAACAGATACACTTGATTAATAATAACTAGCAGGATCTGTGGATATACCTCAGTATGATGATTTAATTATGTTTGATATATTTACTTAAGAGCTATTGCAAAATATATATGAAAAGTATAATAATCTTGATTTATCTCTCTGACTCATTTTTTCTTTCTTTCCTTCTAATTATTTTTTCATTATGTTTGCTTGAAACAGATTAATGTTATTGCTTTCTCTTACTCTATCTTTCTTTGTTATTATATTTTTTCTGTGTAGCATGTTCTTTTCTTCCCTTTCTTTATGATAAAAATGGATTGGTCCATTATTTAGCTGAGGTGATGACATTTGGTTGATAAGCAATACCAGATAATCACGATTTGCATTTTTGCATTCCATCTTGGATAATTTGGACGGTCTCATTTTTAACCAGAGGGTGTTGCAAGATGATAATGGTCGTACAATTAAGGAGCACAAGTATTAATATGTAGATTTGTCAGTCTGTGGGAATGAACAGATACAGCTGATTAATAATTATAATAATAATAAAGTTTTAGGAAATAGGCAGAATGAAATCTTTTAAAAAAATATAATTCTTGTAGGGCAGGCAAAAAAAGAAAAAATAGTCCAACTTTGGAGATGAAGAGTTCTGAAGATATTCTTAGATTTTAAAGGTTTATAAATAACTGTTCGAAGAGTCATTGCTTATCAAGCAAGCTTAGAGATTTACTAAATTAGAATATCAAAACTTTGGCAGCAAAACGTTCTACTCAGCATTTTACTTCATCTTTGGTGGTTTCCACACAGGTGACATGAGGTGAGATTGGTTGACCTCTCCATGTCAGCTACACAGAAAAGCCGTGATAAGATCAAGTGGAAAAGGAGGAGGATGGCATAGCGGGTTGGGGGGGGAGAGGAGTGTTGGCTGTTTAGAAAAGCAAAAGCCCAAGTCAAGCATCAGTGGATATGAGTGATTGTCAGAAAAGACAGAGTATCAATCTAAATGGAAAGGACTATCCATTCTAGAGATTGATTCGTGGTGTCATGTTAGCCAGATCAAAGTGATGGCACTTGCGATCAGCTCTGCAGTCCTGATCAGCCGTCTCCCAGCCTGTTCCTTGTGCATTACTGCCAAGGTGGATCAAAAGGCTGGCCTCTTTGATTCTTTTATAGGCTATTTGCTTGTCTTTTGTTTTCAGTGAACCAAGCGAATATTTTTGATTTTTCCGAGATAAAGTCTGCAAGTTATGGATGTTGGCATATCAGAGTTCTTCATTCACTTCAGTCTGGACTCTTTGCATTTTTCATCTTCATCTTCTTTCTAATGAAGCTATCATTGGTAAATAATATCATTTTAGAGAATAGAGTAGAGGACTGGTGTTTTTATTATTCTTTTGTCCAAAACCTTTGGCAGCCCTATTGGCTGCAGCTTTAGAATACACTGAGTGCACCTCTGCAGAGGAGTAAGATCCCAACCACCCAATAGGGCCACCTGTTGGCTGTAGATGGCCACCTGTGATGCTTAAGGATGGAACTTTGGTAGCTGAGCAGTCCATGACATGCAATACACCATTTAGGTGAGTCCCCTCTGATCAATTAATTGGTGACATCAAACACTAGCATCTATATGATTGACCAACCCTTTTGCCCTTATGGCACCTCTCCAACTCTTTTTATCATGTGTGCTAGAAGGTGGTGGCTGAGGGTCCTTAAGTCCTGGGTGTGACATTAAACTACATTTAATGGTGAAGTTCCAATTTGGAAGCTCTGGGCAATGTGTAGTACCCCTTCATCACCATTGTTCGCAAGTCCACTGACCTGGTGTGGTAGTACCTGTTAGGGTCTCATCTATGGGTTTAATAGAAAAAATAAGTTTAACATGCCGTAAAATTCAACCAAGCAAGCAAAACCTTTGGGAAGTGTAGAGTTAAGCAAAGAAGAATGACAAATGAGGAGTGATGTTCTCTTAAAAATCTTTTGGCAAAGAAAGATACATGTCAGCTATTATTTGCCAGCTAGAGTCATTATTGTCTTAAAAATAGTAATCATTTTAATTTAGGCTTTTAAAGTGTTCAGAATTTATTAATTAATTATGTCTATTTTTGCTATATCAAACAACATCACCTCAGCTAAATAATATTTTGTCAAAAGGAAAAAAAATTAATAAGTGCTTATCATCGGGTCATGCCAACAGCACAGATACTCATGAATCTCTCTCACCAACCATCCCAATTTGCATTGCCCCTGGCAGGTCCTTGGCACAGCATCCAGAATCTGCACAGTGCTGATTGGTGTAAGTTTTGGTTAGTCAGCCTACACTGGTATGTCTATGTATAGGTGTCCACAGGAGAACATCACTTATAAGTTTATCCTTACTTCTACAGCAGTGTCCAGCATGACTTGTTTGTCTTACTTTGAGTATGTGTGATTCAAGGTAAGTGGCTATATAGCTGCTTTTTTGTAGACTGCCGAAATGGGTCTTGATTAACATTGATGATATATGAATGAGATTAGAGTCATAAATCTAAAAAAACAAAAAAAAATACACCCTTTTTGATATAATGGAATGACCCATCTTCCCCGTACTTTAGCAGTGGTGCTGGTGCTAGCCACTATTTAAGTACATGCTGATCACTCTGTGAGGACTTATGTGAAAAAATCTCCTCATAATACTCATAATACTCATGTGATCGACCACTTGGTATAATTGGTCATTATGATATAACAAGTGGTGACGAGGATGAGATCTACCTCCCATTAACCAAAAAGTAATTGTGGATGTGCCGCCTGCACCATAAACTTCTTATTCTCCACAAATTCCATGAGCATCACTATCATTAGCCGTTAGGAGAAGAAAAAGTTTGAGAGAAAAGAAAGCTTTAAAGTGGCTACTTCCAAATCCAAAAAAGAAAAAATATTAAAAGTTAAATTCCAACAGAAGAATTTAGCTCGGAGGTGGGGTGATATAATGGAATGACCCATCTTCTCCGTACCTCAGCAGTGGTGGTGGTGGTGGTGCTAGCCACTATTTAAGTACACATAGATCACTCTGTGTGGGACTTATGTGAAAGACTCTCCTAATAATACTCCCGTGATCGACCATTCGGTATAACTGGTCATTACGATATAACATTTCTAAACATTTTTGTTCAACTTGAGTATAAATACATAGAAATATTCATTTATATATTGTTTTATTCTGACATTCTGTAGATGAAAATGTGCAAATTTGCCTGTTTTTTTGCATAGAAAATACATTAATTTCTAATTCATGGCACAAAAGTTTGAAGGAAATTAGGGTGATTTTTATATACAACATAAGTAATTAAGAAATAATATATTATTCATGGATGAAACTACAAAAAATAAAACAACAACAAAGCAAATATATATATATATATATATATATATATATATATATATATATATATACAATGAATAAATAAATATCACTGGTGGTTGTTTTTTGTGCAAAAATTTTATATTCGAAGATATTTAAGAATTAAAATGTATATAGAAATAGCATTGAAATTCTACTTAAAAATGTCCTGCATTTGTGAATCTCAAAAATAAACAAATCAATACACAAGGGTTTTTTTGCTTCCCCATACTACCCAGATGACACTGAGTAGTGGCTTCCAGTAGTATTATAAAGAAGTTCTAATTGTCAAACATGGACAAAGTATTTTAACCTTGTTCAAAAGAAATGTTGTTTAGTTGGTTTTCTAGCTTTTATAATTAATGCTTCTAATATTTTCAGTCTCTTTTTACAGTCAGATCTGCATATTATGTGTCTATTGTCATGTTCCTTATAGGGAATATTAGTTTTCCATATTGGTTTTTGATCATTTTTCTAATTGGAAAGATGGTAGACCAATCTTCAAGATAAGGTAACCTTTATTGTAGTTGTTTATGGTTTGTTTTTTGTCAGGAATTGACAAGTAAATTCATAAACAATGTTGGTCTTGTTAATTTTAGATACATCAAATATTGATATGACAATATATATAAACCCCAACAAGCAAATATGGCAAATATTGTGTGCAACATGCAAAACACAGGACAGCTGTTTTCACCTATATTAAGTCTCATCTGCAGTGTATACCGTGATTTCCCCCCAACAGAGATTGAACCAGCGAACGCAGAGCCAGAGACCCTACTTCTAGGCCAGTGGCCCACACCACACACCAAACTCGCCAAATCAACTTGTCACTGATATATATATATATGTGTGTGTGTGTGTGTGAGGAAAAAATTTGGAAAAAAGTGAATGATGAACACAGACAATTAAATTCAATTAATATTTTGCCTATATATATATATATATATATATTTTTTTTTTTTTTTTTTTAAATTCATATATATATATATATTTTTTTTTTTAAATTCATATATATATATATATATATATATTGCCTCTGTTGGTCTAAGAGGCTTCATCAGAATGAATTTTATTGTTTTAAAACAATGATGAATAGACAATGAAAAGTTAAAAGGAGGAAACAAGGCTTCTTTAAAACAATAAAATTCATTCTGATAAATCCTCAAAGACCAACAGAAGCAAAATATTAATTAAATGTAATTGTCTGTGTTCATCATTTACTTTTTTCCATAAATATTACTCACAATTTGGCAGATTTTTCCTAATATGCGATTTTCTTTATATATATATATATATATATATATATATATATATAATGCGTGTGTGTGCATGTGCATTAACTTTCACTTGGATTTCATATAAAATAAAATTTTGAAATAATGGCTCAGTTAGAAAATAATTAAATACTATTTCATATAGATGCTGTGTATAATAACTATCTGGAGAAAATTCTGCCTGAAGATATGGTTGCATGAGGGGACTCTTGATTATAGTTATAGATTGCTTATTTGGGCAAGGATTTATATAATCTTATATGGAAGAGAAATAAGATATGAAAACCAATTTGGTGAAGTGTTTATGTATTTATTATGTTTTGCTTCATCAAATTATGATTTGGAAAGATTTTTAAACTTTAGGAAAAGTATTAGAAAAACATCACAATTGCCTATGAGGTTGTCATGGTAACATAATTAGGAATGAAGATCATGAATTTTGAATATTGAATATTGAAAAATGTTTAAAATTATGCTATGACTATTAAAACAATGAGTTAAAGGATTTTGAATATAGATTACTAATTGATTTAATTAATTAAATGATTTTGAGTATAGATTATTACTATTTTGTGCTAGTAATACATTTATAATCAAAGTAGAAGTGGCTACCCGGCAAAGGTAGAGGAGAAAAATGTGGTTAAATGGTTAGCTAGTCTTGCAGATCCATTACTACTGAATGGCAAGTTTGATCCTCAATCCTGTATGCCTCATAAAAATCTCCACTTAAAAAAGACTTTGCATTAATCCAACCTTGTTGAAAGTCTTTGCAAATATAAAACAAATTTTTGTATTTTTTGCACAAAAAGTAAGAACCGGTGATATTTAATGTGTATACATATTTACTTTGCCATTAATTATTTTATTTTTGTAGTTTCTTCTGGACATACATACACACACACCAACTGCTCTTTATGTATCTATGTATGCATAGAGAATATATTGGTGAATGTTGGGCATACCCTTTTTATCCTAAACATTTAAACTTTACAAAAATTTAAAAAAATAGAATAATTAAAAAATTTTAATGAACAAATTTTAAAAAAATATTAGGTAGAAGTCACATCACAAGCATATCCAAAAAATTAGTGACATAATCAAATAACAAAACTACTTCAGAGGCAGGTTTGTTGGTCATTTTGTTTAATGGCATATTAGCCTTTGTGGGTTATTTAATGCCAAATATTGGTTTATATATATATATATGTGTGTGTGTGTGTGTGTGTGTGTGTGTGTGTGTGTGTGTGTAATAATCAACCTCTCTGCACAAACAGGATGTGACTCAGTCAATTGTGGAGTTTAACAGGTTTAAATTCAGTTTTCCTTCTTGAAGATTGGTTACTTAGCCAAGGTTAAAGAGTCCAGTCTCCCCGACTATTTATCCATAGCTAGAGGGAGAGTAGTTGGGTGCATACCTTTCCCAAGGATATTAGTGCTATGTGAAATGCAAATAGCCTCATCCAGGAATTGCAATGATTATGGTTGCTGCCCAATGCTCCCTGAACACTGTAAAAACAATCAGGCATGGACTGGAGAATTGCAATGGAAACTACAAGGCTGTGGCTAAAAGAAAGCAACATAACAGACGATCTGATTGCGTTCGTACAGCAGAATTCCTCGAAAATCTGCAGAAAGGGTATCAGGTTGAATTCAGATGCCTACATGAAGTTGCTAAACACTGTAGTCAAGCCCTGGATAACAAGGGTAGCCAATGGTAGGCCATATGTATGGCAGCAGGATTCGGATCCTTGCCACACCTCTGGGAAAAGTCAAAAATGATTGTCGGCTAATTTTTACGACTACACCAGTCCCAATGTTTGGCCACCAAACTCCCCAGATCTTAACCCCATGGATTATTATGTATGTGGCACTGTTGAGAAAGACACCAATCACTGTGCCAGTATTACAAACACCTAGTTAATTGACAGAATTAAGGTAGTTTTTGAGACTCTTCCCAGGCAAACTGTAACATCAGCTTGCTCCAGGTTCCGGAGCAGGATTGAGGGTGTGATTGATGCTAATGGTGGTTATTTTGAGTGAAACTTGTTGACAGTAGTGTAATTTCCTTGCCTGTTGAATTTCTTTACAATCCATTAAATTTTGTAGTTACCAAGCACTTTTTCTTTTTCCTTATGAAACTGTCAAATTTCTCCCGAACACCCTGTATATATATCTAGGATTTGTTTAAGAAATGATTTTCATTAACTTCATGTGTATTGATAGAAATAATTTTCTTTCACTTCATGTATTAATAAATACTGGTGGTTGACCCTCAGTGAGTGTTTGCCATAAGAGGAATTTGAAAAATATGGTCAGGACAATCATATAGTTGCCAGGGATTGAAATGACAAGTTGACTGATTTGACCACATATCGAGACATAGTATGGGCCAAAGTGGAGTGTTGCATATCATGTGACCACTTAGTAACCAGGTCTCAGATCACACATCTACCAGAAATTACAGTTCACCAATAGGTGGCCTCATTGGGAGGGACAACCTTACCCCTCTGTGGAAGTGCAGTTGGTGCATTCTACATCCCCAGCCAACAGGATGGTTCAGGGGCAGGTATTAATATTCCCCGTAAGAATTCTAACAAATGTTTATGCCAGCAAAACTGGGATGTATTAAAAAACATTTATATGTACATAGTTATGATTTAAATGCTCTCATCACACATTGATTTGAAGCAGACAATAATTCTAATTTAAAAAGGATCCGCTTACTTTATGAACAAATTGAAAAATAAGAAAATCATGTAGTAAAACTGTAATCTCTTTATAAAAAATAATCAAATGACAATGAAGATTTTTATATTGTATAATTTTTTCTTGCAATATTAATATCTATACTAGCAGAACCTGTGAATATACTACAGTATGATAATTCAATTATTACAATGTTTGATATGTTTACTTAAGAGCTATTGCTAAATAGTTCAATATGTATAAAATATAATAATCTTGATTTAACTCTGTTATTTTTCTTTCTTCCATTATGTTCCATTAAAACAGATTAGCATTATTGCTCCCTCTCTTTATCTTTCCCCCACTCTTTCTTTCTTTCTTATTATATTTTTCTGTGTAGCATGTCCTTTTTTCCCTTTCTTTCTTTATAATAATAATGGAATGGTCCATTATTAACTGAGGTGATGACACTCATAAGAAATAAGAATTCGGCAGATAAACAATACCAGATAGTCAGGATTTTCATTTTTGCATTTCATCATGGATGATTTGGATGGTCTCATTTTTAACCAGAGGGTGTTGCAAGACAACGGTCAGAAGATTAAGGAACAAGCATATTAATATATAGATATTAATACTGGTGTTCCTAAAAAATATGACCGTGATTAAAATGAGACCACCCAAATCTTCCAAGATCAAATACAAAATATGAATCCTGATTATCTGGTGTCACTTACCTGCTGAATTCTTATTTCACCCATTTTAAAATGAATCATTCCAAACACCATGATTTTTCTTTGGATGTTGTGTGATTGAAATTTAAAGGTATACATATTTTTAATATATTTCTATTTTTATTAGATATGGTATTATTGCAATCAATTAAAAAAATAATCACCCTTATTATAATAATCATTTCAAAATCCTCATTGGATGTGTTATTACCAACAATTTAAGAAATTTGTGTTTTTTCAAAGCTTGATTAATTCAAATTGAAAGACAAAAGTATTTTCCCTACATTTAAAGTCTTTATTAGATGTGATATGTTTTCAATTTATAAAAAAATATTTTTCTCACATTAGGAAAGCTTCATTGGATGATTTTTTTTTTTTACTACACATAATGTTTTTATTGGGTGTGTTATTAAAATCAAAGAAAAGGATATTTTCCTTAAATTTCACAATCATCATTGGTTGGGCTAGATTTTTAAAAATAAAGGTCACAAAATATGATAGTTTTTTTCTCAATTAAACTTTGTGAAATTTAGGTGGGCATGGTGAGCCCCTTAATCACAGTCACATCAGAGAAGAATACAGAAAAGTCTGCCTTCAAAACTGGAGAGAGCAGTAATACTGTTTGGGGGATATTTTCAATGTTGGCAATAACATTTAATTTACACAGGTCAAGCTAGTACAACAATATTCCACTTAATTTAACATATGTCTAAATAGTTAGAATGGCAAAAACTTGTAAACACTTTATTTATTCCAAATCATTACCAGACAAATACAGTTTAATTTTCAATTAATTTTACTTCCATTTCTATGGAAATTTTCATTAAGAAAGACAAATTCTTTGATGATGACAATAATTTGATGGGGGTTTGTCCCAAACAGAAAACACTTCATAGATTTAATCGATAACAAAAAAAAATCAATCAATACCCAAAAATAAAAATAAAAATTATCTCCAAGATAGCATCATCAGAGAAGGACATAGCCATTCTTATTTAAATAGTTGAGATTCTCATTTAAATTTTCTATTTTATTGGATGATTCAGATAATTCCTTTTATCATATGTAACAGTGATAGTATTGTAAGCAATCACTATATATATGTATATATATATATATATATATATATATATATATATATATATAATGAGGAAATAGCATATTGGTTAAAATCTAACAAAATGTGATTAAAAGTTGAGAAATAAATGTGTATAAAACACAAACAATTTGATTCAATTTGATTTTTAACTCGGTGTATTAACAAAGCTTCATCAGAATTTTTATTTTGACACAGAAACTGCTATATATATATATTATTAAAAAGGTGGGGAGAGGGTGGATGTCTCAGATGTGAGGCAAAGGTAGAGGCAAGGGAATCGTAGGTGACACTTGCCCCTTTTCTCTTTTTTTCCCTTTGCCTCTACATCTGTCTCACAGCTTCTGATGCATTTGCCCTCCCTCTACCTTTTCAGTATATTTCTTGCTGTATTATTTATATATTCATATATGCTCAGAAAGTATTATGCAACAAAGGATGGTACACTGTGTTCATTTATGTATAGTTTTTTTTTATATTAATATATACTTAGTTATCTAACATATAGATTTTTACGAGAAAATTATTCACAAACAAGAAATGATCATATATTCTTCTAAGATATTAAATTTTACAAGGCTTGTGTATTTAACTATATCCTGTCTAGGTTTCTGTGCATGTTCGACAATTCTAACATTTGTTTAGATTTTTTACGGAAAAAAAAAACGATTACATAATTTGGGACATCGATAAAATGTGGATAAAATCTAACAGAATTCAATGTGTAAAATTACTCCCTCCCCATATTTAATAAAATGGAACTTGAATAAAGGTTAATATTACCTTTGAAGTTATTGGACCATTTAAAAGAAGAAACATTAAAAAAAAATCCTGATGATTTTTTAAAAAATTCTTCAGCTTACAGAAATAATGAAAATTATGAACAAAAACAATGTTTACATTTTCACATCATTAAATCAATTGAATTTTCGTGTAGACATATACATGTTATGCCTACAGGCTTTTAAAAAAAATTCTATGAAAAATCAATTAAGAGTCAAATTTTCATGAATTTTGATACTTATTCACCTTAAGATGAATGCCATACAAGTCTGTGGGAATCATTATATACTGTATAATCTAATCTGATCAACTCAGGAAAGTACGACTGAATGTCTTCAATCCTGCACTTTTGTAATTACATTTTCTAATCATCCACCAAGTACCAAATCTTCAAAGACCACTTTCTATTCAATGGTCAACCTACAAGAGGTTACAAAAGATGTTATCACCCATGATTTAAATGAGTCCATTCTCTTCTCTTAACTCAACAAGCCTACAAGTATCAACATTGTTAAAATTCTAGTCACCATTTTAGGCGTTTAGTTCCTCTGTTAGTAAATTGAAGTCGGTATTGAGTTTGGGCTCAGTTGGTTAATCCTTGTTCAGTCCCTAGAAATCCAAGGTAGAAAAGAGTGTAGTTTCTGTGGATACTCCTTTTAGCTGAAGTTTGTAGTATTCCTTGTAATCCTCCTCTGTAGGTCTTAATCGCAGAAAATTCAATTTGCAATTGATTTCAGAACAAATATTAGCAACCTTAAATGCATTCTATATCACTTTTTATTGGAAAATTTTTATCGGAAATACCTGCTGCTGATGTTGTGAAAGTTCATAAATATGAGTGGGAATTTGGCGTATATCTTATACTCAGATATTCCCACAAACATTCTTTTCAGACTTTATTTTTATAATGATCAAAATAAGGTAGAGAAATACTCAAATAATTCTGAAAATATTTAGAAGTATTTCATTGTTTAAAACTATTTTTTTTTTATTGCAAGAAACTTGGTAGTCTTAAATTTTCCTCCCACAGTCCCCTGCACCAACTGTGTTTTCCCATTTCATAATTTCAGCCATTCTTGATCAACTCAAGTGATAAAGTGTTCATAAATTTTTCTAGAACTTTTGGTAGTGATACTGGCAAATTGAAAATGTCAAAGAGAAGATGTAAATCAATTTCTTTACGCAAAAAGTTTTTGAATTGGTAGGGAAGAAAATATATTTGTATTGAGGTTATATCATGGAATTACAAGGACAAATGTTTTTTCACATAATTTTTTAGAATATGTAAATATAATTGTTCTATTATTAGTTATTATTGTTAACATTTTATTGTGTCCAATTTGTAAATTAAATTTTATCATCAGTATGTAGATATGTGAAAAAAAAAATTACATAAGGATCATTTAATAACTAAGGGGAACTGTTTTGAAAAAAAGCAAAATAGAATTTTGTAAAAAAAGTTATTTTCTATAAATATATAAACTCTGCATTGTTTGGAATTGGTAAATAGCACAAATTATTTCAATCTCAAAAAATGTTTTGAGGCTATTCAAAATAGCAGCAAATCAAATAAAGTTCTCCAGGCTTGAACAGAGGCCTTTCATCAAATTTTTTGAGGCTGAGAAGTGCAAACCATATGAAATTTTTAGAAGAATGTGTTATGTGTACAGAGAAGCGTGATCTAGTAAAAAAATGTTTATTGATGGACTAAACATGGGTTTACCACTACGAGTCTGAGTCAAAAAGACAGTCCATGAAATGGAAATGCACTGACTCTCCAATAAAGAACATGTTTCTAGTTCTGTGGTCAGTAAAGGAGATCATGCTGATAGTCATCTGGACATGAAAGGACTTACATCTATTTATTTCCTTGAAAAAGTTGCAACTGTAAACAGTTCTTCCTATTGCCAACTTTTTAGACAAAATTCACCACATTTGTTAAATGACCCTCATATATCGTGTTGAGTTATTTATTTTTATTAAAATCAAATAAATATAGGAGCATTGCAAAAATATAGAGTTAAATAGATAAGTAAATTTTTCTGCTGTAAACAAGGGAAGATATATTGATAGGAAACTTATACTCTTATTTAACTTAATTTTAGTAAATGGTTTTTAGATGACAGGGAGCAAGTGTTAACCTATTTTAAGTAATTCTACGTTATCACCCGTGATCAGGATTGAACCTGCAATCTCATCAAGCCTCATCTCTAAAATTCAGACAAATAGTATCTAATTGTTATGGATCCGATATAATCCAACAGTGGAAAGTATTTGAAAAGCTTAATCAAAAAATTGTGAGAGTAACAAACCACCTAACATTCCTATACAGATGCAGGGATCTCAAGCTAATTACACCAGTTAATTCCAGGAGAGCACAAAGGATTACAAAAAGAGTTGGGCATGAGCTGGTCCGAGATCAAATACAGAATAACTGCTAGAAGAAACATCAATTATGGTCTGAAATTTCAGGAAAGCTTGTCTCATTTCCCCGGTCATAGTTAACAGAATGAGAACAGTCTACCCTGATGGATTGAATAACTGGTTTGGTTCAAATTTCTATGAAGACTGCCGATTATGACAAGAAGGTTACCAAGTTTGAAGAGAAAGTTCCCGAGTTTGACAAGAAATATCTGAAGAAGGACAAAACATTGTGCATATAACAATAAAGATGAGGACAATAGTCAAAGAAATCCAAATAATACAAATTATCAAGCTTTATCTCAGAAGTTTAGACAAATGGATATTATAAATATCTCTATTCTCCAAATCTTCTGCCATAAGCAGGATCTGGCATAAGGTCAATTTTTAAGTGAAGTTTATATTCATAGTTTTCCTTCCTTTAGACTGGTTGCCTAAACCAGATTAAAGAATCTAATCTTCCTTAATAGGGGGAGAGCATAGGGATTGATGATTGATGAAATTGAAATAGTCCATGATTTGAACTTGGGTTGCCAATTCCATTTCTTATGAGAATAAGCATGTCTCCAAATTTTTAATATTAGTGGGAGTGAGAAATTGGTTAGCTGAAAATATTGAAAGACAAAGATGAATGGAAGCTATTTTTTTTTGTTTTGTTTTTTTTCTTAATATTTAACACTTAAAGTTGAGTAAGATATTTTAATTGGGTAACAGATGTAATGTATTTAAAATTAAAACTCAAATTTTACATACCTGATGTTCAGGTTATCTATACAATTGGCACACTGTCATTTTAATCAAAAAAAAAGTTTCTACAAAGTACTATGAATAATAGCTGTGGGTCATTTTTGAAAATTTTCTTTATTAAACTATAATAAAATGAATATGGAACACTATAAGTTGCGTAAAATCCAGTAATTTTAATTTCAAACAGATTATATTTAACATGAGTAAAGTAAGATTTTATCAAAATCTTGCTACCATAGTTGACTCTTGACAGTTTCAGTTGCATCATAGTCATCTCATTAAGGCATTCTCTCTTTGGCTTTTAGTACGATCAGACCTGAGGTCATATTTTCCAGTGGGTGAATGTCATCCTTCTCCTTAGAACAGCCAAATAAAATCCAAGATAAAAATATAAGATGGTCTTTCTGAATAATTTCTTGGAGTCTACAAACTCCACAGTCTGTTTGACAGGAAATTCTAAATCTTTTTATATTCTGTTCATTCATGCAAAATTCTGCTGCAGTCAACTTCAAAAGCTTTCAGCCTTTTTTTTTTTCCTTTTCTTCCAGAAGAATTGCTATTTCAGCTTCATCATTCTTATTTTCTTGTTTTCCTGCAAGTTTCTCTTCAGGAGATGAAAAAGAAGAAGAAAAAAAAAAGCCATGTATTCAGAAATAAACAGATTTGATAAGTGATTTATGTCAATACAACATTTTACATTCATAGTTCTTCTTAGTCTTTTTCTTACTTTTTTATCATTCTAGCAGCTGTTGTTATGTTTCTTTCTACCAAAGCTATTTGGTGTCTATCATTCAAGATCAGGTGATAGCAAGTCTAAGCCACTTGTACTTTGGTCCTTGGTCAGTAGTGTCTCATTCTTTCTCAGACTTATAAATGTTACAATCTCTTTAGGAGAGAGTGTGCGTTTGGGTATGATAGCACTCACCTGATATGGGTTAAGCTGGATCTACATGTTGTCTAGCATACTCATCTTGTATAGTCATCTTTGTATTTTCTTTATAGAGCTATTATATCTTCTTAGCTGGATCTTCTGTTATTCTGAATCTATCACTGGGATGTCCTGTATTATTATTTTCTTCTTGATTTATGACACATTTTATTTGTTAAAGATCCCAAATCACAAACACTTGTGAGAATTTTGCTAATTGAACTGATTATGTCCATTATAGTTCTTCTCCTTCAGTAGCCAGCCAAAGACTGATTTTCTCTAATTTCCCACATTTGCACTTGCAAACCAAAAGCGTAGGTCACCACACTTTTAAGCGATGTCTATCATCCTTCCTGTGTTTTTCCACTCACCTTTATTTTAAAATTAATGCTACACTTATGTATATAATTAATAGGCCACACCAATTAATTATGTAACATTGAGATTGCCAAGCTCCATGCTTAATCATCAACAGTATCAGTTATCATAATGTCCAACTATTCATCGTTGCAGTGACAAATGCTGTAAAGATGTGGGCTAAACATGAGCTTCTTATTACATTGTGCCTAGCTAGATCCTAAATTTTACTGACTTAACATTTTCTCCATCCACAAAGAATGATAGGTGAAATTACCTAGTTGATCATTTCTGAAGAGTCACCATAGAACTAGACTTTTTATGTGTTTACACAACCTCTCCACATGAGCAGGATGTGACACAGGGTCATTTTTTTAAAGCACAGTTTAACAGGTTTGAATTCAGATTTTTTCTTTTAGTCTGGTTGGCATACCAAGGTTAAAGAGCTCAGTCTGCCCTGCTATTTACCTATAGGCGAAGGTTAGTGAGAGATTGACTTAGATATCTGTGTTGCTAGCATGACATGATTATTAGTTTTATGAGAAAATATAAACAGCATTGTCCCAGATTGGAACTCTGTTTGCCATGTCCATTTTCCATGACAATAACCACTTCACTACAAATAGCTCCAAGCTTTTAAAGTAGAGTGAATAAAACTATGGATCCAGCATGTTTTCATGGTTTTGTGTAAGCTGGTAGTAGCTCTGTAATGGTGTTGGGTAAAGTGCTTTTGGAATTCACAAGGAGCATTAATGAAACTGGTGCCTAGCTTGATAGGTGTGGTATACACAGATCTTTAGTCCTACATAGAACCATCCACCATAAAAACTTTCTTCTACTATAGTTCAGTTTTAACCAATTCTATCAACTTATTAACTCCCAACCTCACAACACTTTTTGAATGTCTTCATGCATACCAGAGTCAACACTTGGCTTACACTCTACCACTATTATTCAGTTTTATCTATCCTATCAATTTAGATCCTCCCATGTCCCCACACCACTTCTTGAATGTTTTCATGCATCCTGCAATTTGTGCCAAGCTGACACTGGTTAACTCCCCGTTCTTCATATACAACCAATATTTCTCATATTTCGCTAGTCGTCCACCATCTCCACATGACATTTCACATGTCCTGATGAAGGTTGCGTAAACCGAAACAACTTCACCATCAAGAATAAACTCATCTCTTGGAATACTCTTGTGTTTTTCTATTTTTTCTACATACTGTCTGATTTAATTCCTTATTTTACTCCCTCATATCTCTTTGCCAATCATTTGTATCCTTCATGCTTATGTTTTCTGGTGGTGGTGATTTGTTTTGGCAAGATAATGTACCTCACTACTCCTGATCTTATGCAGGTGACATAAAACTGGTTTCAGAAACATTCACCTGATTTTCAATTGCTCCATTGATCTTTGTGCTTGCCAAATTAAAACCCCATCATAGATGCAGCATGTTTCAGACCTCATTAAATTACATGCAGTCACACCCAACAAACAAGTAAATTAGGGACACCTCTGGAATATACTTGGATAGATATACTCATGCAGCCACTTGTGCACCTCACACCATTATATTCGGTAGCCACAGAAAGGTATGAATCCAACTATTCTCCCTCCAACTATGGGTAAATAGTAGGATGGAATGGGCTCATTAACCTTGGTTAGGAAACCAGTCTATGAGAAGGAAAACTCTGAATTCAAAACTGTTAAACTCTGCTTAATAAATTGACCTCGTGTTACATCCTTTTCATGCAGAGAGGTTGGTAAATACATATATATATATATATATATATATATATATATATATATATATATATATATATATACTGTAGCCACAATTATTCAAGTAAAGAGAGCGCTACACATTGTTTTAGGTAGATCTCTCTAACTTTTTTTAGCACTTCAATTTAAGTAAATAGATTTATATTGCTATTTTAATAACCTAATTAGGGGTTGGTTTATCTCAGTCAGTAGAGTATCCACCTAGGTATTGTAAGGTTCTGGGTTTGATACTGGTCCTTTCCAACTCAACGTAGCACAGCTTAAGTAATTAGATCTGTGCATTAAAACATCTTGGAACTGATAATAAGTGTGGTGCTTCACCTCAACAAAACAATCTACTTAATGTTAGCAAAAAGGGGATAGACACCCTCACTGTTGTGCTGTTATTGACAATAGGCCACACTGCAGACTTAACTAATAGCCTAAAAGATACAGGAATGTATACAATTTTCCCATAGTTTAAATGTTAGTGATTTGTGTTTTTAAAGAGGTCCTAGCTTCATAGATAAAATATTACCTTATTAGAAAGTTAACAAGAATAATTGATGCCACAATTCTTGCTGACCTCAGGGTAGAATTGAAAGAAATTGAAAAGCTAGATAAATATCAAGATTTTTCTGGAAAAGTGAAGAGATTGTAAATCATGAAGATGACAATTGTACTCATCATTATTGGCATCCTTGGAATAATCCCAAAGAACCTTCAAAAGAGATTGGAAGATTTGGAAATCTAAAAAAAGAACTGAAACCTTCAAATAATGGTATTAGTAAAACCAGCTAGATGAGTAAGGAGGTGCTTGAGTGTTAATGATATTTGCTGTCACTTTATCTCCAGTGTGATTTCTCAGTTAGTATTGGTGTGAAAACCTGATAAATGATAGTAAATCAACTCTCGTGGTATCTTCTTCTAAAGCCATAAAAAGAAAGTTAAGCATATGAAATGTCTTGACTTTTCTGTATTTATAAATTGCTACAAAATATCAGTTTTTTGCACAAATATCTTTCACTTATTTGTCATACTGTCATTATCCATTAATCACTGAAAACAAAGAAAGGCCAAGTGATATTAACCATCAACCAGATTAGTTATTTTTTGATTAAATATTTCATCCCCATTAGTGATGGTGTGGCTTGAGTGACATCAAGTCTCTTCTATACTCCAGCACTTTCTCTGTATTCTTGCTTATAATGAATAGTACTTTATTGGTATTAGAGGTTACCATACTAAAGGCAACATGGCACACATGATAATTTGCTTAAAATACATTATCCAGCTTATATATAAATCTCTTGTACCAACCTCAGCATCAGCAGGATGTGACACAAGGTCAATTTCTTCTGTAGAGTTTAACTGGTTTGAATTAAGATTTTTCCTTCTCCTAGACTGGTTGTCGAACCAAGGTTAAAGAGCCCAGTCTTCTCTATTATTTATAGTTGGATGCATACTTTTTCCAAGGATATTTGCGCTATGGGAAATGCAAAAAAGCCTCATCCAGGATTTAAACGAGGCCATTTCCTATGATGATAATGATTACACCATGTGGCTCTTTTCTAATATATATATATATATATTATATATATATTTATAATGAAATAAGTGTATTTTGGCAGCATTTTCTCTTTTAAACATGTTTGGTTGAACTTGAGTGACGATTCCTGCCGTACGAGTTTCTGTTCAATCCTTTCAAGGTGTCTGGCCATCTTTTTGGTGTCAGGGTGGAACTGGTGTATAATTATATATATAATGAAGGATAGCAAATAAAAGTATTTTCATTTAAAAGTGCTCAATGCTAAATAAGCAGAGCAGGTTAAAAACCTAAAATACAAGATTATGGGACTAAATTACGATTACTCGTGTATCATGTGTATTATGCAATCCTCAAATGGGTGAATAGTATGAAATGGTATTTCAACAGTACTACTCTCTCCAAACATATATGGCACATAAAAGATGTAACAGGCATAATTTCCATGATAAAATGGGAGATTGTGAAAAAAGCCCAAGTTTATAAAGGTGCTCAATATAACTGCAGACTATGCCTAAAAGAAAACTTATGTATTCTGTAAAATGCTGATAAAAATTTGCTGTACAAAAGAAGTAAACTAGTTTCTAAATTTCGACATATCAACAAATTTCTCTTGTGTCACCTGACCCTAATTAATCCTATATTTTATGTTCCTCTATTTTAAAATAATTAATAAATTTTTTTTTTTTACATCTGAATGCCATGTGCATTAAACCTAAGCATGTTATGTTTTTGAATATAAGTCTAGCGTAAAAGATCCAATCATGTGCACACACATCACGATATACAAATGCTTGACCAACCTTTTTTTACTATTCACCTGTCTGAGGATTGTGTAATACACAGAAAACTTAAGTAATATAGTTCCATAATATGTATATATGCAGGATGTTCATAAAATCTTGTAGCAGTATTAAAACTCATGTTGTACAAATAATAGAACCATTAAGTAAAAACCATATGAGAGTTCAACTCTTGTAGTTTTATTTTTTATGTATGTTTTAATTATTGCATTTCAACAAGACTGCCACTTTTGTTACATTTTAAATCTGATGCAGGACTTTGTAGACACCATTTGTTTACAGACTCGAGTTCTCTGGTGATTGTAACATACATCTGCTGATGTATGTATTTATCAGTTAAATGTTCATCTTTTACTGACAGCTACGGTCAGCTGAAAGGAAAGGGGTTGGACTGATGGAAAATCAGTCAGGTTTTGCTCCTGGCTAGAAGTAGCTGTTAAGTAGCCACACTGATGAGACATAAACATTGAAACATGGTGTCTGTGGATGACATATATATATATGTGTGTGTGTGTGTGTGTGTGCAGTTTTTGCATATATGCTCAGTTTTATTTTCAATCTTTTTAAAAAAAAAAAAAATTTTTCTGATTAAAAAAAAATTTAAGAATTAAATAAAAAAAAAAAATTATTTTCAATCAACAAATTCAAGCAGTAATATTTATTTCAATCAGAATTATTTATAATTCTACAATCATTTCTATTTTCTTGGTAGAATAATTTAGTATTTTTTCCTAATAACATTATACAATATTTGTTTGATTTTGAAATGTTTTGATGATTATTTAAAACTTTTTAGACAGGATTATTTACAATGGACCAGTGATTGTCTTAATTAGAATGTAGTATCTGTGCACTCTACCTCAGAACAAAGTGTTTCTCCCTAACATTGCTGATTAGGATCAGAGTGTACTATCTGTACTGGGGGTAATCCCTAAGTGATTTTTAGAATTATAAGATTTTAAAAATTTCAAAGTAGAAAAAAAATATCTAAAATTGTTTTCTCACCTCCTCATTGACAGTCTCATGACTATAAGTTTCAGATACTTTTTATTTTCAAAATCCATGAAATGGTCATGAAACTGACTTGAGGAAATGCAAAAACAGTTTATTTTAAGATCTATCTTGCTCCATTGGTCAGTATTTGAGCACTTATTTGATTTAAGTAATAGTGATTTGTTGATTTCACTAAAATATATATATATACTTTTACTACTTGTTCTCTCTCAGAATGTTTTTCTGATGTGATAGAAAAATAGGATTCCCTTCTTTAGAATATCTTAATATATTTTAAAGTGCATGTGCTTTTTAAAGCAATCCTTAATATATATATATATATATATATATATATATATATATAAGAAAAGGAATGCCACAAGCCCTCAGAAAAAAAGAGCTGCCATGAGATCAAAGCACTGCCACCCTAGAAAAGATAAGATGAAGTGAAATACCAATACCATCATTGGGATCAGGAGAGAATGTATAGAGAAAAGCTGAATTTATTTGTATACCATTTTCAATAAAGAACTTGATCTGACAAAACTCAGAGGGTTTCAGATACCTCTTGGGTGGAAATGGACCATAATCACTTAATACCAGAGTTTTAAACTTTTTGTCTTTACTAATATATATATATATATATATATATATAAGGTGGGTCAAAAAAGGATCGAGATTTTTTGTACACTTTTTGACACATATTGTATTCTGAAAAAAAAAAGTTCCATTCATTAATTTTTTTCAGAATACAAGGTGTGTCAAAAAAGTACCAAGTTTAAAGCTATGTTTACCAAGATAGAAATGAAGAATGAATGGAACATTATTTTTTCCCGATACATGGTGTGTCAAAAAGTACAAAAAATCTCGATACCTTTTTTGCACACCATATATATATATATATAATTAAAAACTGAGGTCTATTAAATCATAATTACTTTAACATAGTCATACAGCTTTAAATTTACAATATTTAAAACAGATCATACAGTTGTGAGGTTGCTGATACATTAGAAAAAGAATAACTTATTAAAAATATGTATAGAAAAATTAAAATAACTAAGACTGCATCAGGTTTCTATTACTGTAAAATTTATTGTTCCTCAGTAGTGATAGAATGTTGTGTGACCAACATTTATATATATATATATATATATATATATATATATATATATATATATAGGGTAGAATGGACATGAACGCAAAAGTGATTGGTTATTGAGATTCTTGCCTATACAATTTTCAAACCACTTTTTTTTTTGAAAATTGCATTGGTAAGAAACTGTTATTAACTAAGCACCGTTGATTTCATGTCCATGCTACCATAACTTAGATATACATGCTCTATCCACAATATTGAATACTATTTACTTATAAATATAACATTCTATATTATCAATGTAAACACAAACAACACATATATATATAAGTTGGTGGGATGGCCTACTGTCAGTATCAGCCAAACTGTGGGGGAGTCTATCCCCTTTTTGCTAGCACTAGACCAGGGAGATTGTTTTGTTGATGTAGAGTGCCACACTTACCATCAGCTCTCCACTTTACAACGCATATCTGATTACCTAAATCTATGCTACTTATGCGGTGATTTGGCGGGGACTGTTATTGAACTCAGAACCTTGAAAATCCTAGGTACTCTACCAACTGAGCTGAACTGCTATTATAGCTGTGTTTATAATATATTGAGCACTCATGGATAAATTACTAATGACACTGCAACAGGAAAGTTATAGCGGCAATTGAACACTCATATATATATATATATATATATATATATATATATATAGTATTTTTCTATAACAAGAGATTCATTTCAGGCAATTTTATACTTATTCCTCTCATCCTGTTTTGTCTGCTTAGAGCAATTTCTCTGCTTCTATGCACAACTTGTTTTACCCATCTTCTCTATGTCTACCATGTCCAGTATCCAATTCAAATAAATTCAGTTTTCATTCAAGTAGTCTTGTCATTGTCACTATCACTATCACTACTGTTGTTTATCACACTCTACTTCTTTCCTCATTTTCTCTCCTTTACAAGTATCTTGTGACTATTTCAAATACAATACACCCTACACTTGAATTCCTGCCTTTTTTTGTTCAATCATTTTTTTTAATTTTTTTTTTTAGATTTTAAAACTTGAGGATCTGCCTTCTTTCATTCACTAAAATCTGATTATTTGGTAAAATGCATTTTACATCAACATCATAAAAAAAGAAATGAAAAACGAAAAAAAAAAGTGGGTATTTCATGAAAATGTGTCAGTCGGTTGTTTTTCTTTTTTTTAATGTTATTTCTAAATTCAACTTTTGCTTCAAAACAGACCAACATTGCTACTTCAATATATATATACATACATATATATATATATATGTATGTGTGTGTATGTATACACATATATATATATATATATATATATATATATATATATATAAACACAAACACACACACACACATATATATATATATACTTTCAGATAAAAATGTTTTAGTTGGAATTATACTAATAGGATTTCTTTTGCTTCATGGCCATTTAAAGACAATCATAAATTTATTTTTGAACATACCAGATTTATAAAGTGAAGTTTGCAGGACCAAAATAATCACTACTTGTTATATGATTTCATTTTGTCATAGCCATTTTCAAATTTTATCTTAAAAAAAGAAAATGGAACATTTCTAATGTTCATGCCCATATAAAAGTGTCTGTCAATTTTTACGCTGCTGTGAAATAGTTCCAGAATTTTATGAATAACAGCCTTTTTATGGATGGAAATATTTTATTTTCTATTAAAGTCATTTAATGAATTAAACTTTATCATAGGTATGCAAAAAAAACAAATATATGAGGGTCATTCAATAAATAAGGAGAATTGGTTTAAAAAAAGCAAAATAATTTTTCTTTTTTCAGAATTATTTTTCCACAAATGTAAACTCTTTGTTTAGAATTGGTATATCTAACAAACATTCACCTGTCACAAAGTGTCAGCGTTACCTGGCATGTCTGTCTACTATTTATGAGATGTCCTGGATGTATGCTTGATGTTAAGCTTTTGTGTGGGCGGCATTTGATTTGAGTCATAGTGTGAAGGGCCAGGATGTTGGAAGCTGTGAATTCAGGCACCCAGATGGAGTGTGACTGCCTGCTTTATTAACCCTGTATGCAGCAAAAGTTGGCAGAGAGAAAATTCAGAGTTGGTGAGAGACCATTCCAATTCTTCGCAGGCAAGATGCTTTGGAATGTGGTTGAAGACTGCTGTAATGTTTTTTCAAGCAGAAAGACTTTATCAGCTGACTTTTGCAATTGGAAAATCAATTACCCAAATCATTTTTTTTTCCTACATAACTATATAGAAAATATTATTTCAGTTTTGAAAAAATACATATTTAGAGGCTCTTCAAAATGTTTGCAAATCTGAGTGCTCTCGGCTTGAAAAGAGGTCTTTCATCAAATTTTTATTGTCTGAGTACTGCAAACCATATGAAATTTACAGAAGAATGTATGATGTGTAGAGAGAAGCATGTCATATAAGACGTTACCATTTATTGATGTGGTTATTGTTTATTGGTAATATTTTGGTGCTCTGGAGAATATTCAGTAATGTCCCCAACTTCCAATATTAGTATTAATATATTCATTGATACATTAACTCTGAATAAATGGAAGGAAAGAAACAAATAGTTCATATAAACATATGAAACATTTAATACATACATATTTTTAAAAAATATAACCTGTATTACAGGAATGCACCATGTGTCCCAAACAGATAAAATGTGCACATTGTTCTATGTTCAAGCAGGGCATAAAATAGTGAAACATCTTGTCTTTAGTAGTTTTCATTTCAATGTTGTAATGAAAGACTATTGCTGGCATAGGAGACAGTCAACTTTGTTCCAAGAGTGGGAACCAAAAACAGATCTTATCTGTTCAAAGAACATGGACAAAAAGGGAGTTCTTAATTCTCACATGACAAAGTAGGAAATAACTCCTAAATGTGTAAAATGTAACAACTTCAAAAAACTAATGACCATTCAGAATGCAATTGTAATTTGAAATAAAATTGAAAAAAAGGCTATAAATTTAAGTTTGCCTCTACAAGCCTGAGTTGAAAAGACAGTCCATTGAGTGGACACACTCTGACTCTCCAGTAAAGAAAAAGTTCAGGGTGTAGCAATCATATGGGGTAGCAAGTGGTTTAATGTTGTAATGTTTAAAAGGTGGCTGTTGTTATTCTTGGTGTGTGTTCTTAGGGTTTGCTTTTTAACCTCATCTCATTTGGTGGTCGCATTGAAAAGGAAGGAATTCAAGGAATGAAAAAGGAAGAGATAAAGACAAAAGGTGGTTTTATGATTGAGGTTTTATTTACCAGTCATAGCCACCACGTGACAAGGAAACATATCCCTGGCCTGTAGTAGTAGTGTCTAGACAGTTAAGGCTTAAGTCAGAATGGCCGAGTGATTATCTTGAGGGTGGGAAGTGGGTCCTTTTTCTCGCACCTGCACAGAGGGTTCTTCCAGTGAAGGCTCATAGGAGTTTTTTTTTTTTTTTTCTTATTCTATTTTAATCCCCACAGTCAATCGCTAACTTGGGTGACAGTTGGTTTATGCGCAAAGATCAAAATGTTTCTTTTTTAGGTTTAACTGTTTGAAATCTAGTTTAAAAATTACCTTTTATTTTGGAGAAAAAATAAGAAAAATCTATATTTGTTGTTGAAGAGAAACTAAAATGAAATGTATTGCCCAGCACAAGGATTGAACTCACAACCTTCGGGTTATGAGTAAGGATTTTGTTTTGTTACCTCTGTTAATTAGAATGGTTCAATCTAAAGATATAAAAGTCATGACAGTTTCTCTCCAGAGACAACTTTTTGTTGTTTCCTGGAGAATTTTTGCCACTCAACTTTTTCACACACTCCTTTTCAAGATTTTTTGTTAATTACTGAGAAAGTCAAGCAGATAGTAGGAGAGAGGGAAAGAAAAGACGAGGAAGTCAAAGTGAGGGAGACTAGAATAGACAAAGACTTGTTAGCATCCACCCATCCATCTACTACAGATGATGGTATAGTATCCAAAGAACATGGAACCACGTAGCCTTGATGGGTTGATATGGAGGATGAGCTGTCACCCAAGCAGCAGGTTTTCCATCTTCACACTGCTATTGTGGTCCAAAGGAAAGCCCCCCCCCCCGAAAAATAAAACAATGCAGATTGGTAATGAAAGTGTCACAGGAGTTGCTGGATAGCACTGGAATTCAACATCACACCACCTTAGGGAGTCCAGCTCCAAATTTGATTTTGGGGTTTACTCTTAGCCTTTCTTTGGAATGAAGTATAGCTGCTAGGCAGCATAACAGACTTTTACTTGTCTAGATGGATTGCTGTCCAAGGCTAAGGAGCCCCATCTACCCCATATGGGGATTTATATTAGTAAGTTCCCCAATTCTACTATTACTGGTGTGGATGGCCTTTGACTCATCCGTGCAAAAACTATTCCTTAATTTAAACTACAATATTCTAACCAATGGCTAATTTCACCTTGGGTCTATATAATATTCTAAAAAAGTTTGTTCATGCCTTATATAATCTAAATTATTACTTTTTGATTTATTTATACAACTCCATTCCTCATATTAGTATAAGATTTAAAACCAGTAAATGGATTTGATGAAATGACATTTAAAGATACATTCATATAGAATTAATTTCTTTAAGCTTTTAAAATGTTAACCTCTCACATATTGAAGAATACTTTTGACTTTATGAATATCAAGTTTATAAATACAGTCATAATCAAAAGTTAATTAGCAGATATGTAAATTAAATAAGTAAAAAGAATTCTTCATATTGTCTTGCACATAAGTTTAAATCTCACTTTGGTTTACTTTCCATGCTTAACAGGAAACGGAATCAGCGACCCACATTCAAATTCTGGCTAATACTATTTGCATTCCTCTTTGCACTTATACACTTGGGAAAGGCATGGATCTATCTTTTCTTCCTTAGTTATGGGTAGCTCTGTCGGCTGGGGCTGTAGAAAATACCAACTGCATCTTTGCAGAGGAATAAGACCCTCCCCCCAATGGGGCCACCTGTTGGCCATGAGTAGCAACTGGTGATGCTAAAAATGGAATCCTGGTTGCTGAGCAGTCCATAACATGTAACATTCCACTTAGGCCCTTAATTAGGCTAGACAGGCAGTCAGAGAGGCACCTTCTGATCAATCATGTCAAGCCCTAGCATCTATATGAGTTTCTCTATTGCTCTTATGGCAATTATCTTTTTCATCATATATGTGCTAGAAGGCAGTGGCTGAGGATCTTGGTGTTCTGTGTATGATGTTAAACTACATCTAGCAGTGAGGTTCTAATTCTGGAACTCTGGGGAGTGTGGAGTATCCCTTCATTGCCATTACTTCCAGGTCCACTCTGACCCAGAGTGGTAGTACCAGTTAGGGTCCCATCTATGGTTTAAATACATCTCAAAAAATATTAAGTTTAAAAAAATGTGTTTAAGAAAAATCAAGAATGAATAAAACAAAAACCTCTTTGGCATATAATAACCCAAGGTATAACATGCCATAAAATCTAACCAAGTAACCGGCTATGGATAAATAGTAGGGCAGACTTAGCCCTTTAACATTGGTTAGACAACCAATTTTTGTGAATGAGAGCTCTGAATTCAACCCAAATTTACTTCACTTAAAAATTGACCTTGTGTCATATCCTGACTGTGGCAAAGGAGAGAAGTTAATATGTACTTTATTATTTATTTTGTATAGCAACTGCATTATTTATCTTTTTTGTCAACGTTGCATCTCAGAAGTAAATATTTGCAAAACTCTTTCCTTTGTGACATGATTAAAATAGCCATTCTTCATGCTCAGTGCTATGCGCATCTTATTTTGTTCCAAGCAAATTCTTTCACAAATGCAAGCAAATAAATTATTGTACAAGATATTACTAGAAATTATACCTGTCAGCTAACATGGCACATCAATTGCTATGGAGAGCTTTTATTCAAAATTCTTGTTGAATCTTACAATTTGCTTCTGAGTCAATTTGTAAACTGAGAAGAAACTACCATAAATGCCTGATGTCATGTGAACTTAAAATTTGTGCTATATGAACAAAAAGAAAAAGAAGAAAAAATTGCGCCAATGACACCTATTGTATGAGCAGTGTTTTTGCTGAGCAAGTATTTAGTAATTTTCCAATCTCTGTTTACAGAACGTGCCTTCCTCACTTGTTAGAGGAAGAATGTGGTATCTTTCTTAAGGTAAGTTGGATAAATTTATGTTTTTATTTTAATCCAAGCATTAACCATTTACAGACTGAATTTATTTTCTAAATTTAACCAGTTTTAACGGAACTCAAATTTTAGATAAATTTGCAAACAAATTTATATAGCATGAAATTGGTATTATTGAAATGATTGGTGGTAGGGAAGACATTTTGTCAAGTTCCTACTCACCAATGACCAGTATTAGCATTAGTATATCTATTATATGATAATACTGAACACAAATAGAAGGAAAGACAAGATAAACTCATTTACACATATCAGAACATATAATCCTTTATATCCATACTATACATACAAGTAGTATTTAAGATAAAAGTACATAAACATTAGTATTATTTGTTTTTTTCGGACAGTTCTCCTCATCTTTATTATTCTATATACATTTCGTCTGATGTACCCTCTGGCCTTCTTTAGGTGTTTCTTGTCCAACTCAGAAACCTTCTCTTCAAACTTTAGAACCTTCTTGGTGAACTTGGAAACCTTTAAATTGTAATCATGAGCCTTCACAGAACTCTGAACCAAACTCTTTATTTACTCCAGCTGAGTAGACTGTTTTCATTCCATTAAGCATGACTGAGTACAAGTGTTAAGCATTCTGTGTTGTTATTGCTCTTGGCCAGGATTGAACCTAGAACCTGCGGATGATTGTCACTTAGAACTGTATTAACTCAACCCTAATATCTGTTGCGCCAGTACATAAACATTATACACATATTGTTCCATGGACAAGTAGTATGTGAAAGGGATACAAAAATGAAGAGGGCTTACTTGAGAAGGGTGTATAATAAAGACATCTGGCTTCACCTTTCCCTGGCAGGGACAGAGACAGAGACAGCATCTCTATTACTGAGAGGTAAAAAGAAGTAAAGAATGGATTTCTGGAACTGTCAAGTGACATCATATGTGTCACTAACAGACTTATAAGACTATGTAAGAAGGTGTTTGTTGTGTAATGGTTATTGTCATTGGAAATTGACATGGCGAATTGATTTCAAATCCTGGAAGAGGCTGTTTGTATTTCACTTGGCACAAATACCCTTGTATAGAAGTATTATTCTCCCTCCAGCTATGGGTATGAAGTAGGGCAGACTGAGCTCTTTAACCTTGGTATGGCCACTGGTTTAGTAGAAGGAAAACTCTGATTTCAAACAGTTTTAAACTCTGATTGAAAATTGAACCTGTGTTGGATTCTGCTTCTGTGGAGGCATTGGGCAAATACACATTAATTTTTAAATGAGAAAGTTATATTTATTGTATCCCTACTGTATTATTAGATTTGGCTTATTTGGTCAGCTCATTTAGATCTATCTATAAAGGGTTAGATAAGATAAATAAGGTTTTTTAATGTATTTTTTATTTCCATTGGAAATAATTATTGGTCCTGGTGGAATTATGTTGAGAATTAGCAGCACTGAAGAATCTTGTACCCAATTATTTATTGGAAAAAGCATTACATTTCATCCTTGTCCCTTTTTATCTTTGAGTCATTTTTTTTTAATTAACTATATTTAAACTTGAATTTTTTTTCAAGGTTCTGAAAACTATACAAATTGTTTTTTCTAAAAAAGTAATTCGTTTATTCTCACTTTAAAAAAATCAATCACTCGTATTGATTTGTTAATACACTCACCCAAAAATAATTAGGATCAGACAGTCAAAGAGTTTGAATATTTCTATGAAACATTTTGGTAACTCTGTTTTACACTCTATGAACAACAGTAGTAGTAAGCAGTTAATTGTTGCAAAGAGGATCTTTGGCCTTGTTCAGATATAAAGAGAAAATCTCCCTTCTCAGCTTAGATAGATAGATAGATAGAGAGAGAGAGATAGAGAGAGACAGAGAGAGAGAGAGAAGAAGAAGAAGAAATACCAAAGGGATGATATAAAATGAAAGTGAAAAGCAAATGTTTGCAAATATAACAAGTATAAAATCATTGATCAAAATGTGACAAAGCTTAAAAAGGAATATTTGTGATATTAAGTGGAAACTCCTTCATGTGTGTATGAGCATATATTAGAGATGTGTATAAGTCCTTATAATAAAACGCCTTTGTATGTGTGATGTGTCTTTTTAATTTTTGTTAATAAACAAACTTAACTACCTACTTGGTTTGGTGAGAATCTTAGTGCTAATTTTGTCTGGGGTGTCTAAGTGGGAATATTTGTCTGACAGATGTTTGGTAAATGGTAGTGACTAACCAACTGTTAGCTATTTTTATAAGGATCTGTTAAACTCCAATGTTTTTAGACATTTTGTCTTCATTACTGTTGGTCACAAAATTTAGATTTTTGGTAGTGTGACTGCTCTGGACTACATTTGTTCATTCTTGCCAGATCTGGTGGCTTACTGGCTGGTATTTTGTGCCATGCTAGACATTTTTTATTGGTGGAGGGAAAGTTCAGAAATCATGTGTTGAGAAATATTTTCGGACATTCCAATAACTGTAATCAGGAAATTTCTTAGAATTTTAGTTATTAATGTGTTTAAAAACAATTTTTAAGACTTTTCTTTAGTCCTTTATTTTTATAAGATAGGAATGTTTGTTTTTAAAATGAACAGGACACTAGCCCTACTGATGGAGCTTAGAATATGCTGATTGTATCCACTAAAGAGGGGTGAGGCTCTCCCCAAAAGTATTGTCCTGGTTATGATATTAAACTGCATCTAATGGTGAGGCTATAGTTCTGGAGAGTGTGGAATACACCTTCATTACCATTACTTCCAGATCTCTAACCTCTAGGCATAAAATAACCCTAGACATTTTAACATGCTGTTAAAATTAATCAATGTAGCTTTTGACACTAGTTTAGTTCAAGACGGTAGAGCACCCCTTTTGGAATGGCAAGGTTCTGAGTTCGATACCAGTCTCCACCAACTCAGCGCATGAGTAGCACAGGTTGAGTAATCTGATCTGTGAGGTAAAGTAGGGAGCTGACGATAAGTGTAGCCCTCCACCTCAGCAGAAAACAATTTTCCTTGTCTAGTGCTAGTGAAAAGGGGATAGGCTCCCTCGTTGTCTGGTTGATACTGATAAAAGGCCACTCCGCCAACTTGCTTAATAATGAACAGAACACCATTTAAGTATTTGTATCTGATTGATATTGTAACAAAAAACTTCTGACTACTTAAAAGAGCTGGTTTAGCTTAGTCGCTAGAGTGTCCACTTCAGAATCACAAGGTTCTGGGTTTGATACCAGCCCTCGCCAACTCAGCATATGAGTAGCACAGGGATCTGTGCAGTAAAATGAGAAACTGATGCTAAGTGTTGCACTCCACCTCAGATGCTAAAATTATCTCCTTGATCTAGCTTTAGTGAAAAGGAGATAGATTCCCTTGGTGTCTGGCTGATACTGACATTAGGCCATGCTGCTGACTTTACTTACTTACTTTAACTATTGCTCTTCTCTTCTACTCACTATCACACATGATGACTTAGCAAACTGAGCACAGCTAATGTCACTCAACTGCTGTACATAAAGACACTTTGGCCCTCAGCTAAAGTAGCAGGAAGTAACATTTCAGTAGCACAGAGAGAGTTATCTTAATTCAATTATCCAACACCTACCTTGCAAAAAGGGCAGATATTATATAGTCAAAACTGTGAGGATACACTATAATAATTACGTCAATTTTCCTAGTATGTGTGTGTTTTTACATATATATATATATAATTCCTATTGATTTCAACCCCCCTGCAATGCTTTTAAGATTGTAAATTTATTCTATATTATTAAAATATGTGAATCACTTTTTTTTTGACTCCTAAAATGCAGATGCAACATCAACCTTTTAAAATTCAACTAATTGTACAAAAAGAATTTACAGAAATAGGAATTGAATACGCTGCAGTATTAAGAATTTTTTTTCATTTCTGTAATTTACATGAAAAAAATAAACAAAAAAACAACAAACCTTGTACTTTGATAATTCTAACATCTTATTTCTGTCTTAAAAAAAATCTTCTTTATTATTGTGTGAATATAATAAAAATAATTTCTGCATATTAATGTGATCAGCTGGATTTGATAGAAGTCACTCTTTCAAAGCATTTTAGGCTGCACTAAGCAATTTATCTAAATAAAAAAAATAGAAATAGGAAAGGAAAGGATTAACTACAACATTTTATCATCAGAATATTAATTCAGCCATTTTATTTTTCATTGGAGAGAAAGAAGAAAAAAAAAATTCCATATATAAATCTTGTACACATAACATCTTATTAGTAGGAGTTGGAGGTATGTGGTGTAAGGGTTAGAGTCATAGGAAAATGGACACGTCGACCAGAGTTCAAATCCTGGAAGCTGTTTGCATTTCACATAGCACTAATACCCCTGGGAAAGATATGGATCCAACAACTCTTCCTCCAGCTATTATAGGGCAGACTGAGCTCTTTAACCTTGGCTAGGCAACTAGTCTAGGAGATGGAAAACTCTGAATTCAAACCTGTTAAAATATTTTGGTGATATAAGGCATGCTGCAATCCACTACTTAAATTTATAGACTAAACAAGGTCACACGGTTTAAACACCAGCCAATCAACAGCCCAAATACATGGTTGATTAACTATTTAATGGCTGATATTGACAACCATTCATTTGCATTTGACATTGACGAATGGACCTGCAGTCATAAAGGAACAACCAAAGGATCATACCCAATATTAAGGGACACCAAGGAGCAACCAAAGGTTTCTTCACTAAGGATCGCATTCTGCTTAACACAAGGGATCTCTGCTGGACAGTGCTCTTTCTTAAAGCCTAAGGATGGCCACAAAAATCATAACAAAACCTGTTAAACTCCACTAAAGAAATTAACCTTGTGTCCCATCCTGCTCGTGCAGAGGGGTTGGTAAATATATACTAGTATATATGGGTCCAGTTCAGCTCAGTCGGTAGAGCATCCATATTCTTGGAATTGTAAGAGTCTGGGTCCCTGCCAATTCAGCGCATGAGTAGCACAGTTCAGGTAATCTGATCTGTGCTGTAAAGTGGGGAGCTGATGGTTGGTTAGGCGCTCCACCTCAGCTAAAACAATCTCCATGTTCTAGTGCAAGTGAAAAAGGGATTGACTCCCTCATTGTCCAGCTGATAATGACAATAGGCCAATTTGCCAACAACCTAGTATGTATATATATATGTATGTATGTAATGTACCCAACTTCTTTGCTGTCATGGGCAAGATGTGACACATAAAATTTTTCTAAAGTGGAGCAAAGCTGGTTTGAATTCAGAGTTTTTCTTCTCTTAGACTGGTTGCCTAACAAAGGCTAAAGAACCCCATCTGCCCTACTGCTACCTACAGTTCATTAGTGAAAAATAAAATGCAAACAGCTTCATTCAGGATTTCAATTCAGGTTGCCGATTCCATTCTTACAATGATAACAATTATGCGAAGTGGAATCTATCTCAAGAAAAAATCTAGGAAAAGTGACTAAACAAAACAAAAGTTTAAAAAACACTGGTGATTTGACATATTTTACCTAAGCAGGTGGTTGTTTGTGTACTTAACTGCTGTGTTCTTAAATATGATGGAGTGAATATAATTAATATTTTGTCTTTAGTGTTATTTGGAATTAATATGTGAATATTTTAGATATATATTCTTTAATTAAATAAAATTTTATTGCACTGATCACATTTTCTTTTTGCTCTAGGCTTTCGTGTCATAGATAATGTGAACATTTTTAAATACTTTAGCAAATTTTTTGAGTATTTAATAGATTTTGGTGTATTACAGATAAAAATGAGTGTACAAATACACATTGCACACACACACACACACACACACACACACACACACATATATAATGTTATAATTGTTACCATCATAGGAAGTGGACACAGCAACCCAAGTTCAAATCTTAGACGAGGCTGTTTGAGTTTCACATTGTGCCAACACCCTCGGGAAAAGTATGAATCCAACTATCCTCCCTTCAGCTATAGGTAGAGTAGTAGGGCAAACTATGCTCTTTAACCTTGGAATGGCAACCAGTCCAGGAGAAGGAAAACTGTTAAACTCCACTTATAAGAATTGACCTTCGGTTGCATCTTGCTTGTGAGGAGGAGTTGGGTAAAAATACACACACGCACACACACACATATATATATATGTGTGTTTGTGTGTGTGTGTGTGTTTATATTTTTAAATAATTAGTTCTCCAATTCTCACAAGCAGGGTTTTAAAAATAATAAGATAATTAGTCACATTATTATTGTTATTACAGAAAGTTTCATGTGATAGTAATGTAAGTAATTATCTTTTTCGTTATATATATATATATATATATATATATATATAATTTTTTATTTAAATCCTTTTTTCTGAAAAGGTCATTAACTTTTTTTTTATAATACTTTAAAAAATCATGATTCTTGTAATTTAATAGAATTATATATATATCCATGTATCTATTTATCATTTTGTAAAACACCGCAGACACCAAGCCAACATGCACACACACACACAAGAGCACAGCACACACATACCAAACACATGCACACACACAAAACCACATAGGCACAACAAACATATACATAGCACACCACAGGTAATAAAATACTCCAACAGCTGAGTGAAGATCACACACACAAATAAACAAACCCCGTAGAGCTTCGACCTGCCTTACCAAAAAAAAAAAAGAAAAGGATATCTGGAAAGATGCTAAGATATTGTATGGATAGACACACTCACATAAACATACACACACAAAGAATGCAGAGGAAGATATCACCAGACATACAACAGTATGAACAGATCCTACCCACAAGGTAACAGCTCTAGAACTTAACTTTCAGAAATCTTCTGACAAAGGGATCTTTATCCCAAAATATTAAGAAAATAAATCAGAGGTAGACGAACAACATCATTGTTACCTGATTTCTTTTTTACACTTGCAATATGATAGCCTTTAAAACCAACCACCAAACATATATATATGTATATATATATATATATATACATATATTATGAAAATGGCATAGCCTACATATTTAACTAATATAAATAACTAAAAGAAAGTGTTGTAAAATGGGCTTACAATTAAAGGCTATATATTTAATAATAATTAATTCAAAATGTTAAAATCTATTTGGTTTTTGATAAATAAAAAGCCAACTTTCTATTTCATTAATGTCACATGTACCAATGCCAAAGTTTCAGGGCTTATTAATCAACCATATCTGCATATTTTATCTTTTACAATACAATATTCTATGTGTAACTTTTTGTTGCAGAATTAAATATGATTTTTTTTAAACAAAAAAATAGAATGTACATAAAAAATTTTATCTGAACATCTGAAAATAATCGATTTATATTCTACAAATTCGTTGGCCTCGTGTGTTTTTATCACACTGAATTGACTAATGCATTCTACCATTTTTGTCAGTTTCATAATTACTTAGTGGCAGTCCAAGATATGAACATAAAAAAACAAAAAAACAAATCCCCATAGAGATGTAATTTAATATTCAGTCTGTCATTTTTTGAATTGATGAAAATATTTTTGATTTTTCAAGAGTATAACATTTAGTATTTGCACAAAAATAAAAAATAAAATGATTTAAAAAAAAATAATAGTTTTATAAATATGTAGATGATTATTCTAATTTTAAAAAATCCTAATTCATTTTTGTAATATATTTCATTAGATTTTCATGTGTACAGCTAGAGTACTCTGATTGTCAGCATGAATGCTGGGGAGCAAAACTTGAAACTGAATTAGAGAACATATACTACATTCTGCTCCTAGACAGAGTGCATGTTTACTATATTCTGGTCCTAGGTGGAACACACACACACGACATGCTAATCTCAGTCAGAGTGCACATATATATACACTACATTCTGATTCTAGGCAGAGTGCATGTATATATATATATATATATATATATATATATATATAATCACAACATTTGCATCCTAGGCAGAATGTGTGTGTATATATATATATATATATATGTGTGTGTGTGTGTATATATATATATATATATAGGCTCCAAGCCAGAGCACACTTATACTACCTTCTAATCCTAGGCAACTCTACATAGGCATCTGAGGGTCCTCCGACACTTTTTTCTGCAGATTTTCAGGGAATTCTTTTCTACGAATGCAATCAGATCGGCTGTTATGTTGATTTCTTTTAGCCACAACCTTGTAGTCTCCATTGCAATTCTCCAGTTCATGCCTGATTATTTTTAGTATTCAGGGAGCATTGGGCAGCAACCATAATCTCCTTATTTTGATGGCTGGTGCAGATTATCATGATACAAGTAGGTTCTAGTCATCCATTCTATCTGTTATCACATATATGAATGAAGAAGGGTGCAAGCTTTTAAATGATGCATAGTGTGCATCAATACCTTCAACCTATGGAGAAAAATAGCCAAATATAAATATGTCAAATTTATCCTGAACACCCTGTATATATATATATATATATCCAAGCCAAAGCCCACACATACCCCACTCTCTCATCTCAGAGAACAACAAAAAAATAAACAAACATTATTCATTATATTGATAGATTTTTATACACAGTAGAATTTTGATGAGCTGCTTTCACATTAAATATTGTTTTAGCTTTGGAAACCTGCATAAATAGAAATAATTAAATTTTAGGTCACAGTTTTCCAGTTATTTTTAAGATGCATGTTTTACCAATTCAAACAAAGCCACTTTCAAAATAATTTAAAGAAATTAGTTTCTAATATTACAAGTTTGCAGCGATGATGGCTTTGATTATATTCATCTTGTTAGAATATTTTTACTATATTCAATCTTGATCTGGTGCAATGGAACTTAATGAAAACACATGAATATCTTTGCAAGATTATTTACCAAATTATTCTGTAAATCCAATTAATATCTTTGTGAAAAAGAAAAATGTTATGCACAAATTAGATAACTTCTTTAAAAAAATATCAAATCTTTACTTCTGTATACATGTGAATATCATCAAATATGGTAAAGAGTTTATATATATATATATATATATATATATATATAGGTATATATTTATTTGCATAGGAGCAAGTCTGCTACCATTGGTTTCTTTCTATGC
Organism: Doryteuthis pealeii; assembly: GCA_023376005.1. Classification (NCBI taxonomy): domain Eukaryota; kingdom Metazoa; phylum Mollusca; class Cephalopoda; order Myopsida; family Loliginidae; genus Doryteuthis; species Doryteuthis pealeii. The sequence goes on from CM042138.1 coordinate 116,869,022, forward strand.
AAGCTTAATTGTTTAAGTGGAGCAATTGTTGGGCAATGAAAAATTTTTGAAAATGATAAAAATGTGGTCTAATATACTGTACCTTTGATTAACTGTATCCGCATGTCACTTGTTTGTTTACTTGTAAGGTTGGATGCTCCTGTTTTGTTTGTACATGTGCGTATGCTGGCATGCACACACACATATATATGCATGTAAGAAGCACAACGTCATGATCACATCTACACATGTATGTGAGTATGAATTTTTGTGTTTGATGTTCGTGTTTGCTGACGTATAAGGTTTTGTGTGATTATCAGAGTATTTGTGTATGTGTGTATTAATGTGTGGCAGGTTGAGATTGTCTTGTGTTCAATATAACTAGAATATTTAAATGAGGAAAATAGTAATAGTGCAACAGTGCCAATCATACACATTGGTATATATATTATATATATATATATATATATATATATATGTGAAGAGAGGAAGTAAATCCGACGGTATGTAATATATCAAGAAAAATGAAAAAACACAGGTTTAAATGGGTTAAGTGGTGAGTTTATTGGCCGACGCTGCAGTGTTTCGATCTATTAAATAGATCATCTTCAGGGTATAAGATAAGAAATTATATATCACAGAATGATGAGAAAAAGTGAGTGGTAATCCTTCTTATTCAGTCTGTTTAAAATTTTTTTCTGAAGTTTGAAAAAAGGAGACGGTTTTGAAATATGACATCAAATATTCTATTTTAAGGTGTGAGTATGTAGCGCTGTTAGTGTGTGTATTGAAGGAAACATTGTGCATTTTTTAGGTATGTGGTAGTGTGTGTGTGTGTATAAATTTTTTTTCTGTAGCGATAAACGACAGCGGAAGTGAAAACTCAAGGTTGTGTGTGTGTGTGTGTGTGTGTGTGTGTGTGTATGTGTGTGTGTGTGTATTGGTAAGAGGTAGGGGAGAGGTGTGTGTGTATATATATATATATATATAAAATAGTCAGAAATTGTGTTTTACATTAAACTGCATCTTGGGGTGAAGTTCCAGTTCTGGAGTTCTGTGGAGTGTGGAGCACCCCTTTGTCACCATTACTTGCAGGTCTGTTCTTACCTGGATTGTTAGTAGGGGTTAGGCTCATATATATGGGTTAGATAGATTAAAGATGTTTTAAAAAATGTTTGAAAAAAATGAGTTTTAAAAAAAATCGAACACTCAACAAAAAAAAAAGTCTTTGGCATAAAATAACCAAGGGTTAACATGCTGTAAAATCCAACCAAACAACAGAAATTGCTTCATGTAAACATTAAATAAGATTTTATCTAGACCAACCTTCTTATTTCTGTTGCCCTTGTGTCAGACAAGGTAATATCAATTCAAATTATGGAATCTTTACTTATGTATACACGTTGTGAATATTATCAAATGTGGTAAATGATTATCATCATCAGTTCATGCTGACAGCATGGATCCCCATGACTCTTGCAACCCATCCCTATTGGACATCACTTCTGGAAGGTCTTCTGCACAGCCCCCAGTATCCATACAAAGCTGATTGATGTAGGTTTTTGCTGTTTGGCCTACACTGGTGTGTCTGTGTAGGTGTCTATGGGAGAATGCCTTTAATGAGTTTGTCCTTACTTCTCCAGCAGAATCCAGCATATCTTGTTCATCTTACTTGGATGGTTTGTGTGATAGGAAGTAAGTGGCTGTTTTTTGTTGCTTTTTTGTGTAGTGCTGTTTCCAAGATTTGTTCAAGATAGCAAATGGCATTCTTGTATAGTTTCCATCTTGTCTTTTCTCTAAGCACTTTCTTCATCCAGTTGGTGCAGTTATACAGTAGCACTGACTCATGCCACAGCTTGGAAGTGCCTCTCAACATTAATTTGAAGGACAACATAAATGAGAATGTTGGTCAAAATAAAATTTAGACCAACATTCTCATTTCTGTTGTCCTTGTGGCAGGCAAGGTAATATCAACAATCTTTGTACTCCATCCAAATTCTGATAGGGTCTACTCTGACCTTGAGTGGTAGTCATTAAGGACCTGTCTATGGCTTAAATAGAAAATCATGAGTTAAAGAAAAATGCTTAAAAGAATGAGTTTTTAAAAAAGTACACATCAAATATGAACAAAACAAAAACGTCTTTGGCATAAAATGACCCTACAAGGGTTGACATGCCATAGAATCCAACCAACCAAATTCTAATTGAAATTTATCTCTTTCACATTAATACCCTTGGAAAAGGCATAAATCTAAATCTCCCTGTCTTCTGTTCCATCATCACTCATCCTGTCTATGTTATTGTCACTGTGATGTCATAGAAGTGCGGGTGACAGCAAAAAAAAAAAAAAAAAAAGAATGGAAAGAAAGAGATTAGACAAAATACATTTCCTATTTTGTGAATTTTCTTGCCAACCGTAAATTCAACCTAAGCAAAAACTATTACAAAGCACTCACTTACTCCCCTCCAGCCAGGATGTTGGAAAAAAATGGAATGGACAGACGGGGAGATTAGATTGCCCACCACCACTACTGTAGATTGCTACTTCTACCCTTTTGTTGTGGTCAAAGAGAAAAAGAAGAAAAGAAAATGAAGGGGACACAACACCTCACTTCCAGGATGCAATACAAACTCCGTTTGTGTTTGGTGAAGGCAGACGCGAGTTTGCCCGTTTCCGATTTTGTGGTCGTAAAGTGGTGGAAAGTAACACTAATGGCTTTGAGGCTCTGAAAATTCACAGCATCAGGGACTCCTGATGAAGAAGTCTTAACTGGGATATTTTCCCCAAAATGGAGTAAAAATAAAATGGGAGAATGAAACAGATATGTCTCAAGAGAAAAGAAAGAATATCCAGTAGCCAAAGGGAGATACTGATGTAAGAACAAGAAGATATAAGAAGAAAAATTGACGAGAGATATAAAGAAGGTAACATCTTGCCCTTAACAGACCCTCACTACAAAATGAAGTCATCTACCCTTCAATCAACAGGTCGAATAGAATTATCGAATTCTATACAGATTTGAGTGTGACTGAAACCAACAAAGAGAAACCCCAAATCATTTTACTCCATATTCCATCCAGAGAAAAGAATTCATTGAATTCTTTAAACTTTTGTAAACTAGCAAGCTAAGTAATATTTTTCATTTCATCTGCCTCATTTTCTAAAAGACTTTAGTATGAAACAAATTATCAAAATATATTTAACAAAATCATTTTATTTCCTTTATAAATAGAATTATAGTTTAAGTTTTATCCACATGTTTGTTGTTCTTTCACTGGTTTGTTAATGTATTTCTCGTGTATATTGTATGTTTTCTCATTTAGACCTTGCAAAACTCCATTTGACCAATTCAAGTTGACAAACAACACAGAATTTTTACTTTTTTTTTTACTTTTATACATCTGACCAAATGGAATATCTGAGAATTCTTATTGCAGAATCTCCATCGAATGATATTCTGTTCAACTCAGATGTAACAGACTAGCATAATTGGATGGTAAACAGTTATATATGATCCGTAATACTTCCTTGTTACTAGTTCTATATAGTATCATTAGGATTATTCAGACTATTGTCCTCATCTTGATTGTTACTAAAGTCTTTATTGTTATCTGTACAATGTTTCGGCTGATGTGCCCTCGTGCCCTCTTCGGGTATTTCTTGTCAGACTCAGGAGCCTTCTCAAACTCAGGGACTTTCTTTTTGAAATCAGGAACCCACTTATTGTAATCGGGAGCCATTACAGAACTTTGAACCCAACCCTCTATTCAATCCATGGGGGTATCCTGTTCTCACAACGATTATGACAAGAAGGTTCCCGAGTTCAAAGAGAAGGTTCCTGAGTTCAACAAGAAATACCTGAACAAGGCCGGATGGCACATTGGTTGAAACGTTGTACATATAATCATAAAAATGAGGACGATAGTCTGAATAATCATAATAATACTAATAATCCTAATTATCAAGCCTCATCTCAAAGATTGAGAGAAATAGTAGTTCTATATAGTTCAGTACTGTCTGTCCCACATGATGCTTGCAAAGGATATGGGTGCTGGAAGTAACTGCTCTTGTATACTGAAATGTCATGAAGAGCGAGACAGCATATTCTTAGTGCCAAGACCAACATGACCAATTGATCTCTTTGAAACTTTGAGAGAGAAATTGCAGCAATCTCTTTCATCTTGTCTAAAGATACTTTGTTCAACATTGCTATCTAAATCTCTGTGTGAATATAATTAGTGTAGCCATCTTAATTAAACATCAGAAATATCTGCTTCTTTTATCAACTTTATTTGTACATTACTAATTGATGCATTTTATTATTAAAGTTCTACTTTTATTTGCATCTTTGGAAAATTTTAGTTTGGTTTGTTTAACTGCATATTAACTCCTTATTTAATACTGGAATTTGATTCATTTCTAAATGTTTTCTTTACATCATGGCTTTTCATATTTTCAAGAATTTCTATAAATGAAATCTATAAACAAAACTGAGGCTTAAAATCTGGGTTGTGCTCCAGATAATTTACAACAGTTTATTTGTTAAATGGCATATCAGCTCCTGGTGGGTTATTTTATGCTGAAATTTCATTCATTTCTAAATCATAACTATATTTTCAATGTTCTGTTGTATTTTTTTAAAATCCCTTTTTTATGTTTGTCTCTAATGATTTATTTGCACACAGTTATCTGACCGCTCTGTTGGCTGGAGCATTAGAATGCACCGACTGCACCTCTGCAGAGGGGTAAGGCTCCCCGAATGGGGCCACCTGTTGGCCGTGGGTGGCAACCCATGATGCTTAATGATAGAACCCAGGTGGATGTGCAGTTCATGACTTGCAATACTCCACTTTGGCCCTATTTTGGGCTCGATGGGTGGTCGGAGAGGCCCCCCCCCGATCAACCAGCTGGTCACGTCAAGCCCTAGCACCTATATGATTTTCCGAACCTTATTGCCCTTATGGCAAGCCCAGCCATTTTCATCTTATGGGTGCTAGAAGGCGGTGACTGAGGGTCTACATGTCCTGGGAATGACGTTAAACTCTATCTGATGATGAGGTTCAAGTTTTGGAGGTTTGGGGAATGTGGAGCACCCCTTCATCACCATTGCTGACCCGGAGTGGTGGTACCTGTTAGGGTCCCATCTATGGGTTAAATAGAAAAATGAATTTATAAAAGTCATTATCCATTAAGAATTGATTTATTTCAAAACTTTATCGGCATTAAGTGATCCACTGAGGTTGATATGCCGTAAAACCAAACCAAACAGTTATATGAGATGAAGTATTTCTTATCTAATACTAATAAACCTATTAGCCTGGGATGTAGAATACACCAACTGCTCCTTAGAAGGATGATACCCCACAGGCAGCCTATTGACGACTTGTAAGGACAGAATCATGGTGGCTGAGCAGTCCATGACATGCAACACTACACTTTAGCCCTTACTTAGGCTAGATGGGCAATTGGAGAGGCTCCCTCTGATCAGTCGGCTGGTCACATCAAGCCTTAACACCTATATGATTGTCTCAACCATATTGCTCTTATAGCAAACTCCTACCCCTTTTATGTGCTAGAACGTGGTGGCTTGAGGGACTTAGTGTCCTGGGTAGGATGATAAAGTGCATCTAGTGGTATCTAGTGGTGAGGTTCCAATTCTGGAGCTCTAGGGAGTGTGGAGTATCGCTTCATTGCCATTACTTTTAGGGTCACCCTGACCCGAGTAGGTATTACCTGTTAGGTTCTATCTATGAGGTCAAATACATAAAAATTAGTATACCCAACAGTAACAAATAAAACATATCTTTGGCATAAAATAACCCAAGGGTTGACATACTCATGCACATAATTGTATAGTTTCCAGTATTTTAATCTAATACTAATAATTCATACAACCTATATGGTTTGAAGTATGTATGAATTATTAGTATTAGATAAAAATACTGGAAATTATATAATTTACTTACTTATATGGTATCAAGTATTTCTATCTTATACTAATAATTTTTAAACAGATCTATTTGACATGATTCTAACAGGTACTACCAGTCCAGGTCAGAGTAGATCTTGAAGTAATGGCAATGTATGTGTACTTCATACTCCACTGGAACCTCACCACTAGATGCAGTTTAGGATTATATCCATAACACTCCTTTTTGAGGGTTTGGATCTTAGCCTCTGGAGAGAAGCAGTTATATCCCAACTCCCACCAACAGGACGAAAGAATGTTAGTGTTTAGATTTAATTTGAACCTTCTTTTTTATACCTAACAAAATTGGGAAAAATTTTTTCTCACTTAAGTTGTTGAAATAAATATGAAAAACATCTTTTCAGATAAAATTACGGAAAAATGAAGAGAATTTTTATGTTTTTTAAAAATCACTAACAAATTAGAATTGAAATTATAGTTTTGGTCATTGTTATTGGCCTCTCCTTGATTTTTGAGTGGGTGGGTGGGGGGTAATCATAACCTCTACAATGTGTTCAGAAATAAATTATAATTTACAAAATAATATTATCTGAATAAATATCTGAATAGGATGTTCAAAGTATTTTAATAAAATAAATATTTTTCAACTTATATGCAGTGATTTTAGAGAAAAAATAGAAAAAAAACTGGATATCCTTTGTTAATATTTGATTTCATAGCCATTGTCAGTAATGACTGTCTCCAAACATTCCTTTTAACCATCTTTAAGCTTCTTGCACTTGTCAGCTGGTCGTTTTTCCACCACTTCCTTTGCAATATGTTTAAAGGATTCATTTCCCCAATGGCAGATTTCAGATCTCTCTAAAGATTTTCAATGGGATTAAGATCAGGAATCATTACTGGCCAGTTTTAAATCAATCCTTTTTCCCCTTTTCAACCATTCTTGTGTGCTTGGAATCTTTATCCTGTTGAAAATACCCAATGATCTGTGTTGCAAACCTTCTTTTCTGACATTGAAGAGCACATTTTGCTCTAAAATCCTTAGTTAATCCTCTGGTTTTATTTTATTCCTTTGATATGATCAACGTTTCCATTACCAGAGGTGGCAAATTCTCCACTATGCTTAACTCTAGGTAGGGTGGCCTATGAGCTTCACTTTGTTGTTTATAAATAAATAACTGCATTGCCACAAATATATAGTTTGCAGTATTATTAGATAAAAAATCAGTCATTCTTTATGTATTTCTTCAGTTGTGCAGTTGTTACATGACTGTATAGTAAAGTAGTAATAAAGTAAGCAGAGTGGTCTAATGTTGGTATCAGCTGGACAGCTTTTTGCTAGTGCTAGACCAGGGAGGTTATTTATGTGTCTGAGGTGGAGCAACACATCTACCATCAGCTCCCATTTTACTGCACAGATCCAAACCATGCTACTCATGCACTGTGTTGGTGAGGGCCAGTATCAAAACCAGAACCTGGTGGTTCCTAGGTGGATGCTCTACTGACAACTCAAAACCAAAATTAAAAATAACAGTAATTCTGAATTCACAGGGCTTTGGCCTGTCTCTGACCTTGTGGTTGATCTTTGGTTGGTCAGTTCGGTTCGTGGGAGTGGGAGGTGAACTTGGAATTTGGGAGTCCCAGCTTAAGTTTTGAAAGAGACAAGCATCTCCAAGAAGCTTATTTCTTCCTTGCGTGATGGTTAATTTGTATTAAATAAAGACTACTGAAAAATATCCAAATCTTTGGTGTTTCTTACCTAAAAATAACAATGAACACAGATGAAGAAGTTAGAATGGAGTAGACTAGAAGAAAACAGGGAATCATCCCAACACTGAAGAGATGTATGGCAGCAGAGAAGAGACATAAGAAGATAGAAACTAAGTACTATAAGATAGTAAGAAGAGAAGATAGGGCTATACAATAACTATTCTTAGGCTTTACTATAAAAGTCTTTTTGATGGTGTGAAATAAATTAATAACACATAATTGATTAATTTCAGTGACATGTCAACCCATTTAGGCTTACATTTTTGTGGAGATGTTTCTTCGGAGTTTTTTATTGTTGTTTTTTTGCACATGGTTCTATTGAATATTAATAATTTTAAAAAATCTATTTGACCCATAGGTCAACAGGTATTAACACTCAGAAGTGGACCTGGGAGTAATGGCAATGAAGGGGTACTTCACACTTCTCAGAATTCCAGAACTTGAGCCATCTATCAGATGCAGTTTAGGGTTACTGTGTTTTCATGAAAATAAGACAGGGCTCATATTAATTTTCATTCCAAAATATAACACAAGGGCTTATTTTCAGAAGATGTTAAGTGTTTGCTTTGCATGATGTGATAGTGAAGATTGCTTATTTCTTTCGTCTGTCTGCTGCTCTCTACTAGAACTTATTTTAAGGGGAGGGCTTATATTAAAATTATCCTGAAAAATCATGCTAGGTCTTATTTTGAAGCTAAGCCTTATTTTCAGGGAAACAATATATCTAGGATGCAGTATCAACACAGGTTGATGAATATAAGAAATCATTAAATATAAAATACACTGACTGCACCTCTGCAAAGGAGTAAGACCCCTTCCTCTAATGGAGCCACATGTTGGTTGTGGGTAGCAGACTGTGATACGTAAGGATGGAACCCTGGTGGCTGAGTAGTCCATGACATTCAACACACACTTTGGCATTTACTTAGACTACATAGGTGGACGAATAGGGCCTCCTTTGATCAATCAGCAGATCATGATTGTCCAAACCCTATTGCTGTTATGGTAAGCCCTAATCCTTTTTATTATATATGAGCTAGAAAGGTTTTAATGTCCTTAGTATGATGTTAAACTCTCTAATGGTGAAGTTCTAATTCTGGGAAATGTAGAGTACCTCTTGATCACCATTACTCCCAGGTCCACTGTGACCTGGAATGGTAGTACCTATTAGGCTCTCATCTATGGGTTAAATAGAAATAAATGCGTTTCAAAAATCTTTTTTAAAAATTGAGTATCATCAAGAATGAATATAAACAAATTGTCTTTGGCATAAAATAACCCAACAAAGGTTGACATGATGTAAAATCCAACCAACTAACACAGTATTAACATGGGTTGATGAAAAGAAGAAAACATTTAATGTAACAACTGTTATAGCTCATTTTTTTTTTGTTTTTCATGCACTCTCCTCATTAATTGATATTCTTAAAAAAATGCCATTTGTCTAAAAGATCCTTTTCTTTTTCCCTGAGATAAAGATGTTAGTCATAGGAAATGTCTTGCTTGTGTGAAACAAATAAATCTGAAGTGGGAAGGAAGATGCGCTTGCTTTAATTGGGGAAACGGATAAACAGGCATTACAAGGAGAAAATCTTGCAAATGATATTGATAAACACATTGTTTCATGGCAGAGAAGAAAAACAATTAAAATTCTGATATTTTCAAAACATGGTCGCACATTTTCATAATAACTGGAAGTTGCTATGAATTTCTAGATTTTTCATCAAACAGGTCAGTTGAAAATGTTATCTCCTGTTTAATATTCTGTGAATGTAGGACATCTGAGAATCTGACAATTTCGTTTTGAGGATGTCCATTCAAGCAGCACCAACAAGCCATAGTCCAATTTTTATAGGCTTCTTATAGTCATAAATTCATATTGCTAGTTAACTGCATTAGTGAATTGATGGCTGAAGACTTTTATTGTGAATGTGCATCAAACATACTTCTTTCTTTAAATGTTGGTTTGATTTTTTTGTAACATTGTCAGTATTAAAGCATTGTCTGAAGTTCTCACATCAGGTACTGTTATTAAAACATGAATTATTTGAAACACCCTGTTTTTTCTTTTTCTTTGTTTTTCATTTTGTTACTTTTTCAAATTACCTTTTATACTTTTTTCACTGATTTTCTTCCGCTTTCCTTCTTTTTTTTTTCCTTTTTGTTACTTTTTTAAATTACCTTTCATTTTCTCTTTCTCCATTTTCTTCTTTCTTATTTTCTTTCTTTTTTCTTTTTGTTACTTTTTCAAATTAACTTTTATTTTCTCTTTCTCCGCTTTTTTTCTTTCTTGCTTTCTTTCTTTCTTTTTCAAATTAACTTTTATTTTCTATTTCTCCACTTTTTTTCTTTCTTTTTTCTTTTTGTTACTTTTTCAAATTAACTTTTATTTTCTCTTTCTCTGCTTTTTTCTTCATTTTTTCTTTTCTTTCTCTTTTCCTTTACTTATTTTTCCTTTTTTTCATTTCTTCCCTTTTCTTTTTGTTCCTTTATCAAATTCTTTCCTTTTTTTCTCTTTCCTTTTTTTTGTTTCCTCTTTTCTTTTTCTTTCATGATTTTTTTCTATTTCCTTTTTTTTTCGTTTCTTTTCAAATGACCTTACATTCACATCTCTTTCTTTCTTTTCCTTTTTCTTCTATTCTACTTTTTTGATATTTCCCTATTTTTCTTTTAGTTGTTACTTTTTCAAATTTCCTTTCATTCTTTTCCTTTTTCTATCTGACTGCTCATTAGAATGACAAGTCCAACATGAACCTACATCACTTTGCTAATTAAGTCATGAATGTTAACAATACAAAACAAAAAATGTGAATGTTCCATTGAAAACTCCCAAATGATTACCAGATAAAACATCCATAGAAGGCTGCAGAGTAAATTGCCCTGAACATTGTGATTAAAACAATATAGGAAAGGATGCTGATCCAAATAATTCATGCATTAATATTATATGTTTTGGTGGAAAAGGGGTTAAGTGTAATTATGGTGATTAAAGAGTTCAACTAATTAGCTTAGATTGTTTGCTGACAGCTGGATAGGCATTTTTGCTGAAATAAATAGAAAACACAAATAATTAGCCTATATATATATATATATATATATATATCTTCATTGTCATTTTATGTGATGAATTCCATATAAGGTCAGGGTACTATCTCTGCTTTCAAGTTTAACATCATTCAAGAAGATATACTCATAGCACTCAAAATAAAGTATTGATTCATGAAAAACCTTAGCTTTGCCTAAAAAACTAATAAATGGATATTATGATTCTGAAAGATGGATATGTGGTAAAAGTCAGGCCTGATGAATTTCGGTTTACCATTTTTAGTGAAGTTAGCGGTCTGACGAAACTCATAGGTATACACAGATGCCTGTATGTAGAAATAGATCTATTACTGGGAAATGGCTGATTTTTAAGCCCTTTTCTTTACCAATTATATGCACACGCATAGACACAAGGTTCATTCAGTAGATAAAGTAAATTTTGCTTAAGAAGCTGCAAAAGAAAGCATTATTGTTGCACCTTTTTCAATGAAATCAATTGTGATAGGTTCTTTCATGTGTTAGAAGACTGTCAACATGACCTTCTTTACTGACAACTTCATCTGGAACTTTTTCCTTATTGGAGAGTCAGTTTTTACACTCCATTGATCATCTCTTTGACTCCAGCTTGACTCATGTTTACTCTATTGATAAAAAATTAGTTTACCAAAACATGCATCTTCATTTAAATCACCAAATCATCTGTAAATTTCACATAGTTTACACCTAAAGTTTGTTGACAGACCTCTGTTCAAACCTGGAGCACTCTGGCATTTACTACCATTTTGAATAGCCTCAAAAAAATATTTTTGCAATATTCAAATGATTTATTTCTACAAACCAATTCCAAACAATGAAGAGTGTGGAGTACCCCTTCATCCCCATTAGTCACAGGTCCACTCTGAACCCAAAGTGGTGGTATTTTTTAGTGTCCCATCTATGAGTTAAATAAAAAAATGAGTTTTAAAAAAGTGTTTAAAATGAAAAAATTGAGTACCCATCAAGAATGAATAAAACAAAACATCTTTGGCATAAAATAACCCATCAAGGGTTGACATGCAGTAAAATCCAACAAACCAACCAACCAACCAATCCTTATAAGCAATCTGCTATATGGCTAGAGACATTCAAGATTTTAGACTTCTGATCAGCCTTAATTCCAAATGCTCATGCAGATAATCCATGCCAAAGATATGAAGTAATAAAATAATGCATTCCATTGTAGCTTTAAAGGACTATGGTCTGCAAGAGAACTTAAATATTAAATGCAAATTATATGTTCCATCTATCCTGTCTTGTTCTATGGACTCCTGTTCAGCCTATGATTCTACCACTGTCTCTGAAGCTTTATTAATTTTTTATATCTTTTTTTTTAAGCCTGGGTCAAATACTAAATAATCACAGACATTTTTTATATAAAAGAACAAAGTCAATAACTCATATGAAAGATCCGTGGTTGTCCGAGGAACACATTTGTCAGTTGCAAAAATGTACTTTTATACTTGTAGTACCAATGCTCATGGGTAATATAGATTTTAGAAGTATAACAATCATGGCGAGAAGTTTTCTTTCAAAAGTAAAAAATAGTTCACAAAGACTGATTAGTTGATATTAGTAAAATAGTAAGAAAAAATGTGATTATATATTACCAAACTTTTATGTATGTATGTATATATATTGTTGTAGATCCAATGAGAGAAAAGTACATTTTTTTTTAAACGGTCTGCAAAATGTTTTTATTTTTTCTTTTTTATTTTTTTTTCTTTTTAGAATTCTTTTTGGGTGCTTGACATGTGTTTTGGATATTCAAAATCCTTTTCAATCTATATGCATTTGTATGTGTCCTGCTAGTTAGTTTATGTGTGTATACATATATTAGTATGTGATGCAGCAACCTCCAAACATTACCCAATACAAATATGGAAAGAAAGAGATAGAACTTTTTAGTTGTTAGTTAACATTATATATATATATAATATATATATATATATATATATATATATATATATTTATTTACCTGGTACTGGATGTTATTATGGCTGTTGGTTTTGAAAATGAAGTGATGAGCCAAGTTCAAATTCTGACAATTTTGTTCATGATACCTTCAAATTAAATCTCTGAGGCATGAACCCTTGTTTCCTCCAACCTATGTGTATAATAACAGGGTGGATTAGCCTGTCTAATCATGGTGGTGGCGGCCTGCCTGTCTAGAAGAACAGCCCTGAGTTCAAACCATGGAGAAGGCAACAGGAAACCACTCCATTATTTCACCTAAAATCATTTGTAATAATGCACAGTTTACTGTTAAAGGAAGCTGTGGAGAGTTATGATGACTCAAATCCTTAAGGGAAATGGTACTTTTGCATTCCATACCATTAAAAAAAACAGTAACTGTAAAACACTATTGAATCAGTATTGTCAAAAATCCACTGGTAAAAATTCAGCCACCATAAGGTGCTAACAGTTAAAAGTAGTAGTAAACCAGATTCATCAGGCAAGTAATCAAGAATCCATTGCTAGCAAAAACCTGGTCTATAAAAGACCAAAACCTTTGGAATAGTCCATTTCTAATGGATAGTGGGGTCTCTACCATTATATGAATAGTGGGTATTAGTTAAGAACCAAACACTAAGTTCTTATAATGCAAATGGTGTGAAATGACTTGTCTTCAATGGTTTTCATAGCAAGTGCAATAAAATGCTATGCTAAAGTAGGCAACAAATTGTCTCAATTCTGTTTTATGAACAGAAAAGGAAAACATGTCCTTTTGCTCCAAGAGTGAGGACTGAAAAGCATAGGTGTCATCTATTCTAGGAATGGAGACAAAAGAGAAAGTTTTAGGGGGCTTAATTATCATGTGACCAATGGATACATGACATAAGAAACTATGTGTTACAATTTATGAGAAGTTATAAATTGTGAAGTGTGCCTGTAAATAAGGATTTAAATTCAGGTCTGTTAACTTTAGAATCGGAGATTCTGTAGAAAATTACCGGTGAGTGTAAATAACCTTTTGATCCCTTGAAAACGCGCCATGACAGACACATGATATAGTTAGTCAGTTAGATCAGATTCAACCCGGGCTTTGGATCATAAAGATGTGATTGTCTTCCCTCTCGGGTCATCTCATACACCATGGTGGAATGGATGGAATAATCATGGGCTAATAAATAAAAGCTTGATCAAGCAAAAACTATAAGTCTTGTTGGTTATTAAATATAAAAACAATGACTAGCCCAAAGAAGTCCAGTAGAAGAATTAGAAGATTGAAGAAGAGATAGAGGTCAACTCAACTAGAAAACATGATGTTGGCCAGAGGAGATAGAAGACAGGATAACAGAAACCAGCAACATGTAAGCAGAAATGAATTAATCAATAAGAAGACCATCTCTTCTCTAAAATCTCTCTCTCTCTCTCTCTCTCATATACCCGAGTATGATAATAGTGTATATACTGCTATATAACCCACTAGCAGCAGCTACCTGGTATCCCTTGGGTTGAGGGGGATTTTTTAAAGTTAGTCCTGCAGATCCATTATTACTGAATCATGAGTTGAATCCTCGTGGGATGCTCCATTTAATCCCTATGTAAAAAAAATAGACCTTGCATTGATCCAGCTACTCTGAAAAGAAATGTTAATGTCTACTATCTAAAATATTAAATGAAAAAAAAAAATATTTACTTTGTCTTTAATTGTTTTATTTTTGAAGTTTCTTCCGGACATACATATACACACAACTGCCCTTTATATATGTATAGATGGCCACAATCCAAGGGAAAACAATTTTTGTCTCCCTACACCATTCTCTAAATGGATACTCTAACCCATATTATTCAACAAGTATTAGCCAATCAGCCACACCCTATGTTTTACCATTGTGTTTCATTCTCTAGTTGAGTGTATTCTAATGAGTATGATAGAATGTCCCTACTTTCTATGTCCATTCCATTGCTCTACCACTGAGCTATAATGAAAACCAGTGATGCAAATTGATAATCAGCTCATAACTACCTGAATGATTTCAATGTGTGATATATCTCTTTCTCTCTCTCTGCCAAACAGTGGTAACAAAAGTGTTGGCTGGAGTCTGCTTGATGCAGCCGAAGCCATGGTAGTAATGGTACAAGAGGGTCAGCAATGCTGTCACCTAATAGTGTTTTGTTGGCTTCTTGGGTGGGGTCATGCAGGAAACAATTATTAATTATTTGCGAGATACATTTGCTTCTGGCATTTTGCAATTTGTATTTGATATGCATTGGTGTTGACATTCTGAAAGTCTAGAATCTCATTATGTGTCCACTTTTGAAGCTGTGAATATCTTTCTATCTATCTCTCTCTCTCTTAGTAAATGGTTGTGGCTGCAAACATACATTTATATGCTTTGGTGCAGAATCTTTCTTTTGTATGATCAGCCTTGCTTTGTGTTGAACTGACTAAAAGAGACTTGTCTTGATGCTTTGCTCAGCCTGAAAGAATTCATAGATTTTCACCTGCTTTTGTTATGGGTTAGAACTGAAAGCTTCACAACAACTTGCTTATCCATCATACATCAACATAGCTATATATATATATATATATATATATTATATATATATATATATATATATAAGCCATTTTGCTCTTAATACCATGCTTGTGTGAGTGTATGTATATGTGTGTTGGTATAAATCTGTCTTTATATATTGGGTTGGTGCATAATTATTGGTTTTTTTTTTTTTTCAATAAATTTGTTGAAAAAAAGCTGTAATAATTATGCACCAACCATATATATATGTGTATAGAAAATCAGACTGGAAGAGGCAAATGTAGCTGAAAACTGATTTCTGATAAATTAAGGTTTTCATATTTATATGCATTTTTTTTTTTTAATTCCAGCATCGAAAACCAGCGTTCATTGGTACCCCTCCTTCTAACGATTATTTTTTCCGTCTTTCCTTCATATTTTGCTCTTGATGAAGTCCGCTCTATTAAAAAGGTTGAAACAGATTCTGTCAGCAAACTATTAACATCATTTGTTTTTTCTAAAAATGTTAAATTCATACTGTCGGATTAACTTCCATTTATTTATATATATATATATATATATATATATGTGTGTGTGTGTGTGTGTGTGTGTGTGACCATATATGTGATGTCTGTGGCAGAGCTTGTCTATCGAGAGCTGGTTTTCTCAGTCACATACCATTTCATAGTGCCAGCCAATTGCTTGAAAAATTTGTATGCAGAAACAGAAGCCAGGGATTTCATATGTTCTTTTTAAAAGTAAAGGTGGATTTCTGAGGTATTTGCGTGCTCACAATCAAGCTCTTTTATAGAATGACCTTCTTCTGTGACAAACTGGCAATCACCAGATATTGTTTGTGTTATGGTTATGAGCACAGAAAATAAAATTATACATATACATATATATATATATATATATTATATATATATATATATATATGAGAGGAAAATATGGAAGTAAATTCAACATCATGTGGGAAATAGAAAAAAAACAGTTTTCCCAAAAACAAATTTCTTTTTAGTAAGTTTTTTCTATTTGTGTGTGTATATATATATATATATATATATATATTTTAGTATGGAAACTAATGAATATTTTTAGTATATGTTTATTTGTATGGAAACAAGTATGTATATATATATATATATATATATATATATATATATATATATATATGATAGATATAGTGTTAGAGATAAATGTTTATCTATGTGTTTATATAGATAGATTTGAAAAATGTTTTGCATTTTATCTGTTATTAGTTTCTCTACTGCTAAATAAACAAAAAAATACTTAAGTGAACATCCTCTAAGTGTGCTAATTCCATAATCTTTGCAAAGGCTCGGATCTTCTCAGTATAAGAATTTATTGTCAAATGTAATTATTTTCTTTTTCTACCAGTGTTAACAGATTTTATACAAAACAGTTGTGCAGTAATACTGATTTATGAGTTTGATTATTTCTCTTGCTTTCGATAGAATGTTTTCAGAAGATTTTTATAAGATTAAACAGATTTTTTTTCTGTGTTGATAAGACAGAAGGTTAATTCTACTTGTAAAAAAAATGATCTATGGTTCTTTGGTTAAAGAGCTCTCCATGCTGGATTTCTTTGTAATATCAGCAATTGACACAGAATTTACTAAGCCTCTATCTCATCTAGCAAACAAATAGTTGCTCCATTATATAAGGAATATTTTTTATCACTCAAAGGTGTAAGGAAAATGATTTGCAGTCATTCTTCTTAAGAATAATAGGTTGGTTGGATTTCACGGCATGTCAATCCTTGTTGGGTTATGCCAAAGACGTTTTTTTTTTTTTTTTCTTGATGATATTCAAATTTTTTTAAACTAATTTTTTTTTCTATTTAACCCATAAATGGGGCCTAACAGGTACTACCAGTTCGGATCAGAGTGGAACTGGGGCAATGGTTATCAAGGGGTAATTACATTCCCCAGAGCTCTGGAATTAGAACTACACCATCAGATAGTTTAATGTCATACCCAGGACATTAAGATCCTCTGCCACTGCCTTCTAGCACATATATGATAAAAAGGGTTGAGGTTTGCCATGGGCAATAAGGTTGGGCAATCATAGAGGTGGTAGGGCTTGATGTGACCAGTCATTAAGTAAAGGCCTAAGTGGAGTGTTGTGTGTCATGGACTGCTCAGCCACCTGAGTTCCATTCTTAAGTATCACAGGTTGCCACCAATGAAGGATAATAGCTAAGAACATGGACACCATTATGCAGAGTAAGTACCCATGGTGTAGTAGTAATGTGTTGTCTGGGACATTGGAGTATGTGTGTCAAACATCAGTCATTCTATTTTGTTCACTTTAGGACTAATCTACTGGGAAAGGTAAGAACCTAAAATCCCAAAATACAAGTTCAATTCCAGTTTAAATTGCAGTGTTTATAAAAACTGTTAAATGTTATACATTATACTGTTTTATATGCATTATTGAAGATGAGCTGAAAAGTTAATATGGTGATATCTATTTGCGGTTGTAACTTTTTGACCAAGCACTGCAACACCATAGTGTGGATTGCAAGGGATTAAGTTAAAAATAAATCTTATTTGATCATATTCCATGAGAGTATCTTGGTCAGTTTATGAACTTTTCAGCCAAACCACTTTGTATTCTCAAAGTTGATGTATAAAGGAAACAATCAACTTGAATTATTTTATTAGTACAGTGTGGTCCGAAAGTTTTGTCACCCTGAATTTGTTTTTAGAGGTAAAATCATTATATACTTATGTATATATTATCAATTAACAAAAATAATGAACGTTAAACAATATATAGAGGTAGATTTTGAAAATCTAACAAAACTAAAATGATTGTCCATAGAATAATTATCTTTTATCTGATTTGTTTCATTTAAAAGACTTTTTCATTTATTTATGTATTGAGTTTATTTGAAGGAAAACATAATTTACTGTCAAAAACAAATCATATACTTTGTACTTGGTAAAATTAAATTTTCGACTCTTATTTCTGATTCTAAATGAATTATTGTATTAAAAACTACAAATGTAAGAATAATTTAGCATTTTTTTTTCTTTGAAATATTTGACTATCTTAAGTCTTATGAAAGATGAAACATATGTAAGTAAAAACATATTAAGCAAAAAGGTAGAGAAAAAAACTAAATTTAAAGATTTTGTTTCTTATTCTAAAATAAATTTCAAATTAACTTTATTCAAAACCTCTGAAACATTTAATCCACTTTCCAATTTATGAGAAAAGCTTGAAGAAAAAAACAGAAAATTTGGCAATTTTTATTTCATGGAAAAGAATGTCTGCAAAACAGAATTGAAAGATGTTATTTTTAAATAACAAAATATCTGAATGAATTTATGGCATTTCAGTTCATTTCAATGGGGAAAATTGATTTGATTAAGGAAATTTAATTGTGAATGAATTTAAACTTATAAGTCAAGATGCCACCTAATATTTAGTTATTTCATAATAAAATATCTGAAGAATTTTGTTTATTTCAAAATAAGATAATAAAAGGAAATTAAGTTATGAGTGGATTAAACTCATAAGTCGAGATGCCACTGTATTTATAATAGTGAAACTCTCCCATCACCCATATTTATTCAGTTATTTAGCAACAAGAATTGAAAGATGTTATTTTTAAATAATGAAATATCTGTTCAATATTTTACAATCAATGCTACAAAAATTTCCTACTTAATACACCAATAACTTCTGAAAAAAAAAAAAAACTTTATGATATTGCTCAGTTTTAGTTTTTGTTTATTTAATTTGTCCGCCATTTTGTTTTCTTTTATTTCCATCCATCAGCCATGTTAATTCTGATATAGAAATAACTTTTTAAATAAAACACTCATCAGTGAATCAGAATTGCAGTTCATTGAAATAGATCTGTTTATTCATGGTAAAGAAATGTTAAAATCTTCAATTAAGTGTTGAATTTACTAGCACATATTTTTCTTTAACGGTAGAATATTTGTAATATGAACATTCAGTGACTGTTAGATAAACAACATAGATCTAAAAATAAAGAACAAGCTTGTTACAGTAAAAAGTTTTAAAGAATTAGTGAGAAAACAAAATTAGTTTTAAAAAATTAAATAATTAGTAGTACACAATTCTAAAAGACTTGAGTTTTTTTTTTTGTTTTTTCCAAGTATTAGAAGCATTTTAAATTCTACCAAATAAATTCTCTGGAATAAGCCAAAATTCAAAGCTTACATTTAATCTGTTACATTCAACAGTGTTGATTTCTTCTCAACATTTATATATTTATTATTAGGTGTTTGTGATGTAATGGTTATCATAGGAAAAGTACACAGTGGCAGTTCAAATCCTGGACGTGGCTGTTTGCATTTCATATAGTGCTAATTTCTTTAGGAAAGTTATGAATCCAACTGTTCTTCTTCCAGTTATGGGTAAAATATTAAGGCAGGCTGGGCCCTTTAACTTTGGCATGGCAACTGGTTTAGGAGAAGGAAAAATCTGAATTAAGACCTTGGTTTAGCTCAGTCGGTAGAGTGACCGACTAGGAACCACACAGTTCCTGGTTCAATACCAGCTCTTGCAAACTCAGTGTATGAGTAACACAGGGATCTGTGTGGTAAAGTACAGAGCTGATGGTAAGTGTGGTGCTCCAACTCAGATGCTAAAACAATCCTTGATCTAGTGCAAGTGAAAAGGGATAGATTCCCTCGCTGTCTGGGTGATACCGACTTTAGGCCACCTGGAAGACTTTACATTTACTTAAACTACTTTTAAAAATTGACCTTGTGCTGCATCCTGCTCATGTGGAGAAGCTGCATAAATACATATCTATATATTACATTTTTTTTTGTTTTTTTAAAAAGTATTTTATTCCTTCCCAAATATTCAATGGATTATCAAAAATAAAGAGCAGTGCAATTTTTTTCCTGATATGATATGCATTTACCCAACCATAAACAAGGTCAGTTTTTAAGCAGAATTTAACAGGTTTGAATTCAGTTTTCTTTCTCCTAGATCAGTTGCAATACCAAGGTTAAAGAGTACAGTCTACCCTACTATTTACCCACAGCTGGAGGGAGAATAGTTAAATGTATATTTTTCCTAAGAGTTTGGCACTATGAAAAATATAACTAGCCTCATTTAGGATTTGAACTCTGGTCACTGTGCCCATTTCTTGTGATAACAGTTACACTCTGAGCATCTCCTTGATACAATAAAATGTGTATTTGTTATTCCTTCACTTTTTCTGTCAACCTTATATCAGACAATTCTTTTTTTTTAAATTGAAATATGCACACATCTGTTAAAGATTGGAAGTATTTGACTTGGTTTAAATAATTTCTGTAATCAAATTTGTATTTGTCAAGTTGAATGAAAAAGCACAAAAAAATACAAGTTTTTAGCCTGTTTTAATGAAAATGAATGATTAAAGTTGTAAAAAACTTTACAACTTTGAAATTGTTACTTTTTAATGCTGATTTTTCATTCCTCACCCTATTTTCAAGACTGATGCATGACAATCTTCCCATGTTCCTTCCCATAAAACATTTGATATTGTGCTGAATCTGATAAATATCAATAAATTAGATGCTTTTAAAATCAACTAGCAGAGCTACCTGGCATTACTCGGGATTTAAAAAGTAAAAATAAATCTCTAATCTATATTTTATATATATATATATATATATATAATATATATATATATATATAAATTATTTTTCTATTTGTTTTATCTCTCTTTCTTTATGTGTTCTTGTTTTTAACTTGTTTATTTTTATTATTATTCTCGTTTGGATTTTTTCTTTCGTTTTTCTTTTATTTGCTTTTTATTATTTTTATCCTGTATTAATGTTTCATTCTTTTAATTGATGTTTTAATATATCATTAATTACTTTTTATTTAGCTTTTCTTTTGGGAAAAGAGGGGCAAAAAGTAATTTAACTCCCTCTTGGACAAAAATAATGGATTTTATTGAACTTTGGTCTTTGCTGGTCTCGTCCAATTTTTGTTTATAAAATGACATGTGCTCAGTTGTTGTACAAGCAAACACACAGACAGACATCATATATGTGTAGATGACAAAGGTGTTTAGGTGTTTAGATGTTAAGTACAGCAAAGGTGTTTGATACTGAAAATCTGTTTTTATTTTAAGTTTTACCTGCAATATCAAAATTCAGTATTTGATGATGACATTATCATTAAATTCAGCATATAGAGATCTACAATCAAAGAAAAAAAACTGTTCATCTTATAACAATTGTCTTAGAGAAGATTTTATCATGAGAAATAAAAATAAATATTCATATCTTATAAATCAGCATTATTTCTACATAAATGTTTTGTATAACATTTGTTGGCTCTGATATAAAATGCAAATAATTAAATTTGACGATAAATTATTATAATTATTATTCAAAGAAGACATTTGTGTCTTAAAATTTACTGCCATGCATTCAAAACAGAATCTTTTACAATTTGATTTTGATTATTTGAAAATATTTATCAATAAAAAAAAAGAATTGTATCTTTACTAAAAAGAGAATGAGTAAGTCTAAAATTTTATAAACTTTGACTTAATGTTGAATTGATGAAGCTAAATATATAATATATACATCAATACCTGAATAGCTTCTACATCACAGGCAGCAGCAGCTGATATGTACATTGGGTAGGGAAGATGGCTTACAATGGATTTGATTATAAGGTTATAGATGGAGAATGACCATGCAAGATTGGGGGTAGTGAAACATGATTGGCTGGTTGTCAAAGGACATCAAAGGAAAGTGGGGTATCCACTGACATAATAGCTAATGTGCTTAACTGCTGCATGGTAGTAAGTGAGTTTGAACTCCACTCATGCTATTATGTTTACTTGGGAAAGGAAGGAACCCCTTATCCCCCCCCAGGTATAGATTAAATAGTACCCCTACTGTTCTTCTACAAGGGTAGCTTTGGCATTAAATAACCCATGAAAGTTGATATGCCATTAAACAAAGAAACCATACCAGATGACAGTAAATTAGTTAAGAACTGCTTTAAGGTATTCCTCATGGGCTTCCCATCATGGCATGATGGTTAGCAAGCTAGTCTTGCAGATCTCTTACCACTGAATAGCAAGTTCAATCCTCTCTGAATGCCCCATATTTGTGGCCTTGAGTCATATCCTACTGGTGGCAAACATGTTTGGTATTTAGGACGTCCCATCATGGGGTAATGGTTAGCAAGCTTGTCTCACAGATCCATATTACTGAATAGCGAGTTCAATCCTTACTGGATGCCCCATACTTGTGACCTTCTCTTACCCTTGGTGAACAGGTTGGGTAAATACTTACCTCTTGCCCACATTAACAAAAACAAAAGAAATTAGGAAATAAAAAGCAAATTATCAAAATTGTTATTTTGTTAAAGTAATTTGTTAAACTAGTAACAGTAAAGCAATAGGTTGTGTTTTTATTTTTCCCTAAAACTGAAAGGTCAAAATCTGAGTAGTTAAGTCAGATCTTCTTAATCTGGAAGCATCACTCAAATTGATTAACTATCGCAAACTTTATTGTATAATCTTGTAAGGTGAGGCTGATAAGAGACAAGGCATTAATCTTTATGACTTAAGGCAGGTAGTTGTAGACCGACAGTAATGACTGCATTACTGTCATCATCTCTTTCTTGGGCTTTAACTGACTTTGACATCTGGGCATGTGGTATCATCATCTTTGACATTAGTGTCAGCATCTTATTCAAACATTATGCTATGAACATTAACATTCCTATGTATGTTACTTACTGGAAATGACATGAACAGCATGCAAATGGTGTTTATACAAATAAATAAAAAATGAACTTTCACTTAATAGTTGAAATAAAGTGCAATCAGCATATGTTTATAAGTTTGGTACCACAAAAGTGGTTAGTATTGCAGAGGTGTTTAGATGCTGGGTACAGCAAAGGTGTTTAGTACCACAAATGTATCTAGATGTTTGGTACAGCAATGGTGTTTAGTATTACAAATGTATCTAGATATTTGCTACAGCAATGGTGTTAGGTACTGCAAATGTATCTAGATATTTGTTACAGCAATGGTGTTTAGTACTGCAAATGTATCTAGATATTTGCTACAGCAATGGTGTTTAGTATTACAAATGTATCTAGATATTTGCTACAGCAATGGTGTTTAGTATTGCAAATGTATCTAGATATTTGCTACAGCAATGGTGTTTAGTATTACAAATGTATCTAGATATTTGCTACAGCAATGGTGTTTAGTATTGCAAATGTATCTAGATATTTGCTACAGCAATGGTGTTAGTATTGCAAATGTATCTAGATATTTGCTACAGCAATGGTGTTTAGTATTGCAAATGTATCTAGATATTTGCTACAGCAATGGTGTTTAGTATTGCAAATGTATCTAGATATTTGCTACAGCAATGGTGTTTAGTATTGCAAATGTATCTAGATATTTGCTACAGCAATGGTGTTTAGTATTGCAAATATATCTAGATATTTGCTACAGCAATGGTGTTTAGTATTGCAAATGTATCTAGATATTTACTACATCAATGGTGTTTAGTCCTACAAATGTATCTTATATTTGCTACAGCAATGGTGTTTAGTACTGCAAATGTATCTAGATATTTGCTACAGCAAAGGTGCATGTAAATAATAATCATTGTTATTGTTGTTTTTGAAATGTTAATTTTAAAAAAAAATGATGTTCGTTTGGTTTTTATACACAAAGATTTCATTGTTCTGTTTTGTTTCATAAAGCAGTTGTTGATTTACATATATAGATTCATTTAATGAGATGCATACACATACTAACGAGTTAGAAAGTAATATGTAATATATGGCGAAGGTGGAGAGGCAGGGACTGTAGTAATGTAAGTTGCCTTCAAGACTGTCTACTGTTGATGATGTGAGTTAAATAGTGTTTTGTTGGTTTTACAACTGTTTTAGTTCTTATCTAACATTTTAGATTGTATCTAGCGATGAGTTATAATTATAAATAGTATGTTCTTCCTGTTACTTTGTTTCATGTATGGCACAGTATTTTCAGACAGAAAGAGGAATAAAATAGCTCAGCAACCATAGTTTGACAGCTTCTAACATCCTGGTTCTTCAGGCCATGGTTTAAATCAACTGCCAGCCACTGAAAAGGACGTCTTACAAATAGTAGTCAGATATGTCAGGCATCACATGCTTTGAATCGGGTGAATGTCTATTGTCACAAAGTTACAGCCCAATGTGTTATTTGGATTATTCAGACTATTGTCCTCATCTTTATTATCTACACAACGTTTCAGCCGATGTGCTTTCCAGCCTTCTTCCCCAACCCTATTGCCCTTATAGCAAGCCCCAACCCCTTTTTATCATATGGGTGCTAGAAGGCAGTGACTGAGCGTATACATGTCTTGGGAAAGACGTTAAACTCTATCTAATGGTGAGGTTCCAGTGGAGCACCCCTTTATCACCATTGCTCCCTGGTCCACTCTGACCCAGAGTGGTAGTACCTGTTAGGGTCCCATCTATGTGTTGAATAGAAAAATGTATTTATAAAAAAATTGTATTATCCATTAAGAATTGATTTATTTCAAAACTTTATCAGCATTAAATGACCCACTGAGGTTGATATGCCATAAAACAAACCAAACCAGCCTTCTTCAGGTATTTTTTGTTGAGCTTGGGAACATTCTGGTTGTAATTGGGAGCCTTCATGGAAATTCAAACCAAACTCTTTATTCAATCCAGACTGTTCTCATTCCATTAACCATGACCAGGTACAAGTGTTAAGCTGTGTCAAGTATTCTCTTATTATCACCCTTGGCCAGGATTGAACCTGGAACCTAGAGATGATTGTCACTTAGAACTCTATTAACTCAACCTTTATATCCATTGCACCAGGTATCTAACTGGACAATTCAGAGTGAATTTTTGAGAAGGATCCCGAATCTGACAAGAAACACCAGAAGAAGGCCAGAGGGCACATCGGCCAAAATATGAAGATAACAATAAAGATGAGGACAAAAGTCCTGTAGCAATTGTATGCCTCTACTGGGATGGACTTGTGTCCAAAAGGGTTATCTTCCCCTTGCTGCCTGGGTTTCGCCACTAGGATGACACTACTAGCTGGGTATTTAAACTCGGCCCAGGAAGCTCTCTCTCTCTGGGTCTGGCATCCACAAAAGATGGACTAGATGTGTGGTGTCTCTGCCCATTAAGTGGGGGGCTTTGCTATCAGTAAGTGACTCTGGTATTCATATGAACTCTTTCTTACATCCAAGGACTTTCGTCATCTCTGTTGGTAACCTGTCATATATGTCATATTCCACGAGCTCAGACAATAAAGTCTGTATTATTGTTATGTTGTACCTCTTTGTTCGGATTTGTATATATTCACCTACGTTCTAAGGTTTCTCTGAGCCTTCTAACGTATTATAAGAACCAGTTTTGGCCACTAAAGCCAAAACCACACACACTTCAAATCTTATAGTTCGAATAATACAAATTATCAAGCCTTATCTTAAAAATTCCAAGAAATAGCCCTAATGTAGTTATGACATATTTTGGTCATCCTACTTTGATTTAATCTTGGTTAATTTTGAAGTTGAATCATAAAATATGATGATTATTAATCACTTTTTGCTGAATAAATGTTTTTGAGTTGCAAAGAAAAATCAATCAAAAGTCATATTAGAGCTTCCTTAGGAATATAGGGCAATACAATATGAAAATCACATTGCTATTGTCATTGTCATGAAATCAAATGTTTCTTCTGTGAAATGTGGCAAGAAAATTGCTAACCACCAACCAATTATCATAGAATGTAACAACATTGCATTTACCTTTCTTATAAGGAGGAATAAGTATTTGCCGATTCTGCAGAAAATGGGTTTCCAAATGAAAGCAGTTTTGTGCTTTTACATATTTGGTTGTATTCAGTCCACATCTGTTAGTCAACCCTAAGTGGTCCATAATAATATTGGTTCTTCTTTTCAGGAAGGAGTGAATGATTCTGATTAGAATTTCATAAGCAATGTAAAAGTAAAGTTATCAGAGTGGCCTATTGTCAGCATCGGTTGGACAGCATGGGAGTCTATCCACTTTTCACTAGTGCTAGACCAAGGAGATTATTTTAGCATCTTAAGTGGAGCACTACACCTACCATCAGCTCCTCACTTTAACACACAGTTCCCTGTGTTACTCAATCGCTAAGATAGTGAGGTCCAGTATTGAAACCAGAACCTTGTGATTCCTGGTCCTATCTCTTATGTTGAAAACTTTATGATACAAAAAAAATGTACAGCACAAACCTCATGAAATAATAATTCAGTTGCAAATTGGACTGGAAATTGCTTTATTTTCTAAGAGCATTTCATGTGTATTGCTCTAATAAAAATAATGATATGATTTGCCATGTTTGTTGGTTTATGTACATAATTATACAAGAAAAAATTGAAGAACTGTCTGCATTCTCTCTATGTATATATTTATGTATATAATATTTTATAGATAATATCAGTGCTATATTCATAAGTAGACAGTGCTCAATGTCATAGATAGAGTATTTATATCTAAGTTAAAATAGTGTGGACAAAGTCAACGGCACCTGGTTACTGACAGTTTCTCACCTATGTGATCTTCAGACCAAGTGCATCCAAAATTATCCATATTGTAAAATCATTTTCATTTGAAATAATATAATTCACTTTTAAAATATTGAAACATGATTTTTATATGTAAAGCATAGAATATGATCTTAGGCATCGGATAGATTTACATAATCCCTTTCAGAAACTTTATATACATTACAAAAACATTATAAACACAACATTAAGGAATTGACCAGATAAAATTATTCATATGCCAGAAGATTATTTTAACTAGCATAACCTGTGGATATACAACAGTATGATAATTTAATTATTACAATGTTTGATATGTTTACTTAAGAGCTTTTGTTAAATAGTTCAATATCTAAAAAGTATAATAATCTTTATTTAACTCTTATTTTTTCTTCCCTTTTTTCTTTATGTTCTATTGAAACAGATTTGCATTATTGCTTCCATGCACTCGACCCCTCTCTCTATCTTTCCAATATTTTTCACACTTTTTTCTGTGTAGTATGTCCTTTTCTTTCCTTTTTAATAAAAACGAAATGGTTATTATTTTTTAATAAAAACAAAATGTTTTATTTAGCTGAGGTGACAACACTGATAAAAAATAAAAAATTGGTGGATAAGCAACATCAAATAATCAGGATTTAGATTTTTGCATTTCATCTTGGACAATTTGAGCAGTCTCATTTTTAACCAGAGGGTGTTGCAAACTAATAATGGTTGTACTTTTAAGGAACACAAATATCAATATATAGATTATATGAAATTCATAAAATATATGAAATTCATAAAATATATTTCTACAGAATTTTATGGTGAGGTTGTTTATCAGGCTGTATGTGGAATAGTAATTTTTAAGAGATCTTAAATTTACTGTATTGAGCATGTGCATTGTTCACTTGAGGCTAAGTCTCATTAAAAACAACATGGCCAAAGTGAAAAAGCTGTTTGTTGATTTAAAAACAACAAATTAGGAATGTATGCAACTGAGAAAGTTTTGTACCAGCAGTTAACCAGTTTTCAGTTCCCATGTCAACTATACTGGAAGAAAACCCTTAGCCATCTCTTCCTGGAAGGAGTCATAAGTCTAAACTTTCTAAGATTTCAAAGGTATATTGTCTGTGAATGCACGAAAAACCTTTAAGTTTGTACTCAATGATATTGTTTCTGATTTGACAAGCAATGGAGTAGATGTTTCAAGCAAGGAGTTAGATTTGTATTATTTGGATTATTAAGAGTATTGTCCTCATTTTTATTATCTGTGCAATGTTTTGGCTGATGTACCCTCTGGCCTTCTTTAGTTATTTCTTGTCGAACTGTCTTAACTCAATGCTTATATCCACTATGTCATGTGTCTAATTGGACACATGGCATAGTAGATATAGGCATCAGTAAAACAGTTCTAAGTGACAGTTATCTCTAGGCTGCAAATTCAATCCTGGTCAAAGGTGACAGTAACATAGAATAATAATTAACACAGCTTAACACTTATATCCAGTCATGGTTAGTGGAATGAGAACAGTATACACCTGTGGATTGAATAAAGGGTTGTTGGGTTCAGAGTTTCATGAAGGCTCCTGATTACAAGAAGGTTCCTGAGTTTGAAAAGATTCCCAAATGTGACAAGAAATATCTGCTATTTGGGATTTGAGGTGTTGGTATTCTGCATCTGTTGCTGAGCTTGCTTCTCTCCATTCGGTTCTAGGTCTACTTGGGATTTCTTGGGATGTCATGTCTTGTGCTGTTGATAGCTTTTAATAATGAACATAAGACATTCTTGTTTTTTTTTTATTATTAGAGCTCATTTATTCAATCCCAAGTAAAAGGCCTCAAATGGACCACCATTGTGATGCGTCTACTCCAAACTCTCAACTAGATTATGCCCGAATATCCAACAGACACTCTCCTCTCTCTATTTCCTTTTACTCTTTGCCTTGTTGGCACTCATCAACCAGTCAGAAGCCAACAGGTCAGCCTTTCACACGTCACCCCAAATTCTAGTTAATTTCCACTATTACATAACGTATGAGTAAGATTTGAAGTTTTTTCACATTTCCACATCTTATTATTTTACAAAAAGCCATAAATTACAAAGCTTGATTGGCTCATGCCTACTTGGAAAAAAGATTGTAAATTTTGGAATTCAATTTCATGGAGGAGATAAGACTAAAATTGAATTGTTTGGTCAAAATCAGGCCCAACAAGTGTGGAGGGAAAGAGATGACATAAACCTCAGGAACACCATCCCTTGTGTAAAATTTGAAAGTGACAATCTTATATTTTAAGGGTGTAATAGTAGGAATTGACTGGACCATCACCAGAAAGGCAAGGCTGTAAATATACACCAACTACATTCTTTGCAGATTGGGTAAGACCTCCACCCTCCCACCAAAAATGAGATGTCCTGTGTATGACATTAAACTGCATCTGATGGTGATTCTCAAGTTCTGGATGTTTGGTGAGTGTGAAGTACCCCTTCATTGCTATTAATTCCAGGTCTGCTCTGACCCTGAGTGGTAGTACTTGTTAGGGTCTCATCTATGGGTCAAATAGATCTGTTTGAAAATTATATGTACTTGATTATGCTGGGTGCTAAAAAAAAGTCTTACGAAAAAAACTATACAAAAGTTGTATATGCTATTGACTATTACCTGAAGCATTCAAATAATTTTGTTCCTGTTATATTCATTGTATTGGTAGATTGAATAGAAAGTTTCTAAAATGAATTATGACTATATATTTGACTCACAAATTCATTTTCAAACTTTTATATATAAAACAATATCTATTTCAATATTTGAACAATCTATTATATTATTTTAAACGAAAGTGATTGTACCATACAAATAATTTTGCACTTCACTAATATATATATATATATATATATATATATATATATATATATATATATATATATACGAATTTCTTATATATAAGTGAGGAGGAGTTGTATAAATATCCACACACTCTAACATATTATACCTATTTTCTTGGGCAAGACTCTTCTCCAAGGACCAAGAAACATTTGAAATACTCTTGTCCGGTTTAAGTAGACTCATAAAAATGAAATCTAAGTTATTCATATCACAATTGAGTAATGTCAATTCTAAAGACTCAATCAATAAAAAGAAAAAAGCATGTGAGGTTTATAAAATAATTTATGAGGTTAACAACATTCTATACTATTTCAGAAAGGAAGTAAGATATTTTAAATATGAATTAAAATATATTTGGAGCTTATGTTAGATTATAAAGCTGTAACTTTTATTATTGTAAGAAAAAAACCTTGAAAGGATATCCGTCTATACGTAAAATATAATTTGAAAACAAAGACATTTTGAAATGGCTTGCATTGGGTTGTATCTATGAGCTTATAATAAAACACCATAATTTATGAGTTTGTTACTAGAATATAATATATGCAATAATACACATACACAATGCTTTGTATATCCATGCACACTTGTCACACAATACATAGGCCAATTCTTTTATTTTTAAAGTGAAGAATATTTAAAAAGATATTAAGCTGTTGTGCTCGGAGCATGTTTGTTATGTCTAGCTGAGGTCAAATGTGTTTGATTGTTGTAAACTAGAAGGTCATTTGAAAGCTTGACTCTCATTGGGGGATTTTCAAGTCAGGAGACTACAAATTTAGAAGTTTGAATAAGATTTTAATTTTGAAGTTAATAAACCTGAATCAGCCAAGACTCACAGATGAGTAAAAGTTTGTGAGATCATATTTCCCATCAATGTTTCAAAGGGTTAACTTTTGGCTTGCAAGCCCTGTCAGATTAGCCTGTAGAATATGCCAACTATACCTCTGTAGAGGGGTCAGGTAACTCCCACTGGGGGAGGGGGCTACCTTTTGGCTATAGGTTGTCGATCCATGATGCTTAAGGATGGAATTCTGGTGGTTTGTTCAACCACCAGAATTCCATCCTTAAGCATCATGGATCGATGACATGCAAAACTTCATTTTGGTCTTTACTAGGGTTAGACTAAGGGTTGCAGAGACTGATTGATCCTATCAAACTCAAGCATGTATATTATTGTTCTGGCCCTATTGCTCTTATGGCAAACCCCCAATCCTTTTTATCATATGTGCTAGGTGGTGACTGAGGGTCTGAGTGTCCTGAGAATTATGCTAAACTGCATCTAGTGGTGAGGCTCCAATTCTGGAGCTCTGGGCTGTGTGGAGTGCCCCTTTATTGCCATTACTCCTTGGCCCACTTTGATTCACAGTGGTAGTAACTGTTAGGGTCCCATCTATGGGTTAAATAGATTAAAAAGGAGGTTTTAAAAGATTTAAAATAAATAATTAAAAAATTGTATAACCAGTAATAATGAATAAAACAAAAACATCTTCAGCATAAAATAACCCAAGGGTTGACTTGCTGTAAATTCCAACCAACCAACCAAACTGGTTTGCAGCTGCTGTTAATGTAAAAAGATGTCTGGAGTTGAATAAAAGAATGTATTCACAAAAGAAGATATTTTTCTGTTTATTCTTTCCAGTTAGGAGGATCAGAAAAAGAATATGGAGTAGCAAAGAGTGCAAGAGCATGTAAAGAAGAAGATGGCTAAAGGCATATCCAACACACTTATCCAATTCCATGAAAAAAAATGGAGGGTCAGAAGGAATCTCTTATGTCTTAGGGGCCCAACAAGGCAGTATGCCAATGGGAATGAAAAATTTTTGTCGTCATCCTCACATACCTCAATAATAAACTTGACCTTGTGTCAAACCTACTTTTTATAGGGGGTGGGGATGGAGTGAGTAAAAACAAATCAAGCAGTATCTTTGCATATAAAATAAGAATCTCTATAAAGATATATGTGAGTATATCTTTTTGTATGTGCTTTTGTAAAGAAAATATATGCATTTTCTTTGCAGCTACTCAACATGTTTTTAACTCCTTATGATGATGTAATAATCATATTTATGTCTGCATCATCTATCTAATATATATATATGTATATTATATATATATATAATTATGTGTATTCTGTATTATAGAACAAAATAAAATAAACAAGCCTTTTGTAAAGGGACAGTTGTATATGAATCAGTTGGAATTTTTAGTAATTTTTCCTTATCAGATGGCAGGTATATAATTGATTTCTTTTATTCGTCTTTTCTGAAACATAATTCAGTGAATTATGATTAAATCCCTCAATAGAATCCATTTGTGAATTTCTTTTTGGGTCTGGATGAATAGCCAAGACAAGAATAGTTGCATTGTGGGAAGGCTTCGATATTACTTATGATCAGAAGATGGTAAAGTGCTGCTGGGGTGTTTTCAAATGATTTGAAATTGCATGGATTTTATCTATCCTTGCCTATATATATATATATATATATATGAATTTTAGGATTTATTTACCGATTTCTGCACCAGACTATAATTCTTTCAGCAAGTTTGCAAATAGATATCTATATATCAATTTATATGTAATTTGTATACCATGTGTTTGCCTAAATGATTTATTATGGTTTACTTATTTTTATCTCTTCATAATAGATTATTTTGTGTGTGTATGTATATATTCATTGGAAGCACGGAGGTGTACTGGTTAAAGTTGTAGGAAATGGACTCGTCGGCCCGAGTTCACTTTCTGGACGAAGCCACAATTCACATAGCACTAATACTCTTGGGGAAAGTTATGAATCCAACTATTCTCCCTCCAGCTATGGGTAAATAGTAGGGTAGACTGGTCTCTTAAACCTTGGTTAGGCAACCAAAGAGAAGAAAAACTCTGAATTCAAACCTGGTCATTACTAGAATAGGCTCAGGCCTACTTGGTGATCTATTTTAATTTTTTTTTTATATTTAGATTTTATGTGTATATATATATATATATATATATATATAAAAAGCATGAAAGCTGACCTGTATAGGTCAGTAGTAAGATATGCATGTATACTTGTATATTCTAATGTATCTATGTGTATTTTCTTTGAGTTTTTGATATGTTGCATTTTTCTGCATTCTTTTGCATGTATTCACATTTCCGTCATGGTGTAATAGTTGGCAAGCTAGTCTCACAGGTCCATTATTACTGTATAGTGAGACCAATCCTCGCTGGATATCTGATAAAAGATTTCCACCTAAAAAAGACCTTGTATTTATCTGGCCTGGTGGGAGGTCAGGAAAATTTCTTTTCCTATTATTGTAATTTTAGTATCTTCCAGCATTTGTCTGCTCTTTCTCATATGATTTTTTACATACCTTTATACATACTCATGTCTTTTATGTGTATGTATACATATATAGATATGTAAACAAGCACATAACAGCACACAATTGTTTATATATCTATGTATATATCTGATACGTTTATATATATATATATATATATATATATATATATATACGTATGTATGGGAAAATAATTGTGGTTGTTTTAGAAGCATGAAAAAAAGATCAGAAACAAAATGAATTTTATGTTCTAAATCTTATCTATTTACTAATATTTCAAGGTGTTCCCTCTTTATCAAAGGTTTGTGATAGACTGACTGTTATTTCATGCTTCTAAAACAACCAAAACTTATTTCCCCTAATATCATCATGTCGCGCTGTTGGCACGGATATCCATGACAATCTCTCTCTATCCGTTCCTATTGTTCATCATTCTCGGGAGGTCCTCTATGCAGAATCCTGTATCCACACAGAGCTGATCAATGTACGTCTTTGCTGGTCGGACCACACTGGCGTGCCCATGTGCTGACTTCCACAGGAGGACGTCGCTTATGAGTTTGTCCTTGCTTCTCCAGCAGTGTCCCGCGTGTCTTGTCCGTATTACTCGGATGGTTTGGGTGATATGTGGCAGGTGGCTGTACAGCTGTTTTCTTGTGGGGTGTTGTTACCACATCTTGTTCAGGATAACCCGCAGCATTCTTGTGCAGCTCCCATCTAGTTTATTCTCTAGTCGCTTCGTTAGGGTCCAGGTGGTGCAGCCATACAGCAGTACTGACACCACAATGGCCTGGAAGAACTGTCTCTTTAACTTGTCTGTGAGATTGGATTTCCATATGACTGATATATATATATATATATATATATATATATATATATAGACACACACACACAGGCCCACATATACTTATCATATATACTGACCAAGAAGCATATGTGGACTCCTTAACAACATCATGTGTATGAATATAAATATTTTTTGGCATACTGTCCCATGATGTGGTTTGAATTCAGTGTTCTTTCTCTTAGATTGGTAGCTCACCATCGATGGGGAAAAAAAGACTCCTACTTTTTCCAAGGCTATTAGTGTGAAGAAAAAGGCAAATAGCCATACCTGGATTCCACCTCTATCTGCATATATGTATATCTGCTCATAGGAAAAAATTTATTACATATATATGTGTGCGTGTGTATGTTTATAGAGAAAAAAATTAGTGTGAATGTGTCAGTGTATACATAAACAAAAATTCATTTCTGTGTTTTATGTGTTCATAGGCAAAAAATGTATTAATATAAATGTGAGTGTGTATTCATAGGCAAAAAATGTATTAATATAAATGTGAGTGTGTATTCATAGGCAAAAATGTACTAGTGTGTGTATGTATTCAAGGACAAACATTTATTTATATGCGTGTGTGTGCACATTCAATACATTTAATACAAATACATGTGTGCATTCATAGACAAAATAGATTAGTGTGTGTATGTGTGTATTAATAGGCAAAAACGAAATTTATATCTATATG
Organism: Doryteuthis pealeii; assembly: GCA_023376005.1. Lineage (NCBI taxonomy): Eukaryota > Metazoa > Mollusca > Cephalopoda > Myopsida > Loliginidae > Doryteuthis > Doryteuthis pealeii. Next base: position 116,903,577 of record CM042138.1, read on the forward strand.
AGTATATTCATAGGTAAAAATGTATTTATATATATGTCTCCATGTACATTATAAAATAGAGCTAAAGTCTCGGAAGATGCTACTTTATTCTGTCTACATAAGTGATCATCTATTAAGTGAAGAGATTTTCATTGTAATCACTTGAGATATGAATCCGTATTCTTCAAGATACCCTCTACTTTTCTTTTCTTCTTTTTTTCCTATCATTCACGTCCAATGAGAAAGTACAGGGAAAAAAATGCAACAATCCAATAAAAATATGAAATAAAAACAAACTTTTCCTTAAACCAGCAAATTATTTCATATTAAAAAAACAAAGTGCAAAAAATCCGGCTTTTATGCAAATAAATAATGGTAATCAGTGACAAGCCCATAATAAAACCAAGGAAATTATTGGGCTTCTTTTTTTTTATTCCATGTGAAGGATCTTTTTTCTTTTTCTTTTTTTTTCTTTTTTTTGTCTCCTCTCTCTTCTCTGTACAGTTCTGTATTGGTACTGTATAATTTCCATCTCTTTGAAGAAACAGAAAAAGGTTGTCTTTGAGAAAAAGAGAGAAGGGGAAAATTCCTGACCGATGATGATGATGAGGATGCAGTTAAAAAAGTGCCCACATGAAAATGGCCACAAAAATCAATTGTGGTGTTGTCTGAATTGTTGTGACATGATCAAGTGCTTTTATGTGGCATAACTTTGGTTTGTTGGGGGGTGGGGCTGTCAGGTAGGGGGAAGGGGGATTAAATATCAAGAGTAATAAACACAAGAACCATGGTTATGTAGATCAGAGTAGCTTGGAATTCACAGAGGGTGGGGAGGAGGAGAAGGAGGAGGATGACAAATTTCGATAAGGATAAAGGAGGGTTGGGAAGGGGGCCATTTAAAAAGCTGAAAAACACTGGGATTACAAAGAGACATTGGTTTGGTAATGATAGGTAAAGAGAAGTGTACAATAATATGGAATATGTATTTAACAGGCTAAGCATACATTGAATTAATGTACAGATTATAGAGCAATACCATGCAATATGTTCAGAAGAATATGGAAGTATATGAGAATTAAACAGACCTAAATAATTAGGATAAATATTTCTGTGAATGGCTCTTTATCTGTATCATAACATTGGACCAGATACAATATTTATTTTTATCTATTTAACTATTCCTTTAATGTGTGTTTTAATCAGGCACTTAGATTGAATATACTAGGCTGCAGAGGGGTATGAAAAAATAGGTCAGTCCTGGGTATGACAGTAAATTGCATCTGGTGTGAGGCTCAAGTCCTGGAGATCTGGGTATCTATCTATGAGTCAAATTGGTCTGAAAATAATTCCCATTTAATTGAATCCTGTGCCAAAAAAAAACTCTTCAAAAACAACTACCCAAAAAATGTAAATAAAAATGTAAATGTAATTCACTTAACCTCTAGACAGGTTGACAATCTCTTAAAATCAGTCAATCAAATCACTGGAATCACATCTCTCCGATTAGTTTATTTGATTTTTTTTTAATTTAAGAATTGTCAATTATTAATTTTTTTGAACAAGTTGAAACTGAGTGAAATTAAGATAAAAGTAATTCTTATCTTAATTTTACACTATTATTATTAACTCTTGGATCATTATTTTATGGTTGTTAGTGACATGGATCAAACACAAAGAACAAGCTGTTGGCCAAACTTGAATCAGTTTGCTCAGAAAGTCTGTCCTGATACAACTGCTTCTACAGAGCCGTCTGGTTGGCAATCATTCAAAGAAAAAATACAAGTAAAAATATTGATAATAATCTAAAGGTGCTATCCAAGAAAGATGTATGGTCGACACAGAATATCTATGTCATTGAAAATGGGAATCACTAATCAATGTAAACAGTTGATAATTTGAAGAAAAGGCCGCAATACTGCTTAATAGTATGATTGATTAGACCAATCTCCCATTATATGTGTATTTTTTTTCTTCTCCTAAACTACTTCCTCTGTCACAAGTTATGGATTCAGTAAGTATTCTGTTGCCTGCTTATCCAGTGAATTGCAGAATGTAAATAAAAGTAATAGAATCAAAGAATACCAAGAAAAATAGAAATCTTTTTTAAAAAGAACTTAAGAGGTGGTGTTGAAAGTAAGGGTAATTATGCTTTATTTATTTTGCATGTACATACACAGACACGCATACCAACCCCTCCGAATGAGTAAGATGCATCACAAGGTCAGTTTCTTAAGCAGAGTTTAATAGGTTTGAGTTCATTTTTCCTTCTCCTACACTGGTTGCCTATCAAGGAGGCACGTGGTCTAATGGTTAGAGTCATAGTAAATGGACTCATCGATCCGAGTTCAATTCCTGGACGAAGCTGTTTGAATTTCACATAGCGCCAATACCGTTGGGAAAGGTATGAATCCAATTCTCCCTCCAGCTATGGGTAAATAGCAGGGCAGACTGGGCTCTATAACCTTGGCTAGGTAACCAGTATAGGAGAAGGAAAACTCTGAATTCAAACCTGTTGAACTCTGCTTAAGAAATTGACCTTGTGTCGGATCCTGCTCGTGCGGAGGGGTTGGTAAATATATACACTGGTTGCCTATCTGTGTTTAAAGAGCCCAGTCTGCCCTACTATTTACTCATAGCAGGAGAAAGTGTAGTTGGATGCATACATTTCCCAAGGGTAGCACAATGTGAAATGCAAACAGCCTCATCCAGAATTCAAACTTGGTTGACAAGTCTATTTCCTGTGACTCTAACCATTACACCACATGTCTCCATTTTGTATATAGATTGTTTTGTCGTATGTAAGATGCATTTTAAATTTAGTGGGAAATATACGGGAAAATTATACAGTGTGATGCATAAATTGTCATCTAGATTATGCAAAAATGAAAATAACACTGACATCTTATTTTATCAGATGATATGAAGGATAAAAATCCAATATTGTAAAGACCTCTAAGTTAGGAGATCAATCATTGACCAAGGAACATGCACACAAAAAGTTTTTCTCATTTTGTGATTTATTATATTTTTCGGCACACAAAATGCAATTTAAATCTTGCATGAAATATATGTATAGCAGAGAAACAGGTTGACGCTAAAAAAAGGCTTGGATTTAGGTGCATTTGGTGTGACAGGCACTCTTGAAATTAATATCATTTCTTGTAAAAGTTATGCCCTCTTCATCAATTAAATGTTTGAAGAGGAGACTCTTCCACTAGGATAGCTCTGTCGACTGGGTCTTTGGAATACACTGCAGAGAGGTAAAAAAAAACCTGTTGACCTTGAGTGGCAACCTGTGATGCTTAAGGATGGAACCCTGGTGGCTGAGCAGTCGATGACATGCAATACTTCACTTTGGCCCTTACTTAGGCTAGACATGTGGTCGGAGAGGCCCGATCAATCAGCTGGTTACATCAAGCCCTAGCAAATGTCCCAACACATTGCCTTTATGGCAAGCCCCAACCCTTTTTTTCATATATGTACTAGGAAGTGGTGGCTAAGGTTCATAATGTCCTGGGTATAACATTAAACTCTATCTGATGATGAAGTTCCAATTTTGGATATCTGGACAATGTGGAATACCCCTTCATCACCATTACTCCCAGGTTCACTCTGATCCGGATTGGTAGTACCTGTTAGGATCCCATCTATGTGTTAAATAGAAAAAAATGAGTTTAACAAAATATTTTTAAGAAAATTGTTTTAAAAAATAAGAGTACCTATCACGAATGAATAAAACAATACGTCTTCGGCATAAAATGAACCAATGGGTTGACATACTATTAAACCCAACCAACCAACAACCTCTTTTGTGAAATTATATTGAGGAAAAATATATATTTAATCTAAGGTTGGAAGCATATGCTGTAATTGTTTGTTTTTTATAGGAAATGGACTTGGTTGGCCAGAGTTCAAATCCTGGGGAAGGCTATTTGCATTTCACATAGCACTAATACCCTTTGAAAAGGTATCAATCCAACTATTCTCCTTCCAGCTATGGGTAAAATAGTAGGGCAGATTGAGCTCTTTATTCTTGTTTAGGCAACCAGTTTAAGAGAAGGAAAACTGAATTTAGATCTGTTAAACTCTGCTTAAAAAAATTCACCCTGTTTCACATCCTACTCATACAGAGGGATTAGTGTGTGTATATATATATATATAATCTAAAGTTGTCAGCATTATTAAACTAGGAAGATTAATATCTTGACTGTCATTGTATATCAGAGTATGAGATTATTTTTTAAAAATACATATTGTTGCTGCAAGATATAGTAATTATTTTAAATGAATAATTAAAGATGTAAATAAAATTTTCCCTTTAAAATTAGAGATTTGATGAATTTTTTATATCATTGAACTGCGAAAATACACCATGGAATTTCTTTGATAAAAAATAATTCACAGAAAAATTCCTTTTTTAAAGAAGTACAAGTTGTAAGTAATGGATTAATCTGTTTCATTTCTAGAATCTTCTGATATTGAGTTTATTAAAGGAAGAAGATGATTTAATTAGTTGCTGCTTGGAGCTGGACAGTGAAATTAGGATGAAAACTGTCTAGATTAAAAAAAAATCTTATATGATTATGTTAAACAGTTCCTGTCTTCTCACAATGCAACTTGATGTTTATAAATCTTTTATGTTTCTTGTCTCACATTGTGCTAATACCCTTGGAAAAGGTATGAATCCAACTATTCCCCTCCAGCTATGGGTAAATAGTAGGGCAGACTGGGCTCTTTAACCTTGGTTATGCAATCAGCCAAGGAGAAGAAAAACTGAATTCAAACCTCTTAAATCTCCACTTGGGTTGGTCACTGCTAGAATAGGCTCAGGCCTACTTAATGATCTATTTCAATTTTAATTTAAAAATAAATTTAAATTTTAAAAAAATTAGGGTCCCATCTATGGGTTGAATAGAAAAAAAAGGAGTTTTAAAAATGTTTAAAAAAACTGAGTACCCATCAAGAATGAATTAAACAAAACATCTTCAGCATAAAATAACCCAACAAGGCTTGACATGCCATAAAAATCAACTAATTTTCAAGAGGTTTATTCTTGATTTCTGAACTACACTTGCAAAATGATAATTTGGGAGTTAGAATAAACAGCAAATGATGAAAGATTAATCAAAACTGAATAATGATTGGCGGGGTTTCATCTCAGAAATTTTGAATAATATTAAATAGTTTTATATACTTTTATCCCTTGCCCTGCTGTAAGTTTATGGCTATCTTCATATTTATTAAACACATGCACACACAATGTATTATATTTTATGAATTTAGATAAAATATTTGTTATATGTTTTATAATGATAATCTGATGTCTATATTATATATGTGTATGTACATGGGTGTGATTTTATGAATGTATATAAAATTCATATGTATAAGATTTTATGAATTTATATAAAGTATTTGGTTATATATAATAAGGATTGGAGTAAATCTGGCAGAATGTAGTAAAAGAATGTTCTTTTGTCCACATTTTCCCTCTATTCTTTTCCTACATATATATACATATAATCTAACGTTAATATTTTATATAAGGAAGTTCAAATATTAAATGTTCCCCCACTTACCGTATTTAAGTTAATGACTATCTTAACATTTATTAAATGTATGCATACATATGTATATGTGATTTTATGTATATAAAAATTATACATGATTTTATAAATTTATAAAAAATATTGTATGTTTTTACATATATATTATAATAATAACCTGGTTTGGTTTTATGGCATATCAATCTCAGTGGGTCATTTAATGCCGATAAAGTTTTGAAATAAATCAATTCTTAATGGATAATACAATTTTGTTTATTAACTCATGTTTTTCTATTTAACCCATAGATGGGACCCTAACAGGTACTACCATTCCGGGTCAGAGTGGACCAGGGAGCAATGCTGATGAAAGGGTGCTCCACATTCCCCAAACCTCCAAAACTGGAACCGCACCATCAGATAAAGTTTAATGTCATTCCCAGGACATGTAGACCCTCAGTCACTGCCTTCTAGCACCCATATGATAACAAGGGGTTGGCGCTTGCCATAAGGGCAATAGGGTTTGGAAAATCATATAAAATCATATAACAAGCTAGGACTTGACATGACCAGCCAATTGATAGGAGGGGGCCTCTCCGACCGCCCGTCTAGTCCAATATAGGGCCAAAGTGGAGTATTGCAAGTCATGAACTGCTCATCCACCTGGTCTCTATCCTTAAGCATCATGGGTCGCCACCCACGGCCAACAGGTGGCCTCATTGGAGGAGTCTTACTCCTCTGCAGAGGTGCAGTCGGTGCATTCTAATGCCACAGACGACAGGGCGGTAATAACCTGAGGTGTATATATATATATATATATATATATATATATATATATATATATACAGGGTGTTCGTGATAAATTTGACAGTTTCATAAGGAAAAAGAAAACGTGCTTGGTAATTACCAAAATTAATGGATTGTAAAGAAATTTAACAGGCATGGAAATTGCACTACTCTTAACAAGTTTCACTCCAAATAACTGCCATTAGCATTGATCACAGCCTGCTCTGGAACCTGGAACAAGCTAATGTTACAGTGTCCCTGGGAAGGGTTTCAAAAACTACTTTAATTCTGTTGATTAACTGGGCTTTTGTAGTATTATGGTATTGGTGTTTTTCTCAACAGCGCTACATACATAATAATCCATGGGGTTAAGATCCAGGGAGTTCGGAGGCCAAAGATTGCGACTGGTGTAGTTGTAAAAATTTGCCAACAACCATTTTTTACTTTTCCAGGGGTGTGACAGGAAGCCGAATCCTGCTGCCATACATATGGCCTACCATTGGCTACCCTTTTTATCTAGGGCTTGACCGCCCTGTCCGCTGTGGCGTTAGAATGCACCGACTGCACTTCTGCAGAGGGGTAAGACTGCCCCAAATGGGGCCACCTGTTGGTCATGGGTGGCGACCCATGATACTTAGGGACGGAGTCTTGGTGGATGAGCAGTCCATGCCCTGTAACACTCCACTTAGACACTTACTTAGGCTAGACAGGCAGTCTGAGAGGCCCCCTCCGATCAATCGGCTGGTCACGTCAAGCCCTAGCACCTGTATGATTGCCCCAACACTATTGCCCTTATGGCAAGCCCCAACCCATTTTATCATATGGGTGCTAGCAGGTGGAGGCTGAGAGTCTTCATGTCCTGGGAATGACGTTAAAATCTGATGGTACGGTTCCAGTTTTGGAGGCCTAGGGAATGTGGAGCACCCCTTCATCACCATTGCTCCCTGGTCCACTCTGACCCGGAGTGGTAGTACCTGTTAGAGTCCCATCTATGGGTTCAATTAAAAACATGAGTTTATAAACAAAATTGATTATTCATTAAGAATGAATTTATTTCAAAACTTTATCGGCATTAAATGACCCACTGAGGTTGATATGCCATAAAACAAACCAAACCAGGGCTTGACTATAGTGTTTAGCAACTCCATGTTAGCATCTTCTCTAACACTGTTTTTACTGTTTTCAGGGAGCATTGGGCAGCAACCATAATCTCCTTATTTTGATGGTTGGTGCAGATCATCATGATACAAGTTATTTTCTTCCATGATTCAGGTGGGTTTCATTCATCGATTCTATCTGTCATCATGTATATGAATGAAAGAGAGACCAAACTTTTAAATGATCTGTAGTGTGCATCAGTACCTCCAACCTATGGAGAAAAATAACCAAATATAAATATGCCAAATTTATTCCGAACATCCTGTATGTATGTATGTATGTATATATATATATATATATATATATATATATATAAGAGAGTTTCATAATTTGCTTGAAGCATTGTGTATGTATTGGTTAGGAGGTTGATTTAGAAGGCTATCACAATGCAGTTTGGAAATAAATTTAAAAAATTATAATACGGTAACAATGGTGTTGTGTGTTGACCTGTATTTTTATTCTTTCTTGAATTTTCGAGGTAATACCTCTTTATCAAAAGAATTGAACTGAAGCAGTCCTGCTATGGCATTTCTTCCCCCCCCCCCAAAAAAAAAAAATTCATTTGGGAAGAAATGCCATAGCTGGACTGCTTCAGTTCAATTCTTTTGATAAAGAGATATTACCTCGAAAATTCAAGAAAGAATAAAAATACAGGTCAACACACAACACCATTGTTACCGTATTATAATTTTTTAAATTTATTCCAAACTGCATTGTGATAGCCTTCTAAATCAACCTCCTAACCATATATATATATATATATATATATATATATATGCATGCGGATGTTCTGTTTTAACCAATTCTATCAACTTAGTTGCTTCCCCGCACCACTTCTTGAGGTACAGAATCAATGCCAGGATGACACTGGTTACTCCCTCTTCATCATATACAACCATCATTTTCCTATTTGGCAAGACATCCACCATCAACACACAACATTTCAACACATGTCCTGAGGAAGGTTATATAAACTGAAACGTTATAACGTCAACTTCACCATGAAGCATAAACTCACTTTTTGGAATGCTTCATGTTTTTTAATTTTTTCTACATGTGTGTGTGTGTGTGTGTATGTATATATATATATATACCAACCCCTCTGCACGAGCAGGATGTGACACAAGGTCAATTTCTTAAGCAGAGTTTGACAGGTTTGAATTCAGTTTTCCTTGTCCTTGACTGGTTGCCTAACCAAAGTTAAAGAAGCCAGTTTGCCCTAATATTTGCCCATAGCTGGAGGGAGACTAGGTAGATGTATTCCTTTTCCTAGGGTATTAGTGCTATGTGAAATGCAAACAGCCTTGTCTATGATTTGAACTCATGCTAACGAGTCCATTTCCTATAACTCTCACCATTACACCATGTGCCTCCACACACACACATGTACACGCACACACACATATATATATGGTGGAGATGTGAGGAACAAAAGAACAAAACTCAGATAAGTGTGTAGGATATATTTCGCTAGAGCTTTGAGCTCAGCATCATCAGTCGTCTTAATGAATTATCAGGTTATCATACAAGTGTTTTATAGAAGGGGTAGTGTGGTGGGAGGAGGTGGATAGGAGAGGAGGTCAAGTGGGTGGGTAAACGTTAGTGAGGAGAGGTTTTGAATGGTCTAGCAGGAATCATTGGAGAGGAAGAAAAGGAAATCTGAAGGGGATAGAGATAGTGACCAGGGAGAAAGTAGAGAGATATATTGTAAAAGAAACAGGTTAGGGGCAGAGGTGGGTGGCCTTCTTTGAGAAAAATTTGATCAAAGCAGCAGCAAAAGAGTAATAAAAGGGGAGTGGTTGGGTAGGGGAGAGTTAGGGCAGAGTAGGTCACTGAGTGTGAGGGAGGGGGTCAGGAGAGGAAGTTTGGTTAGTTGTAGGGGATTGGGGAAGTGGTTAGATGAAAGGGAGAGGTAGGGGTAAGGAGGGGAAATTTTAAAACATATGCAAAAGGGGAGAAAGTCAATTATGGGTGAAGGTTTGGGTTTTTTTTTTAATTTTTGAATTACCCATTTTCAATATTAATTTTAATTTCATGTGTGATAGTTTTTGCGACAGACAAGTCCAGGTTAAAAAATCTGGGTCTTAGGTTTATAGTTTCAGTGTGGGCTATTATAGCTGATTCGCATAGGCGTCTGTTTTTTTTTGTGTATTGGTTTGATAAGTGAAGCATTGCTGAAATTAAATGTATGGTTGTAGTCAGCCGTGTGGTTGGATAAGGCATTCAGGTTATCATTTGTTCTTATCAATCTCTTATGTTCATAGATGCGTTTGGTGATGGTGCATTGGGTTTCTCCGATGTAACGTTTGTTGCAGTCATTGCATGGGATGGTGTATATGCCGGCATTGGGAGTGTCGGGGGTGTTGGGTGCATTTGTGCGCATGGAGGAGTTAGTGAGATCCTTGATTGTTTGGGAGGTAGTCTGTATGATCTTTATTCCTAGGGCAGTTAGTTTGTCATAGAGTGGTTTGTTTTGTGTATTGGGGGGGATTGGGTGTGTGGTAGTAGTGGTGGTGTTTTTTAGTTTGGTGTTTGAGTGCATTTTGAGGGCCTTTTTCTTGGCACTGAGGATGAAAAGTCTGGGGTATTTTAGAGTCGTGAGGGAGTTCTCTATGTGCTTGTATTCATCTTCTAAGTGTTGAGGGCTGCATATGCGTAGTGCTCTAAGGTAGAAACCAATTATAAGACCCAATTTGATCTTGTTGTTGTGATGGGAGTTGATGTGTATGTAGTCATTTTTGTTGGCAGACTTGCAGTAGACTTTGTAGATGAGTTTATCTTGAGATTATATTAGTAGGGTGTCGAGGTAAGGTGTTGTTGGATTCTTTTTTAAAGGTGAATTTTATGGTGGGTTCTATGGAATTTAATCTGTCAGTGATGTGCTCTATTTTGGTGTCTTGTGGGAGGAGGATCAGTATGTCATCTATGTATCTAAGATATGTGTAGTTGTTGGGTATTCTATATTTGAAGGGGCCTGATTCTAAGAATTCAAGGAATAGGCAGGCTAGGACACTGCTGAGTGGATTGCCCATAGGAAGGCCGGATTTTTGTCGGTAATATTTGTTGTTAAATTTGAAATATGTTAGGTTGGTGATGTATTTGGCGATTTTGATTAAGGAGTTGATGGGTGGGGTGGATTTGAATTTGATTTTCCGTAGGTGTATGGTGAGGAGGTTAAGGCATTTTTTGTTGGGTATGTTGGATAGAGAGATCACATTGAGGCTATTCATATTTGTGTTTTGCATGTTGACATCTTTGAGCCTGTTAAGGAGATGAGCAGAGTTGATTAAGTGAGTGGGGCTGATAGTACAAAGTAGAGAGGTTAGGATTTTGGTAATAGCGCGGGTGATTTTGTGAGTGGCACTTCCGACGTTGAAGATGAGGGGTCGTAGGGGGTGGGTTCTTTGTGGTTTTGGTTTGGTTTGGGTTTGGTTTTGTTTTATGGCATATCAACCTCAGTGGGTCATTTAATGCCGATAAAGTTGAAATAAATCAATTCTTAATGGAGAATACAATTTTTTTATAAATACATTTTTCTATTTAACCCATAGATAGGATGTGGTTTTTGGGTAGGCCATATATATATATATATATATATATATACACGTATACATTGTATGTCTATCTTAATATTATTTTTCTGGCTCATAAGTGATTACTTGACTATTTTTGACAAGTGCTCAACTGAAACAAATCAAAACTGTAAGGCTCAAATCTTAGTTCATTAACCTCTTTTCCATTGAACCATCTCATCATATAAAATGTAATATTAGAATACTAAAGTTTTTTGTGTGTATCTGTGTGTTCATTATTATTGGCTGGTAGTAATTACTTGAGTCAACTGTATTTTAAAGTTTTATCAGCTCCAAATTAGAAAAGTTTTTGTTCACTTGACATCTAGCCTTTAATCAATGTTGTTAATTTTCCATATTTGCATAACTAATTAGTATTATTAAGTGACACACCTTATCAACTTATGAACATCATTACAAAACATTGTATGACTATTTCCATTTAAGCAGTTGCAAGATGTCGAAATATTCAATAATTATTACAGAAAAGACATTTTATGTAAATTGAATTCATGTGCTGATGTTATTTTGTTTGTGTTTTTTTTTTTTTTTTGTTTTTTTTTTGTGATGACTTTTAATTTAGAGAAGTAATAAAATCTTTGAAGAAGAATTTTTCAGATGATTGAACTTAGCTTTTTTGTTGTTAGCCCAACATTTCAAATAGAATGTCCCTTTTCAACCTCCTTACTTTAGTTGATCCCTTACAAGTGGTCAACAAAGATTACATTTATAACACACTAGAAGTGGCTACCCAGCATCGCTTTGGTAGATGAGGGAAACCCTGGTATATTGATTTGTCTACTTGGGAGATTTACAAATGCTGGACATTTTTAAATAGAATTTCAATGCTATTTCTATGAATATCTTAATAATTTGGCACAAAAAGCAAGAAGTGGTGATATTTTGTGTATATATATATTTACTTTGTCATAGTTTTATTTTCATAGTTTCATCTGGACATACATACACACCAACTACCCTTTATATGTGTGTATATATATATATATATATATATATATATGTGTGTGTGTGTGTAGAACATCATACAGACTGTTTCAAGTTGAAACAGTCTGTATGATGTTCTACACACTGAATAATTCTTTACCAAATTCACTTGTCATTATTATCTTCTATAATTATCGAATTTTATGCAATATATGCATTGTAATTGCCTTCAAGCAAAAATATAAATAATAATATATACTTTATTCAACAATGCTTCTAAAAAAAAAACATCCAAAAATCTTATGCATAGATAGATGGATTAGAAGGATACAATGAATAATTTGAAGAAAAAAAAGTTGCTTTCCGAATTTGAGTAATACCTTATTTGGGTAGTGATTTCTTGGCAAAGTTTTTGTAACATTCCTTTTTCTTTTTTTGATTTTTATGACAATCAGTCAATATTTGTTGAAGTCAGAACAGAAGAAACTAATAAGCCACACAAATAAGCCTGTAACATTGTCTAATTGGGAACTTACGTTTCTGAGTTTGAACTGGGACATAATGCCGCGGAAGTGACTAAAACATTAGTTGTGTGAAAGGGGAAAGTCCATTTGATCACATTGTAGTAACTAGATGGTTCCAGAAATTTTGCTTGGACTGCAAGAACCTCAATTATCAGGCAAGTTCAGGTGGCTAAAACTGTGAATTCTATGCTGCAAACCATAGAGGCAAATCTGGTGAGTATCACTTAGAGAGTATGAGCCAAGCTTGGAATTTCACAGTTAAGTGTGGTTTGTCATCTTCACAAATTCAGCAAAAGCATTCGGAGCTGTTGAATTCTGCCTCACGTTACCAAAATATTGCAAAACTCTTCTATAAATTCTAAGAAAGATAGAAAGATATAGAAAGAAGAAAGGAAAAGGGAAATTGAGGGAAAAAGAAAGATGTAGAAAAATGTCCCTGCCAACTGTAATAGTATTGGTTGTATGTATAGTTAATCCTAATTAAACTTCAAAACTTTCTGTACTAAGATGTAATTCTATGTTTTTCTTTTTCTTTTTTAGGACTCTGATGATGTAAGTATTTTCAGTATTTTTATTTCACAAAGTTTTCTTGGGGTGGTTGTGGTTTTCATCTACTCTCCCTTGATGTTTTTAAAAAAACATCACAATCAACAATATAATCATTCTACATCTGGAGATTGCATCAATTCTTTTGGTAATCCCTTTTAATGGACAAACAGGAGGAGTGAAAATCTGCATATATCTCAAGGGTATACTTCGAACATAAGACTAGTTATGATTCTGGGATGGCCATGTTTGTCTCAACTTGACACCTTGCATGCAGGACACATGCATGCCTTCTTTTCTCCATGAGGTAAGTTGTTTCTCCTCTAGTTACATAATTATCTCCCTGAGAGAATTAGAAGGTCCAGTGGGGGCTCATGGAGTGTCCCATGACAGTACAGAAATCCTTTCTTGACCTCTTTTTGCCTTAGTTCTTAGAACAGCAAAAAAGTTATCTCCATCCCTGTCAGGAAATGGTAAAACCATATGACTATATTACCCACACTGATAAAGTAAGCCTTTTACCAATTTTGAATACATTCATGGATAAATATGTATAATTCTAGCCTTTGGCTTTGTGTATTTTTTCTTTTAATACTTCTTGTATGTATATTATGTATATAAAATGTTAAATGTTCTTGCAAGTGTAAATGAGTTTATCTTGTCTTTTCTTTTGCTTTTTTCTGTGTTAATATATCCTGGATATACTAATGCTAATATTACTCTTTGGTGAGTGGGAACTCAATATCTTCTCTACCACCAAGCTTTCCAATAATATGCAAATGTTTAAAAGTGTATTAGGAAGAAAATAACCATTAACAGAATTTCAGAGCTGAGGAAGATAGGAAAATCAGATCGAAAGCAGATGTTTAAAAAAAAAAAAGTCTGATAAAGCTGACTATATCTGGAGGAGGTAGGTTTCACATTACCCTCTCTGAGATGAAGTCTAAATAATAGTTGGGGAACATTTAAGGAAGTGGCATACATTAGCCTAATGGATAAATGTATGTGATGCTAGTTAGGATTTCTTAGCCAAGCAGGGGAGGACTTGGAGAACATCCCTAGATATGAAATTATAGAATCCCGTATTACATATATTGCTGATAATGGAAGCTTCTATAATGCATACATCGCTGAAAACCAGTTTATGTGATCAGTATATTTTCTATTATCTATTTCTGTTTATAACTATTTTCTGCTAAAAGGAACTTTCTATTTCTTTATATGTTGTATAACTAAAGAAGGTATTTGAATGGATTGGTTAAAATGTTCACAACTCGTAGAATGATGCTGATATTTGTCAACATTATAGAAGGAAAGATCTATCAATGTAATTATTGATATTTGGGAATTGATCTCATTGATGCAACTTAAGAAGCCCATCAACAAAGTCTGTCCCTTGCAACAATAACACAGCAGTCTCCAATGTAAACTCAATAATATGCTCCAAAACGTCTCATCTCTTTTCTTATCATTTTATGTATGGCTCGATCTTGAAAAAATTTGCATACATATAAATACATTCTTGTCAATTCTCCTGGCTCCAAGATTGCATTTCCTTAAGTTACAGTTACTAAGGCAGCCATATTTTCTTTTCTTCTGAGCCCTTCACTCATTTTGCATGCAAGACATATTGACGCCTATTTTGACCCTCAAGGTATGTCATTTCTTTTGCTACAATTGCAAAAGTAACCCTTCAGACTATTATTTTGTTTTCTTTGGATATATCTATTTGCTTATAAACTTAACTTTTAGATACAATTGAACAATTTGTCTTTTGCATGCCATTCCTCATATCAGTCTTTGAATTCTGGGTATATACATATTTACCCAACCACTCCATATGAGTAGGAGGTGACACATGGTCAATTTCTTAAGTGGAGTATAACAGGTTTGAATTTAAGGTTTCCGTCTCCTAGACTGGTTGCCCAACTAAGGCTAAACAGCTCTGTTTGTCCTACTATTTACCCATAGATGAATGTAGGATTCATACCTTTCCCAATGGTATTAGTGTTCTGTGAAATGCAAACATCTGAGTCCATTTCCTATGATGATAACCATCACACCAATTCTGGGTATTTGTGGTTTATCTGTATTCTGGAATGTGAATTCTGTTTGTCCTCATCTTGATGAATTCTTCTCCATCTGAAACCACATAATCTTTTTTTAAACCTACTTTAAAAAAAGGAGGAGGTAGGTGGCATAATGGTTATCATTGTAGAAAATGGGGTCATCAACCTCGGTTTAAATCTTGTTTGTATTTCACTTTGTACTCATGCCCTTGGAAATGGCATGAATTCCATCTGTTCTTCCCCTAGCCATAGGTAAATAGTAGGGTTCTTTAGCCTTGGTATGGCAATCGGCCTAGGAGAAGGAAAATTTTGGATGTAAACCTACAGCAATACTGTTTAAAGACTTACATTGTGTCACATCCTGTTCATAGTGAAGAGGTTATGAAAATATATGCTGTTAAAAGATAAATTGAAGGCTGGAGAGTACATTGTGAATCAACTGATACATGTAAATAGGGGAATTTATGAACATAGAGACAGATTCTATTGGTGTTGAAAGGGTAAAAGACACTTAGTAAAATCTCATCCATCTTGCAATTTTAAAAAAAAAGTTGTCATATTAATAATGAGTGTGGTTTAAAGATTAAAAAGATGAGAGGATGTTAACAATGTGTAGTAAGTGAGATTTGATCCTTTGATGCACCTTTGCTTCTCCTTGTATCTCCCTAGTCCCTGCATATTTGCATATCCACATTTTTCCTCCACATCTCTCACTACATTTCTCTAATGTCCCTTTTTTAAATCTCTCCTGCTAGCACCTTGCTACATCAAGTTCACTGAAATTAATCTCTTGATATTTAGATTGGATTTTATCTTTTCTGTCTCCATTTCCACAATGTTTCTTATTCCCAGTTTTCTGTAATAACTCCCTATAAAAGGAATCACTTATCAGTGCTGCTTCTACTTTTACTTATTCTCCTCTCATGAGGTAAGTCACATTCAAATTTTTCTTCTTCCTTTCATTAAACTACAATGAGTTAAAGAAACCTTCAATAAGCTCTACTTTTTACATCCAATGTTTTTTTAAAAGCTAAAGTAAGTTGTTTAGTTTTTTTAAACAAAATGTATTCTGTAATAAACAATTAGATTATTTACAGAAGTGAATAACTAATGTTGTTCAGATATTTTATTGAGCCATATATATTCCACTGGGATCAGAGTTAAGGCAATATTGGAGAATATGAAACTGATTTTATTAAGAATTAATCTACTTTTATGGTTTCAATATTCATAAATAAGAAACTTACCTAAAATATTTATGAAGAAAAAATAGGCTACATGTGAACTACAAATCATCGACAGTAAAATGTTACATCGATAATAAAAAGTGTTCTTTACATAATAAATTATGCCAGAAGTATGTAAAATGTAAAAAAATATTTTAAAAATACAGTGGTAACTTGACTTACAAGTGCCCCAATTTACAAGCTGTCTCTCGATTTTTTTTTTCCCTCATGTTGAGTTAAAATTTGACGTATGAGTGAGCTTCAGATACACCTATGTTAATAAGTTCACTGAAAACATTCAATTTTGCAACTTTATTATGCCAAACAAAAATATTCATAAAAAAATAAACATTAAAACATATTAGAGCACATAATTAATTAAATTTTAATTATATTTTCATACAATGCAGTGCTATTTTTCTTAATCAAAAAAACTTTTTTAAAAATGAGTTTTTGGTGGGTGTTGGAATGGATTAAAAGCATTTCAGTTCATTTCAATGGGGAAGATTTTTATATACAAGGAAATCGAGTTATGGGCACAATGTAGGTCAAAGTATCAGTGTATATAATTTTCTAACTAAAAGTTGGATACTATTTCTGTGAATTGTCGAGATAAGGTTGATAAGTTGTATTATTTGCATTTTTTCGGACTTTTGTCATCATCTTTATTGTTATATACACTGATATGTACCCTATGACCTTAATTTGAAGGCACATTGGCTAAACATTGTGTATATTGCAATAAAGATAACTACAACAGTCCAAAAAATCCAAATAATAGTAAAAGTTGCATATATAAACAAGTTGTTTTATGGTTCATTTTTTTTGTATAAAAATGCTATTCTATGCCTCCTTTTTGGCTAATGTACTTGTATTTTCCACTGGGTTCATATAACAAAAATCTTGAAGATTGATTTTAAGGGGGTGACAGTTCACTACCTCCCTAGCTGAAAGATTGGTTCTGTCCTATCTTCATATCCTGTGTTATCCTAAGCTGAGCATCTCCTACTCAACATCTTTGTTTTAATATTTTTTTTTTAAATAAAAATCATTGCACAAAGTTTGATAGAAATTCTCTTAAGAAATCTTCCAGAAGTTTGCATTGTTTTTCTTTTTTCCTTGATGTTTTGTACAATATAAATGGAAAATAACTGCAATTGTGCAAAGTACAAGTCATAATTGACAAAAGATATTGACTTAGAAGCAGATCGTTGGTTGTAGATGGTATTCCATTAGGCAAAGGAAAAGAAAAAAAAACCTAACCACTAATAGATATCGGTATCTTCTCTAGTCAAGATTGGCACTTATTGGTTTGAATGGTGATAGATCTGCCCATTAAATAATTTATTGCTGTAGATAGATGCATAACTCTTTTACTGGCATTTTCTTTGCCTTCTCTCCTAGGGGGGAGAAAAAGGAAATTAGAATGTAAAAATGGTGAGCTGAGGGGAAAAAAATTCTTTCAGACAATTTAATGATCTTTCAACAAAGAAACAAAACATTTGGGTTTTTATATTGCGGTCTTGTTATTTAGTCACAGAAAATAAATCGGGAATATGAATCATAAAAAAAAAGAAGAGAAATATAAGTTTATTGTTCAAATATTTTGTAACTTGTTATTTTCTTTTAGTTCTTAATTGTAATTTACTTGCTCTCTTGAGCTTGCATAAAACTGAAATGCAGTAACCTTATTGGGATGGAGTCTGATTCTTCCATGTTTAATGATATTGGTGAGACCAGACATCCATGACTAATTTGAAAATATTTATAATTTTTATATTAAATTCAGTAGTTTAGGATACCCGCAAGTGTAGTATTTGCAATAATAGCAGAATCTGTGCATATATCACACTAGGATAATCTAATTATTACATTTGGTATGTTAACTTGAGTGCTATTACAATATAGTTCAATATGTAAAAAGTATAATCTTCATAATAATCTTGATAATACTTTCTCACTCTTTTTTTTTTTTCCTTTTTTTTTCCTTCTTTGCATCTTTTCATTATGTTTGATTGAAACAGATTAGTGTAATTGCGTCTGCATGCTCCCTTCTCTCTATCTTTCTTTCTTATATTTTTTCTGTGTAGCATGACCTGTTTATTCCCTTTCTTCCTTTATAATAAGAACAGAAAGTTCTATTATTTAGCTAAGGTGATAACACTTGTAAGAAATAAGAATTCGGTGGATGAACAACACCAGATAATCAGGATTTACATTTTTGCATTTCATCTTGAATGATTTCGGGACAGTCTCATTTTTAATCAAGTGGTATTGCAAGATGATAATGGTTGTACTTTTAATGAACATGAGTATTATTATATAGATTAATTAATTCCAGTATGAGCACCATGTATTAGTATATCCAGTAGGGACCTATGGTAGTATCCCATGACAGTTCAAAAATTAATTCTCAATCTCTTTTGTCTCTGTTTTTTTGAACAGTAAAGACATTGTCTCTGACCATTGCCAGGAAACTATATTATATTGTCAAGTAAGTATTTACCTAACTCTCTGCACAAACTCCTTGACCAGTTGCCATACCAAGGTTAAAGAGCCTAGTCTGCCCTACTAATTACCCATAGCTGGAGGGAGAATAGTTGGATTCATACCTTTCTCAAGGGTATTAGTGATATGTGAAATGCAACCAGCCTCATCCAGGATTTCACCGTAACCATTGCCCATGATTATAACCCTTGCACCACAGGTGCTCTTTGTCAAGTAAGTCTTTTTCCATGTTTTACTTCTTCCACATAGTGCTTGTTCATGAAATGTGTATAATTCTATCATGGGACATATTTCTTTTAATACTACTTGTGTGTATATTTGGTAAGTAAAAGGTTAAATGCTCCTGTATGAACAAATGCATTTATTTTGCTTTTCCTTCCATTGTGTTCATCATTATTATATAACAGATATTCTAATGCTAATATCAGTCCTTAGTGAGTGGAGTCTCTGTGAAATATCTACCCTACCATGAAACCTTTCCAGTAAAGGCTTCATATCAAAGAATTTTCATTACAGAGGTTTCTGAATTTTGAAAAACAGATATTTTAAGTCAAGTTAAAATTGACAATGCATACTAGCTACAAATGTAATCTGATGTCATATAACTTGTAATTTAAATTATATTCTTTGGCCTTCTCAAGTATCAGCCTAATGCTCTCATCATAAAATACAAGGTTTTGCTTTACGGACAAAATGGTAGATCCTCATTACATATCAAAGAGAGAATGAAAGAATTTTTTAGTTGCCTAATGCATCTAAAAGGAACATAGAAACAATGTAGTAGACAGTTTAAATTGTGCAAAAAAATGCAACTTTGGCCTCATGGAATTTGTATTTATTTGAAAGTTGAAACTGGCTAGTATTTATATAATACTTATTATAAAAACAAAGACATTTCATACTACTAAGGTAGCTTTTAATGAGCTAATTTACAGGATAGTCATATTGCCAGCATGTGGACACTCTAGCAGTTCTTTTACTCTTCTACAAAAGAGTTAACAAAAAGGGGAGACAATTCAAGTTCTCCAGAAGGGAAGTATTAATTATTCATTAATATTACAATACTTAACCTACTAAGTTTCATTTTTAAGTGAAGATATCTTAATCTGCTTTATAATTCCCACTTTTCGACATGTTTTATAGGTTACAGTCAAGTCATAGCGAAAGCACTGGTTCCTACTAGATCACTGAAGTTAAGCACCAGCCAAAAGCTTGTTCAATACTTCAGCACTGTTGACTGGGTGTTTTAGAATACACTAGGGATTGCCAATTTATAGTCTGCTTTTCATTTTAAAAACGAATTAAAATTAATTAAATCAATTATTTATTGTCCAAGTCAAAAAGCAGTAACATAATGAGCATGAGTAAAAAAAAAAAAAAAAAAAAAAAAAAGAATATAATATTACACATGTAATTTGTTTATAATACATTTTAAACTATTTTTTCGGTCAATTTTGCTCAAATATGGCTGTAAACACTGACTAAAGATGACGTAAAATCTGTATTAAAATAAGGGGGGGGGGTGTAAAGTTAAGATACCTGAAAAATAAAAAAGTTTTGAAATAAAATAACTAATGCATTATAAGATTCATTCATTGATAAATCAACACTGAAAATTTCATTTAAATCAGATAATTCCCTGATTTTTTATAAATTTTTTTTCAATCATGTTGGGGGGTTAAATTTGTTTTGTAAAAACCAACTTTGGCAATAGCTAGAATACACCAACTGCACCTCTGTAGAGAAGCCAGACCTCCCACCCCACCCAATGAAACCACCTGTTGGCTGTGATGGCGACTGTGATGCTTACGGATGGAACCCTGGTTGTTGAGCAGTCATGACTTATAGCACTTCACATTGACTTTTACTTTGGTTTGACAGGCAGTTGGAGAGGCCCCATTTGATCAATCAGTTTGTCACATCAAGCCCTAGCACCTATATAATTTTTCCAACCCTCTTGCCCTTATTGGCACCCCCCCATTTTTATCATATATGTGCTAGAAATCGATGGCTGAGGGTCTCAATGTACTGGGTATGATGTTAAACTAACTGATGGAAGTTACAATTCTGGAGTTCTGGTGAATTTTGGAGTACCCTTTCATCACTATTACTCCCAGGTCCACTCTGACCCGGTGGTAGTATCTTTAAGAGTCCTATTAATGGATTGAATAGAAAAACATGTTTAAAAGAAATGATTGAAAAAAAATTGAGTACCTATGAAGAATGAATAAATCAAAAACGTCTTCGGCATAAAATGACCCAATGGGTTGACATGCCATAAAACCCAACCACCACTTAAGTAACTTGAATCCTTTGTCTATCAAAATGATTGGATCTGACAATAAATGACCCAAAAGAGGTTTGATATGCCATAAAACCAACTAACCAACATATTTTATGTTTATATCATCACTATTATCAGCAGTGAGAAACACCCACTGGGAAACTAATTCTTTAATTCCTTGTTGGAAGATGCTGTGATTCTAGAAGAAAACATTATCAACGTTTCAACCCAATTTCCTCCTTCAGTAAGTTTTTAGTGCACAGTTGGTGGAATGTGATAGGTTAGAAGCTTTTCAAAATCAGGAAAGGCAATCACATAATGTAATTTTGTCATCAATTTGAACAGGAGAGGTTTATGTCCTAAATCTCCATCTTTGGTCAACAGAAAAGGCTATCATCCTTCACTTGACAAATGAAAAAAAAAACACTCAATAAAATAAACTAAACAAGAGAACAAATTGTTAGATTTATTAAGATTTGCCACATCTTCTTCACTCAACTGGTATGATGACACTTTAAGATTTCTGTCCGATCTAATCAGGGAAGATTTTCTTTATGGCAATGCTTTCTAAGAGTGAGAATAAGCTGAATTCAGCATCAGCAAAATTTGGATTATTCGGACTATTGTCCTCATCTTTATTGTTATATACACAACGTTTCAGCCAATGTACCTGCTGGCCTTTTTCAGGTGTTTCTTGCCAAACTCTGAAACCTTCTCTTCATGTTGTAATTGGGAGTCTTCATGGAACTTAAAACCAAACCCTTTATTCAATCCATGGACATAGACTGTTCTCATTCTGAACCAAGAACTAGACCAGTGCCACCACAGACAGACTATAACTGCTCTATAGTAATAATGACCACTATGATAGAGAGCTATTTGTCTTTGTTTTTGAGATGAGGCTTGATAATTTGTATAATTTGGACTATTGTCCTCATCTAAATTGTTATATGCACAATGTTTCGGCTATCATTACATTAGTATTATTTGCGTTATTCGGACTATTGTCCTCATCTTCAGTGTTATCTGTCAACAAGAAATACCTGAAGAAAGCCGGAGTGCATATCGGCCGAAACATTGTACAGATAACAATGAAGATGAGGACAATAGCACGAATAACGCAGATAATACTAATCATCAAGCCTCATCTCAAACATTCAGAGAAATATCATTACATTGTTTCTCTGGATTTTTGTCATTGTTAATAATGATAATATTCTTGACAAATTTAATATTTGTTAGAGTTAAATTAATTCTTATTACATGTGCCAAAATGGAGCATTACATTTTTGGTGAACATATCTCGAATATTAGACACAATCTACTGATGTTTTTTTTTAATGTTCAGGGAAGTGCAATGAATTTCTGGCATGGATGCCACAAATGTTTTTTTCCCTTACTTTGCTACTTTAATGTAGGTACACTTTGTGTATCAATTATACTTGCTTTATCATGTTTTTTGTTTTGTTTTAAATAGATTTCTCTACAAAGAACTTTTTATCAAGCGGTCACTAATTCTGTCTCTTTATATATTCACATTTTTTTTTACATCCCAATCTTCCACTAACATTCATTGGGTTTCAACCAGACAAGAAATAGATTTTTGTTGCCTGATAGCACAATAATTCATGGTCAATACATTTTTGAAACCTTTAAATTTGATTCAGATTGTTTGGGTTCTGAACAAAAATGTTAGATTCATGTATGATAATGTGAGGGAGTAAAGGATAAGAGTAGTAGAGAGGGAGACTGATTTAACATTATACTGCCCGCTGGATGGCAGGGATCAAAGAAATGGTAAGAAACAATAAAATCAACAAATGGAGGGAAATTTATATACAAAAATGTACTTACGGGTTCTTTTTCCTTATGGAAACCGATTTTACAAAACAGCTGAGTTGTTGAATGTCTATTCTGTAATAGTTGAGTTTTCAGTATGTGTCCAAGAATAAACTTGTTGTGGGCTATCCTTCATGTGTATGTGAGGTAATATTTGTTGGTTGTTTGGATTTTACAGCATATCAGCTCTTGTTGGTTTTTTGTTGAATATGTTCTTTTGTTCATTCTTGATGGGTATTCAACATTTTTTTCAAATTCAATTTTTTTTCAAACTCAATTTTTTAAATGCATTTAAAAAAAAAATTTTTTAAAACATTTTAAAAACATTTTTAAAACTCATTTTCTTCTATTTAACCTATAGATGGGACATTAACAGGTACTACCACTCAGGGTCAGAGTGAACCTGGGAGTAATGGTGATAAAGGGGTGCTCTATATTACCTAGAGCTACAGAATTGGAACTTCTCAATCAGATAGTTTAACATCATACCCAGGAAAATCAAGATCTTCAGCTACTGCTTGCTAGGAAATATATGATAAAAAAAATATTAGGGATTGCCATAAGGTCAGTAGTGTTGGGACAATTATAGGTGCTAGGGCTTAACATGACCAGCTGATTGACTGCCCGTTGAGCTTGTGTTATGGCCAAAGTGGAGTGTTGAAAGTCATGGACTTCTCAGCAACCAGGATACTATCCTTAAGTATCATGGGTCGCCACCCACGGCCAGTAGGTGGCCCGATTAGGAGAAGGGTCTTACCCCTCTGCAGAGCTGCAGTCAATGTAACCCCAACCCTTTTTATCATGTACTAAAAGGCACTGACTGAGGTTTTTAATGTTAAACTCATTCCAATGGTGAGCTGTAGGAAATGTGGAGTACACACGATTACTCTTAGGTCCACTCTGACCTGGAGCTGTTAAGTTACCATATATCGGTTAAATAGAAAAAAATGAATTAACAAAAAATTGAGTATCCATCAAGAATGAATCAAACAAAATGTCTTTGGCATAAAATAACCCAGCAAGGATCGACATGCCATAGAACCAACCAACCACTATTTCAACCATTTTTCTCCGACCAAAATCTTATTCTTGTCTGCTTTTTACCATTGTGGCTGATAGATTCTTCAAACCTTTCAATTTGCATTAATTTAGAACATGGCTTTTTCAGATGAAGAATGTATCAGTGTGAAATATTATGATACAAAGAAAGAGAAAATGTTAAAAGTCATGATTAGAAAGTCTGTAGTGAAAATTCTTAGTAACATAAAACTCAGATGAGGATAAATTGGTTCTTCAATTTTTCTTTTTAAAGAATTCCTTCAAGTTGTCGAAATAACAGGATATAAGAAAGAAAAAAAAAACATGTCTGGCTTAAATTCCAAGTGATCACATGATCAACTGCTGATGATCAAAAATCTTTAATATTGTTGAAATAAAGGAATAGAAAAAAACATCACGCTCAGCTTTAATTATTAGTGATCAAATTATCCAAACTTGTAATATTGTTGATGTAATCAAATATAAAATATGCCTTGCTTTAATTAGAGGTGATCAACTGCCACTGTCTGTATAAAGATATGCTTTTTTTTTTTTCTTATAATTCACTTTATCACTGAACCAACAATATTTTATCAAAAAAGAAAAAAAATGAATTGTTTATACTGCAATTTATAATAGATTATCTCCCTTTATCTTTTTCTAAATTTCACAAGTTCTCACACCCAAAATTTTTAGTTTTGATCTATTTTTTTGTTGTTGTTGTAGACGGGAAATATTTATCCAGAATTAAACTCTTTAAATAAACTTTTAAAAGATTGAAATTTTATTCTGCTTGTTTTGAAGAAACATCTTGGTAAATGGAAGGATCAGAAATTATTTTTCTTACTGTTTAGATGAAGGAAAATTAAAACATAAAACTAATTCCCAATCCATCAAATGCACCTGGTGAAAATCTGTATGAATTAATGTGTCTTTTTTTATATTTTCTATTTCAGGTGAAAATCTTGAACAGTTGACATGCATCAGCATATTCATTTTTAACGGTGATTAATTTGTGATTGTTTTTCTAAATTTTCTTCAACTTATTTAAATTACTTCACTTGTTTATGAATTAGAGTATTTATTCATGTACAATAGCAGATGTTTTCTATCTGAATGAAAGAGCCCTGTCAGCTGGGACTGTAGAATAAGCCGGCAACACTTCTGCAGAGGGGCAAGACTCCCCCACCTCAATGGGACCACCTGTTGGCCTTGAGTGGTGACCTGTGATGCTAAAGGAGGCTAATTGGCTCGTAACGTCAAGCCCTAGCACCAATATGATTGTTCTGACCCTATTGCCTTTAAAGCAAGCCCCAACCATTTGTATCATATATGCGCCAAAGGTGGTGGCTGAGGGTCTTATTGTCCTGGGTATGATGTTACTCTGTCTGATGGTGGAATTCTAGTTCTGGAGAATGTGATGTAGCCCCCCATCACCATTACTCCCAGGTCCACTCTGACCCCAGAGTGGTTGTACCTGTTAGGGTCCCATCTATGGATTAAATAGAAGAAAATAAGTTCTAAAAAAATGATCTTAAAGAAAAATTGAATATCCATCAAGAATGAATAAAACAAAATGTCTTTGGCATAAAATGACCCATTATGTACAGTGACACTCAAAATATAGTAATTATTTCTATTCTTCTCAAGGATCACATAGTTTGAACATTCCCTAAACACTGAAGATAGGATTTTTAAGTATTTATATAGAGTTGTATTATTGATATATGCTAAACTAGCAGGACCTGTGGATATATCTCAGTATGATAATTCAATTATTACGACGTTTGATATGTTAAGCTATTGCAAAATACTTCAATATGTAAAAAGTATAATAATCTTGATCTAACTCTCCCACTATTTTTTTTCCTTCTTTTCATCATGTTCAATTGAGACAGATTAGCGTTATCACTTCTGTATGCTCACCCCCTCTCTCTATTTTCTCCCCTACTCTCTTTCTTTTTATAGTTTTCTGTGTAGCATATCCTATTTCTTCCCTTTCTTTATACTAAAAATGGAATGGTCCATTATTTACCCGAGGGTGATGACACTCATAGAAATAAAAATTTGCCAGATAAGCAACATGAGATAATATGGGTTTACATTTTTGCATTTCATCTTGGGCGATTTGGATAGTCTCATTTTATACAGAGGGTGTTGCAAGATGATAACGATCATACTTTTAAGGAACACTAGTATTATTATCTCTATTCTTCTAGAGGTTTGGAGATATGGAAGCTTCCCTACACACTGAAGACATGATATTATAAAGTATTTACATAGAGTTGCATTACTGATATATGCTAAATAAAAGTTACTCATGATTAGAAGGTGAGATATAATTTTTAATTAATGATTCTTTAAGAAAGAACTGCTGTGTATCATACAGCATCTTTGTTTCCTGTTAGCAATTATAATTAATTTCAAAGACATTGTCTTCATTTAAAGAATCAACAAAAACTGATACGAAGCATAAGAGAGATTGTTTAACTATGTTCATGTTGTTTAGAATGTTCATAAAAGATGTGCACAAATGTTCAAGCATTGTTGTTGGCAAATTTATTTGGCTTTATCACATATTCTTGTGTGGTAGTGTGTTGGGAGGAAATGGGAAGAAATTTGATTATTGGTGAAATAAACCAGATTTAATTAATGAATGCTTGAAAAATAAAGTGAATCCAAAGTTTGTTTTTGTGATCTTTCAAAACTCAATTAGGTCTATAAAATCAGTGTATTGATCATTTAACATGAAGAAATAATGTCAATAAAGATTTT
Source organism: Doryteuthis pealeii (assembly GCA_023376005.1). Taxonomy (NCBI): domain Eukaryota; kingdom Metazoa; phylum Mollusca; class Cephalopoda; order Myopsida; family Loliginidae; genus Doryteuthis; species Doryteuthis pealeii. The sequence continues at coordinate 116,930,369 of CM042138.1, forward strand.
AAAAATAAACAAATTATTGGTTTTGAAATCATCTTCATTTGCTTTTAAAATCTTTAAACACTTTTAATAATAATAATAAAAAAAAATGTCTTTTCTCTCTGTGAAGGTTTTGTTTCTATTTTTGGCTTATATGTATGTATTTATTTAAACCTCTCCACATGAGTAGGAGGTAACACAAGGTCAATTTTGAAGCAGGTTTTAACAGTTTTGAATTCAGAATTTCCTTCTCTAGACCAGTTACCTACCAAAGGTTAAAGAGCACAGTTCACCCCACTATTGACCCATAGCTGGTGGAAGAATAGCTGGATTCATACCTTTCCGAAGAGTATTACTGCTATGTGAAATCCAAACAGCCTCACCCAGGGATTTCAACTTTGTATGACACTTATGATTACACCTCAAGCGTCTCTTTGGCACATATATATAATGTGTGTGTGTGATATAGTTGGTTGGTTTCATGACACATCAAACAGTGTTAGGTTATTCAATGCTGAAGTCAATTTTTTTTCTATCTTTGCCAAGTAATTATATGGTTTCAAGTAACTAATGATAATAATCATTTGTTATTAATTCAAGTAGTTATTCATAATACAAATAATTTGCACTCAATTATATGGCTTTACTGTATGTCAACCATTGAGTTTAGTAAATAATGATTATCATTTGTAAGCAATTATTGCTCCAATAACTCATTTTAAGAATAAGAATTTATATACAATTATATAGTCTCAACTAATTATTATTTAATAATCCTTTGTTTGCACAGTGATAGGGTTTCAAGTATTCATATCTAATACAAATAATTTTCAAATAGATCAGGTCAGAATGGCAATGAAGGTGTGACTTATTCTCCAGAACTCTAGCCTCATCAAAGGAGTATATTTAGTTTCATACCCACTACAGGTGGTTAGAAACTATGATACATAAGTGAGATACTAAACAAGGCCAAAGCTTACTATGCTTATATAATGGACATATCCTCTAATATGGACATGCCAAGTCGAGTTATTCCCCCTAACAACATCTTGCAATGAATGATACCTGGTAGTGTGTATCGTCTTCAAGTAATGTGACAGATTGTATTGGTTTACATGGTACTAGTAGTAAAAAAAAAAAATAATCTAACCCAAGAGGCATTGCCTTTACAAGGTTTTAAGGGCTGTTAGAATCTCTCTGATAGATAAAACAAATTCCTCCAAGTTGTAGCAATGTTAGTGATACTCTATGGCTACACCACTTGACTCTAATGAAGCGTTTGGAGAAAAAGGTAGATGGAAACTGTACAAGGATGCTGTGTGCTATCTTGAACAAATTCTGGAAGCAGCACCCCACAAAAGAGAAGCTGTATGGCCACTTGCCTCTTATCATACAGACCATTTAAGTAAGACAAACAAGTCATACTGGACACTGCTGGAAAAGCAAGGATGAGCTCCTATCGGCACCTACACATGGACATGCCAGTGTGGGTCCTTTCATCCAAAACTAACATTGATCAGGTCTGCACAGATTCTGGATGCTGTGCAGAGGATCTTCAGGAGTTATTGCTGATAGGAATGGATGGCAAGGTATAGTCATGAGTATTCATGCTATTAATATGAAATGATGGATGATAATTTACCTATAAGTTGAGGAAGAAGGGTATTCATATCTTTTTCAAGTGGATTACTATGAAGGAAAAGATCCCAAACAGTGCCAACACACATCCCTGCTTGACACCATGACAGATTTGAAGGGGTTTGAGGTGGACCACACGAAACTAGATGGTGCATTGCGTTTTAGACTGAAGTATGTGAAGAATTGACGAAGGGCAGCCTATCCATTCAACCAACTAAAAGAGCCCACTCTTGCTGACAAGGTTGAAGGCTTTTATGAGGTCGATGAATGTTCTGTCGTTGAGTTGTCTTCTCTGCTCTCTACATTTCTACTGAAGCTATCTCAGTGAGAAGATCATGTCAGTGGTATACCTTCCTGCTCTGAGCCCTGCTTGTGATTCTGGATAAGTCTTCTCCATGAGAATCTAGAGTCCATTCAGTGCAACTCTAGCAAAGGGTTTACCGGTAATGCAGAGTAGAGAGATACCACAGTATCTTCAGGACCGACCTTTGCATGTGATGTCTGTGGTCAGATCTGTTTTCAAACATTGGTCTTCACAGTCACAGAAGGTGTTGTGCTAGAACATAACTGCTGGACATGAGAAATCTATGGTCTTCCGAGACTGTGATGCGGTTAATGACTATGAAGGGAATGCAAACTGTCTTAGTTCAATTTTGAATTTGGTTAGCCAATTCCAGTCTCTATGAGCATTGTCAGCTGGGGCTACATCTGCAGAGCCAATGCCACCTGTTTGCCATAGGTGGCAACCCTAAGGAAGAAACCCTGGGGCTGAGCAGTCCATTACATGCAACACTCCCTTTTGGTCTTTACTTAATCTAACAGGTGGTCTTCTGATCAATCAGCTGGTCATGTCAATCCCTAGGACTTATATGATGATCCTAACCCTATTGCCCTAATGGTAAGCCCCAAATCATATATGTGCTAGAAGGTTTGGCTGAGAGTCTTATTGTCCTATATATGGTGTTAAACATTATCTGAAGGTGCAGTTCAAGTTCTGGAGCTCTGGCAGATGTGGGGTATTCCTTCATCACCCCTGTCCACTCTGACCCGGAGTGGTAGTACCTGATAAGGTCCCATCTATTGGTTAAGTAGAAAAAAATGAGTTTTTAAAAAAATTGAGTACCCATCAAGAATGAATAAAACAAAACGTCTTCAGCATAAAATAACCTGACAAGGGTTGACATGCCATAAAATCCAACCAACCAACATCCCTCCTCATTTGCAGATGAGCTTGTTAACCATCACACTTTAACAGGCACTAAAATATATAAAAACTAATATAATACCACTTCAATTCAAATTAGAACGTTTACTCATTTTCCTTAAGATATTCGGCAGATATTTTTTGGAGATTCTAGACGCTCCTCATTTGGAATTGTCGACAACTTGGCAATTCTATTTTTTAATATCTTGAGTAGTTGTGCATGGTGGAAAGACTTCTTCAAGATGTGGTCCATTAGCTGTTGGGCATCTGAGTAGGCTAGGTGTGTATGCATCCAAGGGTGATGGCTACGAGTAATTATATTAAACTATCTGCCAGACATTTTATTTGATAGAAGAAAATGGTTTGAATATTAATGAAGATAATTAAAAAAAAACAAAAGGAAAAGAACAAATATTCTCTAATTATTTGTTGGTTTGATATTCTGTTGGCTTTAATAATAAATTGCCAGTTAGAGAATCTTGGAAAACTTTTCCTTTGATATAGCTATTTCTCTTTCCCTACTCTCTCAATATCTTTCTCTCTCTCTCTCTCTCTCTCTCTCTCTCTCTCTCTCTCTCTCTCTCTCTCTCTCTCTCTGTTCTTAACTACACCTTCTTTTCTTATCTGCTCTCTCTCTCTCTCTCTCTCTCTCGACAATTTCTTTTCTGATCTGTTCTGATTCTTTCTCTCTCTCTCTTTTAATATCTTTCTCTATTATTAACTACTCCTTCTTTTCTGATCTGTGTTCTCTCTCTCTCTCTCTCTCTCTCTCTCTCTCTCTCTCTCTCTCTCTCTCTCTCTCAACTACTCCTTTTCTGATCTTTCTTTCTCTTTCAACTTCTTTTCTGATCTGTTCTCTCTCTCTCTCTCTCTTTCAACTACTCCTTTCCTGATCTCTCTCTCTCTCTCTCTCTCAACTACTCCTTTTCTGATCTCTCTCTCTCTCTCAACTTCTTTTCTGATATGTTCTCTCTCTCTCTTTCAACTCCTTTTCTGATATGTTCTCTCTCTCTCTCTCTCTCTCTCTCTCTCAACTACTCCTTTTGTTCTCTATTCTCTCTCTTTCAACTACTTCTTTTTATGATCTTATCTCTCTCTCTCTCTGTTCTTAACGACTCCTTCTTTTCTCTTCTTTTTTCTCTCTCTCTCTTCTGAACTACTCCTTCTTTTCTGTTCCCTCTCTTTCTCTAGTCCCTTTATTTCTTTTTATTCTCATCAAACCTTGTTCTTTTTTTTTTATTGCCCTTTTACCAGATTATCACCATATTCTCTTCCCACCACAAAACCCTACCCCCCTCTTTCTTTCTTGTTGTTTATGATTGGTTCTATTCACAAAACAATCACATTTATTTCAACCAATGAACTTTTTAAAAAGAAAAAAAAACTTTGCCAGCTTAACCAGCAAATTGTTTAACAAAGAAAAAAAAGAAAAAAAAAAGAAAAGAAAGATAAACATATGCATATTTGTCCCTAAAGATTTCTCTCAGTCTGGCATTTTTTTTTAAATTTTTTTTTTTTTATAGTCATTGTAATTGTAATTGTGTATAGCATTCTTAATTAAAAATCTTCTTAGAACATTCTGATAATGAAAAGAGAGAAAATAATTAGATACATTGTTATTCATGACATGTGAACAATAAGGATTTAACCGCAAAACTAAATGCACAAGTTTGAAATCCAAATAATTTCCCTTCTGAATAAGAGGGAGTTGGACAAAACTTCTATTTGGGATAAAATGACCTTTTTCAAAATTATAGACAAGAATAGCATTTGTATTTGTTTGATTTCTGATTTAGGTTGGAAAAATTAAAATGGAAAGTTTTTTGGTGGTACCCAATGACAGTTTAACTACAGTCTATGAATTAACATTTTGCGAATTGGGTTACGGTTTTAGGGGATTAAGGTTGTTTTTAATTACGTATTGCTTAAAAAAAATAAACAATAAAAAACCAAAATTACTATACATTTAATTAACCATTGAAATTAATTATTGAATCTATGATTGAGACAGTTGTTTGTGTTAGTATTGCAATGTATAATTTCAATTAAACTTAGTTTTATAAAAATATTTTTCAACATTAAATGTATAGTAATTTGGGTTTTTTGTTTATTTTTTTTTAAGCAATACATAATTAAAAACAACCTTAATCCCCTAAAACCGTAACCCAATTTGTAAAATGTTAATTCATAGACTGTAGTTAAACTGTCATTGGGTACCACCAAAAAACTTTCCGTTTTAATTTTCCGACCTAAATCAGAAATCAAGTCAGCCTTGTATTTTATATGAGATTTCAAGATGAGGCATTGCTGCTTTTCTTTATATAAGTAAACTTCTTAGACTTATTTCTTTACATTTTAGTTACATTTGTTACATTGTTCTTACTCAGATGATTTGTCATCACCCAACTCCTCATCTTTTTCATCTGTTGTCACACAGAAAGCACTAGTTGCTGCTGTTGTTACAATTTCCTATCTTTGTCATTATGGTCAAGTCACTCTGAAAACACTGGTTGCTGCTAGATGACCAAATTTAAGCAGTGATGAGCTGTTTAATACTTAATTGGTTGACAAGCAAGTATTGTAAGCAACCTAAGTTTTTTTGTGTCCTGGGTATGACATTAAACTGACTAGTATAGAAGTTCCAATGCTGGGACACTCTGGGGAGCATGGAGTACCTCTTCATTGCCATTACACCCAGTTTTACCCTGATCTGAAGTTGTAGTATTTGTTAGTATTTGTTAATTAGAAGAAAATGAGTTAACAAAAAATGTTTTTTTAACAGCATTGAGTTAAAAAAACTTTTCAAGAATGAATAGGACAATCTCTTCAGCATAAAATAACAACAAGGGTTGGCATGCTGTAAAATCCAACCAACCAATCTGAGTCTTTTGTTTATAAAGCATTAAATTGTTGCATACTGGCATCAAATTCTATATGTTGTATAGCGGCTTCTTCAAACTCACGCTGCTGAATCGTGTAGTTAGTATATTTTGCAGGTATGTATATCATGTGGTGAAGTATGTAATCGGACTTAAGAAACCACAACACATGGGTATAGTAGGAGTTGACTTTATTTCTCTTTTTCGGGTGGTGGGTGGCGAGCATGACAATAGGAATCTGCCCAAGGGTTGACGATGACTACTACTACCGTTGACTGGCAATGTTGGGTAAAGGGGTGGGTGGTGGCGTCTCACCGCCCTTGGCCGTGACGGACCATGAGCGTCGGTCACTCACTGTTCGCCGTCCGCTGTCTGACTCTCTTCTGACCTGGGTTCCCTGACTGCCTTTTATATATATCAAACGCACCTACGCGTTTTCTTTTGTTATCTTTATCAGCGGACATATCTATTTCCAAACTTATTGTTACCCATCCATCTTTGTTCGCTTTACCCGGAAAAAGTCCTTTGTTACTCTTTTCGTCTTCTCCCTGCCTTGATCCAACCAGAAGACCCTATTTCCGTTTTCGCCTTCTTTTAAATATCTTCAATATACAACAAAATGACCAAAAAAGGGTGGATATGTGTTGTGTCCTTAATAGGGATACAATCAGATAAGGTTGTAGTCGAGTGGAAGGACCAACATGTTTGTAGATTCAAGATAGGGGGTTTTATTGCAGAGAGATACAATAAGTCAGACAAGGAATAGTGAGGTACACTACTAATCGTCAAAGCCAGTCCAGCATAATGCTGTGCTCACAATATATATAGTCAGACCACATGGGTGTGAGAGAGTGTGGAATATTCCATGATAACAATATGCCATAAAACAACCACCCATATATCTCTGTCACTTTTGTGTCATCTTGTCATTGCCTTCTTATATCACTTGTTCATGGTTTCATATTTTTCTCTCTAATGAATAACAAGATCACATTTTTTACATGCATATATTTATTTTATTCATGACAAACTCATATTATCTGTTGTGACTTATGGCAAATCAGTGACCAGAGCATGGTGGAAACCATTCTTGTCCAGTAATTCTAACTGACTGACTAAAGTTTCTATCTAACTTCTTAGTGTTGTCTCATCACATTTAATCCAATGAAAATTTCATTCTCATACAATCTGTTGATCATTCCACATCAATCAAACTTGATCACTCCCAGCAGTCTTTCACTACCATTTTAAATTATTCTACACTACCTGCCAAATAATAGATTCTGCCATATTCTAGTTGTTTTTTGCAATCCAAAACCTAAAATAATATTTTATTTAACGGCTGATGTACATTTGTGAACAAATCAACATTTTTGTAAATTGCTCATCTAGGGTTATTATACATTTAGGTTAGGGAATTGCATTCATTGTATATTTATATTTGCATTTTTTGTGTAGTTATTTCTCAAGTTTTTGTACAGTTATGATATCAAGTATTCCTATCAAATTGAAATAATTTGCAAACAGTTGTATAGTTTCAAGTATTCCTATCTAATACTAATAATGATATGGTTTCAAGTAATCATTTCTATTTCATAAGTCATTTGTTGGCACACAGTTATAGGTTTTCATGTAATGATCATTAGTAAACAATTATAGCTTCAAGTAACTATTCTAAATACAAATGTTTTAATTATATGGCATCAAGTATTCCTAGTGAATACAAATAATTTTAAAATGGATCAATTTAGCCCATGCATGAGACCATAACAGCTAATACCACTGTGAGTCAGAGTGGACCTGAGAATAATAGCAATGAAGGGATACTACACACTCACCAGATCTCTCTGATTTGACTCTAACCATCAGATGCAGTTTAGTGTCAGACTCGGGGTACCACTTTTGTTAGTAGTAGGGGGAGAGGTCTTACCCCTCTGCAGGTGATACTATCAGTGTATTCTAAGTCTTACTAACAGGGCGATGGATCATTTTTGTGGTTTAGTGCCCTAGAAGGAAAAAAAAACGACAGATGTCTTGAATTTTTGATTTTTCAAACACAACCATTGTTCAATAGAATGAATAAAGATGGTAGACAATGTTGTATTAATTTTTTTTTAATGCAATGTTCCACTGTAATGATGATGCTTGATGTCTAGTCATATTTAAAGATTTATTTTTATTTTTTCATTGTCTTCTTAAAGATTTATGTTTCTGATAAACATGTTAGGCTTATGTATAGGAATTCTGTAGTACTGGGTCATCTAGTATAATCATATGTCTGGTCGTTGGGTTGTTTTGATTCTTCTGTCAGTATCAGTTGTTCTTGGTTACTATGTGTACATTTAAGAAAAGAGAAAGGTGAGGTGAATTGCTTTGTTTACTAATTCTATCACCCTTTCCTTTTCTCTGTCTTTCTTATCCTTAATGCTAGGATTCTAGTTTAATAGTTATGAACTTAAAATGGCTGACATAAAGAAACTGATATTCTTAATGGAATCTTCTATTCTTATATTGTTTCATTTTGTGTTAAGCCCTGTGGGCTGGGCTTTAGAATATACCAACTGCATCTCTGCAGAAGGGTAAGACCCCCAATGAGGCCACCTGTTGGCTGCGGGTGGCGACCTGTGATGCTTAAGGATGGAACCCTGGTGGCTGAGCAGTCCATGACATGCAACACTACACTTTGACTAACTTCAGATAGACGGGCAGTCGGAGAGGCCCACTTCTGATCGATTGGTTGGTCACATCAAGCCCTAGTACCTATATTATTGTCTCAACCCTATTGTCCTTATGGTAAGCCCTAAACCTTTTTATCATGTGCTAGAAGGCAGTGTGAGGGTCTTAATGTCCTGGATATGATGTTAAACTCTAGCTGATGGTTAAGTTCCAATTCTGGAGCTCTGGGGAATGTAAAGTACTCCTTCATTATCATTACTCCCAGGTCCACTTTGACCTGGAGTGGTAGTACCTGTTAGGATTCCATCTATGGGTTAAGTAGAAAAAAGTGTTAAAAAATTGAGTACCCATCAAGAATGAATAAAAAATAGCCTTAATCATAAAATACCCCCACAAGGGTTGGCCTGCTGTAAAAACCAACCAACCAGCCAACCAGCCTTTTCTGTATCTTTCTTTTTTATCCTTAATTCTAGGATTCTAGTTTAATAGTTTGAACTTCAGATATAAAGATGGCTGACATAAAGAAAATGATATTATTAATGGAATCTATTTTTATGTTTCATTTTGTGTTATTCCTGGATTTAATTAGGCTCACAGTCTTCATCCACCTGTTACTGCCTTCAGCTAAGACAATGGCTATCACTGGTCAGTTATTGTTAATAAGAAGGAAATACTGTTTTTTACTCACCATACCCAGATATTCTGTAGAGTAAAAATTAAATTGGCTTCTACTGATATTATTACAGTCTAATCACGCTGAAAACACTAGTTCACACTAGATCAGTGAAGTTAAGCAGTGATGAGACTTATTTAGTTTAAAAAACAGCAGGGGGTGTAAGCAACCTGAATTCTTTGTTTATCAAAATGACGATTCAGCATAACATGACCTGAAAGAGGGTTGATATGCTGCAAAACAAAAACTAATAAAATCAATCTAATGAACTTATTGCCATCCCTAACACCTCTGTTTAGATATATATATATATATATATATATATATATATATATATATATATAATATAAATAAAGATGAACAAAAAGTGATAAGACAAAGAGGAATATTTCTTTTTATGTTATTCATTTTTGAATAATATATAATTTCCCATCATCAAAGCATGCCAACTGCATGGATTCCCATTACTCTCTCTTGCCATCTGTCCCTATTGGCAAGTCCTCTAGATGGCACCCAATTAAAACATTAGTAATAAATGTGTGAACGTTAACTTTTTTCATCACCCAAACTAGTAATAACAATCAACAGCTTTTGAATTCTGTCTGGGAACAAATACCAGCAAGATGAAACATAACTATATTGCCATAACCATTGAAATTAATGTATTTACCCAACCTCTCCTCCATGAGCAGGATGTAACACAGTCGGTTTTGAAGTGGAATAAAGCTGGTTTGAATTCAGTTTGCCCATAAATTGGTCACATAATTAGTATTTGAACTCTGGTCACTGATTCTATATTTTATGATAATAAGTTCTTATTAGGGGCTGGGTTAGCTCAGTCGGTAGAGCGTTCGGCTAGAAACCGCAAGGTTCCTAGTTCGATCCCATACCTTGCCAACTCAGCGAGCAGATGGTAGGCGTAGCGCTCCACCCCAGACGCAAAAAACAATCCTCTTGGTCTGGCGCTAGTGAAAAGGGGATAGACTCCCTCGCTGATTGGCTGATACCAACATTAGGCCGCCCTGACGACTTTACTTACTTACCATGTAAAGAGGCCAAGTTGTATGATCAACAAATATAAAGTCCCATTGTATTTTATAAGTTGGCAATATTTATTAGCCTCAGTTTTAAAAAGTAAAAAATTTGATGCAATGAAATTTGTGTTAATATAATAAAAAGCCTCACAGAAACAGTATTATAGATCCTTCCACTCTTTTCATGTAACACCTTTTTCTTTGTCCATATGTGCCTGTATCTTAATAGACACTAGGAATGCAAATCCATGAACCCCACTTTTTTTCTTTTTTTAAACTTTTCTCAAGTTTTTTTTCTCTCTCTTTCTGAATAATGAAAACAATCCAGTAAATAGGTAATAGTAATTTATTTTTCTTTTGATCTAATGTGTTTATACTTCTTGGCCATTTTTGTGATATCTCTTTGCCTGTTCTACTTTGATGTGTAATCATTTTTATGAATGCCCTACTTGATTGTACTTGCACATAAAATGACCACAGACCACTTGTGACCATAATGATAATTGGATCAGTACCCCTGATATCATGCAAGGTACCCTGATTATTCAGAAAAAGAAGATCAACATTTATTTGCTACAACAATTAATTTTAGAAAAAAACCAAATGAATAAATAAAAAACATATACTGAATTAAAAGCAATATAAATCATAAAAATAAGAAATGAGAGCAAAATTAATTCCTAACCTGAAAAGAAAATCTCAAACCGAGACATACAAAAGGATACGTATTTGATGAGATTGCAAGCCAAGCAGGAATATTAAGTAATCAAATTGAAAGTGTAATAGAAACACAAATAACAAAAGATCAATTCTGTTTATGACAATTGCCTAACCAATGAGCATGTAACAAAGATGGAATAAACAAAAAGAGAAGAGAGAGAGAGAGAGAAAAAAAGAGTTAAAGGGAAAAAGAAACATAATTTAAATTAATTATGGACTACAAAAGAGAATGATATGCAAGTCAAATTTAATGCCCATTACTTGCATTGTGACATTAAAAGAAATGTTTTTAGATATTACGCTATATTCAATGTACTCATATTATAGGTGGTGGGGAGGTAAGTATTTGAGGCCCAAGATGTACAGTAAGAACAGTGGTATGAGTTGTTGTAGATGGGTGGAGGAGGGGTGTTAAAAAGTTCTCAAACCAATCAAGAAAGAAATGAACTTTTTTATTTTTTCTAATGGAATCATTTTGGATGAGTGAAAGAAATTTGAACTTTCCATTGAACATATATCAAGGGCATTCTCTTCCGAGACCTAGAACTATTGTTTGCTGATTGGGGCTGTAGAATATGGTGACTTCACCTCTGTAGAAGGGTAAGACCCTATGGGGCCCCTAATTGTCAATGGGTGGCAGCCCATTAATGCTTCAAGATGGACTACTCATGACTGAGCAGTCCATAACATGCAACACCTTTTGGCCCTTACTTGGGCTAGATCTGTGGTCAGAGAGGTCCCATTCAATCAACCGGCTGGTCATGTCAAGCTCTGACACCTCTATGATTGTCACGACCATATTGCTCTTATTGCAAACCCCAATCTCTTTTTATCCTGTATGTACTAAAAGGCAGTGGCTGAAAGTCTTAGTGTGCTAGGTATAACCTTAAATTGAACCTAGTGGTGAGGCTCCTATTCTAGAGCTCTTGCGAATGTGGAATACCCCTTCATTGCCATTACTCCCAGGTCCACCCAGAGTGGTAGTATCTTTTAGGGTCCCGTCTATGGGTTGAATAGGTAAAAAATGTTGTTTTTTAAATTTTGAATACTTAACAAGAATTAATAAAACAAAAATATTTTTGTCATAAAATAACCAAAGGATTGACATGCTGTAAAATCCAACCAACCAAGAACATTTCAGTACTTCCTCATATAAATGAAAACCTTGTTGAATATTTTTTTTTTTTTTTTGTTATTTATCAGGAAAAATAACTCAGAACTTGTGAATCTTGTTTTAGCCTAGTCTGGACACAAGGTTCTCTACCCAGTGAAAAACATTTATTCACACAAATGGATATTATTAAAATTCTCATGTTTATAGGTAACTGTAACCTAGTAAAAACAATACATAGGCTTGCTCAAGTAAGTTTTTTTTTTAAATTTTATGTATATTTTCTTTTTGTTAAATTTTACTTTGTGTTTTCAGTCACAAATTTTATTCGTTTTATTTTTATTCTGAATGTTACTTTAAATTTTATTTTTGCTTTTTATAATATCATTTAAATGGTAACAAATTAAAAGTGTCCATAAGTATTTTTGCATTATGCTTTTGGATAATTTTTTTTCTTTTTGACATATGTACTTAGAATGATAATAAGCAAAATGATATATATATAATGTTACAGAAGGTAATGGTTACTGTTGTAGAAAAGGACACGCTGAGACGAGTTCAAATCCTGGATGAAGCTGTTTGCATTTCACATAGCACTAATGCTCTAGGATAAGGCATGAATCTAACTATTCTCCCTCTAGCTATGGGTAAATAATAGGGCAGACTGGGCTACTTAACTTTGGTTAGGCAACCAGTCTAGGAGAAGGAAAACTCTGAATTCAAACCTGTTCAACTCTTGGAAAAGTATTAATCCCTTATCTCCCAGTATGAGTTAAACAGTACCACTACTGTTCTTCTACAAGGATGGCTTTGGGATTAAATTACCACAAAAGGTTGATATCCCATTGAACAAAGAAACCAACCAAAACCATGAGTGTTTAAACCAGAATGAAAAGAAAACAAAATGGTTGCCAATAAAATATTTGAAGAAATATATGTATTTATTTGTTGGCACTATAGATATACTTTTGGGACTTGCATAAATTTCAAAACTGCAAGTTGCAATCCTTTCCAAATATGTTAGAGCAAGTTTGTTTTCTATGATATGAATTGTAAATGATATTATTCTGTGGCCCACTTTCAGAAAGAACAGGAATAAATGTTGGTTTGTAAACTGTACACAAAAACCAAACACTACAGAAAAAGATATAGCCATATAGGTTCATAGAAAATATGTTAATTTCAGATTAACTACATTATTCATATTGTCTAGAGGTTTCATTGGCCGGACAATGAAACACTGGCTTTATGGTGATTTGTTTGATTTTTAATCTTATTTCATTAAAGAAAAAACAAAGAAAATAATTAGCAAAGAAAGAGATTATTAATTTTTGATAATAATCAATTGTTGATTATTTTCTTGTATCCTTTTTATCTTTAATTTTCTCTTCTATTCTTTTATTACTTTTCTCTTAAAACATTTTAAAGAACTAATAATCCATATTATAGCCAGCTATAAACAGTTAAGTGTATAATTTACGATAAACTTTATGACACTTTCTTATCTTCTTCTCCTCTCAGTTTATTCATTTCTAGTTTCATTTAAAGTCTCAATTTTCTTTGCATCTTTTCTCATCCCCCATCTTTCACTTTGTAGCAATTTCACTTTCTTTAGTTACACTGTTCTCAACCATTTCTCTCTCTTTTTGTCTCTGTGTTTTAGTTGTCATCTTTATCACCATCTATCCCTCTCTCTCTATGTTCCTCTCAATGTGTGCATCCCATCAGCTATCAATCCTTCTCTTTCTGTGTCTTAATCACTGTTTGTCTCTCTTCTTGTGTTCTCATTGCTAGTTATCTCTCTTGCTGTCTCTCTTTCTTTGCACCCTCATCACCTTCTGTCTGTCTGTATCTCTCTCTCTTTACATCTTCATTAGTTTCTGTCTATCTCTCTTTTGATCTTCATCAGCTTATGTCTGTTTTTTTTGTTTTTTTTTTTTAATTTTATCATCAACTTGTTTCTCGATTTCTCTTTCTTTACATTCCTATCAGCTTCTCCCTCCCTCTCTGCATCTTCATTAGTTTCTGTCTCTATATCTCTTTGCATCATGATCATCTGCATGTCTCTTTTTCTTTTGAATCTGTGTGTGTGTGTGTTTTCAATACCATCCCTTTCTCTTTGTTCTGTCATTGCCTTCTCTTCTTCCCTTTGTCGAAAGTTTTTTCTCATTGCTCTCTCTCTCTCTCTCTCTCTCTCTCTCTCTCTCTCTCTCCTTTTTTATATCTCCCTCTCGTTTTTATTTATTTTTATTACTTTCTTTTCATTATTTTCTCTCATACTTTTGTCTTTCTTTGTTACTGTTTATTCTTCATACCATTTTTTCTCTTCTTTTTTTAAACTCTCCTTAACTCTTTAGATTTTCATCCTCTTCTATTCTTTTATCCCTTCTTTATTTCTCTTGATTTTTTTCTCTTCTTTTTCCAATTTTGAACTAAATCCTAAATCACAAATAAGAAGTTAAAACCTGATTATTTCTATGGAGATTCTTGTAATATTATGCAACAAACTATTAAAAATATTTGCTTCTTATTAGTTTGCAAATAAGTTTTATGCACACTTTGTGGTCACCTTTGGGCAAATGGACAGAATCTCTGAACTTACTTCACCTTAAGTAGCATTTTGCATGCCAAGAATCCATCAGAATTTAAACAGGTTTACAAAATCTTTTGACTTTGGTATTTGCAGAATATGTGTTATTTGAATTGGCAAAAGATCAAAAGTCAGACAGAGTACAAGACATATGCCTAAAAAATGTGGAGTTTTTTTATTCTTTTTTTTTTCATCATTCATTTCTGTGTTTGTATCGTATTTTTACACAAGGCTGTGGAATCAGAAGACAAAACCTCTAACTCTGATTTTTTTTAGCACATCCAATTCTGACTCATGTAATTAAGTGGTTATGGCCTATAAATTTCATGTCCTGGGTATGAGATTAAACTGCATCTATTATTGACATTCCAATTCTGGAGCTCTGGGGAGTGTGGAGTACCCTGTTATCATCAATACTACTAGGTCCACTCTGATCTAGAGTGTTAGGGTCCCATTCATGGTTAAATAGATTAAGAAATGAGTTTAAAAAACATTTAATACCCAACGAGAATGAATAAAGTTCTTTGGCATAAATAACCAGGGTTTACATGCCATAAAATCGAATCTACAATGTACAAATCTCATAAAGCCTCTACATACATTCTTAACTTGAGTAGGTTTATATGATTATAATTGTTTTATATAAAAAATAAAGATATTGTGGCTTTTATATCATAACTATTCATTCTTTAATATTTTCTAACAGTATTAGAAAAAAAGTCTTTGAAAGGATGTTGAAGAAATTACAATAGAAATGCTACAATGTAAGACTTTTTGCATATATATATATAACTTTGCAAATAAGAAATAAGACTAAATTAGAGCCATATAAATTTGTAAATTTAACAGGAGTTTGAGTTGTTATAGTTTTACAGACTCTGACTCCAGTGACCCCTTAATTGCTTCCAACTCAGACTCAACTGCCCTGTTTCTACAACACTAAAATCATTGTCTATCCTAATGATTTGGCTCTTCTTCTATTGGACCTTCAATAGTTGTCTGTCACTTTTAGTAATAAAAGGAAAATTGAATACTCTAATGCGTCAAATAAAGAGTTCTGTTTATAGTTATTTAAGTTATACAGAATGAAATAGACACCTGAGAAAGAATTAGAAGGTACTGTGATTGAAATATAACAATGGTGAATAAATTGGTCTGAATGATCTATAGCCCTTTAATTGAGGCATGTGGTGTAATGGTTAGAGACTGTTTGTTTTTCTACTATTATTAATAATTTAAAACTGGTTAACTTTAAGACTTTTTTGATAGCATTTTTATATTCCTTGGCAAAAATACTTCTATATACCAATTTTTATGAGTAAGGAAGCTCTAGAACTCATTTTACAGACAAAAATAGATTACAAAAAGTCACCATTTTTGCGACCGACCACCCAATTTGGAAAGTTAAAAATCGACAATTTTTGGAATTGGAAGCTCAAATTTTGGGGATTGTCTAACTTTAACATAGTCCACACCTGTACAAAAATTCAGAAAAATTGAAGGGGGTTGGTGACATGGCCTGGATGATTTGACCCAGTAGATATTAAATAAATATTTGTTTTTAGAATCTAAAAATAGGAAATTTGAAACTTAAAATTAGGTTTTTTATATTTTGAATGAATTTTATATATAAATTTACCATAGCAGAAATACCTAATTAAGTCAGAAAGTTTTGAAATAAAATAACAGATGCATTATAAAGTT
Organism: Doryteuthis pealeii; assembly: GCA_023376005.1. NCBI lineage: Eukaryota > Metazoa > Mollusca > Cephalopoda > Myopsida > Loliginidae > Doryteuthis > Doryteuthis pealeii. The sequence goes on from CM042138.1 coordinate 116,946,574, forward strand.
CATTTATTGATAAATCAACACTGAAAATTTCATTAAAATTATAAAATTCCTTGATTTTTGGTAATTTTTTTTCAATGGGGGGGGGGGGTATTTTGTAAAATACAGATTTTACGTCATCTTAGACATGTTGACGGCCATGTTTACAATAAATTTGAGCAAAATTGACCGGAAAATAGTTTGAAATGTATTTAAAATAAATTACATTATTGTGATTTTTTTTCCAACAATATAACCTGAGCTCAATAGGTGATCCAACAGGTCGCGTCATTTCTAGTACATATATATATACACAGATGCTGATAGGTATGTGTCCTGCATCACTTATGCATAAAAATATAAAAGGATGCGGTAAAATTGTATCCATGCATCCGTGTGTTTTTTTATTTTTTTCCCCCACCATTTCCAGTTAACTGTAAATACATTTTAATATTTTCTTGGAAATGAATTACACACTATGGGGTACAAGGTAGGGGTTAGATGGCTTTAGTTGTTCATAGATAAAAACTACCATTTATTAAGAAACTTTAGTTGGGACCCATCAAATTTCCCAGGGATTCATTCAAATCAAATACATGTGTCCCAGAATATACTAAATTAAAAAGCTATCAGCATTACTGATATATATATATATATATATATATATATAAGTTTTTGGTACAGCCAAATATATATAATATGGTAAAGGTTATCATGTATAGCAATATAGCGATCTACACAATGATAATGGAGGGAAGACTAAAAGGAAGTGGAAGGAAAAAATTGTTTATTGATAAAGCAAGGACCCTTTTGTCCAATGCTTTTCAAGTTTTAAAAGTCAAATAGTAAATTAATTAAGACAGGAATGGATATGAAATAGGCTACACAAGAGGGGCTTGGGGGGGGGGGGGGGGCAAAAAATTATGAAAACTCCAAATCACACCCAACCCAAGCCCCTCACCTAATAAAAATAGTGAGTGCCATTACGATATTATATATATATATATATATATATATATATATATATATATCATATCTTTGATAATAATAAAATCTTTATTTGATACTGAATCTAAGAGATATTTTTAACTGTGCAATGTTGGGTTACCTTCTTTGCTGATATTTAAATATACTTTTTTTTTTTTTGTACTCTGAATACCTCCATATTCTCACAACAACAATAGCAGCATGGTTTTATGTAAAAGTTTGAAAAAATATCCACTTTTTTATTCCTGTCCTTTCTTTAGCATTTCTGTCTGAGCAGCAAAAATATTTGTGCTGTCTATTGACCAGAATGTAAAAATATTTTTTCTGGATTTAAAAACTGCTGGTGTTTGTATGTATGTATGTATATATATATATATATATATATATATATACACAATTCAGGAAGAAAATGTCTTGAGAGATATTTATAATTGTACATACCTCATCAACAAGCACTGTCATATCATTTGACAGCAGATCTGTGAGATGTGTACAAATAAGTATGTCTGTGTCTATGTATGATTGTATGCATCGGTTTATCTGTAGATATATGACAGTGTAAAAATTTTTTCTCAAGAGTATGTTTTTTTGTGTATATGTTTTTGTATATAAATTGTGTACACACATAAATTACAATACAAATGTATACATTTGTATATGGAAGAGAAATGAGACATGAAAATCAATTTGGTGGAGTGATTTTATCTCACTTATGACATTTCACCCTGTATGAGCTTCATTAGATAATGACAGGGTGAAATATCATAATAGATATATAAACACTCCACTAAATTAGTTTTCAAGTCTCATTTCTTTTACATTCTGTTAAATATTTCATTTCCATTTATTTTTATATATTTACATTTGTCTGACTTTGACATATCATCAGTTTTCACCAATAGCACAAATACCTATGACTCTCTCTTGCTAACCATCCCTTTCAGTCATTACCCAGTGGAGGTCCTCAGCACAGCATCTAGAATCTGTACAGAGCTGATTGATGTCGGTTTTTGCTGGTTGTCCTACCCTGCTATGTACACATGCAGGTGTCCACAGGAGAATTTCTTATGAGTTTATCCTTGCTTCTCCAGAAGTGTCCAGCACTTCTTGTTCATCCTACTGAGATGGCTTGTGTGATAGGGGACAAGTAGCTGTACATATGTTTTCTTGTGGGGTGCTGTTTCCAAGATTTGTTCAAGACAGCACACAACATCCTTATGTAGTTCCTTATTAGCTTTTCTCTAAGTATTTAACTAGGGTTCAATTCAAGTGGTGCAGCCATACATTAGCACTGGCATGGCTACAGATTGGAAGAATTTTTACTTTATTTTATAATTCCTGATCCTTGATAATCTCTTTGTTCTTGATTTTTGATGTATTTCAATTATAAAATCATTAACAATACATTTATACATAAAATAACTTAATTCTTTCAGTAATACTGGTCTTATTTCTTTAGAATCTCTTGGTTCATTATTGTACACTTTTTCTATGTAAAATTAGGTAAAAGAACAAATTGTGAAATTCTATGTTTAATCATAAAAGTGTATATAGGCTACCATGAGAAATATTTAGTTTTATAAATATAGAAAATGACTAATTTGGAGCAGTGATAAAAGCTAAAATCTTGCAGAGATATATGATGTCTAAATGCTGTTGATACTAACATTTAATGAGGATTATTGTTTCATTTTTTTTTTGATTTTTTATCATGCTGCATCATTATATCTAATTATTAGATTGAATGGAAATTTAGTTCAAGAAATCCGACTTAATATCATGGGTAATAAAAACAGCTAGTGAATGCATATATATATATATATATATATATATATATATATATAAAGGGGTAAACTATAGACACGTGTTTCGAGGTATCACCTCTCATCAGTATAGTTATACGGTTTTAGCAGCTGCCTCTGGCTGGGTTGAAACCCGAACGAACTTACGCTCGCCAAGCTTCTTACCCACACATCCACAGTCAGTCGCCAAGTATAGCAGGCTATTTAATTGCTATATTTCTAAGGGGAAATGACCTTCACCTAGAGGTCTCTAAACTTTGTAAATAAAGTGAGATTTGGCCGAGCCGAATACGGTGAATCTGCAATTATATACCTTCTAAATAGAGTGCTCAACCGAGAACGGGAAGCGTATATATATAGTATTTAAAAGTATGGTAAGATATTTAACATTTCAAAATATACTGAAAATCTTTCCAGAGAGCATTTATTAACAAACTATGATTGATTGATTGATCTTAGCAGTATGTCAACCTGTCCAGGGTTATTACATGCCTAGTTAGAGGGTTAGGTAATTGCATTCATTGTACATTCATATTAAGATTCTGTTGTTGATTCTTTAGAGCTTTTTTTTTTTTTTTGCACAATAATTTCTAAACAAAATCATTTGACCATAGATTTAACCATGACCGGCACTACCACGCCAGGTCAGATTGGATCTGTAAGTAATTTCAATAATGGGTACTTCACAGAACTAAAGACTCACCATCAGATGCAGTTTAGTGTCATATCCAGGATATCCATGTTTATCTATGATTGTATGCATCTGTTTATCTGTAGATATATAACAGTGTAAAAATATTTTCTGGAGAGTATATTTTTTGGGACAGGAAGCTTATCCTTCTGCAGAGGTTACATTAAGTACATTCTAAGCCCCACTGGCTGGATGTGTTAATAAAATAGTTTCTCGGACTATTACTCCATTAGTGTGTATGATCTTTACTATGTGCCCCACATTTGTGACCTATGATGGTGCTTTAATTGCTGGAAGTATGCTTTTACCATTCTTGGTAATATTGGGTTTTGTTATTTTTGGTCATCCATATGACAACAAATAATTATGTTGCTTCATCTCTATAACCAAAAATTAAATTGCATGAATATATACAAAGAGTGTACTTATTTTGGGTTTGTTTCACATGCATATTTTTTGGCTACACGGTTTCAATGCTGTAGAGTTTGGTTTATGAATAATATCTAATAACATCTGTTTTAACTCACTAGCAATATCTCATCTACTGAAAGTGATATTAACATACACATAGGGCTGTTATTGGCTATATGAAAATCTGATAAAATAAGATTGGATTTCTTCCAAGCTTTAAGTGTATTAGTACTATTACATGGCTTCTGCAACTGAACTTTTATGAATTGCTTGGGGAAAAAGCTAGATGGGAACTACACAATGATATTGTGTTGAACAAATCCTGGAAGAAGCATCCCACAAAAAAGCAGCAAGTAGCATTGGGGTCAACATAAATTCAGATAAAACAGGTTCATATGTGTTTAAAAGAAGATGGTACAATCTCCACACTAAATGCCAGCCTCTGAAATTAGTTGACTAGTTGACATACCTTGGTAGTAATATCTCATCTACAGAAAGTGATGGAATGCTATTGACAGGTTATTGTTCATATACTTATTTATGGGTGATATTGTATATGATGAAAAGTAACATATATCATTGTAAATAAAATCTTTTGATGTCAGAGAGCACTTGAGACAAAATGTTGCTCTCCATGATAATATATTCTTCCATTGGTAGAGCAAACAGTACAAAAGAAAGTTGGAAATAAAGAAGCAACTTCCAATAGAGGATTGGACATTTATCCAGTATCTTGGGAAGCATCAAATGCTGAATAGATGATGTTCATAAAAATTTCTCTTAAGGTGTGCAATGTGTGTTCATGTCTGATTGGAAACTATTTTATTTCTGATTTCCTGCTGTTTCTTTTATTAGCCAAACTGTATGCCAATACAGGGTATTGTGATAGAAAGCAACAGTGATAAGAGAGAGTAAAACTGCTTTGGTTTAGTTTTATGGCATGTCAAACTTTTGGGTCATTTTAGGCCAAAGATGTTTTGTTTTATTCATTCTTTATAGGTACTCAGTTTTTTTAACTCATATTTTTATATTTAACCCATAGATGGGACCCTAACAGGTACTACTACTCTGGGTCAGAGTGGGCATGGGAGTAATGTTGATAAAGGGGTGCTCCACATTCCACAGAGTTCCAGAATTGGAACTTAACCATCAGATAGTTTAACATCATATCCAGGACATTAAGACCCCCAGACACCACCTTCTAGCACATATATGATAGAAAGTATTGGGGCTTGTGATAAGGGCAATAGGGTTGAGACAATCATATAGGTGCTAGGGGTTGATGTGACCAGCCGATTGATCGGAGGGTGGCTCTCCAACCACCCATCTAACATAAGTAAGGTCCCCAGTGGGGTGTTGCATGTCATGGACTGCTCAGCCACCAAGATTCCATCCTTAAGCATTACAGTTGACAACACCCACAGCCAACAGGTGGCCCCCAATAAGGGGGGTCTTACTCTTCTGCAGAGGTACAGTTGTTGTATTCTGAAGTCCTAGTCAACAGGGCTGGAGTAAAACTGGTGTTGGGTTCAAAGCTATAATATCAATTATAATTGTTGGTTGAACCAACAACTCCGACTAAGTGGTATTAAATACAACAATAGACTTTATGAGCACATGAAGAAGCATTTATAACAGAAATACAAATACAAGCTACATAATAAATATATAAGTAACATATAAGGGAGACAAGCAAAAGATACAATAATGAAGTACAACATAGATACATAAATGTACTTATAAAAGATATGCAGAGTTGATGAGACAAAGTCACTTACTGACATAGACTGTGTGGGGGTTTTCACCCCCACACAAGAAGGGTGTCGACCAAAGTGTCTAACCTATGTGTGTTTGTTGTGTTACTGAGAACAAGAGGATTCAAACTTGGCGCTTGCCTGCTTAAATAGGCAAGATGCCTGGTGAGGAAAAACAGAAATATGAGGGAAGATAACTCTTCCAGCCAAACATGGGCAGATAATCCCACAATGGTAATAAAATAATGATAATACTGAAGAGTGCCTCAAACTAGAGTGTTGTGACAATAAAAACAACAATAAGTCATCATCAGGTCATATTGACAGCACTGATTCCCATGACTCTCTTGCTACCTATCCATATCAGTTATCATTCTTGGCAGGTCTTCTGCATGGCATCCAATATCCACATACAGCTAACTGGTGTAAGTTTTTGCTGGTCGGTCTACACTAATGTGTCAAGGTATTTACCTCATACCCCACTTGTTTGGGCTGGGCACAAGGCCTCATTTTAACGTGGGCCCACCCACAAGCCGAAGCTCATGGGCTGGGAAGAACAAAAATTGCGTTGATCCCCTCGGCATTCCTCCTCAAGGGTGCCGCTTCAGGCGCTGGGCAATAAACCTAGCCCTGCCCCCAAGGGGGTAGGTATTGCCTGGGGTATAGCCCCCTGGGATCAATGCTATTAATTCACTTTACCGGTCCAGCGGCCGAAGCTCACTGGACCCCGGCCCCGAAGGATGGGTGTAAGGCAATTACTACTGATGTGTCAATGTGTTGGTGTGCACAGGAGAATGTCATTTAGGAGTTCATCCTTGCTTTTCCAGTAGTGACCATCATGTCTTGTTTGCCTTAATTAGATGGTTTGTGTTAAAGCCAGTAAGTGGTCATACAACAGGTTTTTTTTGGTGGAGTGATACTTCAAGGATTTATTGAAAACAGCACACAGCATCTTTTTGTAGTTCCCATCTAGCTAATTTTTAACTGAAGGGAAAAGAGATGGATTTAGTCTTTTCTCAAAGGGCATTAGCACAATGCTAAATGATACACCCTTGTCCAGGATTTGAACTCTAGTTATTGATTCCATTTCCTATGACAATAATCATGGAATGCTACTGGTTTGAATTCTGAGTTTTCCTTCTCTAAGACAGATTACACTATTATTTACCCCTAGCTAGAGGGGGAAAAAGATGAATTTATGCCTTTCAGAAGAGTATTAGTGCAAAGTAAAATACAAGCCTTGTTCCAGATTTGAACTTTGGTCTCCACTTTCATTTTCTGTGACAATAACCAATATACATCCATAATGTTATAAAACAACTGTCAATCATTTTGGAACCTTGACTTGTATTTGCCTTGCAATGTGAACCATCTGCTGTTGACAGCAAACAATTTTCACTGAAAATTGTACTGAGTAACCTTGTATTCTGAGCATGAAAATGAAATAAGAGGCTTGAACATGATGTCTGCAAGAAGGGAGTGACACAATACATCAAAAATGTTTGTTAGTCGATAAAGCTTACATAAAGCACGTTTGTCATTTTGATGTGAGTGTATAGACAAGCTTTGAAGTTTTTCATGAAACAAGATTTTTATGAAGTCATTACATTTTATTATCTTGTGTCAATTCATAAAAAACAGAAATGTAATTCCCATTTGCATTTAATATACAAACATATACACACAATCTTCTAGATGTAAATAGTCTCTTTTGTAAAAAGTAAAATAAAATCATGTATAAATTTGTATATTAAAACAAATTTTTTTGAAACTATAAGATGAAATATTTAAGAATTTGTTTATAATAACTGGTTAAAGAAATGCAGAAGCAAAGTATTTACCCTACCCATTTGCCATGGGTAGGATGTGACACAAAGTTGCCAGTATGGGGCATCCAAGAAAGGCAGAATCTATACTGATTCGCACATAAGATTGGTTCCTTTTTATTCCTTAATGTTATGCATATCATTTTTAGTTGTATGAAGGAGAGAGAAAAATTATCTGAATTTTCACCATAACATATCTTTATTATTGTCACGTATGCTTATAGTTGGCACTGTTTAGGTCATGTGATAAAATTTTGAGCCTGATCACACCAGTTTTCTTGCTGTATTTACACTAGCCGTATGTACCAAGGAAGTAACTTGATTTCACTAGTCAGGAGGGGTGTCGGGCTGAAATTTATTGGAGATTTTTAGCACAATACAGAGACAGGGAACTACCATGTAGAAGTGTGTATGAGTGGATAGAAAAGTTTAAAAGTGTCTGAACAAACATGATGCACCCCACCCCCACTGATGGGAAGATTTATATAATATGGTAATAGCAAATGGGCAAGTTACCATCAATGAGGTAGCTTGTTCTCTATAGATAAGTTGTGATTCTGCCTATCAATTCATCCATGATGAACTCAGCTCAGCTTCCAAAAAACATAAATGCAGATAATTTCTGAATCTCCCTCCTACAATTTTTGTTAGAACAAACTGGGAATAAGACTTACATAAAACTAGAAGCAGCTACCCATTATCAATTAGGTAGAGAGGGTACAAAAAAAGTGTTGTAATGGTTAGCAAGTTAGTCTTGCAGATCCATTATTATTATGTATATAATGATTTTTAGATTTCTTTCATAAATATAAATCACATTTGCATAATTTTTTGCTCAAAGCAGTGAGAGTTAATGCGTATATACATTTTCTTTGTTGTTAATTGTTTTATTTTTGTAGTTTCCCCCATACATACATACATACATACACACCAACTGCCCTATATATATGTATAGATAGATTGATGTATTATTTTTCTCTTGATACTTTTATGTTATGGGGCAGCAGGAGAGAGCTGTATGCAGAATGAATCTCCAAAACGCTGTTGTCACAGCTTCTAGTTGAGATTGATTCTCGGAACAACAGTCAATTTACTGTGGACTGTATTTTAATCTTAGATATAATTCCTTTCATCTCAATAACAATGGACATTATCCCCTCATGTAATTTTCCTTCTAAAATATGTTTAAGAAGCATTTAACATTTGAGAGCATTATTGCATCAATGGAGATATGACTCCCAGGTAGCCAGAGGATAACAGACAATCACCATTCTTGGAAAATATGGGTCAATCACATTTGACTAACCAGGTTTTAAAAGTAATTTAATAGTGAAATATACTGTTATATATATATATATATATATATAATATATATATATATATATATTAGTGGACATACCTGGCGATGCTAAGCAGAAAAATATGTGACAGAACATTTTAATCAAATAATTCTTACATATATCCTAGCAATATTGGATAAAGACATATGAATATCAGACATATATATATATTTACCAACCCCTCTGCACGAGCAGGATGCAACACAAGGTCAATTTCTTAAGCGGAGTTTAACAGGTTTGAATTCAGAGTTTTCCTTCTCCTAGACAGGTTGCCTAACCAAGGTTAAAGAGCCCAGTCTGCCCTACTATTTATCCATAGCTGGAGGAAAACTAGGATTCATACCTTTCCCAAGGGTATTAGCGCTATGTGAAATGCAAACAGTTTCGTCTAGGATTTGAACTCGGGTTGACGATTCCATTTTATACGACTCTAACCATTATGCCAAGCACCTCCAATATCAGACATCTGCACATGTCATAATCATCAGGTCATGCTGGCAGCACTGATATCCATGACTTTCTTGCCAGCTATTCTTATTGGTCATTGCCCCTTTGCACACCTTCCAGAATCCACACAGTTGATTGATATTGGTTTTTGCTGGTCAATCCACACTGGAACATCCATGTGACGTGTTCACAAGAGAAGCATCCTTGCTTCTCTAGCAGTGTTCAGAATGTTTCACTCATCTTACTTGGATTGGTTGTGTGATAGAGGGCAAGTGGCTGTACAGCTGCTTTCTTATGGGATTCTGGGGATAGACAACATTTACATCTGTTATAAGGGATTACTGGCTTCACTCTGAATCTCTAACTAACTTGTTCTCATGATCGAACCAACCAATCAGAGAACTCCTAAAAAGGTCAGTCAAAAGTTACTAGGCGTCTATCATATTACTGGTTATTCTCCATGATTCTTTTTCTAACAAATTATCAGTTAACTTTTGAATTCTACGCTTATCTTGCATAATTGATAGGTCACATATTCATTATGTAACACAATATATTGTTGGTCATATAAAAAATATACGTCTGACCTCATCTGTCCATAATTTATGAGATCAGAAAATATTTTGGTACTTCATATCAAAATCTCTTTACCGTTTGACCAGAAATGACATTTTTCCCATCTGAATACTTTGAGTGATCTCAAATAACCTCAGAGATCAAACCTCACATATGTTGAAAATCTAAGTCAATTTGGTATTCATGCAGAAAATGAAAGTCCATATGACTTTCTGTCTGATCATAATCCTCAAACAAATACAAGCACACCAAGTAAAAAGTAAAGTCAACGGGGTGGCCTAATGTCATTATCAGCCAGACAGCGAGGGAGTCTATCCCCTTTTCACTAGTGCTACACCAAGAAGATTGTTTTTGCATCTGAGGTGGACTGCCACACCTACCATCAACTCATCACCTTACCACACAGCTTTGTGCTACTCATACACAGTTGGTGTTGGCTGGTATCGAACCAGGAACCTTGTGATTCCTAGGCAAGTGCTCTACCAACTGAGAAGTATTAGGATAAATGCTTAGAGTAACATTTGTAGAGTAATAGCAAATAAATTAGCTGAAGAGTTCAGTCTTCATTGGATGCTCCCTTATTATAGCCTTGTGCCAGATTAAAAAAAAAAGAAAATTTGGCAGAGTGGCCTACTGTTTGTATCATCCAGACAGTGAGCGAGTCTATCTCCTTCTCGCTAGTGCTAGACCAAGAGAATTGTTTTTGCTGAGGTGGATTGCCACACCTACATCAGCTTCTCACTTTACCACACAGATCAAATTACCAATCTGTGGTACTCATACACTGAGATGGTGGGAACCAATATTGAACTTAAAACCTTGATGATTCCAAGTCGGGTGCTCTACCGACTGAGCTAAACTGGCCCAAATTTAATATATATAAAACTGCCTAAAGAACTGAAAGCCTTGGCTTTGTCCATTTCCAGTTGGTGTTTGGACGAGAGGCAACATTTATTTGCTTTTTCTAATTAAATGCCAAGAAGAAAAATGTGGCTTCCCAGTCAAAGAAAGGGAAAATACAAAATCAATACGCACGATTGATTGATTTTTAACTCTTTATCTTTTAAAAGCTGTAAGATCTAATTTTAAAGTTTTTCTATTTCATAAAACTTATAAGAGGAAGGGCAGCCTATAATGATGTTACTTACTTTCCAGGAGATTCTCTGAAGCTTTTATGATAACTAGCAAGACCTGTGAATATACTACAGTATGATAATTTAATTATTACAATGTTTGATATGTTTACTTAAGAGCTATTGCAATATAGTTCAATATGTAAAAAGTATAATAATCTTGATTTAACTCACTTTCTTTTTTCATTTTTTCTTTCCTTATTTCTATTATATTCAATGGAAACAGATTAGCGTTTTCACTTCCACTCGTTCACGCCTCTATCTTTCCCCTACTCTGTTGCTTATATTTTTTCTGTGCAGCATGTCGGATTGGTCCATTATTTAGCTGAGGTGACATCACTCATGAGAAAAAAGAATTTTGCTGATGAACACCAGATAATCAGGATTTACCTGTTTTGCCTTTCACCTTGGACGGTTTACCCAGTCTCATCTTTAATCAGAAGGTGTTACAAGATAATAATGGTCATACTTTTAAGGAACATGAGTATTGATATATAGATTATCTCTCTTGGGAGAAAATCTGGTGTAATCTGTAATATGAAATAGATGCACTAACACATATTTATATGTATCGCCGGAAAACAAAGGGTTACATGTTTATATAAACTGTAAAAATAACAATTCAAACACTGTTATATACAAACAGGTACTAGCACAGTATGGGTCAAAAAGATTATTGGATTATGTATACATTGATGTTTTTTGCTTAGGATTTGAGTATTAGAAAAAAATCCATTGTTATAACAATCTTTGCTTACTTCATGGTGAGCCTAATGTTACCATGATGCTACCAATTGTTATGGCAAATTTTGGTGATGTAGAAGTGTTATAATACACATAAAATGTGCATTGGTGTGAGAGAAATATATATATGTATATATATATATATAGTTGAATGAAGTGACAAATAAAAGTTTTAGCTTTTATTCATTTATTTGGGAACGATATTACTACCAATGGTTTCCTGCTAAAAGCATTCATCAGGTAAACGAAACGGTTTTTTTTTTTTAAATGACAGAAATGGTGTAAATGGTCGAATGTGTGCGTTTTTTTAACTGTATTCTCATGTTGCGTGTTTATGTGATGTTCTTTTTGTTTGTACATGTGCATATTTATCTATATATATATGATCTCACCTCCTCATGTCAGCTTCATTACTAAAAAAAATACAGTTGTCAGATGATACACCTATAGAGGCACACTTAATGTATCAGTTATCAATATCAGAAATGGAATCAGCAACCTGATTTCAAATCCTGGATGAGGCTGTTTGTATTTCACTTAGCATCAATGTCCTTTGAAAACACATGAATCCATCTGTGCTCCCTCCAGCTATGAGTAAAGAGTTGGGCAGACTGGGTTCTTTAGCCTTATTAGGCAAACAGTCTGAGAAGGAAAATTTTGAATACAACCAGCTGTACTCTGCAAAAAAATCCACCTTGGGTCACATCCTGCTTGTGGTAGAGGAGTTAGGTAAATATGTACATCCCCCCCTTTTTTTGGTGTTTGGGGGGGGGGGGTTCTCTGACCTTGTGTTCTTCTCCTAGATAAATGCTTTAACAAAAGTTAGGAGTCCCTTACTCCCAGTGTCTGTATTCTAGGTAAGTGATTCATCAAAACCTTGGTATCCATCTGGGTATGAATGTTCTAGGTTGCTGTTGACCCTCCAAGCAGATTCATCAACCCTTTGACAGGTCTTAATTTTCATCCTATCAGATAAGTCTGCTGCAGTATAGTATTTATCCAAACCTTTTGCATAAGAGCAGGATCTGACACAATGCACAATGAAACACAACCTTGTCCAGGATTTGAACTCAGATTTCTGATTCCATTTTCAGTGATTATAACCATTAAACTGAGAATGCCTCTTCACTGTAATATGAAAAAGATACTGACTAGTAGCATAAGCAATTCAGTCATTAAACACTTGACTATACAGCTGATAGTTCTGGGTTACATGACAACATTTGTACTCTTATTGATCTCTCTCTCTCTCTCTCTCTCTCTCTCTCTCTCTCCTCTATATATATATATATATATATATATATATATATATATATATATATATATATATAGGCCAGATTAGCTCAGTTGGTAGAGCATTTGGCTAGAAACCACAAGGTTCCTAGTTCAATACCGGCCCTCGCCAACTCAGCGTATGAGTAGCACAGGGATCTGTGCGGTAAAGGAAAGAGCTGATGGTAGGTGTGGCATTCCACCTCAGACGCAAAAATAATCTCCTTGGTCTAGCGCTAGTGAAAAGGGGATAGACTCCCTCGCTGATTGGCTGATATCAACTTTAGGCCACCCCGATGACTTTCACTTTATATATATATATATATATATATATATATATATATGGCCGTTAGTCTGCAGATCTGAATCCAATTGAGAATTGATGCAGAACGTTGCAGCCAAAGATTCATTTAAGGAGCCCAAAGAGCATTCAGTGATTTGAAAAGGATTTGCATAAAAGAAATACCCACAGTTGCACAACACTTGTAAGGAACTATTGGAAATGGTTGTTAGTAATAAAACTTAATAATGGCTATGCAACAAAGTATTAAATGTAATCTATGGTTTTGAACAAATACTTGCTTCACACCTTTTTTCATTTTTGATTTAAATAAGATTGCATTTCATTAACTTTTTTTGATAATAGTTAAGATTATGTTGTTGCACATATACTGTGTAAATATCAGTGTTTCATCCATGTTAATTGAAAAAATTATTCATTTTTTAAATTGAACAAATACTTTCCCCACCGGAATGTAATATATATATATATATATATATACACACATGCACACAGATGCTGATAGGTACGCGTCCTGCATCCCTGATGCATAAAAATCATATCCATGCATCCCAGTGTCTTTTTACTTCCCTCATTTCAAGCTAACTGGAAATATATTTCAATAGTTTCTTCGAAACGAATTACAAAGGATAAAGTTACAAGTTAGTAGTTTGATGGCTTTAATTGTCCAGATCATAAATAAAAAAAAACCTACAATTTATTAAGAAACTTTAGTTGGGACCTTTAAATTTTCCCGGGGACTCATTCAAAGCAAATAAATGCATCCCAGGACACATTAAATCAAAAATCTATTAGCATCACTGTGTATATATATATATATATATATATATATGTGTGTGTGTGTGATTAGAAGATGTATCATCAATTAGAAATAAAAGGAATTATATTCATTACTCTCCTCCAATTAAGAAATTAAGATATCCAAAATGAGTTAAAGTACAGATTTACCATATATGTCTGTATATAAATCAATTCCTAAAATTATGTAGTGTTAATTTATTGATTTAGACCTGTATTGAGTGGATTAGTTGATGCACCCACCAATTCCCCCCTCCCCTGTAAAAATAAATAACCCCCCATCACCACCACCACCACTTTCATGAGACTTTCTGGTTCTGAGGGTCAAAATAGACTGACCTGATTTTTCTTTAAAATGTACACTTCCAATACTGACATATATGAGAGTTGATTTTCTGTTTTCTAAATAGAAATGAATTATTCACTCTGTATGATTTGGATCTTTCAGACTGTTGTCCTCATCTTTATTATTATATACACAACGTTTCAGCCGATGTGCCCTCCAGCCTTCTTTAGGTGTTTCTTGTCAAACTTGGGAACCTTCAATGAACTTCGAACTGAACCCTTTATTCAATCCATCGGGTAGACTGTTCTCATTCTGTTAACCATGACTGGGTACAAGTATTAAGCTATTTTAAGTATTCTATGTTATCACCCTTGGCCAGAATTGAACCTGCAACCTACAAATGATTGTCACTTAGAACTGTATTAATTCAATCTTTTTGCTATGTGTCTAGTTGGATATATGGTACAATGGATATAAGAAAAGGAGGTTCCTGAGTTCAAGTTAACCCTAACACCTGAAGAAGGCCAGAGGGCACATCAATCGAAATAGTTATATAACAATAAAGATTAGGAAAAATTCAAATAATACAAATTATCAAGCCTCATCTCAAAAATTCAGATAATTATTCACTTTGTGTTTCAGTCTCTCCAAAGAAACAGATTTGAAGAAGTTAAACTGTTGGCTTTTATCATAAAATTTAATTATTTATAAAAAGGTTAGAAAAGCTAATTTGAAATTCAAATAAATTACTTGAACAAGTTTCATTAACAGAAGAAAAATTTTTTTTTAAATTTGAACAATTTCTGCTTTGTTGTACACAAATATGTATATTTCTTCTTGCAAAACTCATTTAATTACATATACAAGCATCTATGTGTGTGTTTGTGTGTGTGGTGTGTGTCAAGTACTTAAAAAGTAGATTTTCTCTAGCAAATCTCAAATACAGATACACATACACACACACATATATAGATATATATAATTAGGTGTCACATCTATTTTGGTATGTATGACTTTATTATGTTTATAGTAAAGAAAAAGAAAAAATTTAATTTGATTTTTACTGATTATAATTTAATCAAGAAAAATGAATTTAATTTGTGGAACTCTTCACAGTTCTTCTTAAGTAAGTACAAAATGTACCTATAAATAAGAATACATGTTTAATTCTTAGTTTCTAATTATTGTTATATTTTTAGGAGTAAAAAAGAAAATCAATTAAACCAATCCATTTTTCATTGCTTTAATTCAACATGCAATTAAGAACTGAAGTTAAATCGGTAATTTATGAGGAAGTTCGTCCCGGTCCCCTGCCTCCGAAATTGCTGCCCGGTGAACTTTCAAATAACAACCCCAACTATTGCCGCTACAGCAGTGTTACTTGAAAGAAAACAACTAACTCAAATAACAACCCCAACTATCGTATCGGCACCTATTTGAGGGTGTGGGGCTCTTTTTTATCTTAATTCTTGTTTATTTATTTTTTCCATTCGAAAGAAAAAAACATTAAACCTTTTTTTGTCGTAATTCTTATTTTTCTTTTTTGTCGTAATTCTTATTTTTCTTTTTTTGTCGTAATTCTTATTATCATAATTTGTCGTAATTCTTGTTTATTCATAGAAATTTGTCATATTTCTTGTTTAGATATTTTCGACAAGTAAATAGATAGATATCGTTTTGTTTACCTATCTATCTATATCGTTTTGTTTACCTATCTATCTATCTATATCGTTGTGTTTATCTATCTATCTATCTATCTATATCGTTGTGTTTATCTATCTATTTACGAAAATATCTATCTATCTCAGTCTGTTCAAAACTATCTAAACAAGAAATATGACAAATTTCTATAAATAAACAAGAATTACGACAAATTACGATAATAAGAATTACGACAAAAAAAGAAAAAAAGTTCACCGGGCAGCAATTTCGGAGGCAGGGGACCGGGACGAACTTCCTCATAAATTACCGTTAAATCTTTGTCATGCACAAAAAACTTTTTAGAAAAATAAAATTTTGTTTTAAAAAAACTAAAGAGTTCAGGGTTACATTAAAAAAAATAATATTTGAAATATTCTAAAATACAGCAACATGTTGTGACATGTGAATTCTGGTAATTTTTTAAAAATTTAATAGGGAATTTGCTAAATTATTTTCCTCTCAATTCCTTTCTTACTCCCTTTCCTCTCACTCCTTGGTTCCTAAAATCCTTTTAGTTCAGTCATGGACCGGGTACTTCAGCTAGTGTGTGTGTGTGTGTGTGTGTGTGTATATATATATATATATATATTATATATATATATATATATATATATATATATATATATATATATATATATATATATAGAGAGAGAGAGAGAGAGAGAGAGAGAGAGAGAGAGAAGGAAGGAATACAAGGCCATTTTATTCTTATCAATATGAGATGGACACTAGTAAACAGCACAAGCATACTAAATAATATAAATTACAATAAAAAATATACTAAAAGTACTAGAAGCCATTATAAAAACAAAAACCTATCTTAAATAGGATTCAACATAAGAATAGAACAGTAAATCAAACTTGGTGAAAAAAAAATGAAAACCAACCTTGTCTGTGAGCATTAACAAAACTTGTTTACAAGAAAGATTGCTACCCCAATATGTGTCTGTATGTATGTGCATACATATGTATATATATATATATATAATCTTGTAAATTCTAAAGCTCTTAGATACACTGTCCTTGCCTGTATTTTGTTAGACAAAGCATTTTAATCATTGTATATATGTTGGTTTGGACTTTGTATCTTTTTTTTTCTTTCTTCCTGTCATCTACAGTTCTGTCTTTGTCAAGTATCCGTTGTGGTCTGAAATGTTGAATCTGGCACTGAAGGGGCATGAGATTCCCCTTTCATATGTCTGGTGTCTGCATCTGTCTTATTGAGATTGTCTTCTTTCATTCGTACTCAACAGCTGCTGACACCAGACAAGTATACAAGGATAGGTGCATACCTCTTCACAGCAAAATTCACCCACGGAAGGCTGGAGGCTCACGAGTAAAAATGTTGTAAGGGAAAAAAGTAAAACAAAGAAATCAATCCAAACTAATGTATATATGGTAACATAGAAACACATTTCAGTGATGTATTTAAAAAATATACAGATTTATTTATTTTTTAATAGCAGGATCTGTGGATATACCACAGTATAATAATTGAATTGTTACAATGTTTAATATGTTTACTTAAGAGCTATTACAAAAATTCAATATGTACAAGTATAATAATCTTGATTTAACTCGCTCTCACTTTTTTTTCTTTCCTTCCTTCTTTTCATCATGTTCGATCTTTCCCCTACTTCCTTTTTTTCTGACATTTTTTTCTGTGTAGCATGTCCTTTTTCTTCCCTTTCTTTATAATAAAAACAGAATGGTCTATTATTTAGCTAAGATAATGACACTCAGAAGAAATAATAATTTGGCAGATAAGCAACAGCAGATAATCAGGATTTACATTTTTGCATTTTATCTTGGACAAGTTGGACAGTCTCATTTTTAACCAGAGGGTGTTGCAAGATGATAATGATCATACTTTTAAGGAACACCAGTATTAATATACAGATTTTGTTATCTTTGCATGAAGAATAGTCAGCTGTTATTCAAAGAGGATATAATAATATTTTGTGTGATTCAACATTATCCATTTCATAGGGAATATTGGTATGAGTTTTTATTTACCCAACACCTCTACCATGAGCAGGCTTCAACTCGCCCAGTTTTTAATCAGAGTAAAACTGGGATGAATTCAGTTTGTTTTTTCCAAGACCAAGAGCTGTCTAGTTCTGTTGGCTGGGGCTGTAGAATATGGCAACTGCACCTCTGCAGAGGGTAAGACACCCCCCCATATTGGTCTACTTGCTTGAGGACAGAATCGTGATGACTGAGCAGTCTCTCACCCAGGTACTAAGTGGTCCGTGACATGCAACGCTCTACTTAAGCTCTTACTTGGGCAGAAGGCAGAGAAAAGGTGCTAATAAGTGATTTCTTTTATAGAGAGATATTACAGCAAACTGGAAATAAGAAGCATTGTGGGAATGAACATAGATAAGATAAAATCCAATTCAAATCCAGATTTGTTTTGGCAAACTTAATGTAGCAACATATTAGCAGGAGGGATTTAAAAAGGAATGTAAGAGAAAGGTCGTGAGAGACATGGATGAAAAATCAGATTTGCAAATAAGCAAGCACAAGAAAGATCATAGTAGAAATGGAGGTGCAAACCACACTTTGCATTGATATCCAACCTCCTGTTATTTTTTTCCTTTAATATTTAAATCCCATTTCATTACGGAGTGACAAACTGAATGAGTTGCAATAAAAACAAATAGTAACTACAAATTATGATTAAAGAAAATATCAGTCAAAATTAATAGATGTTGAATATTTTTTTGTTTTTTGCTTTAAAAAGAAATTACTTTAAAGTATGTGATTTAATTTTAATGCATTTACTTATGGAGGTGAGTGTTTTGGGACACATGACTTTTCTAAAGTTGTGGTTGTCATTATGGAAAAGAAAAAAATCTGTTAAAATGAAAACTTTTAGGAAAAATATTCTGTTCAACTTGAATGAATAATAATTTCACATTTGCAATTCTTTGTTTGATAGATTTATTTTTTTCAATTGCTGTCTGAGTTTGAATTTTTCTTTTTTTAACCAAAGATTTTCAATCATCAAAATGAATAAATAAATATTACAAAGAAAAAGCAAACAAATCATTCTTTATTTTATGTATATCTTTGAATATTTATTCATTTGAATATATATATATATATATATATATATATATATATATATATAGTTCAGATAAAGAATAATTTTGCCTTCATTATATTATGCGCCCCCCCACCTCCCACCCCGCCATCACAATTAAATTGGGAGAAAAATTCTCATTCTTTTCTTTCTGATCCACACTTAAAAATTATTTTTTTTAGCGAGACTATTTTTTTCTGAATGGTCTGCCTAAACTTGAATTTTTTTACAGAAAAGATCGTTTTACTGAATGGAAGAAAAAAAAACAAGACTTTTCCTTATATTTAAGGCAGATACTTTTGTGTATAGTTGTCTGTAGTAAAAATGCTTGAGGCACCATCTATGTAAAATTACCTTTTTTATTTTAGGCTGATACCGACAATAGGCCATTCCACCAACTTAGGGCTTCTTATTTTATATTCTTTGAAATAATAATGACCTCAGGATTCAATTTGATGCCATACCCAGAACACTTCTTTTTGGAAGGATCTTACCTTTCTGTGAGGTATGCAGTTTATTCTAAACCCCACTGACTGAGTCGGCTACTATTGGAAATAGAGAATAGATTATTAGATAAATTCTAAACTATCCATCTAAATTGTCATTGATTATTTGATACCATAGGCCATTGTCTTTTCTATTGAGTACTTGATTTGGGAAACTTTATCAAATGCTTCCAAGTTTTTCCTGGTTAAAAATAGCCTATGAATTTCTAATAAGGCGTTAAGTGTGCTATTTGAATGTCCATTACTGCCAGCCATATAAAGCTTAGTCTCATATAGTCTTGCTTTCCAGCACCTGCTGGGTCAAATAAATAAAGAGCTTACCTTCAGGAAACTGACCTTCCCAAGCAGCACCTACTCAGTCATCTTAAAGGTTAATTGCCTGATAGCTGAATTGCTCCTAAAGGGGAATGCTAACAGTGGTAGGCTATTTTTGGCACCACCCACCTATACACAGGTGGGTCTCTGCTTTAAAAAGATGTGACCTTCTGTTGAATCCTGCATACAGCTGGATGGCAAGGGGGAATAATTATAGTCTAGAAATCACCAGGCATTGAGACAAAGTGATTTTCAAGAAAGAAAACGTTTGCCCCTCGTTTATGTAGGAATTGGGAATAGAATAAACCATTGGTTTGCTAGAAAGAGAAAGTAATGAGAATCTATCATAAGCCTTTTGTTTCTAATTGTTTTATTTTCAATTGCACAACAAATGTCATGTTAATTTAAGAATCAAATAAAATTGATTTAGTTGAATGATTATTTGGTAGATTACTTCTGCCCAGGCAATGCTGGATAACCTTACTCCTGATATTTAGAAAGCCTTGTACTTGTTATTGATTTTTCTCTAATTTTAGAGATAAAATCACTTTACAATTATCCTGTGAATGTTGTGAGGAACAAATCTCATTTTTCCTTGAGGAAGTAGTCTTACTTCACCGTTCTCAGACCAATACTAAATCAATTAATTTGAAACACAAGTGATAACTTTTCTGGTGAAAACATTTCTTTAACCTGCTCATTCTGGCTTAAGCCTTAAAATAGTATTGTAATGGATGTTCTTACTCTGGCTTTGTGGCCCTCAATGAAATGTGCAACCATGAAGATGTGTTAAAATCACATTAAGACCATTACCTGAAAACAAAGCAATGATTTGCACGTTTGAGATCTAAACTTAGAACATGTTTGATGAATTAAGATTGGGATTGTATTTAAAAAATGTCACCAGATTTTGAATGCTGACTCTCTGCAGACATTAGGATATGAAAAATATATTTTTTTAATCTATGGAAAAACTAGTAAAACCTTGTAGCAAAAAAAAAAGACAAAAATATTGTCAAAGTAGTTAATCTTCTCAGTCCTCAAAACATGTCCTCTTAACATCAATTCTTGTTTATAAATGAACCATGTCCTCGAATACTAACAATCACACTCTGAAGATCTTATAACTATAATCTCCAATTGGACACACATGAGTGTATGTAGGCAGATCCCATGTGCTGATTGGCTGGTTCTTTGGGCAATCAACAGTGGTCTATCATGAGAAATGCCTGACCCAGAATGACCATTCTCCTACTTTCCACATGGCATATCACCACTCTTACTTCCAGTCTGAGGCACATCTATTTTGTCTTTTATAGCAAAAAAAAAAATGCATGCATTCCTCTCTCTCTTTGATCTATGAAGTAACTATTCATTCAAGACCCTATAGTATTGAAACTTAAATGAACTCTATGGACTCTGTATAATATTTTGGTAATCTCTCTTATTTATAATCTGTTTATAGGAGTCGGTCCTCTGTGGTGTAGTGGCTAACCTGTTGAACTGATACATCATAGTAAATGGTTTAAACTTCAGTCACACTATTACATTGACTTTCAGATTAATAAACTTGGGAAAGGTAAGAAACCTCTCATGGGTTAATAGTAACACTTCTGCCTTTAGCATTGAATAACCCATGAAGGTTGATATGCCATTAAAAAATTAAACCAAACATAATCTACCTACCTAGATTATGTACTATGAACTTTATTAGATCTAAGGAACGAAAATGGTTTGAATTTTAAATTTAAGCAAGAAGCGAATGATATCTTCCAGAAACTCTCGTGAATACAGACTACACAGATGATATAGTGCAACAAAATGAAATGCAGTAAGACCATTCAACCTTCCGTTCCAAAGAGGGCAATGAGCTACCTTTTTTTTTAGATATTTACATAAGTATATCAATAAGTCCACAGCTAATTATAAAGAAGTAATTATTTAAAAAATATTTTTTCAACATACTTCTTTGTCAGTGTAATTTAATTAAGTGGTGAATCTCCATCATAAAGCTTGAACATTATATAATGAAACTTTTAGATCAAAATTCTGCTATTGATAGTTATTGCTGTACCTATTACATTCAGCTATGACAACACCATCCCAGCAATAACATATAAAAGGAGGCATGTAATGTAATGTCATCAACCCTAGTTCAAATCCAGGATGAGGCTGTTTGCATTTCACATAGCGTTAATACCCTTGGGAAATTAATAGTATTGTCTATTTCATTGTTGAATGTAATTTTAATCTTTTATTAAAAAATGATGTCATTTGCTTTATTTTTTGTTATACTAGATAGAGGCATGTGGTGTAATGGTTATTGTCATAGGAATTGGACTTTCAGACCAGAGTTCAAATCAGGGATGAGGCTCTTTGCATTTCACATAGTGCTAATTCTCTTGGGAAAGGGTGCATCCAATTATTCTCCCTCAAGCAATGGGGAAATAGTAGGACAGACTGGGCTCTTTAACCTTGGTTAGGCAACCAGTCTTGGAGAAGGAAGACTCTGAATTCAAACCTGTTAAATTCCGCTTAAGAAATTGACCTTGTGTCACATCCTACTCATGTGAAGGGATTGGTAAATACATATAAAATGATATTCTTGTAGGTGATTTTGATAAGTACCAATCAATATTATAGAGTGATGGATAATTTGCACGTTTCTCTTTTTTGCTGGAGACCTTGAACCTCTTCATTTTACTTTGTTCTTGGCTAAAAAAATGAAAATAACAAAATGGACAATATGAGTACAGGCTATAAATGGAACCTTGGGAATAATCTGCCACATTTAAAAGTATTTTAGCAAGAGAAAAGTTCTTAAATATTGTTATCTTCTGCCATTGTAAAGTTGTTGTAGTTTATCTCATTGGCAGAATTTTCAGAAGCAGGTTGAGATGACATTGGAATCGAAACAATGGGACAATTCACCTTTTCCAAATGAGATCTTGGATGGATGTATTTACAAACCCCTCCGCATTTGCAGGATGTGACACCAGGTGTATTTTTAAGCATAGTTTAACAGGTTTGAATTTTCTTTCTCCCTGGCTGGTTGCCATAGCAAGGTTAAATGCCCAGTTATTTATCCATAGCTGGAGGGAGAATACTTCAATATTTGCCATTCCCAAGGGTATTAGCGTTAGGTGAAAAGAATCCAGCCTCATCAAGGATTTTAACTTGTCACTTGTCTATTTCTAGTTGAGCAGTCCATGACATGCAACACTTCACTTTGGCTCTTACTAAGAGCTGGACAGACGGTCAGAGAGGGCCCCTTCTGATCAATCGGCTGGTCACATCAAGCCCTAGTACCTATATGATTGTTATCCCTATTGCCCTTATGGCAAGCCCCAACCCTTTTTATCATATATGTGCTAGAAAGCAGTGGCTGAGGGTCTTAATGTCCTGGGTATGACATTAAACTATATCTGATGGTGAAGTTCCAATTCTGGAGTTCTGGTGAATTTGGAGTACCCCCTCATTACCATTACTCCCTGGTCCACTCTGACCCAGAGTTGTAGTAACTTTTAGAGTCTCTATGAGTTGAATAGAAAAACATGAGTTTAAAAAAATGTGTTTAAAATATTCAGTACCCTTTAAGAATGAATCAAATAAAACGTGTTCAGCATAAAGTAACCCAACATGGGTTGACATGTCATAGAATCCAACCAACTAACCAACCATATCCATTTTCTATGACAATCACCATTGCATCACAGGCAGCACCAATTTTGAAACTCTTGGATATAATTGTCTTGTATTTGTTATGAGAGTGGCTCAGTGGTATAAAACTTTATTTTAGAAAAAGAAAATCATGGTAGTACACTAGTACAAAGGATGAAGAAAAATGAGTTAAACTTTTTTCTTTTTTCAAAATTTTAATTAATTTGATTCGTTCAGTGTTGTGTACAGAATTGATTAAAATAAAGAAATTAAAAAAAGAAGAATGAAGAAAGATATATTTAAACTCTGCCTGAATGAAAATATCTTTAATTAAAAGACTATTGGTGATGCATGTTTAAAAAAAAAAAAAAGAAACTTAAAAAGAATTATTTTTATGTGTTAATATTCTGATAAAGCAACAAGAGTTTTATGAATTAAATATGAGAATTGGTCACTTAAGTCAGTTTAATATGATTCATCAATCCAAAGAAATTTTGAATTATATGTCATTACTTTTTATTTTAAAATAAAACTCAAAAAAGATAATTAATTGATATTAAAGTTTAAGATTACAAATTTTAGGATTGCAATCATAAGTGGATTCATCCTTAACAAAAAATTTTGTTTCATCTGAGTCTCATCAGAAGATTACCACAGGAAGCATAACCATGATAGTGAATGCAAGAATGTCATAATGAGACAGGGGTGGTAAAAGAGTTATTGTGATTACCCTTGATCAGGTAGACTCATGCTGGAACTGCCGCTACCTGTTCCTGGGTAATCATAATTTTTTTACCCCCCCCCTTCATTATGATATTCTTGAATTCTCTGTCTTAAATCTTCTTCTTGTGGTAATCCTCTGATGAGACTTGGGTGAAAACAAAATTTTTATTATAGATGAATTCGCTTGTAATTGCAATTCTAAAATTTTGTACCACAAAAAACTGATTACAAATTTAGACTTGGCATCTGGTAGAAAGTTGTCATATCTTAAAAATTTGTCAAACCTTTCTCAGATTTTTATCAGCAAAAATGAAGGAAAAAGATTTTTGTAAAGAAAGGCTAAGTCTTAGCATTCCAGTCAAAGAAAAGGTAGTTTACCTGTTAGAATTAGGCAGTTTCTCAGAATCAATATGATATCAGAACAGGATGAGAAAATGTTCTCATTAGCCTTGTATTTAATTTATTGAACATAGGATATTACAGAAATCTAAATATCTAAAATCAAATGAACAAAGATAAGTAATCTGAGTTTCATTGGCAGTGAATTGTACAATAAAATCATTGTGTGATTATTCTGCTTGTTTTTATGAATGACTGTGAAGCTTTGTAAACAAGATCAGATTAGATAAGCATCATTCAATGAACACCATTGACAAATCTGTCACCATCATATCTTGGTGATCTTATGCCTTAATATCTGTTCACTCTTGCATTTTTCTCAATATCCCCTCACTGTTTCTTTTTTCTTAATATTTCTTCACTCTCTTCACTCAATATCTCACTCTCTTTTCTCAATATTCTCCTCTCTTTTCTCAATATCCCTCACTCTCTCTTTTCTCAATATCCCTCACTCTTTCTTTTCTTAATATCTTGTCACTTTTCTTTTCTTATATCTTGTCACTTTTTTTTCTTTTAAATATCTTGTCACTCTTTTCTTTTAAATATCTTGTCACTCTTTTCTTTTTAATATCTTGTCACTCTTTTCTTTTTAATATCTTGTCACTCTTTTTCTTCTTGATCTTGTTCTTTTTTCTTCTTAATATCTTGTCACTCTTTTTTCTTTTTCTTAATATACCCTCACTTCCTTTTTTTTCTTAATATACCCTCACTTCCTATTTTTTAAATATCTCTTCACTCTCTATTTTTTTCTTGATATCTTTTCACTCTTTTTTAATATCTCCTCACTTTGTCACTTTAAATATATAATCATCCACAGACTCCATATTTCATGTTTCTTCAGTAAGGCTTGACTTAGCAACTACTTCTAACCAGGAGCGAAACCCAACTGACTTTTCTTCAGTCTGATTCCTTAACCCACCGTCTGTTTTCAGCTGCTTGTAAGAAGCAGTTTTAACTGATAAATACATACATCAGTATATTTTATGATCACTAGAGAGCTCAAATCCATGAATAACAGACAAGCCTGGCTTTTACGCTAACAGTGAAAGTCAGTTAAAGTCCCTTCTAGAGAGCTCTACCAGGTTTTGGGAGCATATATATATCCTCACTTTCTTATTTATATATTCATTTTCTTTATATATATATTATCATTTTCTCTTAATATCTCCCCACTCTATTTTTTCTTAACATCTGCTGACTATTTCTTTCCTTCTAGCTTATTTATTTTTATCCATTTTGTCAATTGTTTTTATATTTATAAATGTTTGATTAATATACATAGAATAGCCTTATTCTGTCACGAATTGCAGAAATACATTTATGTGAGCAATGATGATGTTTTAGTAATCTGTAGTTATTGAATTTGTATAGGTTTAGTTTGTTTGCTATGAGAAGGAAAAGATTTTTTGAATCCTCACTTTTTTATGAGTAGAAAGTAGAAATATCTCATTGACATGAATACTGCCAAATTGAAAAAAAAAACAACATTAAAATGAAAAAAGGAAAATTGATATATTATGAATTTTGTAAAATCCAAAGTATTTTAATACATTAGATTGATAGAAAAGTTCTAAGCATCATCATATGTGCACTATTAGAGATATCTTAGAAGTGTCTTTGAAGTTGACTTTACTTTTATTATTTAAGTCAGCTGTAATAAATCTTTTTGGATGGCTTAGGAAAAATTCTAAAGATTAAAAGAGAATGAATTCCATTTGAAATTACAGACTGGAATATCAATAAAAATATAAATGTCTGTTTTTTCTTAGATGAATAGCAGAAAAAAAGTATTTTGGACAAGCTGGTCACTGCCAGTAAAAAATGAATTTTTAAGAATCCAAGCTGAAGAAACATCATTTGGTTGGTGAATTTCAAAAACCATCAAAAATACTATTTAATAACAAATTTCTAAGTACCGATATATATATATAGATAGATATATATGTAAAAATGGAAAAGGAATTGAATCCGACAATATGAGGAAAAATGAGTAAAGAAAAGAAATGTAAATGGATAAAATGAATTTAATCGATATCACATTAATCGATATCACTTACACATGTGTTTCGGTCAGTTTATGTGTGTGGAAATATTTTCACACACATAAACTGACCGAAACACATGTGTAAGTGATATCGATTAATGTGATATCGATTAAATTCATTTTATCCATTTACATTTCTTTTCTTTACTCATTTTTCCTCATATATATATATATATATATATATATATATATATAACTAGTTGAAATAACTTTTTACTAGCAGGACCTGTGGATATACCACAGTATGATAATTTAATTATGTTTTATATGTTTACTTAAGAGATATTGCAAAATCGTTCAATATGTATGAAAAGTATAATAATCTTGATTTAACTCTCTTACTCTTTTTTTTATTTCTTTCCTTTTCATCATCTTTGATTGAAACAGTTTAGCATTATTGCTTCTGCATGCTCACCCCTCTTTCTATATTCCCCTACACTTTTTTTTATTATTATATCTATTTTGTGTAGCATGTCCTTTTTCATCTCTTCCTTTCTTAATAATGAAAATGGAATGGTTTATTATTTAGCTGAAGTAACAATATTCATAAGAAATAAGAATTCAGTAGATAAGCAACACCAGGTAATTAGGATTTACATTTCATCTTGGGCAATTTGGACAATCTCATTTTTAACCTGAGGGTGTTGCAAGATGATTATGGTGTTATAATTAAGGAACATGAGTATTAATGAGATATTGAGTAAAAGGTCAAGTTTTGGATAACAGCTGATTATTTTTTTAAATTTCAATGAGTAAAACTTAAGAGAATTAGGTATTTAAATATTTTGTTTTTGTCTTTATTTTTGATACTAAGTGTAACTATTTATGTTTGAGTGTCTTCATCTTCCCTGACTCTCAATGATCAGCCCTTTAGTTAATACCACTGGTCTGACAAGCACAAGACTTCTCTTGCTGTAGTGAACAGTAACTTTAGATAGTAATTGCAATCTCTATTCAATGGTTTTGAGACTTAAACTAAATAAGTTAAGACCTTCCCCTGGGTCCACTAAGCATGCAGACAAAATTGTCTATCTCTATATCAAACTGTTTGACCATTTATCACTGACCAAAAACTATACTTTTCACAATAATTCATGTAGGTATATATATATATATATGTACTTTTAAGAAACACAAGTAGTAATATATAAATATGGTGTATATATATATATATATATATATATATATATATATATATATATATACACTGTATCTATATATTACTACTTATGTTTCTTAAAAGTACAAACGTTATCTTCTTGCAACATCCTCTGGTTAAAAATGATGAAATGCAAAAATGTAAACCCTGATTATCTTGTGTTGCTTATCTGCCGAATTCTTATTTCTTATGAGTGTCATCACCTCAGCTTAATAAGAAAGGGAAAGACATGCTATACAGAAAAAATATAATAAGATAGAAAGAAAGAGCAGTGAAAAGATAAAGATATCATAAGTGATAATGCTAATCATTTTCAATTGAACATAATAGAAAGAAGGAAAAAAAAAGAGTGAGAGAGATCAAGATTATACTTTTTATATATTGAACTATTTTTCAATAGCATTTAAGTAAACATATCAAACATTGTAATAATTAAATTATCATACTGTGGTATATACAAAGGTCCTGCTAGTTGATCATAAATACAAACAATGCAGAAAGTGTTGATATAGTTTAGGAGACAAGTTTTTCTGTTTTGAGGATTTCTGTTGTGTTCAGAATAACATTATACATTGGTTTTTAAACATCATCACAAGAAATCATTGGCTCCATACATACAATGGTCAGACATAAATGTTGCTTGGTAATCGACACTGTTACCACATGCAGTAAGGGGAGGGAAATGTTACCTATATGTCATATGATTGATTACCTTGCACTAAAATGAATTGCTAGCAAAGTAGATTTAGAGACCGACAGACGGACACTGTGTGACTAGTAAGTGGAAAAGATTGATACACTATCTTATGTATTTGGCCATCTTGCACTCTGTGAATGACTACACAACAGAACTTAACAGTGAACACTACAATGATTGGCTGTAATTGATGGAAGTTCTTGTGACTTCTTTAAGACTTTCTACCATTCCTTTGACTGGGGTAACATAGTGCAAATCATTTCTTATAATTATAATGGCACCAATGATTTTGAAAAGTGACTCTGAATGGCTGTATTTACAAGATAGATATGCTACAATACTGAAATCTACACATTTCTTCTGATCATCAAATTAAAGATACTGTATATTTGTTATTTTTATTTTAGATAAAGCTCAGTCAATAACACTGGCTTGTGATGTTTTCAAGGTTGTTTCCCTTTCTTCTGTGTTAGGATGAATAATAACTCATACACATTTTTATGAGTGCACATAATTACTTTATTCATGATGACTTGTCATATTTCAGAATCAGTTGATTGGAGCATGGTGGAAATCTCGACCAATCTCATCAATGAATTCTGACTGAATAAAGTTTCTATCTAAATTGTAAACTTCTATCATTTTATTCACCTGACTTTAACTTGTCCAATGAAAGCCAAGTTTTCAACTGATGTTATATACTCATTACTCATCTTCTGATCATCTTTCACTCTCTTATGTAGCTGGGAGTTCTTCTTCTAGTGTCTGGAACTTTCATTTGGAGATTTCATTTCTGGTCTTCCATTGGGGATCTCTCGTCTATCAGAAGCCTTGAGTCATTAGTAGTTTTTGGATATATAACCCAAGACTTAGATTTTCTTTATATTATATTTTATTTAGAAATCCCTATCCAGACTAACTCTGTAGAGTGTGAGCACTGGGAGCGTGCTAAGCATGACTTGCCATCTTTGTAGGTTTCCCAGTACTGACTTAACTCTTTCAAATCAAAACCAGAAGAGACCTTTGTTTCTCATTTCTCTACTAATTCTCACGGTATCTACCAGAAAAGGGGTTAACATGAGATTAACATGTGCCAATCAATCTTCCATGATATCCTCACTTACTTCCACACAAAAAACTGCTATTTCTAACAGCCATTTTAATTCCTACACTAACCCTACATAATTGTGAGGGTACTAACAATTATGTAACACTGACCTTAACTTCTCACTCACATTGAGTTGACTTGTGGTTTTTTGCTAATATTTTAAATTTACTTCATTATGTTGAAGAGAGTGAGTTAATGCATTGTTGAATTGAACAACAACAACTAGCTAAGCATAAGTGAATTTTTACATGAGACAGTTGGTATTTATAGCACAGCAATATTCCATACTTGCATCTGAGGGATACCATTCCTTGAGTCTCGATTTGCTTCTGGTCTCAGTGTGGTTGTGGTTTAGATAAATAATTCACCATTCTGCACAAAGCTTGTGGCAATTCAGAAACATTATCAAGTTACAGCTTGCTGCCTTGTCTGCCAATTAGACGGTAATTGGAATCCCACTGCGATAGTGAGAATTTCTTCTACATACTACATGTCAATAATAGATATTTCCAATCATTCAACACTTATTATTTGTGCCAGCTGCTTTACCATATAAGCTACAAGAACATTGGTGTCAATCAAGTCCAAATATAAAGATGCAATAAAAGGAAATTAAAATTAAGAAGATGAAGGAAATACTAGTAAAAAATAATGATTACATTTTATTATATTTTGCTATCTTGGCACTGATCAACATAATATTTGCATTTAATGAATTTGCGATTATATTTTATAAACATAACAAACTCTTCTAAGTTCAGTCTTCAGTACCAGCTTTGTGTTATTTGCCTTTTCAATTTTGAGACTCCATGCCTACTTTTTGATAAACTTAACCAACTTTTTTGTGTATATACACAGATTAAAAATAAAAAGAAAGATATTCTCAGTATCTTTATTAGTTCATTTACTTTGTTGTCAGAAGGGAAATAAAACCCTCACAATTTCTGCTTTTTTTTTTCCTTGGCTAAACTTTGGCTCTTTTCCAAGATAAGGTGAAGAATTGGTAAATTATATAGAAACAAAAAACAAATATATTCCCAATATATATATATATATTCAAAACCGAGAAAATTATCTATTACAAGGTATGGGTAGGATAATAATGAAAAAAATATTAATATATTAAGTATGTATTTATATTTAGTATGTGTGATAAGATTTTCCTACTTGCTGTTTTTGTCACTTGGTTTTAGCCAAGACATCATTTATTGTATTCACATCATCTTTGATGGTTGTTATATCATGAGATTTTAGCCAAGGTGTTCATTAGACTTACTTTCACACATGAAGTACTACTCAAATGTGAGAAATTTAAATATTACAAAAAACAAAATGATTTATCCTTACACATACTTTCTAGTATCTGTTTAGAATTACTCCCCTTGGATAGGATACTGGCAAAATTTATATACACTCAGAGATGCTGATTGGTACACATCCTGAATCACTGACGCAGAAAAATCGTATCCCTGCGTCCCAGTGGGTTTTTTTTTCTTCTTCCGCCACCATTTCCAGCTAACTGTAAATACATTTCAATATTTTCTTGGAAACGAATTACATGGTTTGGGGTATTAGATAAGGGTTAGACAGTTTAAATTGTTTATAGATGAAAACTCTACAATTTATTACAAAACTTTAGTTGGGACCAATCAAATTACCAAGGGACTGATTCAAATTAAATCCGGGCATCTTAGGATGCACTAAATCAAAGGGCTATCAGCATAACTGAACACTGCTCAGCAAATTATTCCAATGTTTAGTTTATATCTTAGATATGTGAGTGTTTTGTATGTGTTAATTTGCATATCTGTGTGTTTTATATGTATATATGTATGTTTTGTATGCATATGTGAGTGTTAAGTGTGTGTGTGTTTTGCATGTGCTTTTTGAAAGTATCTATGTGTATATTTACCCAACCCCTCTGCCACAAGCAGGATGTGATACATGGTCAATTTTTAAGCAAAGATTGTTTGAATTCAGAGGTTCCCTTCTTCAAGGCTGATTGCATAATGAAGGCTAAAGAATCACGTCTGTGTACTAGTTACCTATAGCTGGTGGTGGATATGTGTGTGTGTGTGTGTTTAGTATGCATGTTGTATATATATATGCATTTTGTATATATATATATATATATACATATGTCTGCATGAGTAGATGTGCGTGTGCGTGTATATATATATATATGTCATATATATAATGTCTGCAAGAGTATTTTGGATGCATATATATATATACATTATATATATAATGTACGAGTGTGTTTTGGATGCGTGTGTGTGTGTGCGCTTTTTTGTGTATAAATATACTAATTTTTTCTATGCATATTTAAGTGTATTTATATATATATATATATATATATATATATATATGTGTGTGTGTGTGTTTGTGTTTGTAGATATACAAAGTGCTTTCAAACTGTTTAAGGTATTTGAATATGAAAAACATTGATGAAACCCAGTTGTTACTTTTTCCTGTCTCTTTCTTTAAAGAATCCTTTACCTCCAATTGGTCCAATGACTCATAAATATTATTAGCAAAAGATCATAGAACATTATTTGCATGCACTCTTCAAATGCCTTGAACTTTTGCATCTGGTTTTGTTGATTTGATTAAGTTCAAAGATTTTCTTTTCTTTTTTTAAATATGTAATAACATTTTGGAATACATCCTGAGAGAATGTTAAACTTTTGCATGCAACTAAATCCCTGCGTCTGAAATATTAAGGAGCTAAAATATATTTTGTTCTCTTTTCCTTCAAATCAGAGATGATAATCCTTCTAGTTATTCCATCCTTTTCTTTGTCTTGAGCTTATCTTTAAACTCATGTACTTATATTTACTAAGCTGAGGCTTAGTACTGCACAATGTCAAATAAAGGAGTCTTATGGAGATGGTATTTTGTTTAACTGATCTTTCAAGCGGAAAGAGTAAGCTTGCCTTGAGAATCAACATCTGAACTCATGGCCTTGGGCAAGGTTAGAACACTAACCTCTTACACTAGTGGAAAATACGCAAGGGTTGGAAATCATTAACTTGAATCATGACCTGGGTATAATAGTAAATTGGATCTAATGGTGAGGTTCCAATTTGTAGCTCTGGGAAGTATGGAGTCCCTTGCTACCACCATTACTCCCAGGTCCATTCTTATTTAGAATGGTAGTACCTATTAGGGTCCCATGTATGGGTTAAATAGAAAAATGTATTTATAAAAAAGTGTATTATCGATTAAGAATTGATTTATTTCAAAACTTTATCAGCATTAAATGACCCACTGAGGTTGATATGCCGTAAAACAAAACAAACCAAACCAAAAATGATGTGTTTAAAAAAAAAAGCATTGTGTATAAGAATGAATAAAACAAAACATCTTCAACATAAAATAACTCAAAAGGGATTGACATACTGAAAAATCCAACCAACCAACTAACTAGGTTTCTGTTGAAATCTTTAATAATAAAATTGATTTGTTTCTCTAACAAAATTGTATATTAAATGTTAATATCTTAAATATATTTTTTGAATAATTTTTAAAGCTATTTTCTTTTGTAGACACTCTCTATATTAAAATGTAAGTACCAATAAAGTAGAGTATTCTTTAAATATATTTTATTTCTATGGCTGAATTTCTAAAAATAATCAAAATTGCAAGGATTTATCTTCGTAGATATAATAAAATAAATTGGAGTCATTTACCTATATCGTAAACAATTTTGGTTTTAAGTACTAACAAAATATTTGACTTTTTTCTTTACTATGAAATAATTGGTTTTATAATTATAAACATGAAAATGTAAGAAAAATATTTTGTAATGTTTCTTGAAAATATATTGCTTACAAGTGGATTTGATAAATACTCTTAATTCATTGATAATGTTTTGACCTATTTCAGACTGAGGTTATTCAATTTATTGTAACAAAAGAACTACATATGCATATCTAATATTTGTAAAGCTTTTTAGAAAAATTAACTTTTTATTTTTATATACAAATTTATAACTTTCTAATCAATGACCTGACAAATAAAAATGATACTGAAGCAAGTTACAAACACTGAGCTTAAAACTTTTGGTATAAATACATTAAAAAAAATATAATTCCACATTTTAAATTAATGACAATTATAAAATAATCATATATTATTCTTAACAATAAATAATCACCATTGTTAAATATACAAACTAATGTTGGAGAATTTATGAGGCATAAAATATGCAGGGTACCTCATGTGGTGTAATGGTTAGTAAGCTAGATTAACAGACCATTGTTAGTGAGTTTGATTCTCACTGGGTGCACCATACTTCAGGCATTGTACCACACCTAATCTAAGTAAGTAACTTAAAGGCACCACATGTGGTGAAATGGTTAGCAAGCTAGATTAGCTGACCATTGTTCAATTCTCTCTGGATGCCCCCTACTTTGGGCTCTGTGCCACAACTAAGATACCCTTAGTAAATAACTGAAATATAAAATATGCGATGATTGTGTTCATATCTATGGATCCAGACCAGGTAAATCTATCATATTTTGAATACATAACTTAAAATAGGTTGAAATGAAATAGGAAGAACAATTACTTTTATTTGGTTGTTATACAGCATGTCAACCCTATTTGGATCATTTAATGCCAAATCAAGTCATTTTGATATTTGCTTTCTTACAGTACCTGCTGTTGTTTAAACGGTCGCCCATCTAAGTATTGAACAGGCTCATCACTTCTTACCTTCGGTGATCTTGCAGGAACTGGTGCTTTCACTGGGACTTGACCATGAGTCAACTACTTTTCTGTACTTCAAATAGGTTTTAAACTATTTTTATAATCTCTGTACATGAAGTGGGGGATCTGTTTTCTATTGTTATGACAAGATAATATTGGATGTATTTAGTCATCCTCTCTTCATGAATATGTGACACAAGGTCATTTCTTTAGAGGAGATTGACAGGATTGAATTCAGTTTTCCTTCTCCTAAGCTGCTTACCTAATCAAGGCTAAAGAGCCCAGTCTGCCTACTATTTACCCATAGCTGAAGGGAAAATAATTGTATGTATACCTTTAGCACTATGTAGAATGTAAACAGCCTCATACAGGATTTGAACTTGGGTCACCAGGTCCATTTCTTACAGTGATAACTATTATAAGAAATAATGTTGATTTCAATAATTGGAATCCCACTACAACGCTGAGTATTGTATAGCTTCTACACCAATGAATCGGGGTCTATTCTATGATAAAACAGATGCTTTTCAAAATGTCTCCCATCAGCTTTCAATTTTTTGATGAAATTCTCAGTTATTTTACTGCAGTTTATCATTGGTCATTTAATCCTGTTCCTTTTTTTCAAGCCTCAGAATCATGGGAAATAGACTCGTAAACCCGAGTTCAAATCCTGGACAAAGCTGTTTACATTTCACATAGCACTAATACCCTTGGGAAGGGTATGAATCCAACTATACTCCCTCCAGCTATGAGTAAATAGTAGAGCAGACCTAGGAGAAGGAAAACTCTGAATTTAAACCTGTTAAACTCCACTTAAGAAATTGACCTTGTGTCACATCCTGCTCGAGTTGAGGGGTTGGTAAATATGTACAAAATAATCTAGAGGATTCAGATCAAGCAAATACATCAGCCATTCTTTGTGGGTAATAAAGAGGGGGAAATGAGTTTAGCAAAACTCTTAAATACTGTAGTATCATATGCAAATGAGGTAATTCTATAAAAGAGTATCACTTCCTAATAGGCGGTTGGCTACTACACTTGACTAAGATAATGTCTGTTTTCCAGAGATTGCTTCACACCATAACGAATACATTTAGTTTTGTGTTAAAAGGCAGATTTTTGTTAAAAAGATTTAGTGCTGATAGTGAAATTGGTTTTGGGCCCAGGGGATGGCATCATCTCCCATAATGTCCTTATGGCAGTTTTCTTTGTTATGTTCTGACAAAAATCAGAGGAGTTTCATCCTCCACACAAAAATGACTGACTTGGTGGTGTTGAATTGGTGCAGATATTCTGGGGGGACTCTAGACCATATTTTATCATTTTGTGGGTCATACACTTGCCTCAGTCCTGATCAATTTTTCATCAGTGAAGAAAATCTTCTTGCAATTTCCCCCTGTGACCAGCTGCAGGGGTCGGGTGCTGCTTATCTTTCCCTCTTTTCAAACTTGTTGGTATTTGTAAGTTTTTTTTTTTTTTTAACTTTTTGCATTCAGTACTGGTTGAAGAATTGATCAGATGGACCATTTCACAAGTCACTCCTATTTCATGGCTGATTGTTCTCATTTATGAGGAATTTACATTTCATTTTTTTTCTTCTTCAAAATGTACAATGAATTGATGAGAATTATAATGAAACTAGAAGCAGCTACCCTGCATTGCCTGGGTAGAGGGGGATTTTTTTAAGTTAGTCCTGCAGATCCATTATTACTGAATCGTGAGTTGAATTCTCGTGGGATGCCCCATTTAAATCCCTATGTAAAAGAATAGACCTTGCATTGATCCAGCTTCTCTGAAAAGAAATGTTAATGTCTACAATCTAAAATATTTAATGAAAAAAAAAAATTTCATGCTGTTATCATTTAAATTTTATTTTTTAATTAACTTCACAAATATAAATCAAATCTCTATTATTTTTGCTCAAAAACCAAGCCCTGGTGATATTTAATGTGTATATATATTTACTTTGTCATTAATTGTTTTATTTTTGAAGTTTCGTCTGGACATACATATACACACAATTGCCCTTTATATATGTATAGATAGATGAGATTTTTTAATATGAATTAACTTAACTAATATGTTCTGGATATGACATTTATCTACCACTGCCATCTACAATAACTGGTGAAATGGTTGACAAGCTAGTATAGTATCGCTGATCCTTTACTACTGAATAGAAATATATTCATTTAATTCATTTCTCTTTTTTAACTCTATACTATTTTCTATGAGCTGATATGTCTGGTGTTTTTGTGGGTGGGGTCTGGCATTTTGATCATAGGCGGTAGATAAAAGGTTAAATTGCATCTAATGGTGAAGTTCCAATTCTGAAGGGTGTGGAGTACCCATTCATTGTTATTACTTCCAAGTCCACCCTGACCTCGGAGTGGTAGTATCTGTTAGAGTCCCATCTATGGGTTAAATTAAAAAAATGAATTTTAAATGGTCTTAAAAAAATTGAGTTTAAAAACAATACCCTTCAAGAATGAATAAAAAAAAAGATGTCTTCAGCATAAAATAACCCAACAAGGGTTGATATGCCATAAAATCCAACCAACCAACCAACTCTTTGAAGCAAAAGGTATCATACATGTTGTAATGCTTAGTGAGCTAGACTAGCAGACCATTGTTAGTGAGTTTGAATCTCACTCTCTATTTCTGGCCTTGTGCCAAAATACATTTAATAAATGACAAGCCTTAAAAAAAAAATTGATAGGATATCTTTAGTATTTACATAATTAGCTAATTAAAAGAAAATGCTTAGAGTCAACATGGACCACCCCTTTGATCTTTGTTCATGAAGCTAAGCTATGATATAATGGTCAAGTCATGCTGAAAGCACTGACATTAAGCAATGATAAACCTGTTCAATACTTAATTGGGCGACCACTTAAGCAAACTCTTATTTGGAGCTGACTGGGTGTGGTTCATGCTATTTTTAACAAATCCTGGAACCAGGACCCCACAAAACAGCAACTATATGGCCACTTACCTCCTATCATATCATGTCTATCATATCTCATACTCAATGGTCCTTATGATAGTTTCTATTTGTATCTCTTGATAGTTTATGGTAGTTTATATTATTAGATAAGTACTAGCAGGACCTGTGGATATACCACAGTATGATAATTTGATTAAGTTTGATATGTTCATTTAAGAGCTATTGCAAAATAGTTGATTATGTAAAGAGTATAATTATCTTTATTTAACTCTCTTTTTTCTTTCTTTACTTCTTTTCATTGTGTTCAATTGAAACAGATTAGTTATCACTTCCATGTGCTCACCACCTCTCTCTATCTTTCCCCTACTCTTTCCTTATTTTTTCTGTGTAACATGTCCTTTTTCTTCCCTTTTTTTATAATAAAATCAGAATGGTACATTATTCAGCTGAGGTGATGATACTCAAAAGAAATAAGAATTCGGCAGATAAACAACACCAGATAATCAGGATTTACATTTTTGCATTTCATCTTGGATGATGTGGACAATCTCATTTTTAACCAGAGGGTGTTGCAAGATAAGTCATTCTTTTAAGGAACACAAGTATTATTAGATAGGTATACCTAAAACCATAAAACTGTGTGAATCAAATAGAAATACTGAATATCATGTAATTGTGAACAAACAAATGATTATAGACAAATTTTAAAAAGGACAAATTAAAAACAAATTCAAAATGAAAACCGTGAAAATACAATTATGATTGTAATTAACTATTTCGAATTGAATTAAATTTTGGCACTAAATAATCCATTAGAATTTGAAATAACATTAAAGAAATAGACCAAAAAGTTAACTTTAAACATTAAACACTCTCAAATAACATCATATTGTCAGTGATTTGTCTTGGACATTGATATTATTGCATGTCTTTGACCAAACATTATCTGTCCTGGATATTACACTAAGCTGCATCAGGTGATGGGACTCCAGTACTGGAACTTCAGCTCTGTGCAGACACTGGATTCCATGTTGAGGACTTGCCAGTAGTGATGTCCCATACAGAAGAATTTGCCAGCATGACTTGATGATGTTTTGTAAGAAAATATTTTTGGGGAGTAGAATAAAATCTGAAATCAGAGAATTTTGTAAGAAGTATTTTTTTTTCTCTTTTCTTTGAGGCTAAAATCTAAAGTGAAAATATTTGGTCAACAAAATATTTTTACAATCAAATTAAGAATTTTTGGTTTAAGTGAATTTTTAATTCGATATTTTGCAATATCAAATTTTGTTATTGAAAATTACTTCATATTATACCATGATTGATGTCTGCTGACAGAAAAATTAAAACTGTTATAAAAGTCTTCCAAAAATAAAGTAACTAGTATAGAAATAGGATTTGATAAAAATGATTACTTAACTCATTATCATCATCATGGCATCCATGTCCTGGGTATGATGTTAAACTGCATCAAATGGTGAAGTTTCAGTTTTGGAGCTTATGGGAGTGTTGAGTACCTCTTCATTGCCATTACTCCCAAGTCCAACCTGACATGGAGTGGTAGTACTATTTATGGGTTAAATCGAAAAAATGATTTTTTAAAAAGGTTTTTAAAAAAAAATTGAGTTTAAAATCAGAATTTTTAATACCCATCAAAATAAAACAAAGTGTCTTTGGCATAAAATAACCTAACAAGGGTTGACATGCCATAAAATCCAACCAACCATGCTGACAGCACAGATTCCCTTTACTCTCTCTGGCCATCCATCCCTATTGGTCATCACTCCTTGCAACTCTTCTAGATCAGCAGTCCCCAACCTTTTTTGTGCCACAGACCGGTATCATCTAAGACAATATTTTCACAGACCAGCCTTCATATGCTTCGGCCTGCATTTGCTCGATAACCGTTAATGACGTAATCTAATAATAAATCATCCGCAGTGGTCTTATGTCAAATGCAAACATCATTTTCCCCTTTCCAAAGAAGCTTGCCAAAGATGTTTGTTTTTCACTCATTTTTGCTTGCTTTTGGTGTAACGGCTGGTGACCTATCAATGTGACCAAGACCTGTCCAGAGGCACAGAAGTCACTTTTCAAAATAAAACATCAACATTTAGACTGATAATCAATAAAAAAAAAGAAAAATTCAAACGTTCTGTGCAGCCTGGTATCTAATGGCCCATGGCCTGGTACCAGGTCGCGACCCGGTGGTTGGGGACTGTTGCTCTAGATGACATCCAGTTTCCACACTAAACTTATGAAAATTAATTTTTGCTGTTAGGCCAACACTGGCATGTCCATATGTAGGAATCCATTGGAAAATATCACTTATGAGTTCATCCTTACTTCTCCAGGAGTGCCTTTCATGTCTTGCTCTTATGTTTTACCAGATAGGAGGTAAGTGGTCATACAGCAGTTGTTTAATGGGGGTGCTTCTAGGATTTGTTACAAACTGCATGCAGCATATCTATCTAGTTTTTTTTTCTCCAGACATTAAAATCCAAGTGGTCCAATCATACAATAATACTGACATTTCATTTTATCAGAGAGATCAGATTTCAATATGATTGTTATCCTGTCTATAGCAGACCATGCCCTTCCTACAGCTATGTTGACATCTTTTTCAGTAGATGAGATATTACCTAGATAGGTGAACTACTCTACAAATTTCAGGTTTGCCATTTAATGAGTTGGCACCATTTTGATTAAACACATGCTTCTTGCTGCATGTTTCATGCTATATAGTAGAGATTTGGTTTGAACAGGTGTATTTGAAGAAAGCACTAGATCATCTGCATAGTCTGCATTAGAAACAGTTTGGATATCATCTGCTTCTAGTCTTTTTTTAGTGTGAAACCACTGTCTTTTATTATATCTATTGACTTGGGTGTTTTTCACGGTCTTGTCAGTTCAGTTCAAAGATCAAGTGGGTGTTCAGTCACCTTTATCCAATTGTGAGACAACTGAAGTATGAATGACCAAAAATGACAAAACCAGATATTCCCAACATTTAAAGCATCATTGTATAACAGGTGACAATCAAGTTAATAATAATCTCTAAACATTTGTAAGTAGATAGTAAAAATCTTAAGATGTTTTCTCTTTTTATATCTGATTATTTGTTCTTGTTGCATTATATGCACATATCTGACTGCATATCATTAAACATTTCTGTTGTTTTATACAAGTCAGAAGCAGAATATAAAATGTTTCACATGGGAATCTGTTACATGTAACATTCAAAGGTAAAACGAAAGAATTAGAGAGTTTTCTTAAAATCAATACTATATTACTTTTTTGAATTTTTACTTTGTTTATGTATATGTGTGGGTATATATATATATATATATATATATATATATATATACACCAACACCTCAATGAGGTCAGTTTCTTGAGTGAAATTTAACATGTTTGAATTCAGTTTTCTTTCTTCTGGACTGGTTGCTTAACTATTTTACACATACCTCCAGGGAGAATACTAGGATGTATACCTTTCCCAAAAGTATTAGGACAATGTGAAATGCAAACAGTCTCATCCAGGATTTGAACTCTGGTCACTGTGACAATAATGCACTTCCATGGGAATCAGTTATGTGTATCCCTCAAAATCAAACCAGAAGAATTTAAGGGTTTTCTTCAAGTCACTTGGGGCACTTGTTGGCTCGGAGTGGCAACCCGTGATGATTAAGGACGGAATCCTTGTGGATGAGTAGTCCATGATATGCAACACTCTACTTCGGCCCTTACTTGGGCTAGACGGGCGGTCAATCAATTGGCTACGCACGTCAAGCCCTAGCACCTATGTGATTGTCCCGACCCTATTGCTCTTATGGCAACCCCCAACCCTTTTTATCATATGAGTACTAGAAGGTGGTGGCTGAGGGTCTTCATATTCTGGGAATGACATTAAACTCTATCTGATATTGAGGTTCCAGTTCTGGAGGTTTGGGGAATGTGAAGCACCCCTTCATCACCATTGTTCCCGGGTCCACTCTGATCCGGAGTGGTAGTACCTGTTATGATCCCATCTATGGGTTACATAGAAAAATGTGTTTATAAAAAAAAAAAAAAAGTATCCGACAAAGTTTTGAATAAAATTCAAAACTTTGTCGCCATTAAATGACCCACTGAGGTTGATATGCCATAAACCAAACCAATCAAGTCATAAATCAATACTATATTACTTATTTATTTTAATTTTTAAAAACCTACAAATGTAAAGTCTCACAGTCAAGTCACATTAAAAGCACCGGTTTCTGCTAGATCAATGCTGGTTAAGCAGTTATGAGCCTGTTCAATATTTAGATGGGTGACCATTTAAGCAAAAGAAGTGCTGTAAATAACCTGATATCAAAATAACCAAAATGGGTTGATATGCCATAAAACAAACCAACCAACCAAAAAACATAGAGCAAGTAAGTTATCTAGTAACCATGTTGCATATTCTATAGACATTAAATACATGGAATTCTGTTTGTATATTGTTTGCTTTTTACTGCTTTTTATTGTCCTTATCCAATTAAACACAACTTCTGCAGTTTGGAGAATGAAACTAATTTTCTTCTTCTTTGTATTTGCTTTATTTATAATTATTAAGAAACTGCAAAGGTGTTGTGATCTCAGTAGAAACATGACAAGTTCACTAACACAAGTAATTAAGATTCTCTGGATTGAACAATAAAGTTTACATGAAAATGTTTTTGTCTAAATGTTTTTATTATAGCATAACAAGTTGATTTTTATATGAATGCTACTGTCAAACATAAAAGAATGGCACATTGGAATGATATTTTTGTTAGTGTTAAAATGCTCTAAGAAATGAGGAAAAAAAAGCAATTTCCAATCCAACTGGCAAATTAATCTAATAATAATAGAGATTTAGTTTCTATTTGTCTGTAACCAAAATTACCTCACTGCTTACATCACATTAATCAAAATCATCAATACATAGAATAAAGAACAATTAATATTAATAAAATAAATAAAATCTCTTCCTTTAATCCTTTCCATTGTAATAATGACAATTAAAATAAATAAACTATATATTATTAAGATAAATAAATTATATAAACTATGAAATGAATTTTAAAAAATCATATTATTACTTTAAATGAAAAAAAAATATTTGCGAAATTTCTAATAAATTTAAAAAAAATATTTTTTTACTCTCACTCCTTTTCAGTGACAAGAAGTTAACAAAAAAGTTTACAAATAAAGAAATATTTACAATTTTGAGTAAAAATAATGTGTAAAATATTCAAAATAATTATTTAATCAATAATTAATAGATGCATGCAACATTTTGTTTGAGGGGGACAGAACTAAGTTTCCATTTCAAATTGTTTTATTTTTTTTACTTCAATGATTTTACTTACTTACCGTACAAACCCTCTGACATTGAATTTTTAACTCCCACACCTTTAGGTAATATCTTTGAAAAATAAACTTTTGCACCATCTAGAGAGTGTTTTATTTTTTTTTTTTTTGTTAGTAATGATAAATAATAGTGTTGAATTTGCATTTACATTGACTCCAATGATAATTTCTCAAGAAGGATAACCATTAAATTCTAATTATAGAGTACATCTCCTTATTTGCTAGTATACCATAAAAGAAAAAGGTTTTACATTAAGGCAGGCAAGAAGCAGGAGATACCCTGCACAAATAGTTACAGATGCAGACTATGCGGATGACCTCGCACTTTTTGCAGATACACCGGCACAGACTGAGTCATTGCTACATAGCCTGGAGGAGGCAGCAAAAAACATCGGCCTCTTTGTGAACTCCGATAAAACAGAGTTCATGAGCTTCAAAAAGAAAGGAGACATCTCCACACTAGACAGTAAGCCCCTTAAGTCAGTAGAACAATTCACATACCTAGGTAGTAATATCTCATCCACAGATGACGATATTAATGCACGAATAGGAAAGGCATGGCTGGCCACAAACAAACTGTCAGTCATGGAAATCTGATCTTACTGACAAGCTGAAGCGACATTTCTTCCAGGCTGTAGTCATATCAGTACTACTGTATGGCTGCACCACCTGGACCCTGACAAGACGCCTTGAGAGTAAGCTAGATGGGACCTGCACAAGAATGTTGCGTGCAGTACTGAACAAGTCGTGGAAACAACACCCCACTAGGGAGCAGCTGTATGGTCACCTGCCTGATGGACTAGACATGCAGGACACTGCTGGAGAAGCAAGGACGAACTTATAAGCGATGTTCTCCTGTGGAAGCCAACACATGGACATGCTAGTGTGGGACGCCCAGCAAGGACCTACATTGACCAGCTATGTAAAGATGCTGGCTGCAGCGAGGAAGAACTCCCAGGTGCAATGAATGATAGGGAAGGCTGGCGAGAGATTGTCATGGATATCCGTGCAACCTGCACGGCATGATGATGATGATGATGTAAATTCTGTAAATATAATGTGATTTGACAGTATAAATAAAAATTAATACACATATTAATAATGGAGATTAAGTCTCTGTTTGTCTGTAACTGAAACTATGTCACTGCTTATGTCACAATACCCAAAATCGTTATAACATAGAATAAATACACTAAAAATTTGAGCATGCAACCTTAGATGGTCTTCATTTTTTATTTTTTAAACACATTTTAATAAATACATGCCTGGTATTATATATTTAAATATTTTTTTATCTTAATATATATTTAAAGTAATCAGAAATAAATTTTGATTTCAAATTGTTTTATTTTTTTTGCTCCTTTAATAAATTTGAAGATTTTACTTCCTTATGGAACAAACTCTTTGACATTGAATTTTTAACTCCCACCACCTCAGGCAATATCTTTCAAAAATTAAATTTCCCACCGCCTGGAAGGTGTTTTTTTTTCTTTTTCCCCCAGTCTTATTATAATGGACATATTGTATCTCTGTCTGTAACCAAAAGTTCTTCCCTTAGTTATTTACATTAATATTCTCAATGGTTATGAAATATTCATCATCATTATTTTTTGTGTTTGTATATAATTTCATTACTCTTTCTAATTCAATATAATATCTAATTATATTAAAACTTAAATACTTGTACCTGGAGTGGGGGGCACATTTTTTTTGCCATTTCTAATAATATTGTAACAAAATCATATTAAACCATCAAAAGCACTGTGTTTTTTTTGTTTTCTTTTATTG
Organism: Doryteuthis pealeii; assembly: GCA_023376005.1. Classification (NCBI taxonomy): domain Eukaryota; kingdom Metazoa; phylum Mollusca; class Cephalopoda; order Myopsida; family Loliginidae; genus Doryteuthis; species Doryteuthis pealeii. The sequence goes on from CM042138.1 coordinate 116,991,145, forward strand.
TCAATCAAGTATTTTTTATACCAATTAACAGAAATATTTTTTGTTTTTATTGAGATTTTTATTAATTCCTTGGAAAATTCCTTCATCTAACTTGTTGGGACAAATAATGTCTTTTGTTTTGTTTTTTTTATAATCGGTGTTGAAAGCTACTATACAAAAACAATTCTAATTATTTTATTTGCATGATGCAAATACGCTTTTGTTTTTTATTATTGTTTTTTGTCTCTTTTCTATTATCTTTTTCTGAAGGGTTAGGAAAGACTGGGTCCCTCTGAGAACAGGTGATACATTATTCTTTCAAAAAGAAAACAGTTTTCCCTACTTTTTTTTTTTTTTTGTTACTGCTGTAAATTTCAATCTCTTCTCAATTATATGAGTAGCTTGCATCATATGAAGCAAAGAATCTTTGATAGGAGTTTCAGCTGCCAGAAGCAATTTATTTTCAGTAGGAAAAAATAAGAAGTCATTGGTTTATATTTGGACCAGTATGCATGATAAAATTTGCTATAATATCTTATGTAAAGCTAAGTTGAACATAATCGTTTTAACTGCATCAACAGCTTGTGAGATAAGCAAGCTTTCTCTTCTACTTTGAGATACTTGTTTGTTGTATCATACACAAAGAGAATATTTCAATTCAGTCTTTAGAGAATAACATGAACACAATATTACATAGCCTAAATCTTTCACTGTAATCCTAAATCAAATAATTTCTATCTCTCTTAATTTTTTTAGGGAAATATAAAATTGGTAGATTTTATGAATGTTTTTATATGTATTTACCAAAGCCTTTACACAAGTAGGATGTGACACAAGATCTACAACTGGTTTGAGTTAAGAGTTTTATAATCTCTGTACATGAAGTGGGGGATCTATTTTCTATTATTACAAGATGATAATAGATGTATTTACCCAACCACTCCCCATGAGTACGATGTGACACAAGGTCAATTTTTTAAGTGGAATTTAACAGGATTGAATAATAGTTTTCTTTCTCCTATACCTGTTGCCATATCAAGGTTAAATTGTCCTACTATTTACACATAGGGAGAATAGTTGGTTTCATACCTTTTCCAAGGGTAGTAGCACTATATGAAATACAACCAGCTTTTCCAGGATTTAGACTCAGTTCACTTTATCCATTTTATATAGTGATAACCATTACACCACAAATACCTTATGCATGTTCTTTATGATGATAAAAGATGTTACTTTTTGAGAAAGGCACTCATGATGTATTGGTTATCATAGTAGGAAGTAGACTTGGCAATCCTAAACAAGATTTTCCATTTCATATAGCACTAATACCCTTGGAAAAAGTATAAAGCTGACTGTTCTCCTCCAACTATGGGTAAATAGTAGAGCAGACTGGGCTCTTTAACATTGTTTAGACAACCAGTCTAGTAGAAGGAAAACTGAATTCAAACCAGTTGTATTTCTGGAGAGGCTATTCCTATGACCAAGCCAGGTTACTGGACCAGAAATTATAAGTGTTTTTGAAGTTTGGATTTTGTTTAACTAAATAAAATATATTAGAGCCACTATCTTACCTTCAATTGTAAAGTTCAAGAAAATGCAGTGTATAGATGATGTATATTTGGGTCCAAATGTCGAGTTTATTGAAAGAAAGAAAGAAAGAAAGAAAAAAAGAAAAGGTATTATAATATATTTCATTTTCTTGAGAAAATACTGAAGGAAAAATTCACTTAAACCAAGAATTTTTATTTTGGTTGTAAAAATATTTTGTTGGCAAAATGTGTTCACTTTAGACTTTTTTTTAGAAAAATCCTATGATTTCAGATTTTATTCAACTCATAAAAATATTTTCTTATGAAACATATTTGAATCTAAATTTTATCCAGTTCATGAAAATATTTTACTAAGAAAATCTAAATCTGCTTTGGATTTTTTGGTCTTGTTTTGTTTTCTAAATCCCAAAGTTGAACTTAGATTTTACTCAGATAACTACTTGACAGGTTTTATTTATTAGAATTCTAAAACTCAGTTTCTGTCTGTGCAACAACTGAATCTTTCTATAATGGGTATTGGATTGGTAAAATAAGGGTTGGTTTAGCTCAGTTGGTAGAGCGTCTGCCGGGAAACCACAAGGTTCCTGATTCAATACTGGCCACCGCCAACTAAGTGTATGAGTAGCACAGGAATTTTATGCAGTAAAGTGATGAGCTGATGATAGGTGTGGTACTCTAAACTCTTTTACACTAAAAACTCTTTGGACTAGCGTTAGTGAAAAGAGGATAGACTCGCTTGTCTTTAGGCCACCCCGATGACTTTATTTACTGTTACATAATTGATAGGCATAGCCTATCATTTTTGTAAGGAATTGTAGTGCAGATTTTTAAATGCATGTTAACTTAATAGAAGATCACTGAGAATTAGATGGACAAAGTTTAACCTCAGATTTGTCTGACACAGTGCTGTCATTGGCTTGGAGAGTCACCAAGGAGAAATATTAGAATATCCATAACATACTAACACTATACAAAATGGAAGGAATGACAAAATAAACTCATTCACATATACCCAGTTGTGGGTTAAATAGTACCAATAAATGTTATGATAATTATATTATTCCATTAACAAGCAGTAAGTGGAAGGGGTACAAAATGGAAAAGGTTTTACTTGACAAGTGTGGAAAATAGCTATGTGGCCTTACTCTTTCCTGGCAGCCAGAGATTATGTCTCTACTGTTCAAAGAACAGAGGCAAAAAGAGGTTGGAGATGGGGTTCTGAGACTGTCATGTGACATTCTATAGAGCCCTGAACAAACATAACAATTCACTAAAGGAAATAATTATCTATTGTCTCCTTGTACCAGTTAAAGTAATAATAATTGTTAACAATACTTTATTTAAAAAAAAAAAAAGAATGTTTAGAGTTGCTTCTTGCAGTGTCCCAAGGTTTTTGTCATGTGTGTTTCGGCTTAAGTCTGGTTGGCTGTATATATATGTCGCCACTTGTCACTAGATGACTGATAAATTATTTCTGAAATTGAACACAAATCCTCTGACAAGCATAAGTTTGAAAGAATTCTTAGTCTAAGCTCTGTCTGGCCGTCTCTTCTTTTGTTCAACTTGGTTTTCTTTCTTTTTTTTTCTTTATCCGTTTTTTTTTTTTTTAAATGTTTCATATTGGAAACCGATTTTCAAACTTTGGGAGAGTTTTATTTTATTTTATCTTTTTTTATTTTTTCTGAGATTAAAGAAAGCTAATATTTAAAGAAAATACACTAACAAGAGTTTCACAATTCTTGTGTTCAAATATCATCTGAACAATCTGATTATTTCATTTTATTTTGTTCTTTCTCTCTTTCTGTATGATGACCATGTCACCACATTTTATGCCAAATTTCTAATGCATTACTCAATAGAAAAATCACTGTTGCTTTTTCTACCCTTATTAACTATTTCTTCACTTTATTTGCTATGATCTAAAAGAGAATGTGAATAATAATTTAGAAAGAAAATATTCATGCTCTAATTCCTGTTAAAAATTGCCCAAAATCCATTACCGATTATTCACTTATTGAATTTTTTTTCATTCTTCTAACATGCACTTGTTTTGTTTTTCTATAGAGTCTGTTTATTTATTTTGTTTTCTCCAATTTCAATCTTTATTAACAATCTATTGTCTTCTTTGAATGTTCTGAATTCTAAACTTCATTTTCTGACAACATTTTCTTTTGTGACATCAAATTACTTTGTTTCAAAGATTATTCTCTCTTGTGATACATCATTATCAGTTTAATTTGTATTAGTAGGTTCAGCCATTCTTCTGCTTTGATGTTAGTAAATTGCAGCATTTGTTTTGTTTTTTTAATGGTATTGTGTTAGTATAGCATTTATTCTAAGACTAACAGCAACGAATAAAAGTATTAAAACTTAGTTTAATTCTAACAGATTATTTAACAACAAAACAATGATTAACAATATAAACGTCCTTCCTATGTATAGAGTCAAATTAAGAGACTTACCAGTGTGATGGAGAGGAAATTTGAGGATATCTGGTATCTTCTATTTTAGTCAATTCTCAGAGATAATTTCTGGTCAATTACTCATGGAACTGGTCTGAAATGTTTCTCTGATCTTGGCACTAAAACTTCTAGACAAATCACAGAAAGACTCACCCTCACTTAATTCCGCACAAAGAAATAATATTTTACTGACCCAACAATGGCATATCAACATTCATGGGTTATTTAATAAAAAGCCATCCTTTTAGGAGAAGAGAAGTGGTACTATTAAACCCTTAACAGGAAAATGAGGGGGTTTATACCTTTCCCAAGGTCATTATTCCAAAAATGAACATATAGCCAGACTGGAGTTTGAACTCACTTACTACAATGTTCCAGCCCATCACATTATTCACTAAATCACAGTGTTTCTCCCTCGCATTTCATTTGGTAGCTCAGTGGTTAGCAATAAGTTAGTCCCCAAAGTATATTGTTGAATCCCCAAAATTCAGTTATCTCTCCACCAGCTTCTAAGCTGAAACATTATTTCAACAGCTTTTGATGCTCTGTAGTGAATGGATTGTCTTCAATCTCATTTTCTATTCCTTTTCCTCTTTTGCTGTAGACTCTCTGTTAAGTTGTTTTTGTTTAATGGCATATCAACCTTTCTGTGTTATCTAATACCAAAGTCATCTTTCTAGAAGAACAGTAGAGTACTCGCAATAAGCTAGAGTCCCCAAAGTATATTGTTGAATCACCAAAATTTGGTTATCTCTCCACCAGCTTTTCATGCTCTGTACTGAATGGATCCTCTTCAATCTGCTTTCCTTTTCCCTCTTTTCTTTTAGATTCTTTTAAACTAATGCTTGGCTCTTGTTTGAGATAACAAGGTTTTGCTGGTGCTACCTGGTTAGATAAGCTAGTTATAGAAAAGTATTCTGCCTAAGTAGTCACTTAGTCTATCAATTACTGGGATTTGTCAGTGATGAGACATTTTACCAAGATATCTGTTGATTGGATAGTACTAGAAGTGGGTTCATGCCTTCTCCAGGGACATTAATGTCAAGTTAATATAAACTAATTCAAACTGAAGTTGAACTTTGTCAATTCTGTTTTCTCTATCAAGAAACATTTGACCATCCCTGCACCTTTTCTTGAGTTTCTACTCAATGCCATCCTCTTGTAGATAGTTACATTCTCCACATTTATACACTTTTCTATGTTGTTGATAATTCAACATCATCCATAGATAATTGATCTTCATTCAAAGCTTATAGGATTAACGTGCTCATTACTCTAAGCAGATGATTATACTGTGGTTTTTATAGTTTCATTGGACAGTTTATCTTTCTCTTACTATTTTCCATTCCTGTCATACAGATGTGAATGTGGAACTTACATTCTGTTGTGAAAACTGTTACTTATCACTATTCAGATATAGAGCAGGCAAGAATATCCACCGCCCTGTCGGCTGGGGTGTTAGAATGCACCGACTGCACCTCTGCTGAGGGGTAAGACTCCCCCAATGGTGCCACCTGTTAACCGTGGGTGGTGACCTGTGATGCTTAAAGATAGAACCCAGGTGGCTGAGCAGTCCATGACTTGCAATATTCCACTTTAGGCTCTTCTTGGGCTAGACGGATGGTCGGAGAGGCCCCCTCCGATCAATCGGCTGGCCACATCAAGCCCCAGCACCTATATGATTGCCCCAACCCTATTGCCCTTATGGCAACCCCCAATACTTCTTATCATATGGGTTCTAGAAGGCAGTGGCTGAGGGTCTGCATGTCCTGGGAATTACATTAAACTCTATCTGATGGTGAGGTTTCAGTTCTGGAGGTTTGGGGATAGTGGAGCACCCCTTCATCACCATTGCTCCCTGGTTCACTCTGACCTGGAGTGGTAGTACCTGTTAGGGTCCCATCTATGGGTTGAATCGAAAAACATGAGTTTATAAATAAAATTGTATTATGCATTAAGAATTAATTTATTTCACAACTTTGTCAGCATTAAATGACCCACCGAGGTTGATATGTCGTAAAACAAACAAACCAAACCAAGAATATCCATTTTTTTCCTGGATATCAGTCAATAAACAAAACAAAAAAATAAATTCATGCCTTATATATATATATATATATATATATATATATATAATGTTGGCGGAGTGGCCTATTGTCAGTATCAGATGGGCAGTGAGGGAGTCTATCCACTTTTTGCTAGTGCTAGACCAGGAAGATTTGTTTGCTGAGGTGGAGCACCAACCACACCAACTGTCAGCTCCCCACTTTATCACACAGATCAGCTAACCCAATCTGTGCTACCCATACGCTGAGTTGGCAGGGACTGGTATTGAACTCAGAACCTAGTGATTCCAAGATGGGTGTTCTATCAACTGAGCTAAACCAGTTCCTATATAAAGAGAGAGAGAAATCATGGACAAAAGAATAAGCACATTATCATCACATCGAGTTAGTAGCACTGATATCCATGACAATCTCTCGCCAACCATCCCTATCATTCATTGCCATTGAGAGGTCTTCTGTGTAGCATCAGTCAAAGTAGGCTTTTGCTAGGTGACTCAGACTGGCATTATCATATGCTGGTTTCCACAGGAGAATGTCTCTTATGAGTTCATCCTTGCTTTCCCAGCATGTCTTTTTCATCTCACTCGGGTGGTCTGTGTGATGGGAGCAAGTGGCCATACAACTGCTTTCTTGTAGGGTGTTGTTTCCAGGATTTGTTTGATATTGTCTGCAGCATTCTTGTGCAGCTCAATCTAGCTTATTCTCTAGGTGCTTTGTTAGGGTCCAAGTAGTGCAGCCATACAGTAGCACTGATACAACTCTGGCTTAGAAGAATTGTCGCTATAACTTTTCTGTGAGATCGGATTTCCATATGACATAATCTATCCATATTAGACCATGCCTTCCCTATATGTGTATTGACATCACTAATCTCATCCAGTTTTCAATCTTCAGCTATTATCAGAGGATGTTTATTTCAGTACTGTTTACAGTTCCAGACTGAAAGGCATATGAATGCCAGAGGATTGGCTTCTTGTGTGAATGAATAAATTTTGATTTAAGCATTCACTTTTGTACAAGTGTAGCCCCTAAGGTTGTCAAATAACAGATTACAAAATTTAAAGTTTTCTTCTATGGGGAGGGGGGGAAATCTCAACAGATTAATACACTTTATGCTCCTGTGTATAGTTCTGTGTTCTTATGTATGAATTGTATATGGAGACCTATGTTTATATCTGAATATTTCACTAAATGCTTATAGATATAAATGTTAACCTAATTTACAAGGCTTACCTTTATCTTATACAGTTTCTAAATAGGAGAATACATTGATTACAGGTGTGAATAGGTCAGTGAGACTAACTAGCTAAATATGGTGGCACTTCAGTTTTGTTTATGAAGTGTAACAGTCTGGCATAAAGCTACACTGGAAGAGCATTCAACAAACTTACTACACTTGTAGCCCTGTCAGTTGTGGCTTTAGAATACACTGACTGCCCCTTGGTAGAGGGGTAAGACCTCCCCAATGGGGCCGCCTGTTGGCTGTAGGTGGCAATCCATGATGCTTAAGGATGCAACCCTGGTGGTTGATCAGTCCATGACATGCAACACTCTACTTTGACACTTACTTAGGTGAGATGGTTGACCAGAGAGGCTCCCTCCAATCATTTGGCTGGTCATGTCAAGCCCTAGCACCTAAGCACCGTTTTTATCATTTGTACTAGAAGGCAGTGGCTGAGAGTCTTCATGTCCTGGGTATGATGTTAAACTCTATCTGATAATGAAATTGCAATTCTGGATCTCTGGGGAATTTGGAATACTCCTTCAACACTGTTACTCCCTGGTTCACCCTAGCTCGGACTGGTAGTACCTGTTAGGGTATCAACTGTGGGTTAAATAGAAAAAATGGGTTTTAAAAAAAAGATTGGGTACCCATCAAGAATTAAAAAAAAAAAGTCTTTGGTATAAAATGACCCAATGAGTTGACATATCATAAAATCCAGCCAACCAACCAACACTTGTAAATTGGTCTGTGAGACTAACTTGCTAACTTGACATTTCTGTTTTGTTTATGAAGTGCAACATAGTCTGACATAAGGCTATACTGGAAGAGCATTCAGCAAATGTTAAACTAACTACACTTGTGAATTAGTCTGTGAGACTAACTTATTAACTATTATACCAGTGTAGGTGACCAGATAATTATCTCTATCAAGGTGTCTACTTTCCTGTATTCACATAAATGCATTTTCCGCCATTATTCTTGTCTTTCCCTATCTTTAATCAAGAATACAACAGGGAAATTTCCCCGTACAACCACAAAGGCATCTAATCAGTTTAAGATCTTCTGTCTTGAGTAGCTTTTGATAGTTTCTCTTCACTCTTATGTCTGTAAATCACATGGCCAATTCTCTAGGCTAGAATAATATTGTCCTTTTCATACATTGAAGCCAAAAGGAAAATGGTTGTTTTTCAATCTCACTTGTGCCTGCATCTACTGGAAAATGCAAACGAAACAAGTGATGGGTTTGCATTTTATAATCTATTTCATATTGTTGGTGAACTTTGTTTTTTCTTTTTTCTTTGTGCATTTTGTATTTCTGTATATTTATTTGCACGTATGAACTATTATTAAAAACAGAAAATCACTTCCAGTTATTTTCCTGCTACTTTTAGATGATATGAATAAATAGCAAAATTGTAGCAAAATTAACCATATTTTCTTGTTATTTAATAATGTCTTGATTCCGTTTTGCTGGTGGTGTTTATATATATATATATATATATATATATAGTATCCAATTGCCGCTTTAACGTTTCCATTGCAGTGGCATCAGTAAATAATACAAAAGTGCTCAGTATATTAAAAACATAGAGCAGTAATAATGATAATAATAATAATAATATTAGTAGAGGAAAAACTTTACTTTTTCCCTCTACTTATATTATCACATATATATATATATATATATATATATATATATATATATATATATGCTAGAAAATTGTTTAAAGCAAAAGGAGCTGTATGAATAGACTCAGCTGGAATGTGAAATTGGTTTTCCAATTCTATTTTCTAAACCAATAATTCTTGAGAATGTGTTTATAAACACCCCTACCCCCAACCACAGAAAGAGAGAATTGTGGCATAATGACTGCAGGTCAATAACCATTGATGACATCTTGCTTAGATGTGGTGAGTAGGTCATGTAATGATGGTTTGCCAAGGATATAGAATCGGCAAATCAAGTTTAAATTTTGGCAGAAGCTGTTTATGTTGATTTTGGAAAAGTCTGTAACCCCCTTTCTCCTGGTGCTCTGTCTCATTGTCATTTATTTTGAGAAAATGTCTTATCACTTGTTGGCATGGCATAACTGTTAATAATTAAGATTGTACTCAAGTGAATACTTGGGAAAAGCACTTCCCCATGACTGTTTCAACTGAATAGGAATTAACAGCAGGAACCTATAACATCCAGAGCAATATTTGTTCATGTGCATCTATCTTTGCAAGTGTTTTTTGTTTGTATATACACACATTATATTGGTTATTCCCATATGTTGCTTGCTCTGTCAGCTGCAGAATATGCTGACTGCACCTCTGTAGAGAGGTAAGACCACTGTGTCAATGGGGCTACCTGTTTGGTTGTGGGTGGTGACCTATGATGCTTAATTACGGATCCTTGGTGGCTGAGCAGTCCACAACATGTAACGTTCCACTTTGGCCCTTAATTGAGTTAGACGGATGGTCAGAGAGGGTGGTCAGATCAAACCCTATCACTTATATGATGTTAAACTGCATTTACTGGTAAGGTTCCAATTCTGGAGCTCTGGGTGTGTCGAGTACCTTTACATCACTATTACTCCCAGGTTCACTCTGACCTGGAGTGTTAGAATCTGTTAGGGTCCATCTATAGGTTAAATAAAAAAAAATTTTAAAATGTGTTTAAAACAATTGAATACCCAATAAGAATAAATAAAATAAAAACATCATTTGACATGCAATAAAATTCAGCCAACCAACTAAATGTTGCTATATATATATATATATATACACACACACACACACATACACTAGCAAAAGTACCCGGTCCATGACTAAACTAAAAAGATTTTAAGAACACCAGGGAGTGAGTGGGTAAGAGAGAGAGAATAAGAGGAAAATAATTTATAGAATTAAGAACATCACCAAGAATTTGTATGTTACAATGTTTATTTTTGGAAAAAAATTTTTTTTTTTTTTTACATTTAAGATATTGTAAAAATGTAATCCTTAATTTTTGAGTGTTTTGGAGCAAATCTATTTTTCTAAAAACTGTTTTGTGCATATGACAACTCAAATTCATTTCTTAATTATTTATTGCATTAAAGTGACAAAAAATATTAATTTATTTTCTATTTTACCCCTAAAAAGTAACAATTAAAAGGAACTAAGTATCAAACTTGTGTCCTTATTTATTTAACTCTATCGGCTGAGGCTGTAAAATTCACTGACAGTACCTCTGCTGTATAGTAATTTTCTGTACATAGTGAATTTAATTTTTTTTTTGTTATTGATTTCTAAGAAGAAACTGTTTTAAAATCTTATGTGTTTTCATCAATTTTTTGGTAGAATTTAATGTTTAAAATATATAAAAAATTAATTACATATGTAATATTATTTTGCTTTTCTTTTTTACTGATGCTCATTATGTTACGACTTTTCGATTGAAATAAAAAATTTGACCTTAAATAATTGAAAGTGTCTGTATAGGGTATTTTTAAATTTTTTAAAATCATTGAATTATATCACTTAATTAATAAAAATCAAAACCAAATTTTGTGTGTTTCTTAGTTATAAGCATATTAATCTGTATGCAAGATTTCGAATCGGTTTGACATCTCTTTTTCTGAGTTATAAGTCGACACATACATACCAAAAATTCTTTATATATATATATATATATATATATATATATATAATATGTGTGTGTGTGTAAATAAATAATATAAATTATTGTTAATATTTTGGCCAAGAGTTTACTAAAGAGAATTTTTTTTTTCTAAGTTCTGAATGTTGTTATTCAGCAAAATCAATTTAAAATTTAAAATATTCACAATGTTAATCACTGTCCCTAACCGTAAGTTTCATGCACATTAGACTACTCAATTGTCAGAGGGATGTGTATGACACATGTACTAATATATTAAACATCTTTAATAACTAATGCACTAACTCTAGGCTGATTGCCACCCCCTTACCCCACAAAACAAATCACACACCAATACCTAACCCCCCTTAATGCCCTACATACAAAAAATCCAAAATTCAATTTACCTGTGACTCACCACAATTTAAGAATAATCCAATTTGCCTTTAGTTAAAATATTAAATCCTTTAGTAATCCTTCTTGGTAAATAATTTTCTTTATATTTCCAACACATAAACCAGCTTCCAATAAAAAAAATCCATTAACTACAAAAAGAATTAACATCTGCCTTAACTGACAACGTAATAATGACTACAAATCTCCAAGTGCAATATCACTTACAATACCAGTTCTAACATGACTGGTAAGTCTTTCATATCTTTTTAATATTAGTCTAGTTAGAACACCATTATCACATATTCATGCTTCAAAAACCCTGTATTTTTATTTTTTAATTTTTCATTTGTATAACAAACAAGGGAAGCATATGCAAAAAACTTTATACAACTTATACATATTTATATAAAAGCAGGAATTATTTAATACAAGATTTTTATTAACCATAAGGAAAGAACACATTTTTAAAAATTAGCTTTTCTTGCTTGTATGCTTGAATTCAGTGTGTGGAGATTTTGTCAAACTGTTTGGGACTGAAAACTTTTGATCAGACTTTTGGCTAGAGGACAAAAATATGAACATTTGTCTTTTTCTTTTTTTTTTTTTTTGTTTTCTTAATCAAATTTGTCCAACTATCATTTGTGCTTTACAATGATATAAATGTTAGATTCTTTACTAAATTGACCATATCAATCAGTTGTTTGTACATTTTTAAAAAAAGACATTAAGATAATCTTATTTAGTTTGACTTTTATTTTTATCAGTTTTGGAAACTTGAAAACTTTTTTTCTTTTTTTACACTTAATGTTGTATATATATATTAGTCATGAGTATTTGGTGTAAAAATAGAAAAACTGTTTATTTTCATGGATGTAAGCACAGATGACACTTTGACCTGAACATTTTTTTAAGTTAATCTGTAAGATTGATGGTTGTCTAATGGAAATTATATATATATATATATATATATATATATATTATATATATATATGTATATGTATATATATATATATATATAATTATGGACAGTATATTTCTGTCATTCAAATTTCCTGTGTTTCACATGATCTTTAAAAGACTCCCACCTGAAGATAGCATAAAAAACACATGAAATTTGAGTAATGGAAATAGAGTGTCAATAAGTTTATGATTTATACGTTTTATACCTGCTCTGCCAAAATAGCATTGAACAGTCTTTTTATGCAAAAAATATTTTTATTTGCAGTTCTTCCTTTACATATATATAATATATATATATATATATATATGGGAAGTATCTAGAAAAGGTGACCTAAACAAATGCCAGTTCAGCTATCAAGCTGACCAGAAACCAGAGCTTCGACAGATGTCCACATTAACTGGGCGAAAACAAGAAAATACTACAACACAAAACAAGGCTAAGAATAGCCACCTGGAATGTCTGGACACCTCCCGATCTTGAGAGATTGGGAAACCCCAAACTACGTACTAGTATCGTGAAAGGGGAGCATTTCGATATGGGGCCGACATCGATGCCCTTGCAGAAGTCAGTTTCAGCTATAAGGACCAATTGACAGAGGGGGTGGGGGGCTGGATACACATCCTCATGGAAAGACAGGCCGATGGTAGCTGTAAAAAGTTTGAGGTAAGATAACTTGAGCCCTCCACTCTGAAGTGACACATGGCGGACACCATGGAAACAATTCCTACATTGAAGTCTGACCTGTGTGGCAGGGGCTGTTTGTCAAGGGTTTCATATGTGTGACAGGGTACATAAAAACAAGCTGGATCCGTGAGCCATCTGCGTGCTCACAACTGCTCTACTTGTAGAAATGGCCTTATTCTTTGAAGAAGTGACAATCACCATATGTGTATATATATATATATATATATATATATATAGATGAAAGGTATCCAAAACTTGGTAGTAAGGGATGATTCTATATGTGATTTCTAAGATACACTGTATTATTATTGTATGATCCAGTATGTATAAATACAGTGAATCTTTAAATCACTAAAAAGAGCTCAATGTATAAAAAATAATGACTCAAACAAGTCCAAGTAGGAGAGAAATATTTTGTCCTTCTGATGCAAAGAACATCCTCAGTCTGACTTTATTTGGAATAAAGTCAGACTGAGGATGTTCTTCGCATCAGAAGGACAAAATATTTCTCTCCTACTTGGACTTGTTTGAGTCATTATTTTGGTTCACTTTTCCTTTTACCTCACCTCATATATATACATATATATATATATATATATACACTGTTTCAGTATAATTTTATGAAAATATTGTGTTTTTATGTATAAGAGAATCAATTTTGATGATCTTTCATAGGAATTGAACTAAATTATAATGAAATTACTTAAGCAATTCTTTTTCTCTTCTGTACAATTGTGTATTGATCTGATTAATAAAATAAGTTCTGTCAATTCAAGGTGCATATTTGGCTCTTCTTCATAAAATAACTTTTTGGGGTAATGAAATATTAAAAGAAATGTATGGATTCAAATATTGTCACAGTTTGAAAAAGACACAATTTGGTAAGTTATTCTTATAACAATCTCTTGAAACAGATTACATTGGGACGAAAATATTAATCTGCTGCTAATTAAAATAAAATCTGGTTTATTTTTTCTCTATACTATTAATGATTTATTTATTTAAAAGAATTTTCAACTTACTGCTAGTTCGAACCCTGCCAATGAATAAAAAATTGTCAACACCATGTAAACATGTTGTAACACCCACTCTAGATGTTGCTTGGTTCCAGCATTAGCCAATCCAGTGCACCAAGACTGACGTTTAGGCAAAACTCTATATAAGCCAGGTTAGTTGCTAGCATTGAATCAGATGAGTGATGTACTCAGGGGTGTCTGTCCTTAGTGAGGTCAAACTGGCAAGGGGATGAATTAAGTTGAAAGACTGAAATCCTCCAATGAACCAGAAATAACATAACTGACAATGCCACCCAGCACTCCTTTATTATTAAGGCATATTTTTAAAATTTCACTCTATAATAATTACTTGCAGCATAAATTGAAAACTGCTTTGTAATATTCATTAATTGCTGACTTAATAATAAATTCATTTTCTTCAGCACAATTTACGACACAAAATTTAACAGATGAAAAATATAAACATTTTTATCATTTAAGGACATTGGGAGATTGAAAAGATGTTTAATTGTGTAAAACAATGTGGATATTGTTTTCCTTTCATGAACACAATGAGGAATCATGGGAAACCAGAATTACCATTTAGTAAGAGTTGGGTGGAGAATAGAGACATATCTTAATCTTTTCATGATGAAAGTTTAAATTCAATGTTGCATGTCCTGATGAAGTGTTGTGACTGAGTTATGAAATAACAATATAGAATCTGGAATAAAGGTTAACATAGGTTTATTACCCTTTGGTACAAAAGATATAAAGGAAAAAATCCAACATTCAGCTTTTCAACAACAGTAATTAAAATTGCTGTAGCAAGATTAGCTACTTTTTGTAGTTATGCATAAAGACTTAAATAATTAATTTTGCCGTGACAGTGATGAAGATTCATTAGTTACTCAAGATTACAAAAAGTTCATTACTTTTCAATCAATTCTGCCAAGTTAGAGAAAATGTTAGGTCATTTGAAATTATTGCTTGTGTTACATTGTGAGATCATTTAAAAAGAGTAATAGATTGTAATAATCATTAGGAATAAAACTGAATATGTGATGTGGCATCTAATTGAGGAGTATATAATTCCTCTACTTATCTGGATCTGTGGTATCTGCTATTCTGGATCAGAGTTGCTGGTATTCCGCATCTGTTGTTGGACTGGTTTTTTCCCCTGTTCTTTGAGACTAGAATTACTTGGAATATTCTTGGATCCATTGGCAGTTCTTAATAATGAACACAAGACATTGTTGTTTTTCTCAGAGCTTTTATTTTAAACCCAAGTAAAAATACCTTGGAGAACAGGCTGCATCTTCCATCTGTCCTCCTCAAACACTCAGCCCAGACTCATTTGTCCATATGATATTTAAGATTTCTTCAAGAAATTAGAATTTATTTCAAATTGTGAAAACAACATTTTGAGGCAATTTCAAAAGTTTGCTGACTTCTTCAAACCATAGGATTAATGGTTTCAAACCTTCTCACCTACAAATCTTTTTTTTTTTTAATTCTTTTGGATTTTCAGAAATCTTTTCAATTTAAAGAAACTTCAGACATAAATAAATTGGTAGAAAAGAAAAGCTTAGTGCTCAATTTATGCTAATTTACTCCATCATTTCATAGTTTCATTTGCACATGACAAATCTGAAGGATTTAGAATTACCATTATAATATAATTATAGAATTACATGAAAGTGATGATAAGTTCATTCAGAGATAATGTTAATGAATTCAGTTTATAGATATAAATCAGATTTGTGGTTTGGACATTTCAGATTAGATGTCAAAATGTCCTTTCAAAAGTGTGTGTGGGCGGTTAAAGTGACAGGAATTATTCTCAATATTTTATAAACTGTGGCAGATTTTTCATGTTGACTGCTCAGCAGGTCTTTGGAGTTGGAACACAAAAATGCCAAACTACATATGTAATAAAAAATCTTACATTGTAGAATTTCTGTTTTTGTTATGTCTTTTATATCCTGTAAAAAATTACATTTCAAATTCTGTTATAAAGTAGTTTTATTTTTGTTCTGTATTTCTTATTTGCAAATATATATATATATATATATATATATATATATAAGTCTTGAATGATAGCATTTTTATTTCATTGTTATTTTCCCCATGTTATAATGTAAGACTTTTCAGATATAAATATTTACAAGAACAAAAATAAAAGTAGTTTACATTCCACTACAATCCTCCACACAGAGTTAGAAAGACACAAGGAAACAAATCCATCACCATCAACATCATGTTCTCTAATATTACACTTGCTTAATCCAGTTCTAATTATTTGTGAACTTGTAAGAAAACATTGTCAAACACTTTAAGTTAGTGAAAACTTTATAAAATATTCCATAGAAGAGGTTTACAACAGAAAAAACAATGGCCCTAAGTTGTTTATTCACTATTTTTCACTAATATTGTGATTAGGTGTATTTATACATTAGCATATACACTGTTTCTATAAATTTCACTATTTTAATTTTTTAAAGATCTTATATTAGATCTGTGATGTGTCCTTAACTTGAGATCAAGAATCAAAGAAAGTTCATTTTTGCTCTGTACCATGATGAAGGCAGACACTTTCTGTTGATTATTTTTTTCTGAAAGTAATGAGATTAAACTTTATTCATTGTTCAAATTCATTAATTAGACTAGCAAGAATATGCACTCTCTAGGTATAACTATTTAAGTTTTAATGTAATGAAATATATTAGAAAGACTAACAAAACTATATAAGAATGCATATAAAAAGATTACACTTATTTCAATCATATCTTTTATAGGCTTCTATATAAAATCATTCAGAATAAAACAGTAATATTAGAGATCAATAACACCAAGTAATTATTTATTAAACCCGGTTTTGTGAAAAACAGTATGCAAATTAACCACCCCATATATTATGTAAACCTTTATTTCTTAGTGATATATAAGACACATTGCAGGATTTTAAGTGCACTAATAACATGAGCTGTTTTGAGGCAAATCTAATTCAGGTTTTCATAGAGACATTGGTTATAAATAAGATTTATTTATTCTGTGTAAAAATGATTTTGACTATGAATCAAATAAGTAAAGTCGACGGGGCGGCCTAAAGTCGGTATCAGCCAGTCAGCAAGGGAGTCTATCCCCTTTTCAATAGCGCTAGACCAAGGAGATTGTTTTAGCATTTGTGGTGGAGCGCGCCACACCTACCATCAGCTCCTTACTTTACCACACAAATCCCTGTGCTACACATATGCTGAGTTGGCGAGGACCGGTATCGAACTAGGAACCTTGTGGTTTCTAGCCGAACACTCTACCGACTGAGCTAACTTGGCCCATTCACTGATAAAATTACCAATTCCTGAAGATATTATGATGTAAGCTGTAACATAGTTTTGGTTACAGACAGACATCGAATCTCCATTATAATAAGAGATAAGCTGTATTTTTCTATCAATCATTGAATAATCCTGACATAAACCTGTGTAATAGAAGAGAAGTGATTTTGGTTTTCATGATATTGAATAACTTGTCATACATAGATAAATGATATTCATGTTTTCAGGGTTAACCCATTTATTGACATAATATGTTAATATTTTCGTTATTTTACTTTTTAAATTGAAACAAAAAGAAATATTGTCACTGAAGGTGTTAAGATATTGTGCAATTGCTGCATACTTATGTCAGTAATTCCCTCAATCAATAAAAGTCTAGCAAAATGGCAACTGGTCTGATCATATGACTTGTTGATCAAATATTGTGATTTGTCAAGTAATATAATAACACATGTAATTTAGATTAGAAAAAGTGTCATTATTTGAGATAGAATTTTAAATGCTAATATGTTCTATGCCCAAATATATTATAAAGACCTAAGATTATTGCAGTTGAAATAAATCCTTGCATGAAGCAAATTTAAAGTCTTTACGTCCATTGATTCATTTATATTTGTCAGTTTGCACACCTGGAACAATATACATTAAGCTCTCACTATTGCTACAGGGCAATTCCATGTCAAATAATCTAGAAAAAGTAAAATTGTCAACCAACCCGCTTCAATTTTTCTGAAATTTTGTGTGGACTGTTAAAGTTAGACATTCCCCAAAATTTGAGCTTCCAATTCCAAAAATTAGCTGAGTTATGTCAAATTTTAGGTCTCCGAATTTGGTGGGGTTGAGAAAAATGCAACTTTTTGTAATTTATTTTTGTCTGTAAAATGAGTTCTAGAGCTTCCCTACTACTAAAAATAAGTTTATAAAAGAATTTTTACCCAAGAAATCCAAAAATGCTATTGAAAAAGTCTGAAAGTCAACTAATTTTATGATTGATGATTTTTTATTTTTTTTATAGCAAGATCAATATCCCAATGTGGCACTGAATCTAAGACAATTTTTTTCTATTATTATTTCACATGTATTGAACATTATTTGTACAAAAAGATAGTTTGGTGTTTTTTGGATTCCTTGGGCAAAAATACTTTTATAAACCAACTTTTAGGTGTAGGGAAGCTCTAAAACTCAATTTACAGACAAAAATGAATGTTAAAAAGACGCCATTTTTTAAAACTGACTACCCAAATTTAGAAAGTTAAAAATAAACATAATTCCATGAATTTTTGAAATTGAAAGATTAAATTTTGGGGATTGTCTAACTTGAAGATTGTCCACACGTGCACAAAATTTCAGAAAAATTGAAGTGAGAAATTTTAACAAATTTTAACAAAATTTTATAGCTTCAGTTCTGAGAAGAAACCAAACTATCCTTTTCATACAAATAATGTTCAATAGAGATGAAATATTAATAGAAAAAAATCTTTGTCATAGATGCAGTGCCACATTAGGATATTGATCTTGCTATGAAGAAATCAAAAATCATCAATAACTTAAAATTCAGACTTTTTCAATGGCATGTTTGGATTCCCCAGGTAAAAATACTTTTATAAACTAAATTTTAGGAGTAGAACTCATTTTACAGACAAAAATAGATTTTAAAAAGTTGCCATTTTTTGCCAACCTCCTCAAATTTGGAGAGCTAAAAATCAACATAACTCTTACAGTTCTTAGAATTTGAAGCTCAAATTTTGGGGATTGTCTAACTTTTACATAGTCCACATTTGGGAAAAATTGAAGGGAGTGGGTGACATGGTCTGAATGATTTGACATGGAATTACCCTACAGAAGAACTCTGCATGCAATGAACCTCAACACTAAGAATATATATAATATATGTATGTATATATATATATATATATATATATATATAAACCTTAATTTATCAGAAATTCATTTTGGCTACCTTTCTGATTTCATGATTTGATAATGAAATCAGACTTGAAGGAGGTAGCTGAAATGAATTCATTTCTGATTAATTAAGGTTTTCATATATTCATAATATACTCCATATATATAAAAATATGCACATACTCTTATATTTATATGTATGTTTCAGTTCTCAATTTGGTTGAATTCTATCACAGAAATACTTAATACCATTGACACACACACATTTATATTTGTGCACGCACACACACACACACACACCATTTTTTATGTATGTTTATAAAAGTTTATATAAGGCTACATTTATAAGAAATCCACTAATATATCAACCCTAAGAAACTTGATCCCCTACACCAATGGGTCCCTCGACTCGAAGTAAATGAAAATATAGAATGTTTTAATGTGTATGTTTGTTATAAACAATAACAATACAGAAATAATGTTAATAATTACATAATACAAATAATTGATTAACTATATTATTATTATAGGCAATAAGGCTATAGAAATGGAATTAAAGACAATGTATATGTAATTTTAGGTAATGGCACAAATACTAGCAACTCTCATCCTAAGGCTTAATAAATGGCTACAGATTAATGCAGTATACATTGGGCTGTGTAAAGAGGCCTTGTCTGTGTCAATGTAAGTACATCAACCCATATATATGTAATCAAATACACTTTTACATAACACACACTACCCTAAAAGTTTCAGTAATTTCAACAAAAATATTTTATGAACTTATACTACTAACCATTTTCAGCTAATGTTTAAAGACTTTGGAGAAGATGGTGGAAATTAAATCTTTGAGATGTAATTAAAAAAAAATAAAAATCTCTGAATTTTTAGATATGACCTTGTGTATTGGTACAGTAATAATGACAGGTGGATAGTTACAAGCACCTCACACTTGCAGAAGTAAATTTAAAAAAAAATGTGTTTCAAAATCAAAACAGAGCTGGTACAAAACCAAAAAGAAAAAAGCTAACTTTTTTGACAATGTTCCTGAAAGTTTTTTTCTTCTGTTGCAGCTTGATGTTCCTGGCTTGGTACATTGAGTAACAGTGTTTAAATATTGAAGTTGTAAAATTTTAAGTCTTATATCTACATGTGTTTGTGTGTGTGTGTATATATATATATATATATATAGTAGTTGTAGAGTTTACGTATGCTTCTTTGTTAGTATATCTGATAAGTCTAATTTTCAGTGTATATATTATATCTGTGTGTGTGTATTATATATATAATATATGTATAATATATATTTTTGGATTTAGTGTGAAGCATGAGTGATGTGTGAAGTAAATGAGAAACTGTGTTGGATGTAATGTACTGAGTTCATATTTTATTATGTTTCAATATTTTGAAAGAATGACCTTTCTTTTACATGGATTTTTTTAGAC
The DNA here is from genome assembly GCA_023376005.1 of Doryteuthis pealeii. NCBI lineage: Eukaryota > Metazoa > Mollusca > Cephalopoda > Myopsida > Loliginidae > Doryteuthis > Doryteuthis pealeii. The sequence goes on from CM042138.1 coordinate 117,011,776, forward strand.
TGACTGGCTATTGTGGTTCAAATTTAACCTACGAAGATCGATATGCCATTAAACAAAGAACCCAATCTAAATGGGCAAGGTCTGCCTGCCTTAAAAATCAGGATTCAAAATCCTTGCTTTTAGCTTGATCTTGAATATTGATCACAGCGGGTATTCAAAATGTTCTTTTTATTCAATCCATCTCATTGAAATAACACTTGACATGACAATAAAAATAGGGAAGTGTGTTATCTTGTTTCAAATAAAACACTTCCTTTTCATCAAATAACCAAAGAATCCTTAGTACAATTCATTTATAATGCATGTTGTATAATTTTCTCCATATGATCAATAACTTGTTTATTATGTTTTCCTGATGATATAATGAGCTGTTCACTTAGATTCTCCAATCATGCAAACATACATTTTCCGATATCAATCAAAGAAGCAATGATTCTATATATTTCATTTTATTTCTGGTTTTCTAATATGGAGTGTTAGTTAGCAAGCATATTTCCAAAGTCATGGTAAGAAATTCATTTTAACAGCATATCAACCTATCTTTGGTTATTTTATTCCTTGAGCTTATGGGATTGCATTCATTGTACATTTTATATGTACATTTTTTGTGTAATTGTGTGGGGATTAAAATAAAATTAGAATAAAATTCAAATAAAAGAAATAACAAACTCCCATGAGCCTTCACTAGAAGAACCTCTGAGCATGTGCAGGAAAAAACCCACTTCCGATCCCCAAGAAAATCTCTTAGGCCTTAACTGGGACAAGACACAACTACTGGTCAGAAAGGAATTTCCTTAGCATGTGGTGACTATGACCCAAGAATAAATCCAAAAACTATCTTTTGTCTTAGTCTCTTCTTTTTCTTTTTTTGAATTCCTTCCTCTTCAGCATGACCACCAAATAAGATGGGATTTAAAAGCAAACCCTAGGAACACATACACCAAGAATAACCATCTCCCTTTTAAACTTAAAACATTAAACCCCTTGCCACCCCACAGTTGTTTCTTGAGATTTTTTGGCGGGGGCATATAGCATGCTCACTACCAATACCATTTATGCCTCATAATTGTTCAAGCATAATTCAGATGGCATCAAGGTAGACATGGAAAAACAACACTTGAACAGTTAAGTATTTTTCACTCAGGCATAAGGATTTACTTCTACCTTTTGCTAGTGTGAGTGGTCCTGTAAGAGAGACTAATTTTTTCTATTGAAAAGTTGCTTCATTCTAGCATCCCTGGCTCTTCATGGGACTAGCTATCAACTTGACCACAACTCCTCATGGGATGCCCCACCTCCATTCTTCGGACTTTAAACTCTGTCATTCTTTAACTTCCACCTCTGGTGTCAGGGGGAGGAACATATCCGTTTCTTATTCCTCTGGAACCCCTTAGAAATTTTTACACTTGACTGGAAAATTCAAAGCTTCTGGTTTATCTATTTAGGCCTTATTCCTTGTAACCATTCACTCATGACTAGCTAACCTATAAATGCTCTGACCTGACTCATTCAGGGGTCAATTTTCAAAAGGTCGCTCACTGACTCTGTCTCCTAAAAACATTCTTTTCTTTTTCCCTTTCTCTTTCCCCACAAATTAGATAGCCTTTTTTTTTTCTTTTTTTTTTAACTTTTCAATTTTATTTTACTCTAAGCAGTTCATTATGTTACACACACAGTTATGACATCATGTATTCCTATAGAAAACTAATAACTTATACACAGTTATAAAGTTTCAAGTAATGATTTCTATTCAATAATAACCATTTGTTTGCACTTCACTTGGTTTTATGGTTTCAAATAATTAATAATAATAAATCTTAGTGGACAACTATAGCTTCAAGCAACTATTTAAATACAAATAATTTACAGTTATATGGTTTCAAGTATTTTTATTCAATGCTAATAATTTTGAAACAGATCTATTTAACCCCTAGATAGGACCCTAATAGGTACTACCACTCTGGGTCACATTGGAGCTGGGAGTAATGGCATTGAAAGGGTACCTTACACTCTCCAGATCTCTGGAACTGGAGCCTCATCATCAGATGCAGTTTAATGCCATATGCTGGACACCCCACCTTTTTTTCAAAGTGTGTGTGTGTGTGGGGGGGTACCACTCTGCAGGGGATACAGTTATTCTAGATGGTGAAGTCAATGTTAAAATGTTTAGGTTTTTATCAAACCTTCATCAGGACATGAGAATGGAAAAAGTGTTGTCTAAACAGTGATGCATATCTTTTCAAAATAGAATGGGAGATGTGAAAGTGTATTCTAAGCCCCACCTACAGAACAGCATAGAGTTTACTCTTGATGAGGTGTATTCATACTATGATGGCCTTGTGTCAGCTCAGCTTAATATCTATTTTTGCTCATGATTAATTACTACAACCTGAAAAATAAAAAAAATTCTTGTTTTCATAAAACTAAACCAAAATACCTGTACTGATCTTATTAAATTTGCCAATCCTCATGATTATTCCCCAATTTTTTAATTCTAAGTTTTTAAAATTTCATTGGATCCATGATACAGGTGTTTGAATATTTTCAGTAATCAAGTAATGGGGGGATATTAATGAATTAGTTTTAAAACATTGATTGAAGATGAATCTTAAGCACAAAAAAGACCTATCAGTTTTTCAATCTCTGTCCTCATTTATGAAGTTTTTATTTGTTTTTCTCTTTGATTTATAAAAAGAGTGCATGAGTAGCACAGTTTGGGTAATCTTATCTGAGCAGTAAAGTAAGGAGCTGACAGTAGGGTTTGATCCACTGCATATGCAAAACAATCTCCCTTGTCTAGCAATAGGGAAAAGGGGATAGACTCCCTCACTGTCTGGCTGATACCAACAATAGGCCAAACTGCCAACATTATTTCACTTATGCCAAATCCCAGAATATCACCATCTTTTTTTCTTTCTTTTTTTTAAGTCTTGAATGTTTGAGAAGGTGCAAAATTTAAGCTTCACATTATCTTTGATAAAAATTAAAGAAAAACCCGACCTGCCGTAATATCCAACCAACCTACCAACACAAATATAAGATGTTATTACCAGTAAATAAAGTCAGCAGGGTGGCATATTGTCAGTATTGGCTGAGTCTATCCCGTTTTCTCTAATGCTAGACCAGAGAAATTGATTTTGCATCTAAGTCACCACACCTACTATCAGTTCCCAGATCCTTTACTGCACAGATCAGATTACCCAAGCTGTGCTACTCAGGCACTGAATTGGTGAGGGTCAGTATTGAATCCAGAACCTTGCGATTCCTAGGTGAATACTCTACCAATTAAGCTTAACTGGCCCCTACTTTAAGATAATCTTACTGTTAATCAGAAAGAGTAAAAACTTGAATCAAATTATCTGTATGATAATAATTGTCTGTGAATGAATTGCAAAAAGTTAATTTCCTTAATATAAATTAATCAGAATTAATCAAAGTAAAAGTTTCTAACTTTACCTTCTACAGATATTAAAATATCTTGGATTTGTTCAAATTCATCTCTTGAATACTCTCAAGGAAAAATAATTCATGAATTAATACTCATGTTCCTTATATTTATGACTGTTATTTTTTGCAACACCCTCTGGTTAAAAATAAAGCCATTCAAATCACCCAAGATGAAATGAAATGTAAATCCTGATTATCTAGTGTTGCTTATCTGCCAAATTCTTATTTCTTATGCGTGTTGTCACCTCAGCTCAATAAAGGACCATTCAGTTTTTTATTACAGCAAAATAAAGGGAAGATAAAGGACACACAAAAAAAATACATAAAAGAAATAATAGCGGAAAGGGAGGGGTGAGCATACTGAGTGGATAATGCTAATCTGTTTCAATTGAACATAAAAAATGAAAAGATGAAAAGAAAAAATTGAGAGAGTTATATCAAAATTATAATACTTTTTACTTATTGAAATATTTTACAATAGAATTAAAGCAAACATATCAAACACAATAATTGAATTATACTGTGGTATATGCACAGGTCCTGCTAGTGATTCCTAAATGTTCTTATGGAAGTAAAATAGTCTAATAATATAACTTGGTCCATCTTTGCTGTTAGAAGTGTCTCTTTTGGTACAAGTGTTAACTCGCTTCCTCCAGATATGTTAATATTGAATCTGTTTATGACCTTTGAAGAGAACTAAATTTCAATCAATAATTATCATTTTATAATCTATATATTATTAAAATTCCCATTATGCTTGTATATAACTGTAACCCAGAAAAAACATCAGCATGATTTTTTATGAGAGTAATACACTTAAAATTCTTTTGCTTAGAAAATAAAACAATTCCCAGGCCAATTTGCGACTGAATAATAATTCAAGCTGAATGTCATTTTTCAATCATCCAAATTCTCAAAATAATAACACATGGTGCAATGGATATAAAGGTTAAGTTAATACAGTTCTAAGTAACAATCATCTCTTAGTTGCAGGTTCAATCCTGGTTAAGGATGATAATAACATAGAATACTTAACATAGCTTAACACTTGTACCTGGTCATGGTTAACAGAATGAGAACAGTCTACCCCATGGATTAAATAAAGGGTTCAGTTCAAAGTTCTGTGAAGGCTCCTGAGTTCAAAGAGAAGGTTCTTGAGTTCAACAAGAAACACCTGAAGAAGCCCAGGGTGGACATCACCCAAAACATTGTCTATATAACAATAAAGATGAGGACAATAGTCCAAATAATACTGATAATCAAGCCTCATCTAAAAAAATTAAAACAAATAATAAAGAAAAGAATGAAATACGAATTCGATTACTTTCTTCCTAAATAGAATTATAAATATCTTCATGGGCCATCATTATAATTGGAACCCAATGAGTTATCTAGTTTACTCTTAGCTGATATTTTTATTGTAGTATTTTGAAAGCAACATAACAGGATCATCTTGGGTGGGTGAGTCCCCATGGTGTAGTGGTTAAAAGGCTGGTCCACAACATTGAAGTAAATCAGTTTAAACTCCAGTAATGCTATTAGGTTCACTTTCAAACTAATACCCTAGGAAAAGGTATGAACCAACTCATCTCCCTAGCTAAGGGTTAATTAATACCTCTACTGTTCTTCTACAAGGATGGCTTTGGAATTAAATAACTCATGAATCAAATAAAGAAAAAACCAGGATCATCTTATCTGCAGTTAGCATTTTATGGGACTTGAGTTTTTGACTTAGTGTTGTCTTTGATGATGGCACAAATAGATTTTGTTATGATATTGCCAAGTCTGCTCGTCCGCAGATGGCTTTTTGATAAATGTGTGTTGGTGTTTTGTTGATTTGATATGTCGGTCTTAATTGTTGCTATAAAGTAAGCTGTATTTATATTCAGCAAGATTTTTAACCCTTCTGTGTTATGATTCTGGTTTTCATTTTAGGCATTTAGTTCCCCCGTTGGTAAATCCAATGGTAGAAAAAAGTGTAGCTCCTTGTAGTAGAAAGTCTGTTGTATTCCTTGAAATCTAGGTAGAAAAGAGTGTAGTCTCAGTAGATCTCCTTGACTGTAGCATTCCTTCAATCAGGAAAAAAAACCTGTTATCAACTGATTTGAAGGACAGTTGCAAAAGATCTTAATTGCTCAAATGCTTTTCTGGGCTCGTTTTTTGATTTTTACCAGAAATGCTTACAGCTGCTATTTGGGTAAGTCCATAAATATGAGTGAATTTTGCATACTTCTTATACCAACAGATAAGTCCAACACTGTGAGCATTAAGATAAACATTGACACATGTTTTTGTGTCAGAATTATTATAATCAATTGCAAATAAATAAAAGGAGATAATTCTGTTTGAGGCTGTTTGCTTTTCACTTTAAGCTAATGCCCTTGGGAAATGCATTATTTCATTTATTCTTCCCCTAGCTATAGGTAAATAGTAGGGCAGATTGGATTATTCAGCCTTGGTTAAGCAACAAATCTGAATTAAAACAGCTTTACACAACTTCAAAATTCACCTTGTTTCACATCCTGTCCATGGTGTAGGGATTGGGTATATATATATATATATATATATATATATATATATATCCAACAATTGAATGATTATAATATTGATTATTATTATCACCAACTATTAAAATCTTATTCCTTATTTTAAATCTATTTAATTGATTTTTATTGCTCCTTATCACATTTTAACCCATTCTCTTCTTTTCCAGTCAGATTAATTTGACAGGCAAATAATGGGGTGGGGTGGGGGTAAAACATTGTAATAAGAAGCAACAAAAAGATAAAGGAATTTGTCCACCCCCTCCAAAAAAAAAGACGATTGAAATGATAAAAAGAATTTATCTAAGAATTCAAATAAACTTATATTTTGGTATATCCTTGAATATTTTAATATAGATAAAGGATTTGAAGGCTAATTTCTGAAATTTCCTGTTCCTAACAATCCTCAACCATTTGCCAATAATCATATAATCTGTTTTAATATCAGGCAAATGAAAAGCTCAGAGGCAGAAACAGCTTTTTTTTCTTTCTTTTTATTTGGGTGATAACATGTCTTCTTTTCTTTTTTTTTTTTCCTAACACTATCTCATATAAGGAAAACAATAAAATAATGTATATTTATTATTGATGAATAATGTCAGAATATTTTCATTTATTTATTTTTCTTATTTCTTTAGCTTAGATAAGCAAATATTTAAAATGTTTTTCTTCAGTTTAGATAAGCAAATATTAAAAAAAGCAATAAGTGAAGGAATAAAAACAGGTGGTATAGCAAGTAAATTTTAAATGCTTATAAAAATTCTCAATGCTTTTTTTTTTTTCTTTTTTGTAAACTAAGACTCAATATGATGTTGAAAACTTTTTTTTGCTAAAAACTTTGACATACACCTTCAGTATAAAAGTAGTATGAATATAGAATTAGCTCAATGTATAAAAATGTACAATTATATTCGATTGGTTTCAGTAGTAACAGCTATGACTTCAAGTGCAGATTTTCAAGGTCGGTATGCCAGCTCTCCCTGGTTGAAATAGCAGTAGAACTTATAGTCCTGCATGCCATATCTAGGGAATATTAATAAATATCAGTAATGAGAGTTATCTTTAACTCATTGCCTACAAAATTTCCACCATGGTTGTACCAAATTTTCTTGGTATTTTTCTACCTGTATGATGGGATATTTCAAAATTCCCTACTTCCTCACCCTAGAACTTATTCTATTCAAATAAAGTCCTATTATTATTTTAATCTGAGTTGTTCTGTTCAATTATAATGAACTAACCATCAGTTTTTTTTTGCTTGAGTGTTGTCAGTTTATGTAACTAAAATCTTTAACCAGAGTGTGTTGAAATATTATTACAGTAATGCAATTAAGGAACATGAGTATTAATATATAATTTAAAAATCAAGATTATTTAAGTGCACAAATATTGGCTTATATGCTACCCCGGGCAAAAATAATGGAATTAGCACATTTAGATGATTTCATTTTTTATTTATTATTTAGCAATAGTAGATTAAGACACAAAACATTTTTTATTCAAAATCTGTGAACATTCTGACTTCAGAAAATAGGCCTCAGACAAAGTAGATTAGATTATTAAGATTAATGGTATATTTTTTTCCAAGCAATAATTTTTACCAGAGGTAATATTTACTTATTGAGTATAGGTAAGTAAAGCACCAGTAATTATTTAAATTTTCAACACCCTCCAAAAAGATTATCTTATCTGTGGAAAATATTTTTCTGTAGTAAGATAAACTTTTTCAACTATTGCAGTTTTTATCTTTATTGCGACTAAACTGCAGGAGTGGCTTTTCTATCCATATCCTTCAACAGATCTGAGTAGTAGGTATTTACCCAACTTGTTTGCCCAGAGTAGGATGTGACACAGTCACAAGTATGAGGCATCCCGGCAAGGATCAAAATTTAGTAGTAATGAATCTGCAAAACTCACTTGCTAACACTTACACTATAATAGGATGGCTCAGATCTGTGAGTAATATAAGCTAATTTGGCTGGGAAGTGTAGAATGTATTATTCACACTCATTTTATTTTTATTCTTGTTGGTGTGTGTGTATGTGTATATATATGTATATACATACACCACACCACCAACAACAACAACCCCTCCACACAAGCAGGATGTGACACACGGTAAATTTCTTAAGCAGAGTTTAACAGTTTTGAATTCAGTTTTCTTCTTCTCCTAGACTGATTACCAATCCAAAGTTAAAGAGCCCAGTCTGCCCTACTATTTACCCATAGCTGGAGGGAGAATATATGGATTCATACCTTTCCCAAGGGTATTAGAGCTATGTGAAATGCAAACAGCTCCATCCAGGATTTGAACTTGGGTTGCCAAGTCCATTTTCCTTTGACTAATCATTATACCATGCACCTCCATAATATATATATATATATATATATATAGAGAGAGAAAGGAATAAAAAGGATAAGACAAATAGGAATATTTCTTGATGCATTTCTTTTTTTTTTATTGTTCTCAGTTAGTTTTGACCTGAGGTCATGGTCAGGAGAAAGTTTTTGTAGAAAAAAAGTTTTAAAAAGTTGATATACCCCAAGAAAAGCTACAAAAAATATACTGGTGAAGTGGCATATCCATTTGTTGAATGAAAACTATGTTCTGGTCCAATTACCTTTAATTATATTTATTTATTTATTTTATAACACATTTTCCATTCATAAAACTTTCGAACAAAATAACATCACACGGTTGGAATGGGGATACCAATGTTGTGTGGCATTTCAAGTTATATCTTTTTCTGATATTTGCATACCAACAGAAGCCACCACACTCTAAAAACAAAGGCTTAGAAACTTCTGTTTATCAATTTTTTTACACTGTTGATGGCCCCAACAATGGTTTGATAAACAAACCAAAATGTTGTAGTGTTGGCCAAATAAATATCACCCTTCAATGCAACTTGTTTTTTCATTTTATAAACTTTATTTGTTTATATATATATATATATATATATTTTTGTGACTCCAAAATGTTATTATAATGCAAGGTAATTAAGTTTCATATTAAAACCAAATGTTTGGAGATAATTTCTATGGTTACCAATCTTGATAATGGCATAAATCTTGCAATGGGATTTTTTTAAAAATTGAAGAAATTCTGTGTCTTGATTTTACTACAGGATTCTTAAGTTATCAATTTAAAAAATAAATATTTGTTTCAACTTGAACAATGTAAAATGTTGCCTTGACTTTCCCAATTCATTTTCCCACTTTCAGTTAATTTGAATCTTACATCATTGAATTAACCCTTGTTAATGGTTTGTGTACATTGACTGGAAACTTGAGAATAAAACCCTAAATTACATGATGTGGTTTCATTTTTTTTTTATCTGGCATTCCCATGATGTGATGCTGGTATCAATAAAGTATTCCCACTCAGGATTGATGCTAATGATGCTTTGATCCCAAAACTATTGTTGATCAGAAAGTTATCATCTAATAAAGACTTTGTTGATGGTGTTGTTTTTTGTTGTCAATTTTTTTACCATCAGCATGTGTATGATATATAATAATATATGTATTAGTCAGCTTGCTAAATAATCACATTATTTGCATTTGTACATCAAATATGTGTGTGTTTTCCCAATATCTACAAATTTGCCATTTTGTAAACTCCCATAAAGGGGACAAATAGCGTTTCCTTAATAATTGCAATCGGAAAGCCTTGGCAAGAGGGAGAAAGACTCGAAATGAGCTCACATTAACAGGGCACCCTGGCATGCAGCGGTAAGCAATGACTGCGGCACCTGATGATACAGGAAATTGAAGGTGGCGGTGGTTGATGGGGGTAGGGTGGGGTGGGAGTAGAGGTCAGTGCATTGGTCAGTTAGGAATGCAGATCAAAATCCTAAGCACCATCTCCCCCCCTCCCCATTCCTGTTCTCATTCCAGCTGTTTCTACTCATCCGTAAATAAGCGATGCAAAAGGAGCTTTACAAAGGTGGAAGCCGCGTTTACATGATAACAGTCAGAAGCAATGAAGACCAGAGAACAAAGCTGAAAGAAGAAAAAAAATGAAAGAAGACTAAAAAAATAAAAAATCTTTGAAAGGAGAGGGTGGGGGGAAAATGCAGTGATATTCTCTAAGAATTTTTTTTTTTTTTCGTTTTCTTTCTAGATGCCTGCTGTTTATTCAGTACACATAATAATTGTCAGCCTATTACACAGACATTTGAATGTTTGTTGCAGTTTTTTTATTTTTTTGTTGTTGTTTTGTATCAGCATTAATGTATTGATTGTGGCCAAATTGTCTCCCTTGGTGGCAGAGAAAAGGTTATTTTCCCATTAGAAGCCGCATCCTAAAATAATGAGTTTGGTGTGGAGAGAATCATGGGATGTTGTTTGTGCTATCCAGGAAATTTTATACAAGTAGTGGGTTTGATGAGGGTGGTGCAGTCAGAACCAACTGATAGAAACAAAATTTAAAGGTTATCTTCTAGAAACATACAGCAATAGAAGAGATTTAATATGATAATGTGTATGTATATGTTCTTAATATACAAGTTAAAGTAATAAAGCAATCAATAATATATTCACTTACAGCCCTGGTGGTGAGGCTTAGGATATGCTGACTGCTTCCCCTGCAGACGGGTACTCCCTACCTCCCCAAAAAGGGATGTATGCATTTACTTGATTCCTCTGCCACAAGTAGGATGTGATGCCGGAGTACAGCTGGTTTGAATTCAGTTTTCTTTTTCCCTGAGAGTTTGCTTGACCAAGGCTAAAGAATCCAGTCTGCCCTACTATTTACCCGAGTTCAAATTCTAGACCAGGCTGGTTGCATTTCACATAGCACTAATACCCTTTGGAAAGGTATGAATCCAATTATTCTCTCTTGCTATGGGTAAATAACAGGGCAAACTGAGCTCTTTAGCCTTGGTATGGCAACTCGTCTAGAAGATGGAAAACTCTGAATTCAAACATGTTAAACTCAGCTTAATAATTAACCTTGTGTCCCATCCTACTTTACATGCAGAGGGGTTGGTAAATACTATTTATTCATAGCTGGAGGGAGAAGAAATGGATTCATGCCTTTCCCAAGGCATATATTGAAATGCAAACCATCCAGGATTGAAAATCAACACCAATTCCATTTCCTATGAAGATAACCATTACACCAAATACATCTCAGCAACCCATATAACATGTGATGAGTCTCCATTTCCTTCTTTGCTAAGAATAGTTCTTTTCCCCCCAGTGATGCTTCTGATCTATTATTTAGACTCCATTCTGGAGCAGGTAGTATGTTGCCTTCTCCCTCTAGATAGAATCTGCTATATCGTAATTTTCTATTTCACCTGTGGATACGACCGTAAAAAGCAATATTAACCTATCTTCTGTACAAGACACAGATTCTGAGCAGAATTAGAAACCTAGCTTAGAACAATTTTAATTTTGTCAGTTATCAATTAGGAACTAGTTGAATCCTCCCGACCAATCAAAAAAAGAGAAAAAAATTTCTGTTCAGCACAAGTCGTCTTTGCAGCTGATCAGGTTTACGAAATAAATGGGATTCATGATCATTTTTACAGTAATTGGTTGTTTTCTTTTTTCTTTTCTTTGTGTTTTTTTTTTATTCTTATTTTTTATTCTTTTCTTTCTTTTTTTTCTCTCTTAGATTAAACTGCATGTATAAAAACAGATTTTACTCATGCTTGTATTTTTTTACATTCAGTGTTTCTAAATTTTTACTAAAATTAATATCTGATTGAGCACTGTTCATCAGCCATTTTTAGTTTATTTTCCAGCTGCTGATCATGTGATCAGCATTTTTTAAAACAATGTCTTGATTATTTCTGCTTACCTGCTGTTTAAGTCAATTGTTTTTTTCCATGCTCAAGCAACTTATATCCTGTTGTTATTTTTTCTTCAACAAATTCACATACCTTGAAAGTGGATGTACTGACATGGAAAGAAACATATATTACTCTTTATGTGGAGGCGTGTGGTGTAATGGTTTGAGTCATAGGAAATGGGCCCATCAACTAAAGTTCAAATCCTGTACAAGGCTGTTTGCATTTCACATAGCACTAATACCTTTGGGAAAGGTATACATCCAATTACTCTCCCTCCAGCTATGGGTAAATAGCAGGGCAGACTGGGCTCTTTAACCATGGCTAGGTAACCAGTCTAGGAGAAGGAAACTTTTATGATTATGTACAGAATATAAACAGCAGAATCTTTCACTTTTGAACACTGCTAACATGTTTATCAAAATACATTTGCTAATGTATGGCTGCACTACTTAGGCTAATGATATGTTAGGGTGGGAACTACAAAAGGATGCTGTATGCTATCTGGAACAAATCTTGGAACCCCACAAAAAGCAGCCCTTCAGCCACTTACCTCCTATCACTCAAATTATTCAAGTAAGATGAACAAGACTGGCTGAACATTGCTGGAGAAGCAAGGATGAACTCCTAAGTTACATGCTCTTAGAAATAAAGCTAGATGGGAACCACACAAGGATGATGCATGCTGTCTTGGAAGCAGCACCCCACAAAAAAAGCAGCTGTATCACCCCTTATCACACAAAACAATCCAAGTCAGATAAACAAGACATGCTGGACACAAATTCCTAATTGATGTCCTTCTGTGGACACCTGTACACACAGACACACCCATATAGGTCGACCATCAAACGTCTACATCAAGTAGCTCTCTGTGGATTCTGGATGCTATTTGGATGTCCTGCCAGGAGTGATGATTGATAGGGATGAATAGCGAGAGAGAGTCATGGAAATCTATGCTTTCAGTGTGGTCTGATGATGATTGTTGAAACCTCAACTTTTATTATTTTCAATTTTTGTATCTATTTTTTTAATGAAATTCTTCTTTATATAATTCTATAATTTTTTTTTTTTACATGGATTTGTTTTTGAATTCTTACTTTAATCAGTCAGATGGTTTCTCTATTATATTCTTTCCCGTTGTTTTAACGTCCGATGTTATAAATATCATCTTTTGTTATCTATTTCCCTTGTGAAGGACCAACTTTTGAAGAGTGGTTAAACTACTAAAAACCAGCCTAATTTTGTAATATCCACAAATCCCTGGTGTGGGGGTGGGTTCATTTAGTTGCTCCTTATTTTTAAAAAGTATCTGTAAAGCCAACTAAAAATAGTGAACAGACAGTTTACTTTATTTTTTTACATTCTCACTTGGGAAGTACACTTTTTGAGTATAAAACATTCTCTCTTTTGAGACATATCATTATTTTTATGCACTGCAAATTTGATAATTTTATGAAAATGATATTTCCTTGTTTGGAGAGGAAAGCGATTACAGGCTCAAATCTAAAATAACAATGCTGTTTTCAAGGTTGAATTAAAACAACATTAAAATCTATTTACAGAATCTAAATTTCATTAAAGACAATATAATATATTAGGATTTTATACCATTTCTAGAAAAGTTACATGATTCTTCCTCTCCATATATAGCAGAATTCAAATAGTAACCATATACAACCCCTAGCAAAAAAATGGACTCTCCACTCTTAGAAAACGTTTCTTCAGATACTTTTAATAGATGAAAAATAAACTAAGCCTGTGGTTGATTTCATAATTTTCCCCAACTTTGCAAAAATTGAAAACCATTATTTCAATTAAATAGGAATGTGAAGTTTGGCTGATAGATACTAGTGGGACCTGTGAATAGACCACAGTATGATAATTTAATCATTACAACGTTTGATATGTTCACTTAAGAGCTATTGATAATAGTTCAATATGTAAAAAGTATAATAATCTTGATTTTACTCTCACTCTTTTTTTTTCTTTCCTTCTTTTCATTATGTTTGATTGAAACAGATTAGTGTAAACATTTCATCATGCCCATCTCCTCTCTCTATCTTTCCCTACTCTTTCTTATATTTTGTCTGTGTAGCATTTCCTTTTTCTTCCCTTTCTTTATGGTCCATTATTTAGCTAAGGTGATGATACTTATTTGGACGGTTTCATTTTTAACCAAAGGGTGTTACAAAATGATAAGTCTTAATTTTTGGGAACACCAGTATTATTATATAGATAGGTTTTGTCAGAAATTTGTGCTTTGTTTATTTTTTTATTTTTCTTGGGTTAAAAATACTGAAACGTTTTTTTAATAGTGGTGGGTTCATATTATTTGCCACATGTTTTATACTAGATATGTTCAAAATGTAACACTGTGAACCTATTTTAAAAACCTGATGAAAATTATAAAAAATATAGTCAAAGCACCTCTAAAACTCCTCTTTTGTATATGGTATGAAACAGTTTATTGAATTTTATTTAATGTCCTCAAATCTTACCCTTTAGATTAATTGTCAGTTTATGAAACTTTTATACCACAAAAAAACAAAAACAAATGATATAAGTAAATAAAGTTGAACTCCTCTTTTGATACCATGTGAAGCTGTACCATCATATTTCTTTTAAGGTCCTCCATGTCCTCAAATCTTACCCTTGTGATGAATTGTTAATTAATGAAATAAGAAAAGGTCTAACAAAGCTAGACCTGATAAAGATGGAGTAAAAAATTTTTTTTTAAAAAAGTTTATGTTTTTTATTTATTTTTGCTTTTTGCTATTTTTTATTAATGAATTACAGAATTAAACTGGCTGGTAGTAAGTCAATGTTTAGCTGATTTCATGTCAAATGGTATTTAATTCTTTCTGCACAAATACAATTTAATGCAGCAAAAAATTTATAAATGTATGACTAAATAATTTCTGACAGCTTGAATAAGATTCTTCAGTCATGTCAACTGATTCTAATTCAATAAATATATCCTCTCCACTAAAATTGTCCTCTGTGAAATGTTAAAAAAAATAAAAACAATTATCACATAATTACAAGGTGTCCCCTAAAACGATGAAGATCATTTAAATATCTACTAATTTACTTTGGTAATTATTTTTACTGTACAACAAACCTCACATGCTTTTGTTTTGTTTTTTTTAAGTTGATAAACATACCGACACTCGTAATTTTAAAGATTTAAGATGATTTTCTGTTTTATATATATATATATATATATATATATATTTGTGTGTGTGGTTAATTAATGCCTGAAGAAGATATCAGAAGATCTGAAACACGTGTCACTAATGTAAAATAATTTCATTTTTTTTTTTTAATCATAATCCATTTTATAGACCTTCTTTTTTTATATAAAATATTTGATTTTCTCCCGTTGGAACCATAACAACTTATATATATATATATATATGTATATATATATGTATATACAGAACTTATTTTAGGAATTTTTTTTTTTTTTCATTTAAAATTTTTAAAAATGTATCTAACTCATGACTGTATTGAAACATAATTTTATTTTCTAAAAACATATTTTTTTTACATATGACAAAAATTTAAATTCAGTTTTTAACTGCCCTTTAAGTTGGTGATAAAAAAATGTATTTGTTTAAATTATTTTCTTTTTTTGCCCCAAACAATGTATCAATTAAAAGAAGCAAAGAATAAAATATGTGTTTAAGAACTGTACAGTTGCATTTGCTTTTTTTGCTGTGAAGAGTTCCACTAATATCTGTATATTATCATATATTATCTATTAAGTACAGTTTATAATTGATGATGCTTGCAAATGAATGAAAAGATGAAATGAAAGAATGAAAAGGGTTCCAACATGACAATATTTAAAGTAGATTACATGGCTAAAATGGATAAGCAAAGCCTTTCAGATTATTAACAACACTTTTACTCATCCAGTATTGACTCAGTCTGTAAAAAGAAATTCATTTTCAAAAATTTTAATAAAATAAAATCTAACTTTGTAAAATATTTTTCAAGTGAGTTAAATATCAAAATAAAAAAAAATAACATTATTCTGCATAAATGTTTTTCCTCGGTGGTACGCATTATTTCTAATTGTTTATTTTGTAAAAGTATAGAAAATGTCCATTATTTCCTTCAAACTTAGCTTCAGTGTCTTGGATAATGAAATTTAGAAATTAACTTACTTAAAAATGGGCAAATTTACACGTTTTCATTTACACGAAGTCTAAATAAAACAATATATGAATCAAAATTATACAAAAATGAACAAATATGTTTTGTAAATTCTAGAAAATTTTCTATCAACTATTCTGCACTGAATTGACCTAGATTATTCTAAAAAAATGGATAAATTTGAAAATTTTATTACCCAGGTAAATTTTATCTCTATTATATGAAATTAGCAAATATATGCACACTCCAGGTGCAAGTATTAAACTTTTAATGTAATAATCTTGCAGAGTTATATATATGGAGGCGCATGGTCTAATGGTTAGAGTCGTGGGAAATGGACTTGTCGACCCGAGTTCAATTCCTGGACAAAGCTGTTTGAATTTCACATGTCGCTAATACCCTCGGGAAAGGTATGAATCCAATTCTCCTTCCAGCTATGGGTAAATAGCAGAGTAGACTGGACTCTTTAACCATGGCTAGGTAACCAGTCTAGGAGAAGGAAAACTCTGAATTAAAGCCTGTAAAAGTCTGCTTAAAAAATTGACCTTGTGTCGCATCCTGCTCGTGTGGAGGGGGTTGGTAAATATATATACATATATAAACTCTGCAAGTGGTTTGAATTTAGGTATTTGTATTTTTATGAACATGTTCTGGGTATCTTATGGCTCTTTTCAAACAACAAAATCGTGGGCTAAGTGTTGAGAATTTAATAGGAATATTAAACAGTTCTTTCCAGAAATGATTGGGAAAGTGGTAATAAATCAACTTCTAAGATATTAAACCTCTCTCAACTATTCTGGAAAGAACTATATAACATTTTGAAAGGGACTTGGGTAAAGGGTGAAACCTTAGTGTTAGTCTTCTCTCAGGATTTCATCACAAGATGCACTTTGGACTTGTTCTACTGCACCACTGCTGTCAGTGGGAAGATCTTTCTCATGAGAGTTGATCAGCCAGACTCTTCAAGCTTTCCTTTCTGCTTCTATGGGACTATTGAATGATGCTGTTTCCAGAAGGCAATACATGCATCAGAAGTGTAAATGAATGCTTCATGCCTTCCCAAAAGTTGTGAAAGTTTTACTAGAAAAAAACTGCCCCTGTCTACTGGTGTAATGGTCAAGAGACAAGAGTATGGCAAAGACAAAAGGTCATGACTAGCATATGAACACCATAGAGAAATCAAGAAGGAAACCTGCAAATTCAGCTGTTTTATTAATCTGTAACCCTATAACTTTTGACAGTATAAATTTCAACTTAACATATTTTAACATACGTTCATATAAAACTTTCAACACATAGCCCAAAATCTTATTGCTATAGGAGTGATAAGATACCTGAAACATGTGTAACAAATTTATACATTGAAATAAATAAAAAAAGAAAGAAAAACCAAATTGAATCCACTTGCAGACTTTTTCTTTCTGAAATATCTCCTTTTCTCTTATTGAATCTACAATTTTATATATACACACATTCTGTGAAGTTAAAAAAGAAACCCACTTAAAGATAGGTACAGAAACACACAGATATATATATAATATATATATATATATATATATATATAATCCACTGGTATTAAGTGTAAGTAAATTTTGATTGAATTTTTCAACACTTTTTCATTTATGTTTAATTCATAGACCATTTGATTGTCTTTTATGGAATCCATACGTCAATATTTATATTTCTGTGTTTCTGCAATCACCTCATAGAAGCTCTTATGTTCTTTACCAGACACATTAAACTTAACAAGTTTTTTAGCAACTAACTTCCTGAAAGAAAAAAGAATGATTGAAATAAAAATTTTTATTTCTTAGTGGGTCAACTTTGAAAAATATATGAAGTGTTTTGGACATGCTGGGAAAATTGACAGATAAACAGGTTGATTAATCTGTTTGAAATTTAGAAACTTTTGAGTATCACGTTCTTCTGCTATATTTGATCATCTTGGAAAAGAATCTTTTATGTTGAACCAAAAATATTTGTAAAAAATTTCAAATAAAGAGCAGAAAACGGCATGAAGAGATTTCAATGATAGTTTTTTAAATGTTTGAAAATGAGGGAAAAAAAACCTGAAGATTTTTGTTTGTTTTTCTCTTTGATATTATTTTTCTTTCTTTTACCAGTTTTAAATTTGGAAATTAAATTTTGTTTATTTATATTTCAGAAACTCTGAGTTGTTTCCTGTTTAGAAAAAAAAGAAGGTATGTGATAAAATTGATTTCTTTTCTTTTTTAAAGTTTAAAAACTTTTTTTTAATTGCTTGTGACATCTGATTCTTTGGAATGTTTTGCCCTTCAAAGAGGAGAACACTTTTTTTTTTCTGTGCCTAACATAATGAATAAAATTGTTTTCTTTGAGGTAAACATTCAATCAATGCAGTTCTTAAAAATCTTTTGTCTGGATTTCTGAGATTATGAATAATCATTATTATATACTTCTGGGATTTAGTTTGACAAACAGATCAGTACTCAACTGTATTGCAAGTTGATTATGTTTTGAGAATACCAGAGTGAGTTGGTAGGTGCTTTATATTGCAAGCTGGAATGTTCCATTATACAACTTAGACAACCTTATTCTCTGAGATCTGATTGGCTGATGGTTTTGGTGTGAGTACTTTGATCAATATATAGCTATCTCGTGACTATGTTATGAGAGTAGATACAGGGTCTGTATTTGGTTACAGCCTGCCTGGCTTTCTCTATTAACTGGATGCTAATTGACAACCTTCTTGCAAAAGGAAGTCTCTTATCTTGAATCTCAGCCTGTCAGCTAGGGTTATAGAATACACAGACTGTACTTCAGCAGAGGGGAAAGATACTCCCCCGAAATCAGGCAACCTGTTGACTGTGGGTGAATACCAGATTATGGTGGCTGAATGGTCTGTGAACTGGATACTAAGTGGTTCCGTGACACAAAACACTCACCTCTGTCCTTACTTGAGCTTGACATGTGGTTGAAGAGACCCGATCTGATTAATTGGCTGGCCGTGTCAAGCCCTAGCACCTATATGATAGTCCCGACGTATTTTTCAAATAGCTCTTATGGGAAACACCCAACCCTTTTTTATCATTAAACAAAATAACCAACCAACTAACTCAAAAGAATCCAAAGAGAATGTAACAATTCTTAAGATACCATAACAGGTAAAGTTGAAATAAAAGGTGAGAAGAAAGTATAAAACACCTGAAGGTTAGCTGAGATCAAATAAGTTGACCTTAAATTCAGATTGATATGTAAATATTTTGCTTCTCAATTCACATGGAAAATAAAGAAATAGGTAAAAAAAAAAAATCTAAATTAAGATGAATCGAATATCAAATATGCATTTCCAAGGGAAATAAAAGTTGCGCCATTGTTAGAATAGGTGAAGTGAGGAACAATGAAAATTCAGAGGAATTTGTTTTGAAAATAAAAAACTGTCAAGGTCATGAAGTATTGTCTGGGTGAAATTAGATATCAGCATCATTGTAAACATGGGAAGACTGTAAATTATTTGTTGTCTCTTTTAGGGTTGATATGCACAAAGGAAAATATATCCCTTTTTATCAGTCAAATATTTAGGAAGTATAAGTTCTTGTTTTCTTCCTATGAAGACTAAGAAATTTTTCTTTTCTACTATACTTTAAAAAATTCTGTTTACAAAAAGAAAAAAAACGAATAAATAAATATTGAAATTTGCCCTTTATTCTAGTGTATTGATTTATTTACTTATGGGCAATTCCATGTCAAATCATCTAGAAAAAAGTAAAATTGTCACCCACCCCCTTCAATTTTTCTAAAATTTTGTACAGGTGTGGATTGTGCCAAAGTTAGACATTCCCCAATATTTGAGCTTTCAATTTCAAATATTGGCAAAGTTATGTCGATCTTTTAACTCATTAATTTGGTGGAGTTGGCAAAAAATGGAGACTTTTTGTAATCTATTTTTGTCTGTAAAATGAGTTATAGAGCTTCCTTACTCCTAAAAATTTGTTTATAAAAGCATTTTTATCCAAGAAATCCAAAAATGTCAACCAATTTAAAGTTATTGATGATTTCTGAAGATCAATATCCCAATGTGGCACTGAATCTAAGACAAAATTATTTTCTATTATTAATTTACATATTATTATTTCACATATAATGAACATTATTTGTACCAAAAATATAGTTTGGTGTTTGCCCAGAACCGAAGCTACAACACCAGTTAAAATTTTTCAAATCATAAATAACTTAAAATTGGTTAACTTTCAGACTTTTTAATAGTATTTTTGGATTTCTTGGGCAAAAATACTCTTATAAACCAATTTTCATCAGTAGGGAAGCTCAAGAACGCATTTCAAAGTAAAAAATAGATAACAAAAAATCGCAATTTTTTGCAACCAACCACCCACATTTGGAAAGCTAAAAATCGACAAAATTCCGCAAATTTTGGGAATTGGAAGCCCAAATTTTGGGATTGTATAACTTTAAAATTTCAGAAAAATAGAAGTGAGAAATTTTAGGAAATTTTAACAAAATTTGTAGCTTTGGTTCTGAGCAAAAACCAAACTATCTTTTTGGTACAAATAATGTTCAATATATATGAAATAATTGTAGAAAAAAATCTTTTTCATAGATGTAGTGCCACATTGGGATATTGATCTTGCTATGAAGAAATCATAAGTAACTTAAAATTGGTTAACTTCCAGACTTTTTCGATAGCATTTTTGGATTCCTTGGCAAAAATGCTTTTATAAACTAATTTTTGTGAGTAGCAGAACGCTCTAGAACTCATTTTACAGATAAAAATAGATTAGAAAAAGTTGCCATTTTTCGTCCCCCCCTCAAATTTGGAGAGCTAAAAATCGACATAACTTGGCCAATTCTTGGAATTGGATGCTTAAATTTTGGGGATTGTCTAACTTTAACATGGTCCACATCTGTACAAAATTTCAGAAAAATTGAAGGGGGTGGTTGATATCACCTGGATGATTAACATGGAATTACCCTTATGAGATATACAAATGCTAGACATTTTTAAGTAAAATTTCAATGCTATTTCTATGTATATTTTAATTTTTAAATATCTTCTGGTATAAATCCAATCCTCATAATTTTTGCATAAAATGCAAAAACCAGTGATATTTAAAATATATATGAGTATATATATTTACTTTGTTATTAATTGTTTTATTTTCATAGTTTCGTCCGGATGTATATACATACATACACACCAACTGCCATTTATGTAGAGATGGTTTATAACACATTAAATCAGGAATAATTCTAAATTTGTTCATTCTACCTGGTAATTTTTTTTTATATTGTAGAGTGTTGGTCAATGGTTTATATTCACGTTTGGGCTGTTCCACTATGTTCTTTGGCCAAGCTCATTCCCTGGATTCTGATTGGCTGTTGGTTTTCAATGTAGACATTTTGTTCTATAAATACCCAACACATTTTGGGAGTTAGTACAAGGTCTGTATTTGATTACAGCCTGTCCCTTTTTTTGTCTGGTAACTGGATGCTAGTTACAGCCTTCTATTGCCCTGTAAATTAGTACACCCTACCAATTTATTTTTGATCTATGGAAAAGATTTTTTTTTTTTAGATTATGATCTGATTATTTATTGTTGAAGATTTCACAATGAAAACAGATATTATTAGGCATTATTTATTGCAACATTGAAATTCTGTAAACATGAAATAAAACACAACACCTATTGGTAGTAAAAAATAAAATTGAATAAATATATATAATGGTTGTAATGATATTTTGGACTGCACCATATTCATATTTTGCTTACAGAATTTCAATGTTAGAGTTTGGTATTAAGTAATACCTAAAACTTTTATATAGCCTCTTTTGCTTTTTGATCCCCAAGCTCCTATTTTTGTGTCCTCCTCTTGGCTGCCTTCTCCCTGACCAATTGTCACCTTCTCTTGTCATGAACCCATGCTGTTTCATGTTCCTACTGAGATGAACAACAAGACCAAATGCTTCTTTTGTGCACATAATTTATTCATCGACGACTTAAACACTTATTATCGATCGTACTCCAGTCAGGAGCTGGAAAGTAAAGTTTTAATTCTATTTCTAAATTTACTGGATCACTTAGTCACATGACTTTGTCATCCAATGAAAATAAAGCTTTCAACTGACCCTAACATTTAAATTAATATTAATATTAAATTAATATTAAAGTCTTTTTAAACTTACCTACACTACTTGCCAAATAAAAAAGATTCCACCAATCTATAGTTTAACAATAATATCTATTTTGATTGTATAATTGTTGTAACTTAACAAAGGTTACTAAATGAGAAATAATCAAAATGGAGGTTGGAAATGAAATGAAATCTTTAAAACATTTACAAAATATAATACTTGTCAGCGGTATGAAAAAAGGTAAACTACTGCTAGTGGTATCAGACTACTCAGTCAACAGTATACTTTTGTATTTATGAATATTAGGACATACCCATGAATGTTAATAAGTAGAGTATATAACAATAATATTTCAATAGAAATAAGACAATTTTGGTATTGTGATTGAAAATTACTGATATGCTGGAAATATGTCTGTTTTAATAAAGTTTTTTTTTATGCATTTGTGCATTTCAAACAGTAATAATTATTGATTGCCATTGCTGTTTTATTGACATGGAATTAGTTTGTGCATGTGTGTGCATAGATTAAAATACATTGTTTAAATGTCAGAACTGACTGAAACTCAATCCTGTCAGCTGGGGCTTTAGAATACATCGACTGCACCTCTGCAGAGGGATAAGCCACCTCCCCCAAATGGGGCCACCTGTTGGCCATGGGTGGCAACCTGTGATGCTTAACGACAGAATATTGGTGAATGAGCAGTCTATGACATGCAACACGCACTTAGGCTAGACGGGCGGGCGGAGAGGCCCCTCCGATCAATCAGCTGTTCACATCAAGCCCGAGCACTGATATAATTGCCCCAACCCTATTTTCCTTATGGCAAGCTCCAACCCTTCTTATCATATATATGCTAGAAGGTTGTGCCTGTGGGTCATCATGTCCTGGGAATGTTAAACTCTATCTGATGGTGAGGTTCCAGTTCCTGAAGTTTGGGGAATGTGGAACACCCCTTCATCACCATTTCTCCCTGGTTCACTCTGACACGGAGTGGCAGTGCCTGTTAGGGTCCCATCTATGTATTAGAGAGAAAAATGTTAAGAATAAAAATTGTGTATTCATTAAGAATGAATTTATTTCAAAACTTTGTTGGCATTAAATGACCCACTGAGGTTGATATGCCGTAGAACAAATCAAACCAAACTAAACCTAAATTTTTTTTTTTGATATGGACAAAAATTACACCAAAAATTCAAATTGTGCATTATTTTGAAAAAAAAAAAAAAACAACCCCCACCCAACCCTGAAAAATTAGATCTCAGAGTATCCTACTTGAATCTTAGGTAATTTACAGTTGAGTCAGACACTGCTGATTGTACATTATTTATTTATTTATTTACGATAACTTGGCAATTATATTGAAATGTTGTCTCTAACATGAAGAACATGTTCAAAAGCTGAATATTTTTGCTCTAAGATGGGCAAAAAATGTACAGGTTGTTTAAAAGAGGAAATAAATAAATTGATTTTTTTTAAGCAAAAGAAACACATCAAAAGATTAATGTCTCAAAAACATTCTCTGATATCTTCCAATGAATATTAACTAAATATTAAACAATACAGAATCACAAGTGTGGGGCACCGAGTGAGGATCAAACTCACTTGAGTAATATTACTCAACACACCTAACTAGCTAACAATTGTATTTCACAAATTCCTCTGCCAGGAGAAGGATGTGACACAAGGTCAAGTTTTAATCAAAGTACAACTGGTTTGAATTCAGATTTGTCCTTCTCTAAGACTGGTTGTCTTGTCAAGACTAAAGAACCTAGGCTGCCATAATATTTTCCCTCAGTTTGGCACTCTCTAATCTAATTTTTGATTCAACTATTCTTATATGGCACCAGGCTACAGTGTAGGATATTTCTTGTTTATCTTTTGCAAATATATAGTGATTTTCTCTACTTGTTCATGAAAATCCAACATAAATGTAAAGAAACATGGATCTGATCTTGTCCATCCTACTTCTGTACTGAATATCAAAGACATCCTGGCTTCATTGGTTTGGCTAGAAAGAAGCATATTTTGCCATCTAACCTCAAATGACAAGTTTAAATTGTCAGTATATGTATTTAGCCAACATGAACAGCCATTAGATTGGTAAGATATATAATATCAATGTGTATTTCAGGGTACCATCCCCTTAGGCAACACCTGTACCTTCAGTTTAAGGAGGCAGGGCTGGGTTTATTGCCAAGTGCCTGAGGCACCTCAAAAGAGGAATGCTGTACATATACATACAATTTTTAGCACTGGCCATGCATGAGCTTCAGTTTTTGCATGGCTCCTCACATTAATCGATCCTTGTGTTCAACTGAAATGGTGGGATGTCCATAAATAACTACTTAGAGACCTGTCACATAGAATATCTCAAAATAAGATTGTGTTGTACAAGTTTCCCAAGGGGGTAACACCTGCTTGCCTTGAAACTCCTGTCTTTTACTTGTATTTGAACACTGACCAGTAATATCAGTTTGAAAATATGCAACCATTTCTACCATTTGGCTTGAGCTTGTGCATTACCGAAGATTTTAATTTTATGACCCATGTGCTTTCGACCATGGATAAAACATGGTGCTAAAATAAAGTCAAGATATTTCAATTCAGAGCTTTCCCGTTTTTTTCTCTAATATTTGGTTTTGCTTTTATTCTCAGAATGAAATTAATTTTTATGTATTCCTTTCATGTAGAATTGAGTGACAAATGCAAATTAGTTGATATTGATATTCTCAAAAGAAAAAAAAATAGCAAAGGTTTTATGAAAACAAGGAAGTTTATCTTGAAGAGAATTGTTTTTTTTTGTTTTGTTTTGTTTTTTTTCAGAAGAGATTAGTTGGACACAAAGTATTTTGATGAAGCATGTCTTCCCCAAATAAAAGGCTTTAAAAAAAAAACAAACTAAAATAATGATCATTTGAAATTAATTATTGAATAAATAAGATTTGATAATAGCAGTGGCAGGTTATTCAGAATAATTTGTGGAGTTTGCAAAAAGAACTGACAATCACCAGAAGAAATACAATTTGACAATGAAAAAATAAAGAGTTTCTAATCATCTAAGTTTAATATAAAACCCAATTTTTTAAAAGGAACCAGGATAGAAGAAGGAAATTAGAGATTTTAAAGAACTTTTATTTGTATAGGAACTTATTTATCCCCATCTTCCATTCTTCTTTTAGATTTTATTTAATTTATTCAATCTTTTTTTTACTGCTAACTTAGTTTTTTTTTTTTTTTTCACATACTTTTTTTCTTAATTTAAAAAAATTATTTTTGTTTATTTCTTTGGTGCGATACTTTTCTTTCTTATTCCTTATAAATTCTCATCTTTTGCTTCTTTTAATTTCGTATTTCCTTGTTTCTTTTCCTTTTCTCTTTTCCTTTTTTCTTCTTTCTTTCTTTTTCTCTCTGTTTTTCCTTTTGAATTTTTCCTTTTTCTGCTTTTTTCCCCTATTTCTTTTTTTTTGTTCGTTTTTTTTTGTTCATTTTTTTTTTGTTCTCTTTTTTTCTTTATTCTTTTTTCTTGTATCACTTTTTCTTGTCTTGCATTCTTTTTTATTTGATTTTCCTGCCCTCCCATCTCTCCCCCCACCCCTCAGCTACTGCACTCTCTTACCTCTTTTTCTTCACAGATATTCTCCTATACCTCTTTCCTAAGTGTTTTGATATTTCCTCCCTCATAACTTTTTTTTCTTTTTACCTCATCATCTTTTCTGCTATTCTTCCTTCACTTCTTCCTTTTCTTCTCTCATACTCCCACTACTATCTTTTTTCCTTTTTCCTTCTTCTTTGCCCCCCGCCCCCGCTCTATAATGTTTTCTTCTTTACTTCTGTTTCTTTCTCTCTCACTCCTTTCTTTTATTTTTTACTGTTTTTTTTTACATCTTCATTTTTATCTCCATTTCTTTATTTCTTTTCTCTTTTTGCATTTTTTTTTTCAATAATTTGTGTCCTTTCTCTCTTCTATCTTACTTTCCTCCTCTTTTATTTTTCCCTCTCATTTGTTTTTCTCACATCCTTCCCTAAACTGCATCTAATGGTGAAGTTCCAATTCTTGAGCTCTGGGGAGTGTGGACTACCCTTTCATTGCCATTACTCCCAGGTCCACTCTGACCCAGAATGGTAGTACCGGTTCAGGTCCCATCTATGGGTTGAATAGATAAAAAAGTTTTTAAAAAGATGTTTAAAAAATAAAATTGTGTTTAAATAAAAAATGTTGAATAGCCATCAAGAATGAATAAAACAAAACCATAAAATAATCCAACAAGGGTTGATATGCCAGAAAATTCAACTAACCATCCTTCTCTTTAATAATCTATTACTCTTTGTTCTTCATTCTCCGCTCATTTACTCATTTTCTATTTCAATTCCTCTTTCAATCAAACACTTCTTCACTTAATTTTCCTCCCACATTTCATAAAAACAAATAAAACTATTGGAATACAAATCAGTGTTAATCAACAAGTCTTTTCTACTGAACGTTTTCAATAAAAATGTTTCTATTATTTTTTCAATTCATTGAAAGAATAACCAAAACAAACTCACACATCCAATAAATAAAACCATTTTCCTCCCAACCCTCTCTCTCTTTCTCTCCCTCCCTTTCTCAATTCTCTATTTCCCTTTCTTTTCCTTTATCTCTCCCCCTCTCTTTATCTCTATCCTTTGCTTTCCTACTCCCATATTCCCCAACAAGCAAATGCATCTTTTGACAAAACAAATCAAACCAAAAAAAAAAAAAAATGAACTTGAATACCTAGAACCTGATCTGCATTCATTAAAAAGAAAACAACAACAAAAAAAAAGGGTGAGTTTTTCCTGTTCTTTGTATCAAAAGCTAAAAATGAAAACAACGGAAATAAGAATGTCTTTCCTGTTAAGTCTCTAATTGTTGGATTCCTCGGATTCTCAAAGATTTCTCCAGAAACGATGATTGCGATTATCTATGACATTGATTTCAAACTCAATTCTATACACAGGAAAGAGGAAGCGACAAAGAGAAAGAAGGAAAAGAACAACCACTGAATAAAGAAGACAATTGTGGACTGATAAAGATGAGGGCAAAGGAAATGAAAAGAAATATGAAAGAAACAGTTGATAGAATAAATGGTAGATAGATCATGAATAAGTAAGAATTAAAAACTAAAAAGCATCAGCAAAGAAGCCATCCTAAAAGCGAATTATAAGAAACCACAATATCAATAAAATATTGCAATCCCCCACCCACCCACTTGTCAATGGGAATCCGGTCTGCATCCAATATGCATTTCTTAATTGTTAAGCAATTTAATATTCTTTAAATTCCTTATCGTTCTGTGCTCTAAGATCTATAACTTTTCCTTTTTTCTTTCTTCATTATGATAATTCTTTTCTATACATTTTTGTCTTCTGTTATATATACTAGCAAAAGTTAGCATCATAAATGTAAATGTCCAGGTGTGTGGGGATTAAAAATATACAAAAATAAAAATAAAATAAAAAAGAACAAACTCCCATGGGGCCTTGACCGGAAGAACACAATTTCCCCAGGTCCGACAAAAAGGCCTGACTCCTTCCCCAAAAAGAATCCCTCTGCCATTCTAACTGAGCCGTAATTGGGTCTAGTTGGTCCTGTTAGCCAGGGAGATTTTTCCCTAGCTACAGGCCACTATGACCCTGTTCAATAAAGCCTGAGTAATAAAACTACCTCTTGTCTTTGTCTCTTTCTTTCTTGTTCTTTGATTGCCTTCCATTTCAGCTCACCAGCCAAGAAGAACAAAGAACCAAGCTTTTATATGGGGCTAAAATACCAGCAACAAACTAACTTAAATTAGCCCCACAGGTGTTTACTCATTGTAAGTAGCTATTTACTGACATCCCAACATGTCAGTTGAACACAGTTTGATCCCAACCCTTTTTATCATATGGTTGCTTGAAGGCGGTGGCTGAGGGGCTTCATGTCTGGGTATAACGTTAAACTCTATCTGATGGTGAGGTTCCAGTTCTGGAGGCTTGAAGAATGTGGAGCACCCCTTCATCACCATTAGGGTCCCATGTATGGGTTAAATAGAAAAATGTGTTTATAAAAAAATTGAGTATCCATTAAGAATTAATTTATTTCAAAACTTTGTTGGCATTAAATGATTCACTGAGGTTGATATACTGTAAAACAAAAACCATACCAAACCACAAAGTTTGATTAACATAGAGAGACATGCACAAACCGAAGCTGATGTGGTGGCCTGTGTTAAAACTTGCATGTATCAATTTAGCATTCCTCTTTTGATGCACCTCTGGCACTGGGCAATAATACCAGCCCTGCCCATTTAAATCAAGGGTGCAGCTGCTGCCTGTGGAGATGGACACCCTGGGTTTCACACTGATACTACTTATCTTACAGACAGGAGCCAAAGCTCCTATGTCAAGGTAAATGTAAGTCTAGATGACATGGGTGAAAAGAAGAACTGTGTTTGAATCACTGTAGCCTGGAAACGCAGGTTCTCCAACATTTCTTCCTCCTCATGGGACGGTTAGTAGTGTTATTATGCAAATCATCCATCTTATGAGAATGACACAGTTCGTGCCAGTGGACTCCTCTGTGCATAGCACCAGATAATCTTATGTCGTGTAGGTCAAGGTGGAATAGGCTGTGTCCACTGCAATAAATGATATTGATATATACTAGCAGAATCACAGTATGATCATCTAATTATTACCATGTTTGATATGTTTACTTAAGAGGTATTGCTAAATAGTTCAATATGTAAAAAGTATAATAACCTTAATTTAACTTTCTCTAACTCTTTTTTTCTTTCCGTCTTTCCTTCTTTTTGTTATGTTCAATTGAAATAGATAAGCATTATCACTTCCATGAGCTACTCTTTTTCTTTCCTTCTTATTGTATTTTTTCTATATAGCATGTCCTTTTTCTTCCCTTTCTTTATAATAAAAAGGAAATAGTCCATTATTTAGCTGAGGTGATGACACTCATAAGAAATAAGAATTTGGCGAATAAGCAACACCAGATAATCAGGATTTACAATTTGCATTTGGATGGTCTAATTTTTAGCCAGAGGGTATTGCAAAATGATAAGGGTCATACTTTTAAGGAATTCAAGTATTAATATATAAATAGCAAATGGGGAACATGAGGGTGAAGGTGATACCAATTCTTGTTGGTGCCCTTGTTACCATGCCAAAGGGTTTGAATAAAAAACTGGAGGAATTGGAAATAGGAGGAAGAATGGTGACTATGCAGACTACAACATTGAAAATAAGCTAGAATACTCAAAAGAGTCCTGGAGACCTGAGGAGACTTGTTATTATG
Organism: Doryteuthis pealeii; assembly: GCA_023376005.1. NCBI lineage: Eukaryota > Metazoa > Mollusca > Cephalopoda > Myopsida > Loliginidae > Doryteuthis > Doryteuthis pealeii. Next base: position 117,041,167 of record CM042138.1, read on the forward strand.
TAGGTGCCAGTGCAAGACCACCAGCTAATGCTGGTGTGAAAAACTTGCATAATAATATATTTAATATTTGTCTCATATCTCTCCACTTAAGATGTGTCTGTTTTCTTTTACTTGCACCCATATCATCATCATCTAATTTGTCACAGCAGCAGCTAAGCTACTGCATTAACTACAAACTGATAGAATGATTTCAATTAAGCAAGTTGAATTGAGATTAGAATTGTATAAATAAATGAATCTTGGAATGAAAATTATATATGAAAGAGAGTTCAATATGCTATTTTGTCTAATTATTTTTCTTCTTATTCCTTTTTTCTTTTCTTTTTTGCACAAATATCTTCATAAACATGTTAAATTTGCATTTTTTTTAATTCTAAAGGAAACAAAAACTTTTTTTTGCTATGCAATATTACCCATTCTGCACTCGTGCATCTTCATTGCACCATGTTGATGACCCCACATTGTTCTATCTGTGTTGGCCAGTTTGAAAAGCACGAGCTAGAGATAGGGTCACAAGTATAAGAAAATCATAATAATCACTTAAGTTGGCTACTAGAATAAACTACAAGTTTGACTGACTTCCTATCATATGGGACTTTACTTATTTTCTATCAACTGCTCACTGGACAAGGCTCTCTGTCCAACGGCTAGTCTGGATCTGCTCATGGTGCTCAAACAAGCTTAATATATGCAGAATTCTCCCCAACCCAATCCAGTTTATTTGACCACCCAGAAATTGGTAATAATTTTTTTACCCAGACTTTATGGCTCCAATTTCTTCTAAAATCATGGACATTACTTTTTCCCCAGTTTCAGTGTCCCACTTTTCAGATCATCAATTTTTTAAAGACCCATTTTCTCTTAAAACTAGCCGCTTAAAGATATTTATCTTTAAGCGACCACCTTGAATTGAAACATTCAAGGTGTTCATACATTTTTGATAGCTTTCCTGAACCCTACCTGACTGATACTTTGTTCCCTACTGACACACACCCACACATATACATATGCATGGACCTAACATATTCTATTTTCCTTTTTTTTCCTCTGACTGTATGCTCACTCAACCATTGTGTCCCAGCTATTTTTTCTTCTTCTTCTTCTATTATACTTTGAAACTTAAGTGTCCAAGAATTATGTAATTCATATCTTTACAAAGAAACTATTAAACAACTGTATATCAATACACTTGTTCCTTAATAGTACGACTATTATCATTTTGCAACTCCCTCTGGTTAAAAATAAGACCGTCCAAATCATCCAAGATGAAATTTAAAAATGTAAACCCTGATTATCTGGTATTGCTTATCTATTGATTTCTTATTTTTTATAAGTTTCGTCACCTCAGCTAAATAAAGGACCATTTTGTTTTTATTATAAAAAAGAAAGGGAAGAAAAAGGACATGCTACACAGAAAAAAATATAAGAAAGAAAGAGTAGAGGAAAGATAAAGAGAGGGGGTGAGTGCACAGAAAAGATGATGCTAATTGGTTTCGATTGAATATAAGGAAAAGGAGGAAAGAAAGAAAAAAAAGAAAGAGAGAGAGAGAGAGTTAGATCAAGATTATTATACTTTTTACATATTGAACTATTTAGCAATAGCTTTTAAGTAAACATATCAAATGTCGTGATAATTAAATTATCATACTGAGATAATATTCAGAAGTGTAATGTAATGGTGCAAAAACTCATGGAATTGAGTTTGAGATATTTACAAAGAAACTGTTATTTATTTTATTGAAAAACCTTAATTGTGAGGAAATGACTACTTTTAATTAAAAAATGAATCAATAAGACTCCATTCAAACAAACTCTATATAGGTTTTGGAACAAAATAGATTCAATCCAAGAATGAGATTTGTGAGGGTTGCCTACTCAAACGTACCACAATATGCTTAAATAGAAATTTCAAATTTGGGCTGTGAGTTGAGATATAATTCTGAACATATTTTATTTTGAATTTTAACTTCTCTTTATGTTTAGGGTCTTTTGTATTTCTTTGGCATTTTCTAAAGACTTGAAATTAAAATATGTTTTTCTTTCCAGTGGAATTAACATACTGACCTATTTCTATTTAATTTTTTTTTTCATTTGTTGTGTGTGTGGGTGGAGAGGGGGATGTCTGTCAATTACTTTTTGTCTGATTGGTGTATGTTTTAATTTTTTTTCTGGCATTTAGAAAGATTTGTATAGATCAATTTTTTTTTTACGAATTATCCCCTCATCTTAAAAATTAATTAATACAGCTTGTATATTTTTCTTCTTGCTTTTTTTAATCTTTTTTTATACACCCTGCTGTTTTTTTTTTTTTATATTTTTTTTCTTCTGTGATGCCATAAAAACAATTTCCTATTAACTGAAAATGTATCTTTTGTTTCAATTTTCAAGCTTTTTGAAAGAAGCTTAATTACACACAACCCTGTTGATTAAATAAGGAGCATTCATATCCCTTCAAGAAACCACTTTTTCATCAATTCTTTCCTTGCTGAGGTTTTGTAGGGGTGAGACTTACAAAGTATTGACTATTGAAAGATTCTTAAAAATGAAAATACATTTTCCTTAACTTTTCATCAACATTCAACAAAATAATTAATCAAATATTCCATGAGCTATATACAAAATATTCAGCCCCCCCTTTTTTTCTTCTTTTCTTATAGGTTTGGTTAGAGTATATTCTAGTATAATCATATATATTTGCTAATTAATTCTATTTTGGCTGATCTATTTTTAACATTCCAGTTGGACTGCTATATATAATTAATAAGTTTATTATATTTTGTTTTATTCAGTTTTTGTATAAAAGTAAAAGTAAAATTCTTTTTTTTTTTTTCTTGTCTTTTTGTTTTTACTGGGATTTTCTGAGTTCAAAATATATTACCTTTTCTAAATGGGAAGTTTAAAGAAAATGGGTTTTTTAGATTTGCTTAATAAAACTATATTTAATTTTCATCAGATAAACTTTCAACCTCACTTCAGAGAGTTTAATAAATTCACTTGAAAAATATAGTGCTTTTTATTCTTTTAATTTTTAATTTTATTTCTTAAGTCTATTGCATTGAAATTTAATAAAAACTGCTTAAAAGTTTATCAGGTTTAGTATTACACAACAAAGGTTATGCTAAAAACACAAGTCAGATCACCAAAGTTAAGCAGAAATTAGCTACTTCATTTGTGAGATGGGTGACTACTAAGATACAGTTGGTACTATAAGCAGTATAAGGCCTGTATGTTTGATTGAGCAAAGGTTTATAACCAAGTTGGCACGGCTTAAAACATGACAACTGCTTCCTCTGCCGAAAAGTAGATTACCGCAAAGGGTGGTCCTGAGTATGACACTAAACTGGATCTGATAATCTTTATAGCCATTATTTTCAGGTCCACTGTGACCCAGACTTTTAGTATCTTTTAAGGTCCCATCTCTGCGTCAAATATATCTGTTTAAAATTATAAGTATTGGGTAGAAATACATGAAACCAAGTAACTGTATTCAAACAAATAATTGTTATAAACATAGAAATTTTTAAAAAGGGCAATTTAAAAAATTATTGCAATGAAACATTGAAAATATAAATGGTTATTATAACCAAATATTTACATATGAGTCAAATTTACAAATAAGGATTTGATATCTTATTATAATGGAGATTCGGTGTCTGTCTATACCTGAAACTATCGTTACTTACATCACATTACCCTCAGGAATTGTGTAGGTTTATCAAAGAGTATTTAATATATAGTCAAAATCATTTATACTTAGAATAGATAAATCTTATTTATTAGCAATGTCATTATGAAAATCTGATTTAGATTTGCCTCAAAACATCCCATGTTATTAGTGTGTTCAAAATCCTGCAATGCGTCTTATATATAACTAAAAAATAAAGGTTTACATATATGGTTGGTTAATTTGCTGGTTTAATAAATGATTATTTGGTGTTATTGATTTCTAATATTATTGTTTTATTCTGCAATGTATCAAAATCAATCCGATGAATGATTTTTATATAGAAACCAGTTAAAATATATTAATTACAATAAGTGTCATCTTTTTATATGCATTCTTATTTAATTTTGTTAGTCTTTCTAATTGAATATATTTCATTACATTAAAACTGAAATACTTATGCCTGGAGTGGGGTGTATATTCTTTCTAGTGTCATTGTAGAAATAAAACAAACCAAAGTGAGCAAAGCTTTAATAAATAACAACCTAGAGAAAATGCATTTTTTTAAACTTTTTTTTTTTCAGTGACAGTAATTATTTGATCTTAAAACATATTTGTTTTCATTGACTTAGGAATATTTTTTCTAACAAATTTATAATCATCTTTTGGTCTTAGAATTTGATTTTAGATTCTATAGATATACATATAATATACATTTAATATTTATATGTAGAAACTGTACTCTTGCTGAAAAAGAAAATTAGTTTAAAAATGACAAAAGTCTGTATTTTATCATCAAATTAAATTTTTTCTAGTCATTTTTTACAATAAGAAACTAAATTTGACTTAAAATTTGTTAGTGCAGAAAATGTCTGACAATCATAGTGGTAAATTCAGTGGGTAATAAAAGAAAAAGACAAAAAATTAACTAATACCTGGTTCAAATGCTGCAGGCAGTTTATGAAATATAACTAAAGCTTTTGTTAAGTTTTTCCTCCTACACCACCAGAATTTACTGTGAGGAATAAGTCGGGTGAATGAAACTTTTTTATATATTTATACATTAAACCCTACCCAAGATATCAAATGGTTGTATAAAAAATGTTAAACTATGTTAGAATATAACTTTATAACAAAATAAATTTCTTTGAATTGTTTTTTTTATATACCTGAAGTATTTGCTCGTTAAAGTATATAAAAGTTTTTAAATGTGTATTTTATAACTTCTACTCATGATATCACAGGTTATCTACACAATATGTATTTGCCTAGACCCTCTGTCATAGGAAGGATCTGACACAAGTGAGGAATATTCTCCCTAGTCTAGCAAAAAGGGAATAGACTCTTTGCTGTTTGGCTGATACTGACACTCAACATTTTTTCTAAATACTTTTTTACTAAACCTGGTTTTAAATCAGTTATCTTTCTCCTTGATTGGTTTCTTAACCAAGGCTAAAGAACCCATTCTACCCTACCATTTATCTATAGTTTATCTAAACAGTTATAGGAATAATAGTAACATACATTATATATATATATACAAGCAAGAATATGCACCCTCCATGTGTAAGTATTTAAATTATAATGTAATCAAATATATCAAATTATAAAGAATAACAGAATTAGATAAGAATGCATATAAAAAGATTGCACTTATTTTAATTATATTTTAATTGGTTTCTATATGAAATCATTCATATGATTGATTTTAATAAGTTGCAGAATAAAACAATAATATTAGAGATCAATAACACCAAGTAACTATTTATTTAACTCGGTTTTGTTAAAACCAATATGCAATTTAACCATGCCATATATTATGTAAACTTTTATTTCTTAGTAATATATAAGACACATTGCAATATTTTAAATGCATTTATAATGTGGGCTGTTTTGAGGTGAATCTAACTCAGATTTTCATAGAGACATAGTTAATAAGATTCATTCTATGTATTAATGATTTTGACTATAGATTAAATACTAATCAATAAATTTATGCAACTCCTGTTACAGACACTGACTCTTCATTTTGATAAGATATATGATGAGGCCTTTATCATGAAAATAAGAAACCTCAAAATAAATATCTTTCAGCTTGGAAAGAAGTGTTGTTTTAAATATTGTTAATAATTAATAAATACACTGAACCTAAGCAGACATCTTTGAAAACCATTTCAAAAAGATAACAACCCTAATTGAAGATGATGCCATGTAAACAGGGGAACCAATAGATTTAATTAATTTAACAACATAATTTAAATCCTAGAATCTGAGAAGTGCCATAGAGACTGTTCAATATTTCATTTTGTCTGAAGACAACAACACCCATGTCTCATTCTTATCTTTAACTCTTAATGTCCTATACCACCTCATTCCACCCAGCCGGAAGTCATATTTGTTTCCCTAATCCGCGCCAAACAATAGCCTTTGTTTAAATGTAATATTAAGCATATTTAGAAGTCTTTATTTTTAGGGAAATAACAGGTAACTTTAAATGAAAAGGCCATTTTAACTCTTAACATCCTGTTGAGAATTTTTTAAGTCCAGAGCCCATTTCCTATAACCATTTATCAAAAAATGGCTAAAAATGGCCTTTTCATTTAAAGTCATCTTTTATTTCCCTTAAATCAAAGACTTCTAAATATGTTTAATATTATTTTTAAGATATTACATTTAATATATCATTTGGGGTAGATTAGGAAAATGAATGTGACTTCCGGTTGGGTGGAATGAGGCGGTATAGGACATTAAGAGTTTTAAACCATTTTTTGATAAATCCTTAGAGGAAAAGGGCTCTGAACTTAGAAAATTCTCAATACGATGTTAAGAATTAATAATGACTAGAGAATGGTCAAAATCTTGGATATGGAGGGAAAAGACTATGGAAAGTTCTGAAACTAACTTGATCCTTATATATACTAGCAAAAAAAAGCCCCCTAGACGGTGTAAAAGTAAATTTTTGAAAGATATTACCTGAGGGGGGTGGGAAAAATTAAATAAATAGAATAAAATATTTTAAATTTTAAAGAAATTAATTACTTACTTATTCACTCCCCTTCACTGCGATATTTGTTTTGTTTTACAACAGTAAGGACCCCCAAAATGTTTCTAAAAGTTTCTGATTTAATTATTCAGACTCTTATCATTAAAGAAAAACTCAAAAATCATACAAGTAAAATATATTTTGTTCAGATTTCATGAGATGAAATAGGGGGGGGGGGCATATAGTAAAAATATATATATATATAATTCCCCTAATATATTTTAGGAAAAAAATTTTTTAAACATAAATTCATCTATAAGTATTGAAATTTTCATGAAAATTTGACTCTTAATTAATTTTTGATAGAATTTTAAAAAGAAATTACTGTGACATAGTTTTGGTTACATTAAAAATAGTGTAATTTGTGAATAAATAAATATACAAGGTGATATCTAAGAAAAATATTGAAAAAAAAAAAACAAAGAAAAATAAGACCAAAGCACCTCTATTGTCTGAAAATAATCATTGGTATTATGATGAATGGCCAACAGAAAAACACTGAAAAAGTTATCTAAGTTAAATATGTAAACAGTGCTCAATAGACTAAGTAAAGCAAAATTATAAGGACCTTAGGGGTTAGAAACTACCTATTTAAATTTCACATTATGGCTCATCAGGATAATTATGCTGAGGAGCAAATAGATGAAACCTCAGTAGGTAGTTTCTGACTCCTCAGGTCCTTATATATACATATATACATACACACATGGAGTTTCAGAAAAATTAGTATTGTTTTGCAATCTAATAACCGGATCAATTCCCATTCAAATGATCTCTAATTTTAACAGTATGTATAGAAACAACTCAAAATGCTATGTTAAATGTTTAAAAGCCTTTTCTTTTCTAGTGACTATACATGAAAAAAAAAAAAGATGAAACAAAATTGTGTCATCTCTTTATATGCTGTTAAAGTTGAAGATCATTTAAACAAGAATTTGTCAAGTTATTAGATTACTATATGATAACAATTATTTTTAAAAGATCCTCTGAGTGTGTGTGTGTGTGTGTGTGTGTATAATATATGTGTGTGTATATATATATATATATATATATATACACTTTGAATAAAAAAGAAAAACTCAACAAACCATCATTATTGATTTATTTCAGGTGGTAACTTCATAAAGGATCCCAGTTTTGTCAGATATCCATTACAAAAAAAAAATGCTTCGTTTATAATTAGTTTATTAATTAACTTACGTTGAGCTCTCTTAGGGATTTGAAATAATCCTTGTATAAATCTATTGATGTGCATCTGCATGGGGATGCATTGTGGATATATAGAGGATATAGATGATCTCAAATAGAATCATAACCAACTTACTAGTTGATTGAATACTTATTTATATACATACATACATACATACATACATACATATATATATATATATATATATATATATATATATATATATATAATAATGGCTGTCAACTCATGTTCGAGTAAGACCATTTCCTGTTTTTTTTTTTTTTTTTTTTATCATCATAGTTAGGTGCCAGTAGCATTTGACACTCTATCCTTGTATTTTCTCAGATGACACACCAGGCCAGCCCTGGAGAGACATACTCTTCCACACAAACTACATGTTGGAACTTCTCCACTTTAAATGTTGCTGGGCTGAAAATTGCCCTTTCTAATAGCCCGCTTCAATTTTTGGTGTTTAATTCGGTGTATATATATATATATATATATATATATAAGTTAGGGTAGCATTAGGCACCAATTGAATAACACTTGGTGACTATCAGTTTCACACTTCTGTGATCATCAGACCACTACTTGGTCTGATGATTGCATAGGAGAGAAATTGACAATCAAGCACTGTTGACTTAGTGTCTATGCTATCCTAACTTAGATATATATGCTCTATCACTAATATTGAGCACATTTTATCTAAAAATATAGCAAAGTACATTATTGCTATATATATATATATATATATATATATATATATATATGTGTGTGTGTGCACACACACACACACACTAACAATTTCCGTCAGTATATCAGATGTTAAATTATAGTGTAGTCTTGTTCAATATATGGTGGTATGATTCATCATTATCATATCTAACTGAAAGCACAGATTTCCATGACTCTCTCACCACCCATCCCTATTGTTCAATACTCTTGGCAAGTCCTCCTCAAAACATCCACAGTGCTGATCATTGATCAATGTAAGTCTTTGGTCAGCCCACTATGGTGTGTCCATGTGTAGGTGTCTACAGTATAATGTCACATATGAGTGGTATAATTAACAACTGCTTATTACAAGTATAATAATAGAATTATCAGTCTGTGAGTAGGCAAAACAAAAATTAAATAAAGATGGCTGTGCTGTTATTATCATGTTTGACAAAAATATAAATCTAATGACTAGGATTGATGTTTAATGAAGAGTTATAATCACCAAATATATTATGGCTTAGTAAGCAAGAAATTTAAAAAAAAAATTGTGTTAAGTTTGCAAAGGCTGAGAAAATCTATGCTGTTTGTTATCTTTACATTTTAAAACTGTGTCCATTGCCAAGAGAGTAAATCAGATATTGTTTTATGGCATGTAATTTTCTCTACTCTTAATCTATTGCTAGGTTGGTGTCCAGTGTCAGCTGTAATTAGGGATTAATTCAGCTCAGACAGAGAGCTCTTATCAGCAAAATGATTCTGTAGACTTTGATCATTAATATGGGGGGGGGAGTCTACACCTCCTGGACTACACTGATCTCTTTGTTCATTTTCTCTTTTCTTTTAACAGAACGTTTGTTTCAAGCATTTATTGTATTTAAATCCAACAAAACCCACATAAGCCAGGGTTACTTTAATATTTAGACCTTCTGATCAGTAATTGCTATATAAGAATGTAAGCTTTACATAGACTAAGAAAATACATCACTGTTCTGAATGTTGAAAAGAGCAGTGGAAGATTTTATTGTAAAATTAAAAATTAAAGCACGGATATTCATGACTCTCTCTCTCTCTCTCTCATCAATTGTCCCTATCACTTTTTTGTTCCTGGGAGGTCCTCTGTGAGGCATCCAAAATCCAAACAGTGCTGACTGATGTAGGATTTTGCTGGTTGGCCTAAACTTGTGTATCCATGTGTAGGTGTCCACACTAGAACATCACTTATGACTTGTTTCAATGGGGTCACTCAAGGATCAAGCTCTGGGTAATGTGAAGTATCCTTTCATCACTATTGCACCCAGATCCACTCTGTCTTTGAGTGGTAGTATCTGTTAGGGTCCCATCTAAGGGTAAATAGAAAAAAATGAGTTAAAAAAAAAGGTTTTAAAAAAATTAAATACCCATGAATAAAACAAAATGTCTTTGGCATAAAATAACCCAACAAGGGTTGACATGCCATAAAATCCAACCAACCAACCTATTTTATTATAAACTCAGGTCATTCACTAGATGACTTTTCAGCTGAAACCTGTCCCTTGTTTTAGGTTTTTTTTCCTTAAAAAAACTTTGCTGTAAGGGTAATCCCAGCAAAGCCAGGTGGGCTCTGACAGGTGAACACCTTGAGCAGGAGAATGTTGGGAAAGAAAAGAAAAGGATGGTAAGGAACCAGTGAAATATGAAAGAAGGCAGCAGAAAAGTGAAAGTTCTAAATAAAACAAAGGAACAACAAAGTCTTAATAACTAAAAGGCAGACACACACTTTGAATTATAGGGAGAATACGCCAAGTGTTTCTCTGAAGGTCCTTCTTTCTGGCTTAGAACAAGTAAAAATATTTGCCTAGAGAAGTAGAAAACCATATATATATATACACATACACTCACACACAAACATATATATATATATATATATATATATATATATATATATATACACATGGACACACATAAATATATATATGTATATATACACACATATATAATTAGCCAAGCAATGTGTGAAACAAATGTTTGGATTAAATGCTTAGATACCTGCAGAGCAGTATAAAAATGAAAAAAGTTTCCTCACTCATTTCACATACCGTTTTATGTATTAATGAAGACAATCATCAGACAGAAGATGTGAGGATGTTATATAACATCCACACATCGTCTGTCTGATGATTGTGTTCACAAAAACATGAAATTTTTCATTAAATCTCCTTAGACTAGTATCATTCATGCAATTATTCTGACCAAAACTGGTAAGACAGCTGTATTTCTTGAATATTAGCCTATTTGAATTTTTGCTTTCACTATTCTTTCATGCTTCAAAATATCCGAGTACATTTTTTTATAACCATGTTATCATATATATCTATCTTATTAAAATTCTCCTCCCTGTCAGCTGGGGCGTTAGAATGCACCTCTGCAGAGGGGTAAGACTCCCTCAATGGGGCCACTTGTTGGCCGTGGGTGGCGACCCATGATGCTTAAGGATAGAACCCAGGTGGCTGAGCAGTCTATGACTTGCAATATTCCACTTTAGGCTTTTCTTGGGCTAGACAGGCAGTTGGAGAGGCCCCCTCCAATCAATCAGCTGGCCACATCAAGCCCTAGCAACCGATATGATTGCCCCAACCCTATTGCCCTTATGGCAACTCCCAATCATTCTTATCATATGGGTGCTAGAAGGCAGTGGCTGAGGGTCTACATGTCCTGGGAATGACGTTAAACTCTATCTGATGGTGAGGTTCCAGTTCTGGAAGTTTGGAGAATGTGGAGCACCCCTTCATCACCATTGCTCCCAGGTCCACTCTGACCCAAAGTGGTAGTACCTGTTAGGGTCCCATCTATGGGTTAAATAGAAAAATGTATTTATAAAAAAATTGTAATATCCTTTAGGAATTGATTTATTTCAAAACTTTATCAGCATTAAATGACCCACTGAGGTTGATATGCCGTAAAACCAAATCAAACCAAACTTATTAAAATTCTCATATTTGTATATATATAACTATAACTAAGAAAAAATAACACATCCTGGTGAATTTGTTTTATTTATTTAAGTAGTACATGTAAAATACTCTTAGAAAATAAAGCAATTTCCAGTTCATATTGCAACCAAATTATAATTTTGTGGTGTATTATTGCACTGAATATCATTTTTTTTATTTATGTATTTCGGATTAAAATTCTCATTATGCTATTCAATATAGATGTAACTATGACCAACCAAAACCAGAACATTATATTGAGGTTATTATTAGAATAATGTATTTAAGATTTTCTCATAGAATAAAACAATTTTCAGTCTGACTTGTAATTGAATGGGAATTTTTTCACTTCTGTGTTGAGATAAACTTTATTTTTTTAAATCCTCCAAATTCTTAATATAATGGAGAGAACTATGAAATGCTAATTAGAATCGTTCAAGCCTTACTAAATAGAAACATCTATGTCATCATAGACTGCTGTTAGAATAGGAATCACAGGTCATCTAGTGTGTGTGTGTGTGTGTATATATATATATATATATATATATATATATAGTATTTCCCACACATAAGTACATCTTAACCATTTTTTATAAAAATTTAATTTTCTTTTAAAGCAAAAATATGAGGATTTTATTATTTCTAGTGGAACATCATGCTATCAAAACATATTATTAAGTATTGTTTATTACCAAACTCAACAGCATTGAAACTGTAACCATCAGTATAAATATATGTAGCCATCCTAAAATAAGTATATTTCTTATATATATGTATACAGTTTTATTTTTGTTTTCAGGGTTTCAATGCTGTAAAGTCCAGTAAGAAATAATACTGTATATATTCCGGAATTGTATTTGTGTGTTATCAGAACAGGACTAAATACAGAGTTTGGTATGTTGAATGCATACAAATATTTCTACCACCATCATTCACGCACACAAGGCTCCAACTACATCCAATGGGTCATGGCAACTAGGAAACCCACACCTCAATCCCTGACACAGGGCAATAAACACATTAAAGACAATTACCTGACAGACCATTCAACTCAAATAAGAGAATATATAAAATTAAAAAAAGATAAAATAGTTATTCTACAAAACTCTTTGACAAAAGGTAGATTGCTACCTGAAATATTAGAATTAATAAATAAGATTGAAATAAGCCAATATTCATCACTTTAAATTTTTGATTATTATTCCTTATCTTATACTTTGTAGAAACAACTCAAAATTCTGTGTGTAATGTTTTTATTTCTTTTCAGGTATAGAAATGTCATGTGGTGTAGGACAGGCAAAGGTGTTTAAATATTAAATGTATAATTTTGAGTTGTTTCTCCACTTGCTGTTAGAATTTGAGATTATTTGAATGAGAATTGGTCAAGTTATTAGATTACAAAATGACATTGATTTTTTCGTAAACACTCAGTATGTACATGTATATATAATATATGTATATATATATATGTATGTATATATATATATATATATATATATACACATCTTTTTCATAGGTCCATTCCCAAACATTTGTCCTTTATATATATATATACACATATATTCTTTTTCATAGGTCCATTCCCAAACATTTGTCCTTTATATATATATAATAATAATAATAATAATGGACTCTCCCATCGATTTTCGACGTATGGGGTTCATACACACAATGAACATCCACACAGGGATTTGTTTATAGTGGTGAAGGCTTGTGTTGGACCATCCACACTTTTTGGCACAGTCGATAGGAAAGAACTGGTGCATCAAGGGTTGCCACAAATCCAATCAACGACTGACCTCAGGAATTTTGAATTCAGAGTTATCCCTCTCCTAGACTAGGGTTACCTACCCAAGACTGAAGAGCCCAGTCTGCCCTACTATTTAACCCATAGCTGGAGGGAGAATATATGGATTCATACCTTTCCCAAGGGTATTAGCGCTATGTGAAATGCCAACAGCTTCGTCTAGGAATTGAACTCGAACCGACGAGTCCATTTTCCACGACTCTAACCACTAGCCCATGCGCCTCCATATATATATATATATGTATATATACACACACACACACACACATTTTCTTTTTCATACGTCCATTCCCAAACATTTGTCCTTTATATATATATATATATATATATATATATACACACACACACATTCTCTTTTTCATAGGTCCATTCCCAAACATTTTCCTTTATATGTATATAATGATATGAAATCTGTTGAAACACCCTGTATATAATGCTAAATTTTGACTCTTTAATTTCTTATATACATTTCCACATTTTTTATAAACAACAAACAAAAAAAGAGTTCAGTTATCCAAACAGAATTTGCAATGTTAATGACTCTTCTCAAAATGAAAGACTGAGTATATCTTAATCCAATCAACAAGTTCATGGACAACAACTAATTAGAATGAATAAAACGTCTTTAGCTAAAAATGTTCTCATCTATTTTTGTAAAGTCTAAAGTGACAAAATTTAGTCTTATCTACTAATCATAATTAACCACCTCTTTAATTAACATCAAATCCGTGTAAACAGAATAAAATTAAACTAGTGGTACCTATGGATATACCACAGTATGATAATTTAATTATTACAACATTTGATATGTTAACTTAAGAGCTATTGCAAAGTTCAATATGTAAAAAGTATAATAATCTTTATCTATTTCTCACACTCTTTTCTTTTTCTTTCTTTTCTTCATCTTTTTATCTTTCCTTTCATATTTTTATTATGTTTAATTGAAACAGATAAGCATTATCATTTCTGCAGGCTCACCTCCTCTCCTATCTTTCCCCTATTCTCTTTCTTTCTTCTTTCTTATTACATTTTTTCTGTGTAGCATGTCCTTCCCTTTTTTTATAATAAAAGCAGAATGGGCCATTATTTAACTGAGGTGATGACACTCATAAGAAAAAAGAATTCAGCAGATAAGTAACACCATATAATCAGGATTTACATTTTTGAATTTCATCTTGGATGATTTGGACAGTTTTATTTGTAACCAGTGGGTGTTTCAAGATAATAACAGTCATACAATTATATGGATGTGATAGTATTTAACAATGTTGTTCAAATTCAATCTTTATAACTCGGCACATATCTTAATGCCTTAATGGTCAAAATTGCCGTTAAAAAATAAAAATAAATAGAAATAAAATTTCAGATTTTTAATATAAATTTGTAAGCTTGGGGATATGAATCAAATTAAATAAAACCTGAGAGTTTCTCAAAGCAGATATTGAAATTAAGTTTATCATGTGTTTGTAGCTCCTGGTGAGGTTGTTGCTAATAAATGCATCAAATAAAAAGGAAACATTTTATTTTTATCTTGTTGATACCAATGGTCACTAACTACATAACTGTTTATAAAATTGAAAAATATTTCTATTTTGTTAACACTTGCAGATGCTGGTTGTTTTGAAACTTATTAAAGATTAGAATAATCCAGTGACCTTTTATGCATCTGTATGTCCTGGGTATGATGTTGAACTGCATCTAATGGTGTACTTCCAATTGTGGAGCTCTGGGGAGTTTGGAGTACCCCTTCATTGCCATTACACCCAAGTCCAATCTGATCTGTGTGGTAGTACCTGTCAGGGTCCCATCTATGGGTTAAATAAATCAAAAAATGATTTTAAATTTTTTTAAATATATTGAGTTTAGATAAGAATTTGAATACCACAATAATGAATAAAACTGTCTTTGGCATAAAATAACCCAACAAGGTTTTAAATTTTGTAAAATCTAACCAACCAAACAACTTTATGCATTTGCAGATAAAATAAATAAATAAAGAAGAGACTACTCTATAATGAACATTGGTGGTGCGTTTGGTTATAATCATAGAAAATGGAATCAAAGACCCAAGTTCAAATCCTGGGTGAAGCTGTTTGTGTTCATGTTAATAACCTTGGGAAAGGTATGAATCAATCTGGTCTCCTTCTAACTGTTGGTAATAGTAGGACAAACTGTGTTCTTTACCTTTGGTAAGGCAACAAGTCAAGGAGAAAGAATACCTAGATAAAGCATATATGTACAGGATGTGTCAAAAAAGTATTGAGATTTTTTTGTACTTTTTGACTCACCTTATATTCTGAAAAAAAAAAAAGTTCCATTCATTATTCATTTCTATCTAGGTAAATACATCTTTAAACTTGGCACTTTTTTGACACATGTATTCTGAAAAAATTAATGAATGGAACTTTTTTTTTTTTTTTTTTTTTTTTTTTTCAGAATACAAAGTGTGTCAGAAAGTATTAAAAAAATCTTGATACTTTTTGACACACCTTATATATATATATATATATATATATATATATATATACACACACACACACACATTGGAGGTAAATGGTATAATAGTTAGTCATAGGAAACTGACTCATTGACCTGAGTTCAAATCCTGGATATGTCTGTTTGCATTTCTCATAGTGCTAATACCCTTAGGAAAAGTATGCATCCAACTACTCTCCCTATATCTCTGGATAAATTGTAGAGCAGACTGAGTTCTTTAACCATGGCTAGGTAACCAGTATAGGAGAAGGAAAACTCTGAATTCAAACCTGTTAAACTCCGCTTAAGAAATTGACTTTGTGGTACTTCCTGCTCATGTAGAAGGGTTGGGTAAATATATATATTTCTAATAGAGTATAAAAAATTTTCAATTCAAAATATTGCTTTATGAATTGTTGAATTCATGCTCCTGTTAAAAAACAACAATTCTTTTTGCCTACTTCACAAAAGATATTATTTCTTGTAAAAAAAACTCTTTAGCCTCATGAATTTTCTTTATTTAATTCTTTATTTTTGTAAATCTTTGATGATGGAACAAGTAATATAGTTGTTGGTGGCTAAATACTGTTCATATCTAATATTTTGGTAAAAATCATCTTAGGGTTATTTGATGGATCTGTACTGATATGCATCTAACATTCTAACTGCTCCCATTATGAATGTGTGTGTGTGTGTGTGTAATAAATCATTACATTATAACTGGCTCCTGCTATGAATTTATTGAGATATGTGATTTTATATATATATATATATATATATATATATATATATATGCTTATATTATAAATTATTAGAATCATATTATTGAATTACATGAATTGTGTTTATTATCAGAAAGGCTGGAGAATGGAATATATTCTCATGGTACTCATGACTGAATTTTGTTCCCAGCTGAGAATAAAATTTCATGCCAAACTTTTGTTCCAGTGATGTTAATAACATTAAAATCTTTTCCCATGAGGAACGTAAAGATAATGTGGCTGAATTTTATAGCCATATAGTACAAAAGGAAGAAAAATAGTAGAGAATTGCCCAGTGTAAGAGCATTTTGTGTTACAACTCATGGAACTGGTGTGTAACATTTATAGAATCTCATAAAAAAAGCTTATTCTATGGGTTGTTTTGGTTTTAAAAACAGATTTTGGTAAAAGCATACTAAGAAAACCAGCAAATAATTTCAAACAATGATGAAGGCAGAAGAATGCATTGGCTGAAACATAGTGATAAAACTTACAAGGATGAGAATATTAGTCTGAACAACTTGTGGAATAATGATAATGACTAAACTGAGAATTTCATACAATGAAGAAAGCAGAATGTATGGTCTTTCAAACAATATTCAAGAGAGTATTATCTTTAGTAGTCTTTTTTTTAATATATATTTTGCTCAGAGGCTTGTTATTAATTGTTTCTTGTGGTTTGAGATTTGACTCTATTGTTACATGTCTTTCATAACTGTAATCTCTTAATTTGTGCAATCCGAATACAGTGGCTTTCATTTCTTTTTCAATTTGAGTATAATTCTTTTCATAATTATTTGAGACCCTTAAAGCATATGAATCTGGTTTACCATTCTGTAAAAGGACTGTGAGTTTATACCATAAATGGCTTTTCAAAGTCATAATAAGCCAGGATAAATGCATTTGCTATTTGCTCCTCCATCTTAGAATGCTTGCTTCCTTGATCAACAAATTTTCATATCTTTTTATATTGATAGTCAACTTTTGCATACAAATCACTGGCACTAGATGTGGGGATTTTTTTCCTTAATATTTTTTGGTGTATTTTTTTAACCATTATATCAGGCTTCTTATACTTGGATAATGTACCAAGCAGAAAATACACATACATGCACATTAATATACATAAACCACAAATTTAGTAACTTTGAAAAGTTTCAAACCCAGTTTGCAACATAGATATTTTAGCAATCTTAGTATGACATCTTATATTTCAACCCTACTTTGTTTGCTTAACATAAATGATTTCAACCTCTTTATATTAAAAATATATCAGGTTTATTAACCTCTTCCCTTTCACTTTTTTATTTACCTGTCAAAAACAAGGCACTTTTTTTTTATTTGCTTAATTATTATTTTATATTTGATTAAATGAATTTGAGAATATTTTTTATAGAATTATCAATATTTTTGAAATTGTCATGGATACCCATGCTAATTGCACAACATGATGATGATGGGTTTGAAATTATCCTTTATTATTATCCTGAGTATTCTTGGTACACACACACACACACACACACACACATATATATATATATATATATATATATATATATATATAGAATTGAAAGAAAAAATAAAAGAAAAATCTAAGTTTGTTTTACTTATAATTATTCCAAAAACAGTTTCATTTACATTTCTCACAGTATTAGTTTTGTAAAGTGAAATTTTACTTTCAAATAAAATCATTTACATTCATTAGGAAAAAAAAGTTATCTTTTTCTCATTATCTGTTTCAATTTGGAACTTTCAACACAGTACAAAAATAAACTAGTGAAAAAGTATTATTTTATATTTTGAAAATACTAACTAAAATGCACCACAATTGCTAAAAAAAAAAAAGTACACGAGACTCATAGAAAACGGAAAATTATCAGCGAACAAAGCATCTCAGGTTAGTTAATTTAGTGTCAGTGATCGAATGCAAATACTCAGGATTATAAAAAAAATGTTAAGAATGCCTATCTCGTGAGTACTCGGGATAATCAGGGAAGAGGTTAAAGACTGCATTACTTTGATAGTTTAGCAGGCATAAAAACATTTATTATACATTGTTACACTTCTACCCATTAGAAGTCTTGGTCTTTTCATGTTAACCCATTTAAAGGTTCTCATTTTATCATCAAAGTATGGTCAAATTTTGAAAAGTATGTAATTATGCCTATGAAATATCTCAGATGATGCAAATCATAAGGTGTTTAGAATTTCATGATTGCTCACATGCATTGTATCTATGGTTAATCATTTGTATTTGTAGTTACCTTGGGGCATTCCAAAAGTAATTGTGTCCTGGGTATGATATTAAACTACATCTAATGGTGAAGTTTCAGCTTTGGAGCTCTGAGGAGTGTTGAGTACCCCTTCATTGCCATTACTCCCGGGTCCACTCCACCTCTGATTGGTAGTATCTGTTGGGGTCCCATCTATGGGTTAAATAGAAAAAATGAGTTTTAAAAATTGTTTTTAAAAAAATTGAGTTTAAATTTTTTAAATTTGAATACTTATCAAGAATATGAATGAAACAAAGTGTCTACAGCATAAAATAACCCAACAAGGGTTGACATGCCATAAAAACCAACCAACCAACTGTGATTAGTTCTTTTATTTTATCATTCAACTTGCAGTGTCAAAATCCAGTCTGTTGAATTTTATTGATTTTATTTTTATTCAAATTTGGTACTTTGCAGTATTAGCTTAACTAGAATCCTTATTTAGTGGTTTAGGGTCGAGGTATAACACATCACTCAATAATTTCCATGTCTAACTAATAAAACAACAACTTTTAAAAAATTAGGCTTTATTCATCAACAAAGTCTCCTTCTAGGGTAATACACTCATTCCAATGCTTCTTTAACAATTCGATGCTTTTTTGTAGAACGATTTGTCTTTGGTCTCAAAATACGCCTTAGTTTCCGATATCACTTGTTCATTAGAGCCAAATCTCTTTCCCTGGAGCATTCTTTGGAGGTTTGCAAACAGCCAGTAATCACTTGGGGCCAGATCTGGAGAATAGGATGGGTGCAGAAGCAATTCAAAGTGCAATTCATGTAGTTTTGCCATTGTTGTGATCGACTTGTGATACGGTGCATTGTCTTGGTGAAAGAGCACTTTTTCATCTTCATTTGTAGCTTTTTTTGGTGATTTCTTCCTTCAAATGCACAAATAATGCTATATAATATTTGCTATTGATGTTTTTTCCTTTTTCAAGGTAATCAATGAACAAAATACTTAGCGCATCCCAAAATACAGAGACCAAAACCTTGCCTGCTGATGTTTGCATCTTTGGTCGCTTTGGACAATTTTCACCTGTTACTGTCCATTCAGCTGACTTCCGATTTGACCCAGAGTAACCATTGTCACATATTTATGAAAAAACTTCTTTTAGTTGCTTTGAAACAGTTGCAAACAACGCTCTGAATCGTTGACGCGTTGTTGTTTTTGATTTGTAAGCAAATGTGGCACCCACTTTAAACACAGCTTTCCCATTGACAAATGTTCATGTAAAATGGTGAATACTGCCTTCTGATATCTTCAATTTCTCTGCTATCTCATGCAATTTCAATTTATGATCGGCCAAAATGAGTTTGTGGGTTTTTTGGTGTTTTACGGGACAACTGACGAATTTGGGTGACCTGAGTGTTCAGCATCATTTGTCTCTGTACAACTGCATTTAAAGTCAGCATACCACCTCTTAACTATTGTTTCTGATGGAGCAGAGTGCAAATAACACTTACCAAGCCATTGCTTTGCTTGAACTAAATTTTCCCATCAGAAAGCAATGCTTTACACACAAAATTCAGATTTTTCCATTGTTTTGAAAATTTCAACTGTAACTTCACTTAAATAACTGTAATTTGTAAA
The DNA here is from genome assembly GCA_023376005.1 of Doryteuthis pealeii. Taxonomy (NCBI): domain Eukaryota; kingdom Metazoa; phylum Mollusca; class Cephalopoda; order Myopsida; family Loliginidae; genus Doryteuthis; species Doryteuthis pealeii. The sequence goes on from CM042138.1 coordinate 117,061,659, forward strand.
CTAATAATCCGATTGGGTTTAAATTTTGACATGTGCCATTTGAAGGTTAGTACTTTATAAAACTCATATGGCTTGTTTATTGATGGCGCCATCTGTATGTTAGGCCTGAGACTTATTGAGTGATGTGTTATTCCTGCTGAATTTTCTTTGAATAACATTGCTGCTCACCCATGACCTGGGTCCTTCAATTTTTTAAAATATGTCATCTCTTATTTTTTATTCATCACCTGTTTAAACTAGTTTTCCAATGCAAATGTGAGACGTATTATAGGTTGCTGAACAGGAATAGCATCCTGCTCTATTTTAAGTGTTATTTCTCTTTCAAATTCATTAACTCTCTCATAAAAAATGTCTGGAAATTCTAGCAGAATCTCTTTGATGGAATCATCAATGTCTAGTTTTCTGATGTCTTTCAGGTCTTGTTCTTTGAGGTCATTGCATTCTGCTGCTGAAACTGTCTAACCAAATTGATCCAGGTTGAACCTCAACAAATTTATCCTTTGACAATGATCACTGCTTAAAATCGGTTGCATGTCCTCATCGGCAACCATGATTGAGGCAGTCACTTTTCTCTTGTTGATGCGCTTTACCCTCATAATTTCTGCAGTTTTAACCTTTTTTTTCTTCTTGATTCAGAAATAACTAATTTCTTCTTCTTTTTTTTTTTTGTCAGTAAATCAAAAAAGTGTTCAAATGCTAGCAGTTAATAACAACATTGAGCAATGTGTGGGTTGAAGCATGTGTTTGATTTCACCAATTCTATAGAATGTCTTAGCAATCATATCGAAAAATCTTCCTTCCTAAATATCTCCTGACTGTTTCTTTCTCTCTCATTTAATTTATTTTATTCATTATATATATGTGAATTTATGGAAATGTCTACCACTAGAGTGTCTTAGCAATCTTATATCTTAATATCTCTTCATCTTCTCCCTTCCTTCCTTTCTAAATATCTCCTGACTCTTTCTTTAACATTTTCTTTCACTCTCATTTAATTCATTTCTATTAATTTGATATGTGTGAATTTATACTCAATATGCATATAATAATTCTGTTATGAAATAATTCTAGAAATATTAGTGAGAATAAGTCTGATGTGTTAGTCATCATTGTCAACACTTGTGGAATTGCCACTGATCCAGTTAGTTGATATTATTCCATTAATTATTCAGTTTAGTATTGCCATTTTGTTTTCATCATTACACGTTATCTATGAATCTCTCACTCTCAGATCCAGAAGGATAATGTGAATTTCTTCAGAGTGAAAGAGTTGAACAGCTGAGAGAAATACCTAAGCCTGTATTGACAAAAATATAAGGAAAAAAAAACTACTAGGATGAGGATATTAGTCTTAACAACTTGTGGAATGATAGTAAGAATTTCAGACAATGAAAAAAAAATTCAGTGGTAAAACCTACAAGGATGAGGATATTAGTCTGAATAACTTGTGGAATTATGATAATGGCTCATCTGAGTATTTCAGACAATGAAGAAGGCAGAAGAATGCATTGGCTGGAATAGAGTGATAAAATCTACAAAGATGAGGATATTAGTCTGAACAACTTGTAGAATTATGATAATGATTCATCAGAGAATTTCAAACAATGAAGAAGGCAGAAGAATGCATTGGCGGGAATAGAGTAATAAAACCTACAAGGATGAGGATATTAGTCTGAACAACTTGTGGAATGACTCATCAGAGAATTTCAGACAATGAAGAAAGTAAAATGCATACTATTTTAGACAATATTAAAAAACCCAACAAATAAAGAAAGAGAGTATATATCCTCGACAATGAGCAGATATTCATTAAAAATTCAGATGATTTGCTTCCGACACATTCATTTAAAAAAATGTTTTTTTCAATTTTATAGCTGTTGTGTATTTGTGTATTTCAACATTTGTCAAAAGAATTCTACAGATAATAGTATCATGTCTTAAACTGGTGCCATTTATAAACTGGTTGAAAACAACAATAGCCAAAGTTCTTCCACCTAACAGAATTCTCTCAAGTTCTGAAATGATGTAATTTTATTATTTTCTACATTTTCAGACTTTTATCTCCCATTTTTGTTCTTTTTTAACCTAATAATTTTGCTGATGTATTCTTCTGGTGAGTTGCTATCACTCATCTTTAAGAAATGTTTTATACTTTCTTCGGTTTCATTAAATTTGATATAATCACACAATTGTTTATGTTAGCTTGTATGAAGTCATGGGCAGACCACCAGTTGACTGATAAGTAAGGTCTCTGACAGCGTAGTATCCCTAATAATGATGACAGAAATATGTTTGAATTTTGTATTTATTAATATGTAAAACACAATTCAAACAGGTGTTCGTAGACTGATAGTGGGTTGTGTATTTTGTTTCTTCAAACAGTATAAATATAAGAATCATTCACAGTTAAGTGATAGCAAGGATATTTTATTGTCTGAGTAAACTTAACTCCTTGCCTATAAAATTTCCCCAATAGCTGTATCAAATTTTCTTCGTATTTTTTCCTCTATGATGGGTTATTTCAAAGTTCACTATCTATTCACCTCAGAACCCATTCTATTCAAATAAAGACCCATTATTATTGTTCTTCTGCTTTAGGATAATGAAGTAACCATCAGTTTTTAAATCTTACTTGGGTGTGGTATGTAGTAGGATCACAGTGGTGGGAGAGGTACTGTGAGCAGTTTAAAGTAGGCAAAAAGTTAATAGTTGAAATACTGAACTGACAAAAGGAAGTTTACACACAGTTTTATGAGGTGAAATGTCCTGTAGGCAAATAGGTCTTTATAGGTAAAGTCTTGAGCCTGCTTGTAATAGAGTAATGTATAATACTTACTTGTTTAAGTATGTTCTTGTGCTCCATGTACATTGAATGGCCAGAAGGACAAAGTCTCCTGTCTTGTTGACAGGAGATGCAACTCATGTGTGTTGATTCTATGGGGGTTGGAGGATGAAAGATGATTTTGACACTCCTGGTTTTATTAGACTACTCATAATGCCACCTTGTGTCTAACAGAAGAACTGACACTTAGTTTATGTGAGTTGTCTAATTGCATTGAGTAATAGTTTTTAGTCTGGTTTAGCTCAGTTGGTAGAGCACCCACCTAGGAATCACAAGGTTCCTGGTTTGATACTGGTTCTCACCAACTCAGTGCATAAGTACCACAGATTGGGTAATCTGATCTGTGCAGTAAAGTGGCGTAAAGTTGACGGTAGGTGTGGCGCTCCACTTCAGCAAAACCAATATCCCTGGTTTAGCTCTAGTGAAAAGGGGATAGACTCCCTCGCTGTCCGGCTGATTCTGACAATAGGTCACTCTGCCAACTTTACTTAGTGCTGAGTACTACATCCAAGTTATGTATAAAGCAATTAGATCAAAAGTCTCTCTCTCTCTCTCTCTCTCTCTCTCTCTCTCTCTCTCTCTCTATATATATATATATATATATATATATATATATATATATATATATACATATACATACAGGGTGTCCCAGAATTCATGTATTATCCAGGTTTTGAAAAACATATTCATAGATAGTAATTGACACAATTAATTTTCTATCTCTCAATTTGAGCATTTATTATAATTATTCTCAATAACAGTGATTTGAAATCAACAAAGGTGTATTTTTGAAAAGCAGGATGGTGTATAACTTCTGGGACACCCTGTATATAAATATATATATGGAAATATGCATGGCCATAAATGAAAAAGACTTGTAAATTTTAAGAGATATAAAGTTATTTACATTTTGATACCAATTTGATCATTTTATCTTATCTAAAATTTGTTTTATAGACCTGAAGACCTTATTTATCAGTCAACCCTAATACACCTGACAAAGCCTAGAGAATCTATTGGTGAAAATCTGTGAAAACAATACAGATTTTTTTTTTTTTTTTTTTTGAAGATGTGTTTCTTTTAAACTCTTAAATAGAGAAAATATTAATCCATTCAATTTACAATGTCTGCAAATGTCAAATGTCAGTTGAAGCAGATTGAGTTTGGAACCTCACAATCCCACTCCTCAGTCTTGATTCAGTTTTTTTTTCTTTTCCTTGACCGCATCACTAAAGAATCCTATCTTCATCTTGTTTGGTGCAGTAGAGAGCTAGGCTACTTGTGTGTGTTCCGTTCTCATTAGATGCCTCATACATTTGGTTTTTGCCACAACTAAACCAAATAGTAATCTATATGAATCAATGCTACTAGCAACATCATGTTAAGTCATTAATGCACATGATCAGTTAGCAATATGTTTTATATTTAACAAAAATAGTATTTATAATGATTTTAAAAAGAAGATTTTAATAAATAACTGTTCTGTTATTCATTTGTAATTCTAATGTTTATTTTCAGATATACAATGTTCATTTCAATAAATTAGGGTAATTTTTTGAAAAAAGCAAATTTTTTTTTTTCTACAAATGTACACTGTGCATTAAGATCAATGTTTAAGTGGAGTAAAGCTGGTTTAAATTCAGCGTTTTTCTATGACTGGAGCTAATAGCCCAATCTGCCCTATTATTTACCAATAGCTGGGTAGAGAAGAGATATTCATGCTTTTCCCAAAGGCCCTATCATGAAATAAAATGCTAACAGGTTTTTCCAGGATTTGAACTCTGTTTGCCAATTACATTTCCATGGACTATCTGACGGTGTAGTTCCAATTCTGGAGCTCTGGGAAATGTGGAGTACCCCTTCATCACCATTACTTTCCAGTTCCACTCTGATCCAGAGTGGTAATACCTGTTAGGGTCACATCTATGGGTTAAATAGAAAAAACATGAGTCTAAAAAAGTGTTTAAAAAAAATGAGTACTCATCAAAAATGAATAAAACAAAAACGTCTTTGGCATAAAATAACCCAACAAAGTTGACATGTCATAAAATCCAACCCATCATTCCACTTTGACCCGGGGTGGTAGTACCTGTTTGGGTCTCATCTATGAGTTAAATAAAATAATGTGTTTAAAAAAAATGGAGTTTTAAAAAAATTGTGTACCCATCATAAATGAATAAAACCAAAACTTCTCCAACATAAAATAACCCAAATGGGTTGACATGCCATAAAACTCAACCAACCAGCCATTTCCAATGACGATAACCATTATACCAAGCATGCTTCCTTTTTCCATTTCTATTTGTAATTTTTATAATGTTGTAATAATGCCAATGTTTTATTTGTGCAGGTAATGAGATTTTCGCTTTGATACAATGTATCTTATTAAAAAAAGTACTAATTTATATCTTATAGAAATTGATTTTTTTTTTACTTTTTTTTTTTTGTTGGTCCTTGGCTGTCTCCTTTTTTAGGGGGGGGGGTTAAGTGGAGGGTGTGGGGTTTTCCTTAAATTAAAGAATTTCCTTATCCAATGTTGCCAATTTTATTGTATACTGCATCCTGTGTGTGTATGTGTGTGTGTGAGTTCTGCAGCACCATGATGATAATGCATCAGAGCTGTTCCCTCCCTTCCACAATTTCTGGAAACCCCCATCTCCTCCTCCCCAGACCTTTTCTTGTAATTCCCCCCTACTCCAACCCCAGCATTACTTCACAGCCACCACCACCATCTTCCCAACATAATCTATGGTTTATCAATATCTTTTGGTTTGAATTATAAATGTTTTGGGAAAAGAACGGCACTTGTGTAAATGTTCAAGTGTGCAGTGTTACACTTTGTTGTCTGTTGTTGTTGTTACTTTTGTGGGATGGGGGCGGGGGGGCAGAAAAAAAGAAGAGGAGGAGGGAAAAAAACAGGAAGTGGGAAATAAGAAGAGAAAAAGGAAGTTAAAAAAGGAAAGAGTGGGAGGATAAGGAAATGTAAGAAATAAGAAAATGGGGAAACAGTGTGAAGCAAAAATACTTTCAGTAGAAATGGAAAGAGAGAAAGGAAACTGAAGAAAAGTGAGGAGAAGAAAGAAAAAGAGAATGAAAGGGAAATGAAAGTAAAAGTTTAGACAGTTTTAAGGAATAACAGAAAACAATAGGAATGAAAAGAATGAAATGTTAGAATGAATGAAAATTAGAGAAGAAAAAGGGGTAAGTTGATTAGAAGGAAAAATAAAATAAAAAATAAAATTAAAGGAAAGAATTTTGAATGTACGAAAATTAGAAGAAATGGAAAGTAAAAAAAGAAAAAAAAAGGAAAGGAAAGAACAGGCGTTATGAAGAAAGAATATTGAATGAATGAAAATTAGAGAAGAAGAAATAGGATAAGTTGGTTAGATGGAGGCAGAAAGTAAGAGAAGAAGAAAAAAAAATAAGAATGAGCTGCCGTCATGAAGAATTTAAAACAAAAAGAGGAGGAATAGAAAAAGATGGAAGAATTGAATGAGAAAGATGGGAAGAAGAAAGAGAAAGAAGAATGATTAAGAAAAGTCAAGTAGGTATGAGAAGAGGAAAAAGGTAAGACCATGAAGAAGAAAAGGAAGACAAGAAAGGAATAAAGAGAGAGGTAAGGGGGAGAAGGAAAAGAGGTAAGGAAAAACAAGTGGGGGGGGCTGTTAAGATAAAAAGGGGAAGAAGATAAAAGAAAGAAGGGTTGTTTAGAAAGAGAAGAAATGTAATGCATGTAAGGAAGAAGTGATTAAAAGAAAAAGGACATGGGGAGGGTGGTAAGAGGGTGACGGTGTAGAGGGTGGGGTGTGTAACACAAAGAAAACATAGACTGACACACACATAGTAACAATGGCTGGCACTCTCAAGAAGTACGTCTTGTCTGTGATTTTTGATTTTTGACTCAGATGAATCAATGAATTTGAAATTAATTTAGGAAAACAAGAATTTCCTTCATCTGCTGTAGGCACTCAATTTCAAAGCAGGAATTGAATACACAACAATTAGATAAAGTCATTTACTGATTCAATCGAATTTTACACAAGTGTTTATTTTCTGGCAAAAAAATAAATAATAAAATAAAAAAAATAAACAAAATTAAAATTATCCAAATACACTAAAGCGAAAAACCAAAACTTATAAATTTTTTAACTCATTTATTTTCTTTTACCAAGTACTTTTTATTTTTCATTCTTTTTTTTACCACGACATTAAAATGTCATATTGAGGCCTGAGTTAAGAAAAAAGAATAAGATAAAATAAAGTTTTGTAAACTCTAATTTATCTTATCCATGACCAGTTTCTCACTCTGTTTTGTTTTATCTTTCCTATTTTTCTTTTTAACCTGAGATTTTTTTATTTTTTATTCTTTTTTTTTTTTTTTACTGTTATCCACATTTTTATTCTTATATACAAGTTTTATCCAGTGTGCACTTCAGCCTTCTTGAAGTGTTTCTTGTCAAACTCTGGAACCTTCTCGAACTTGGGAGCCTTCTTGTCAAACTTGGTAACCTTTATGTCATAATTTAGAGCCATCACGGAACTTCAAACCAAACCCTTTATTCAATCCATTGGGGTAGACCGTTCTCATTCCATTAACCATGATTTACTACAAATGTTAAGCTATGTTACGAATTCTTTGTTATTATTGCCCTAGGCCACGATTGAACCTGCAACCTAGAGAGGATTGTCACTTAGAACTGTTTAACTCAACCCTTATATCCGTTGCATCATGTGGACAATTCAGAGTGAACTTTTGGAACTGATTTTTTATTTTATTTTAAGAGTTTTATGGGTTTTAGATTATTCTCTCCTATTCTACTCTCCTACCCATTATAAATATTCAGCTGTTCAGAAAATGTTACTGTTGAACTATTTTTCACCCTCAGATGACATACATTGACATATGGTTAGTTTATTGTGTGGGGCACATGTGCATATACATGGACAAGAGCAAAAATAGATTGGTCATTGTGACCCATGTCACACAGGTATCAGACTATTCTTACTCCCACCCATTAGTGCGATGGGGAGGTGTTGGAATCCCCAGGACCATGTTCGTCTTGTCTATTTACTCTGCCCTGTCTCAAGACAAGGACATAGTTGAGAGAGGCATTATACCCAACCCAAATGTCAGGGAAATTAGTTTGTCTATTAAAAAGTAATATCATTTGGAAGACAAAATAAAAACTCATTCAAATGGAACAAATTATCTCTCAAAAATATAATTATCATTATTGACAATGAAAAAAAAGATAAGCTAAAAATCATCTTATTATTGGTTGAAAGAATCAAGCATTCTAGATTTTAAAAGAAAATCTCTTAACTTTAGTAATCTAGCAGGAATCAATGCTTTAAATGTGACTTAATTGACAATGAAAAAAGATAAGAAATTAATGTTTTATTATTAGTTGAAAGAATTTAGTATTCTTGATGAATAATGCATGCTCTCATTTGAGACCAAGCTCTACACTTATAAGGTTTTGGTGAGCTGTTAGTAGATTATAGCTCTTTGAATAAAGGAAGACACTTATAGGAGGTCTTATCATCAAAAAGTTAAATAAAGGAATAAAAAATATTTACATTCAAAATTTACTGTCGTTTTTCATAGAGACAAGTATATATCAAGTAAAATAAACTCTGTTGAAATTGAATAATTTGATATTTTATCACATTATCTGTATAAACTGACTTAACAGCTTACCATTTTTATTTAATCAGATCTCAGGAATATTTTCTTAGTAAGAATAAATTTTACAAGGGAAGAAAAGATCAATTTAGTATTATCAGAATTCTTTTCAAGAGTCAGACTTTTTCAACAAAGAATAAAAGAATTTCATAATGAGCTTTTTGGTATAAAATACAGTGGTACCTTGACTTATAAGTTCCCCAATTCTGTTGATTTTTTTTTGTTCTTTTTTTTTTTTGTTGAGAGATAGAATTTGAGGTACAAGTGAGTTTCAAATATGCTTATGTTAAATTCACTAAACATTTGAGTTTCCAATTTCATTACGCCAAAGAAAATTATTTATTAAAGAATAAATGTTAAAACCTATTACAGTAATTAATTAAATTCTCTTTAATTATGTTTTTATACAATAGTGATATTTTTCTTATTTAGAAAAAGATGACCAAAAACATTAGGGTATTTTAGGGGAGGCTGTAACAAATTAATAGCATTTGAGTTTATTTTGATTGGAAAAATTGATTTGATATACAATGAAATTGAGTTATGAGTGGAACAAATTAAATTATAAATCAAGGTAGTACTGTATACCAAAGAAATTTTAAAACATCAAAAATAACATTACAGTATAAGAATCCCTGTAAAACTTCAAAATACTGATGTTTTATGCATATATATATATATATATATATATATATATATATATATATATATACACACACACTAGAAAAAAGGTGATCTATTGGGTCACCTATTAAACTCTGAGTGGATAATTGTGTTCAGGAAAAAAATAGTTTGCAAATGAATTAGATTAAAAAATAAATATGACCAGAGGAAAAAATATATTAAAATTATTTTGCTAAAATTTGCAATTAAATCAAAAACTGATCAGCCTTATATATAAGCCAGTTGTTAGCTGCTGAAAATTAACATATGAATAGTTCAGTCTACTGCTCACACTCTCCAATCTCTCTCTTTATTGTCACAATGAAAACTAACATTTTTCAGAAGAGCTTAATCAAGATATATATAGAGAGGGGGAAAACTAATAGGCAGAATGTAAAGTAAGAGACGAGTGAGTTTTTGACTTAATTGCAAATTAAGACTAATTAGAACCAAATAAAATAGATTTCTTTTTGTTATTACTCTATATATAAAAAAGTAAAGTCGACGGGGCGGCCTAAAGTTGGTATCAGCCAGTCAGTGAGGGAGTCTATCCCCTTTTCAATAGTGCTAGACCAAGGAGATAGTTTTAGCATCTGAGGTGGAGCGCCACACCTACCATCAGCTCCTTACTTTACTGCACAGATCCCTGTGCTACTCATATGCTGAGTTGGCGGGGACCGGTATCGAACTAGGAACCTTGTGGTTTCTAGCCGAACGCTCTACCAACTGAGCTAACCCGGCCCCTTTTTATACACATATATAAAGGTAAAAGAATTCAAACAACTTGTAAGTTGGGGATGATTCTATTTGGGATCATCTATATCCTCAATGCATGATCATGCAGATGCAACCCCATTGATTTATACAAGGACTAATTTAAGATAATTAATAAATGAATTACATACAGAGTAATATTTACACTTTCGATAAGAAAGAAACCATAACAAACCATCATTTGGCTGTTATGATTTTATTTCAGCTGGTAATTCAGTTATCAGCCAAAACTCATATATTGGGCTACCGGCTGAAATAAATTTATAACAGCCAAATGACAGTTTAAGTTTTTTGTTCTTATTGAAAGTGCATATATATATATTCATATATATAATGTGGAGGTGTGGTGTGTAAGAGTTATCATCAAACTGATACCCTTGGGAAAGGTGTGAACCCTTTAATTCTATGTCTTTGGCATCAAATAACCCACAAAGGTTGATGTGCCATCCAACAAAGAAACTCATATATGTGCTACAATGCGGTGGCTGAGGGTCTTAATGTCGCAGGTATGATGTTAAATTCTATCTAATGGTGAAGCTTCAGTTCTGGAGCTCTGGGGAATGTGAAGTACCTTTTCATCACCATTACTCCCAGGTCCACTTTGATCTGGAGTGGTAATATCTGTTAGGGTTCCATCTATGGGTTAAATAGAAAAAAGGAGTTTAAAAAAATTTAGTACCCATCAAGAATGAATAAAACAAAACGTCCTTGACAAAAAATAACCCAACAAGGTTTGACATGTCATAAAATCCAACCAATCAACAACCTGTGGCATAGTGGCTAAAATTCTGGACTGCAACATTGTAGTGAGTTTAAACCTCTGTCATGCTGTTATATTCATTTTCAGACTAATACCTTTGGGAAAGGTATGAACCCCCTAATTCCTGCAGCTATGGATTAAATAGTACCCTAACTGTTCTTCTACAAAGATTGCTTTGTTATTAAATAACTCACAAAGGTTGATATGCCATTAGACTAAGAAACCAAACCTTTTAAAACATCAAAAATAACATTACAGTAAGAGAATCCCTGTAAGACTTGAGACTTTTTAGGTGTGTGGTTGTGTCTTAAGGTTCATTTCCGCTGTCGTCCTTCGCAAAAAAATTTATACACACACACACACACACAACCACACACCTAAAAAATGCACAATGTTGCCTTTCGATACACACACATACACCATCCTATACCAACGCCGTAAAATAGAATATTTGACGTCACATTTCAAAACCGTTCTTCTTTCAAACTTCAAAAATTTTAAAACTGAATAATACATAACTACCACTCGCTTTTCTCGTTATTCTGTGATGAATAATTTATTATCACCTTCCATATACCAACAAATGCCCTGAAGATGATCTAATTAATAGATCGAAACACTGCAGCGTCGGCCAATAAACTCGCCACTTAACCCATTTAAACCTGTGTTTTTTTATTTTTCCTAATATATATATATATGTATACACTAGAAAAAAACGTGATCTGTTAGGCACCTATTGAGCTCTGAGTGTATTATTTTGTTCTGGAAAAAATTTGTTTACAAAACAAATTAGATTAAAAAATAAATAAGACTATTGAAAAAAATTTTAAATTATTTTGCTAAAATTTGCTATTAAATCAAAAACTGATCAGCCTTATATATAATCCAGTTGTTAGCTGCGGAAAATTAACATATGAATAGTTCAATCAACTGCTCACACTCTCCAATCTCTCTCTTTACAATCACAAAGAAAACTAACATATATAAGGAGAGGTTTGTCAAGATATATATATAGAGAGGAGAAAATTTACAGGCAGAATTTAGAGTAAGAGACGGGTGAGTTTTTGACTTAATTGCAATTTACGACTAATTTAGAACCAAATAAATTGGAATTGTTTTTTTTGTTTTTTTTTCAAACATAGTTTAATCACAAAACTATGGAATATTTTGGGATGTATTTTGTGTCATTAAACTAAATAGGAAAAAAGTCTTTAGCAAACAATCATTGATTTACTCAGCTTTAGTATAATAATAGATATCCTGATCTGATAAAGAGCAATTGTCTCAGAATTCACATTGACAACTGGAACCAACATTTGATAAAAATGAACTCAATATAATGAAATCATCCAAATGGGAAGAATTCCCAGTTTCACACACATTGATTACAATTCCTGCTATTTTTAAGTAGTTAATCATTTATGTACTGAGCAAGCTCACTGTTGCTTAACTTTAATGGTCTAGCAGGAACCAGTGTTTTAAGAGGCTTATGGTCAAGTCACATTGAAAGCACCAGTTCCCATTAGATCACCAAAGTTGAGCAGCGGTGACCCAGTCCAATACTTAGATGGGTGACCATTTAAGCAATCGCTTGTACTGTAAGAAACTGAATATCAAAATGTCTTGATTTGGCATTAGATGACCCAAAAAGTGTTGATATGCCATAAAACAAAACCAACCAGCCAACCAAATTGTGACTAGTCAGTAAATTTATAAATGTTACTTTCTTTGTGACCAAACTTTTAAAAGTCAAAAATATATAAATTCAGTATTATCTAAATTCTTTTCATCAGGAATAATTTATTTTGTTTCCGAATCTCCAATATTTTCTGATTAATCCTAATCCATTACAGTTGCAGAGGGATTGTCTACCAACAGTTGGTAATTCTATAAAATGTCTACATTGTGACATTTACTTATTGAAAAAAAGGAAAGAAAAAAAAAAGATTATGCAAAATTTGGTACAATCTATGTCAACATGCAACTGTGCATGAGGAGGTGTTGAAAAGTTGTTGACCTTACTAAGAAGGACATATGCTGTTTGATACTCTGGGGTAGGTGGTACTATGCTTTTATGTGGGTTAAGACTTTTAGTTATTTTTGTTGCGTGTTTGCTGGTTGCTATTGTTTGTTTCTTTCTTAAACCCCATTACATATGGTTCTTCCTTCTGCTGATCCTCAAACTGGAAATGAATTAAAGGAAAGGAAACAACGAGACAAAGACAAAAGATATTTTTAGGTTTCAGACTTTATTTCTAGGTTCATAGCTATTTTGTGGAGAGGAAATTGCTTCCTGTGCTAGTCATAGCATCTGTTCCCAGTCAAAGTCTGCATTTGAAGGACTGAGGGATCCTTTTGATGGTAGGAAGGTTTTTTTTTCTGTGCATGCCCAGAAGGTGCTTCCTGTCTGAGGGTTCCTGGGAGATTGTTATTTTTTATTTTTTTAATCGTATTCTAATTTTATTTTAATCCCCACAATACCTTAATCCTCTAGTTCAACAAACTTGCCACATTGTTTCTCTTGTTTCTTTAAAGCCTTGTCGGTAGGGCTTAGAATATGCTGACTGTATGCCCTGCAAAGATGTGGGACATCTCTGCAGGGCATACAGTCAACATATTCTAACATTGTTTTTTATTGGTTACATGTAATAAACATGGCAACTTGTACGTGTGCCTTCACCTTATAATTGTATAAAAACAATGTTCCATGAAAGTACCAAGCTGTACTCACAGTTCAAATTCTCTCTCACTTCTCTGAAAGTTCTTAGAGGTTTATGCCCCCTCACTGAGGGGGTTTGGTTTGTAGTTCCTTAATGGCTGGCATCAGGAGCTTTGAGCTAAGAGGTCCTTTTGGTTGTCTCACCCAAGTTGCAATGACTGAATTCTCTCAGCCCACTAAGGGGGTTTATCATTCAACTTCCTGTCCCTTGACACAGAAGAGTTTCCCTAATCCCTACAGGAGCATGGAGTTCTCCTTCATTGTCATAACTCCCTACTCTACTCTAACTATTATTATCTGTTAGGATTCTATGTGCCAAATAAACCTGTATAAAAATTATTCATATTCAAAAGGACACAACTACACAAAAATATAAATATCAATGTACAATCAATGCACAGACCCCTAGGCATAAAATAACCTGAGATAGGTTGACGTGTCATTAAAATCAATTGATTTTCTTTCAACCTTTTAAAAGAATTGAAAAAGAATTCATAAAAAAATGTGTGCTTTCTTTTTGGTTTTCTGAAGAAATATAATTGGTTCATATTGGCCCATCTATATGTCCATACAGACTTTGTGAAATAAACCAAAAAATTCTAATAAATAAAAATGACATGTAGTTATATTTTAAATATTGATATGAATAACATTGAAATTGCTAAAGTCTCATCTAGGAGGTGAGTCGTAGGTTCTGGTTGTGCAAAGATTAATTTTGTAGATGCAAAATGTCTAAATATTGTTTTAATTACTGTATTTCTTGGCATATAGGTTTAGTTGGTTTCCTTGTTTAATGGCATATCAACAACCTTTGTGGGTTATTTAATGTTAAAGCCATCCTTGCAGAAGAACAGTAGTGGTACTATTTAACCCATAAGTTGATGGGATGAAATGGTCCTTACCTTTTGCAAGGGTATTAGTTTAAATGCTAAAGCCCTGTTGGCTGGGGCCTTAGAATACACCAACTGCACCTCTGAGAGGGGTAAGACCCCCACCCTCTAAATAGGGCCATCTCTTGGCCTTGAGTGGTGACTTGTGATGCTTAAGAATAAAACCCTAGTGGCTAAGCAGCCCATAACCTGCAACACACCACTTTGGCCCTTACTTAGGCTAGACGAGCAGCCCCCTCTGATCAATCAGCTGGTCCTGTCAAGCCCTAGCATCTATGATTGTCCCTACATTATTGCCCTTATGGCACCCCCCCAACTCTTTTTATCATATGTGCTAGAAGGCGATGGTTGAGGGTCTTCATGTCCTGAGTATCACATTAAATGATGAAGTTCTAATTCTGGAGCTCAGGAAAATGTGGAGAAGTATTGAACACTATTACTCCCAGGTCCACTCTGACCCGGAGTGGTAGCACCTGTTAGAGTCCTATCTATGGGTTAAATAGGAAAAATGAGTTTTAAAAAATGGAGTACCCATCAAGAATGAATAAAACGAAACCTCTTTGGCATAAAATAACCCAACAAGGATTGACATGCCATAAAATCCAAACAACCACTGTTTCCATCTCCCACCCCATCCCTCAAAAAAGCTATAGCATCAGTTAATTAACCACTTTTTTGAAATTGAGAAGCTATCTTTTTTCCCCATCAACTACTTTCTAACTTCCTAGTCAAAAGACTTCTCTGATCATTCGTTAAAGTGTGGTATTTCTTCACCCCAGTCAGCTGTTCTTTTCTTTAGATAGAAAATAAATGAAAAAAACAAAATGAGACATGCTTGGTCTGAGGGATTCAACCCTTTAAAAGCTCCTATTCAATTGCATCAAAGGGAAAACTCAGAGTAGATCAATGTCAGTAAGGCTCTAGTAGCAGTGATTAACGGCTATTTCTTGCCTTACCTTTGTATAAGTATATATGCCCTCTCTATCGAACTAACTCCTTTCCAAAACTGCCCCTGAGGTGTAGGGTAGTTAAATAAGAACCACTTTCTCTTTCGCTCTGGGATGTATTCAAACTTCTAAAATAAATGTCCATCTACAAACAATGTCTACCTTTGTTAATATCAAATGATATTATATGACTGAAGATTTGCAATTTGGGGACAGAATGCGAGATAAAGATATTTAAATAATATACAGAAATATAAACTGAATTTCTGAACAGTATTTACCTGATTTATTTATTCATTTTCAAATAGGTCTATTTGATCTCTAGATGGGACCTTAACAGGTACTATCACTTTAGGTCAGAAGTGCCCATTGTGTAATGTTGATTGTTGTTGGAAAGACATTATAACCAGAGTTCAAATCCTAGATTTGCAATTTGGGAACAGAACATAAAGACATCAGGATAATACACAGAAATATAAAATCAAATTAAGTTCTAAATACTATTTACTTAACTTATTTCTCTGGGGAACATGAAGTACCCCTTCATCACAATTACTCCTAGATCCACTCTGACCTGGAGTGGTAGTGCTTGTTAGGGTCTCATCTATGGGTTAAATAGATAAAAATGTTGTTTTTTTAAATTGAGTACTCCTCAAAAATGAATAAAACAAAACCTCTTCAACATATAGTAAACCAACAATGGTTGACATGCCATAAAATTCAACAAACTAATCAACCTGATTTATTCATTCACAACATGCTTGATAGGAGAAAAAAGTAGAGTTCTTATTTTTCAAAAATTCTAAGAAAATTATATTCATAATGAAAAATGTTCTTTTCCCAGTTTCATTATTTTTAACTATTTTTTTTTCTAATGTCTTTACTCTAATTAATGGAATAAAATTTTCTTTGATTAAATACATATTGGGGCAAGTAACTGTAACAGAAGTAGTAAGTAATATGATAAAATTAACAAAAGTTTTCAACTAATTCAATAATATTACTGATTTGCTTAACATTGTTGTTAGAGAGATGAGAATCTCCAACCACATTCAATCTGCATATTTTATCATTCAATGAATGAAAAATAATTGTAGAACATTTCTACAAATATATAAGAAATTGTAATGGAGTCCATTAAAAAAAAAAAAGAGCCAAATAAAAAAGAAATAGAGAAATTTCACTTAAACTGATAAAAATGTTTTCTTTTTAATGGAATGAAACTTTTCTAGTTTGTCTGCATTTAAAGTTTCAAATGAGATTCTTATAAGTCAACTTCAATTTTATTTCAAACTGAAATGATTGCTAAGTTAATTGTGCCAAAACATTTCTTCACTTTTCCATTGAAATAGAAATTTTATTTCTTGCAAATTTAAAAAGAATAACTCTCTGATGAATGAAACAAATAATATTGACCAAATCTGAGAGCAGTGAAAACTATTTGACTCCATTAAGTGCAGGATTATGAATAGTACTTTTGATTTTAGATCCATTTACTTGGTGAATAACCGGTGACTTTCAACTGATATACTCTGCATCTGTTGGAATTTAGTACAAAACCATTACAGTTGAACAAGTGAATATATTTTGATAAATGAATTGAATACTTGCTAGCAAGGGTACCTGGCAAATTTCAGGGACAAAATGACTGATATTGAAGATTTAAGAATTAAAAAAAAGAATTAATTAGTTAAATTATTTAAGCTATGAATGTTAGTATAATTCACAATAACGTTTTTATCCCTCTATCCATTCATCCATCATGTAACTCAAGGAGGGCGAGACCCATGATGTAATGGCTGACAAGCTGGACTGTGACATCATAGTAAACAAATTCAAACTCCAGTTACACTTTCATGTTCACTTTCAGACTAATACCTTTGGGAAAAGTAGGAACCCTCTCATCTCCCTAGTTAAATAGTACTACTTCTAGTGGATGGCTTTGGCATTAAATAACCCACACTGATTGATATGTCATCAAACAAAGAAACCTAACCAAACCATACCTCAGATGATTCAAGGTAGGGCTACCAAACTTTCTTTATTCAAGACAGAAACATGTAGTTATCATACTAGTTTTTGAAAATTCTAAAATATTTAAAAATTTTAGAATCTAGGTATAATTCTAAATGGGCCTTACTTTAGGTCTGTCTAATTGGCAAAGACAAATCTAATGTAGATATCCCACTGAAAATGTCCAAGTTAAAAATCAAAGTTAAAAATAGCCCTGTTGCAACCGACTGCACCCCAGCATGCAGGTAAGCCCCTACTCAATGGGACTACCTGTTAGATCATGCTGCTTAAGGATGGAAGTTTGGTGAGCAGTCCATGACATGGAACACTCCAATTGTGGTCAGTCAGAGAGGCTCCCTCCAATCAATCAGCTGGTCATGTCAAGATCTACCACCTATATGATTGTCACAACCCTATTGCTTTTATGGCCTCCACCCTCAACCCTTTTTATCATACATGTGCTAGAATGTGGTGGCTGAGGGTCTTTGTGTTCTGGGTATGATGTTAAACTCTATCTGATGGGGAAGTTTCAGTTCTGGAGCTCAGGAAATGTTAAGTACCCTTCATTATCATTATTCCCTTTTCCACTCTGACCCAGAGTGGTAGTACTTGTTATATGGGTTAGATAGAAAAAATAGGTTTGAAAAAAATCTTATTTAAAAAAATTGAGTACCCATTAAGAATGAATAAAACAAACTGTTTCACAATATAAAATAACCCAACAAGGGTTGACATGCCATAAAATCCAACCAACCAACCAGCTTTAAATTCCCATTTATACAAGAGGGTTTTAGCTAGTTATATGAATTCATTTTTCTTTTCTTGTGCATTTTAACATTAGTTTTCATTTTAATTATCTTTATAGCCAGTTTTTAGCAACTTGCTAAATAGGAAGCATTGTATTTATCTAACAATATGAATATTTAAAAAACAATTTTTTTTAAGAGACTTAATGAAAATTTTGTAAATTTGAATAAATTCTCCACTAATTTTACTAATAAGACATTCATCTCTAAGCTAACAGCTAAAATGTAATTTTATGATTAGATAAGATGATAAACAGACTGGGTAAGGGGAAGAGGGGTTTTGTTTGTTTCTCTCAACAGCTGCTTGAAGGTTGATTACTTGTAATTTCCTTAAACACAAATACATTTGATAGTCACATCAACTGTTTATTTCCATTGAAGTCTGTCTGCCAAGAGCAATAGTTTTTGTTTTATTTGTTTTACCAATATAATTTCTGATATAACTAAAAAATGGAATTTATTGTATAAAAATTCAAAATTCTATCAATGAAAGAAAATTAGTCAGAAAAAAAAATCCAGACTTTTGTTTATATATATTTACCTCTCTGCATGAGCAGGATGTGACACAAGATCAATTTCTTAAGCAGAGTTTATAAGGTTTGAATTCAGTTTTCCTTCTCCTAGACTGATTACCTAGTCTGCCCAACTATTTTCCCATAGCTAGAGGGAGATAATTTGGATGCATACCTTTCCCAAGGATAGCGCTATTTGAAATGCAAATGACTTGGGTTTATATTAAGGGTTTGTAACTGGATTCTTAATAAACTTGAAATATTTACAAACTATTTTTTTCTTTGTTTATTTCCAAAGGAAATAGTGTTTTCTTCTTAGGTTAAATGTTGTTGTTTTTGTTATTTGTAATTTCATGAAATTTACATATCATGAAAGTAAAATGTGTTTCTTTGTAAAGATTTTTAGAGGACATTATTTCTTAATACACAAAAAATAGCTTATCAAAGCAATTGTATCTTATTAGCCAGTCATTTTACAATAAGATATACCCATTTTTCCTCTCCATATTAAAGATTTCAAGGAAGAATTAACCCCTGTAGTTATGAGCTTAGAGCGTTGAATAAAAATCACATCTGTATTAAATCTAGAACTTTGTTTTTGAAACAGATGCTATATTGACTGAGCTAAACATTATTATTACTAGCAAAAAAAAAAAGAAAAAAAGAAAGACCCTCCGGTCGGTGTAAAATTTATCTTTGAAAGATACTGCATGAGTGGGGTGGAGTTAAAAATTCAATGACAGAGGGTTTTTATTATAAGTAAAATCATCAAATTTATTAAACAAGTAAAAAAACAAATAAAAAAACAAACAATTTGAAATGAAACTTAGTTTTGTCCTCCTCAAATAAATTGTTGCGTGCATCTATTAATTATTAATTGAATAATCATTTTGAACATTTTACACAAAATCATAAGTATTTATTTATTTGTAAACTTTTAGTTAATTTGTTACTGAAAGGAGCAAGAGAAAAAATAATTTTTTAAAATTGATTACAAATTTTGAAAATAATTTTTTCCATTTAAAGTAATACAATTTTTAATTGATTTAATATTTTATATAGTTTATCTATTACAATGGAAAAGGGTTCAAGCATTGAATTATAAGAAACAGCTTTTATTCATTTTATTAATATTAATAGTCCTTTATTCTATGTATTGAGAATTTTGGTAATTGTGACGTAAACAGTGACATAGTTTTTGTTACAAACAAATAGAGACCAAATCTCCATTATTAATAGATCATTATTATCACTGTGTTCATGTATCTAAGACTTCTTTGTATATGAATTTATCTTTGTAAAGATAAGATCCTATTCATCAACTAAAAAAGACAAATAATCACCCACAAACATAAGTGATTTAGCAGTATCTGAAATGGATTAAAGTATCTACTAAATTCCATGCTAGTATCTATATGACTCCCCATGAAGCCAAAGTGTGACACAATGTCCGTTTAATGTGGAGTTAACCCCCACCTCAGGAATCAAGCCTCCTGAGATACAGGTGTAAAGATTGCTTATGTTCCTTTGGCCTTCCCCTTCAGGGGCACCTCAGGCACTGGACAGTAAGCCCAGCTCTTACCTATTTTAGGTGAAGAGGCAGGTGTTACCTGGTGGGGAAAACCCTCTGGAATTAACCTGATTAATATTTCACCCACCTGACACACGTGGTGGTTAAAAGTTAATTGGGGAATTTTCACAGTGTTAAAGACAAATAATTATGAATGAATTTATATAATCCTTGGAGTTCATGTACATATTGATATTGGTGTGAATGTTTGCAACATCACATTTACAATGAAAGATGCAGTAAATCTTTTTATAATGGAGATTCAGTGTGTGTATGTCTAAAACTGAAACTTTGTCACTGCTTAAGTCACAATACCCTCAGGAACTGCGTAAGGTTATCAATGAGTATTTAATTTATAGCCAAAATCATTAATATATATAATAAAGTAAATTTATCTCAAGAAAGTTGAAGTAGAAAGTTGAGTTTATGTTGTTATTATATAATTAAATTTGTTTATTAATTTAATGAATACGTGTATTTATATTGGTAATTTATTTATTCATTTGTTTTTAATATAATCTTTGTGATCATTGTTAAAATTTACTGTATCTTAATAAATTAAGTGTGTTAGTATTTTTCCATTACCATTTACCCCCCGTAAGAAGATTCTGGAAATATAAAGAGACTTGTTGTCACATGTTCTTCAGTAAGCCAATAGCTTAGGTAGGTCTAGAAAATTTTAGTGGGGTGAAGTTGATGATGATGATGGTAAAACAATAAAATAAAATAAAAGTAATCAAATTGAATTTGTATAAGTTGGAGATGTTTATAGTTATAGAGAAAAGGAAATTAGAGGTATAAAAACATGTGAAAGTGTTTTGTTTTAATGTGGTTAAGAGGTGATTTAGATTTTAAATTTTAATTTGAATTTTTTTTTATTTTATATTGTATATTGAAGTCTTTTAATATAATCTTAGCAAGAAAAGGTGATATTCTATAAAAGCCTGGTCTTTGAGTAATGGTATTAAGAAGAGAAATGGTAGACGATTCGAGCATACGTTTGTTTCGATCATGGACAAAAGTGATCATCGAAGAGTTTTGCAGATTGAAATTGTGATTTATTAATAAGTTGTGTGTTACTAGAGAATTAGATGTATTTTGAAATTTTTGAGTCATCCGCCATTTCCTTTATTTATTTATCCTTTCAACATATTGTCAGATTCATTTCCATTTTTCAACTTATGTATATGGGAGTAAAATAGGGAAATAAATCTGATGGTATTTATCATATGTACTAGAAGGCGGTAGCTGAGGGTCTTAGTTTCCTGGGTATGATGTTAAAATCTATCTGATAATGAAATTTCAATTTTGGAGCTCAGGGGAATGTGGTGTACCCCTTCATCACTATTACTCTCAAGTTCACTTTGATCCAGGTAATTGTTAGGGTATATCTATGGGTTAAAAAAAAAAATGAGTACCCATCAAGAATGAATAAAGCAAAATGTATTTGGCATAAGATAACTCAACAAGGATTAACATGCCATAAAATCCAGCCAATCAACAATATGCCTTTGCCAACTTTCTTCAGGGCTTCAGAGCACCTCACAAAGCCAAAAAATGCTATAAAGCATGTTCTTAAAGCTGTATGTTTGCAGTATGGTGTTATCTAAAGATTGACTTTTAGTTACTTGAGAATACAAAGGATCTCTCTATTCCCACAACACCTTACACCTACCTAACCTTAAGAATTTAGTTTAACCTTGTTTACATAGTGATTTTCACTGAGAATAGTGTTGTTATTCCTTTCCAGTCTTTAAGCTTCAATTGTTGTTTGTGATACCATTGGCATTTCCTCCTGTCACACCGAACAATAATGATATTAGGCCTTTCATCAATTCTGATAACAACTTGATTAAAATCAAACCGTTTACAAATGGATCTTGTAGGGAAGATATTAGCTCTTTCATCTCTCGTGTTGATATTTGTTAGAGATTTTTACAAGTGTAATTCCATTAGTTCACACTGGGTCAAGTTAATTATCAAATGATTATGATTGAGAGAGAGATTGGAGTTTATTTGGATGCTCACTTACCTGTCCCTAAACAGACAAGAAGTTTAAAGCCTACAAAACCCAACCATGGGTTAAATAGTATTACTACTGTTCTTCTACATGGATGGCTCTGACATTAAATAACCCACAAAGGTTGATATCCCATTAAACAAAGAAGCCAAACCAATTCAAATGCAAACAAAGTCTTAATGTAAATAATATGAAAGGTCTATTTGAAAATGTCAGCATGAATGACATTCTGTCATTTTTAAGAGAAATAAAATATATAAACGTAAACCTGATGCATACTAAACAAAAGTAATCCCTCAACACTATCTCCGACAATGTTAACATATCATTAAAACCGTTTACTATACTCACCACGTTTACCCAAAAATAAGAAAGGACTTATATTAATTTTCACTCTGAAATATAACACTAGGGCTTATTTTCAGGGGATGTCACATGATGTGATTGTGAAGAATGCTTATTTATTTTGTCTGCCTGCTGTTCTCAACTAGGGCTTATTTTAAGATCATACTGAAAAATCATGTTAAGTCTTATTTGACAGGTTGGTCTTATTTTTGGGAAAACATGGTATTATGTATGAATTTTTAGCTTACTCATATTGTGATTTTTTTCCCCAGACAAAGTCATATTTGAGAATGTTACATTAAAATGAAGACTTCATTTTGTAGTGTTGAATTTTCAATGTCCAGATTGGTTAACCAAATTTAAATAAATTAATTTGTTTGATTTTAGAATTTCTGTTGAATAGAATATTAAAGTTTGTTTTTTTCATCAAATATGATGCAGTCAGAAAACAGTTTGAATATGAACAATAATATAAATCAAATGTGTGGCAAAATCTTAGTTGGTTTCTTTTGTTTTATGGCATGTCAACCCTTTTCAGGTCATTTAATGCCAAATCAAAAATATTAGATTCAGGTTGTTTACTGTACCTGCTATTGCTTAAGTGGTCACCTAATCTTGTATTGAACAGGCTCATTGCTGCTTAACTTCAGTGATCTAGTGGGAACTGCTACATTCAACATGACATTAGTGGGAATAACACTGCTGTACCAGTACAGCAGCGTAAGAAAACCTGGTTTTGTCTTGCCTGCCTGGATTGAACTCGCATCCTTTGGAATGTGGAAAACACAACTTAGGGGTGACGCAGACAAATAGCATGATTTGGGTGCCCAGATGCACAAAAGTTACGTCAATAAATAGAAAGGCCAAAAGCGAGTTGATAAGGGCTTCAGAAAAGGCCTGTGTTACAGGTGTCAGAAGGATATGTATTTTGATTGAGAAAGTAGTTTTTAAAAAAGTGATGATTTTAGCTGGTTTTCGTAACAATATTCTGTTTTGCCCCTCGTGAACTGCCCCCCCCCCCGATAAACTACAATATCTAATTCAATGAATTGACCATAAGCTGTGTGGAATGGCAACTATGTTTAAGTTGTATGATGTCAAGATAAGCAGTTGTTGATAAGTGGTAGGAGATAAACATAGACCCACTCTAAAATTATGTGATTTGCTCTATATATATATATGTTATTATCTATATATTTATATATATATATATATATATATATATATATATATATATATATATATATATGTGTGTGTGTATAATTAGATATCTGGTCATTGATTGATAGACAAGTATTCATGAATATTAGGAAAAAGATATAAAAAAAATATATAGCTATTAATCAATAGTCAAATATTCCTGAAAACCTAGTAGACATCTGCATGGTTAAATAGGTGGTTGGAATAATAGATATTGGATGGTTGGATCTTAAGATGAATGGCTAAGTAAATAAGGTGCTGA
Organism: Doryteuthis pealeii; assembly: GCA_023376005.1. Classification (NCBI taxonomy): domain Eukaryota; kingdom Metazoa; phylum Mollusca; class Cephalopoda; order Myopsida; family Loliginidae; genus Doryteuthis; species Doryteuthis pealeii. The sequence continues at coordinate 117,085,668 of CM042138.1, forward strand.
TTGATTGGCTCATTGATTTTTCTCTTTCTTTACCTTCAATTGATCAGTGTATGGGGGGGGGCGGTATTTTTTGATTTTTTTTTTAATACAATCTCTTCAGTGTATGTTATTTGTGCAATTAAAGTAATTTGATTGCTGTCTACTCAAACGTTTTCATTATTTTTAGTATTTCACCCAACGTTTGTCTATGAAATGGTACTTATCTTCTGAAATGGTCTTCTGTTGATTCTTACTGTCAATTGCTGATAGAATTTAAGAAATCTGACAATGTTTATAATCTTCTTTTTTTTTTGTTGTCGTTTTTTGTTTGGATGTGTCACATAATATGGTTATGATAGATTTCTGCCCTGGCAAAAAAGGAACAAAAAATAGTTATATGCAATTTCCTAGATTTTTTTTTGTGGTAGGACAGTATTATGCTAATTTGTGTTTGCTATTACTATTACTAATGCTGTTATTACTATATATATATATATATATATATATATATATATATATTGGGGAGAATATGTGCTTAATTGAAGTCGTACCTAATTTTGAAAGTTAATTAATTAATAATAATAATTAATTAGGCGGGCATAATTAATTAATTATTTATTAATTAACTTTCAAAATTAGGTACGACTTCAATTAAGCACATATTCTCCCAAAAATTGTCAGCTAAAAAAAGCCATATCAAAACACATCGCTTGTGTATTTACTTCTATATATATATATATATATATACACAATGTGTTTTACCATTATTAATGTTGCTATACTAATATATATATATATATATATATATATATATATATACACACACATATATAAAGGTAAAAGTATCTAATCGACTTGTAAGTTGGGAATGATTCTATTTGGGATCATCTATATTTTCTGTATATCCACAATGCATACCCATGCAGATGCACAGCCATTGATTTATACAAGGACTATTTTAAATTCCTTAAGATAGCTTAATTTAAGATAATAAAAATAAATTACATACAGAGCAATATTTACACTTTTGATAATAAAGAAACCATAACAAACCATCATTTGGCTGTTATGATTTTATTTCGGCTGGTAACTCAATTATTGGCCAAAACTCATATATTGGGTTATCGGCTGAAATAAATTTATAATAGCCAAATGATAGTTTAAGTTTTTATTTCTTATTGAAAGTGCATATATATATATATATATATATATATATATATATATATAATGTGGAAGTGTGGGGTGTAAGAGTTATCATCAAACTGATACCTTTGGGAAAGGCATGAACCCCCTAATTCCTGCAGCTATGGATGTAATAGTACCACTAACTGTTCTTCTACAAAGATTGTTTTGTCATTAAATAACCCACAAAGGTTGATATGCCATTAAACAAAGAAACTAAACATTTTAAAGCCATTTGAAATTTGATCAAATTCATTTTTGCAAAGAACGTACATTCAGCTATCACACCGACCCCAGAATAACTTAAATTTTCTCTTACTTTTATTTTGTTGGTGTTAACTCTGTCATATTTTGGCTGCTCTTACCATGACTTGAATTTAAAAAAAAATAAAATTGTTCTATGTTCTTTTGCAACAGTTTTGATGTGATTGTTTAACGTACAGCTTTTAGGGGTAGAAAACGAAAACTAATTAAAGAACCCCCTCTCCCCAAACTGATGGAGTACAATTTCCTGAATTCCAAATGATAGTCTAAATAAACAGTGATAAGAAAGCTGGAAAAAGAAATGTCCTTCTACTATTGCACACGGAAATGTTTGCTGCCATGTTAACTTAATTAGTATTTATACAACGAAAGAAGAAAAAAAGTGCACTGGCTCTTGCAAGTGAACAACTCCTGTTCTGCTGCCAAATTTGAAGTCTCTTTGTTTCAATTTAGTAGACATTTTTTTTTTTTTTACTTCTTTTTTTTCTTCAGTCCATAAACTCTCAGCTTCCATCAGCAGCAGCAGCAGCAGAGCATAACTGCTTTGTTTTAGTATTACAGCTCAGTCTTTCTAGTGCTTCATCACTGCCATAAATATTCTGATCTGTTTAGCCAACATCTGAATTATTAACACTATATTAACATTAGGAGGGGCATGGTGTAATGGTTACCATTATAGAAAATGGACATAGAGAACTGGTTCAAATCTTGAAAATTATTAGCATTGGATAGGAATACTTAAAACCACATCAGTGTGTGCAAATTATGTGTTAAGAAGAGTTTCTTAAAACAATAAGTGTTGGCAAGTTATTATATATATATAAAAAAAAATTCAACAATCAGAACCATATTTTTAAAAAATCTCAATCTCCAAACATTTATGAATTTGCTAATTATATTTCTTCTTTATAAATACTATAATGTGGATGCACTAGGTGTAATGGTTATCTTTTAAGGAAATGGAATTGGCAATGTGAGTTCAAATCCTAGACAAGGCTGTCTGCATTTCACATAGAACTAATACCCTTTGTAAAGGTATGAATCCAGGTATGGGTAAATAGGAGGGAAGATTAGGCTCTTTAACCTTATATGGCAACCAGTCTAGGGGAAAGGAAACTCTGAATTTAAACCTGTTAAACTCCGCTTAAAAAATTAACCTTATGTAACATCCTGTTTGTGTGAGGGAGTTGGTAAATACGTAAAGATATTTAATAGCTTTGTACAAGGCTACATCTGTTTGAGTATCCAGCAAGGATTGAACTCACTATGATAGTAATGATCTATGAGACTAGCTTGCTAACCACTGCTCCATAACAGAGCAACCTGAAATCTTAGCCTGACACAGTCATGAATGTAGGACACCTAAGGTGGATCAAATTTACTGTATTTGTCTTGGACTAAAAATTTGCCTGGATAAAAGTGTTATACAATGAAGTGTATAAGAAAAAGTTTGGCATAAGGCCACTACTATGTGGCACTCATTGTTAATCAAATTTAGTATATTAGTTATGGGCTTAATGTAAAGCTTACTAACTAGTGCTCCACAAGGGGTTGTCTTAAAAAGCAGAGCATAGTTTGCTATTTGGAGCAACTAGCATAGATCAAACTTAGTAAATTAGTAATAGGATCAAAGTCTAGCTTGCCTACCAGTGATCCACAATGAAGTGTCTTAAAAAACAATGCCTACTTAGGCATAAGGCCAATAGTTTGTAGCACCTAGTGTGGATAAAACTCATAACAATAGTAATTAGCTATCAGTCTATTATGAAGTTAAGAATATAGTAAAAATGTAAAGTTGGTAAAGTGGCCTATTGTCAGTATCAACCAAATAGCAAGGGAGTCTATCCCCTTTTCACTTGTGCTATACCAGGGAGATTTTTTTGCTGAGGTTGAGTGGAAAACCTACCATCAGCTGCCAGTTGCTTTACCATACAGCTCAGATTACCCCTGCTGTGCTACTCATGTGCTGAATTGGTGAGGACCATTATCAAACCTGGAACCTTGCAATTCTGATGCAAATGCTCTGCTGACTGAGCTAAACTGACCAGAATGTAGTTGTTGGATTCATTCAAGTTTATTCATAGAGAGAATGGTTTAAAAATCAAATCACTTGGCTGCTGATCAAGTGAGTGAGGTTCAGATAACAAATGAAGGGGTGTGCAAGCAACATTGTTCTGATAACACAAAAGTTGACAAGAAATTTACTGCAACAATGATAAAAGAAAATATTTATTATCCAGAAGGAAATGAATAAAATGTTTAAACTGTAAATAGAATGTTTTTGTGTGCAGGCATATGTAAGCAAGAATGTCCTTGCAAAAAAAAAAAAACATCTCAAAAAAACAAAAAACGTCTTTTTGTAGTAAGAAAATGCGAGTTGGTGATTTTTTTTTTTTTTTTACTGGTGATGATAATGGTGTAACTTAGTTGGTGAGAATCTTGTTTTTGTTTGTTCTGGTCTATCTACTAGTGACTGCATCTCTGCATGCGGGAGCAAACTGTAGTTGACCATTGTAGAGATTCGTATTGAGTGACCAGTATTCAGCTGTGCTGCAAGTTAACTCTGCTTCTGAGAATCCAGACTTGGTAAGTGGTTCATCAAATAGCAGGTTGAGTTATTATACTTGTGTATCTTGGCCAAGTCCATTCCTAGGATTCTCATTGGCTGTATTCTGGCATTCTGTTCAGAGTGTATTTGGTTACGTTGTCTTTTTTTTTTGTCTGCTGACTGGACGCCTTACTGTGAAGGTGAGTATGGTGTTGATTCTACAACCATATTGATACATTAGTAGATTTTTGTTAGCTTGGTTGCCAACTGCTATCATCTGTTTGATTCCTACTGTCATCTACAGTGGAAGATTTCATAGTTTTTATAGTAAACTAGTAGGTTTAGCCTGATCAAAATTGAGACTTTTGATTCTTATATTGTTATGGATTGAAACATTAGTTTTTGGAATTATGTGGGTTTGATTTTCCTTCAAAATTGGCACCTGGATGTCAGTAATTTCTGTTCTGTTTTTAGATGATGCAATGTTTATTTTCATTGATATTTGTTCTTTCTTTATAGAGCACTCTAGATCTGTTTGAAAACTATTAACGTTGGATAGGAATACTTAAAACCACATCAGTATGTGGAATTTATGTGTTAAGAATAGTTTCTTAAATTTTGGCAAAGGGTTATATAAAAAATATATTTTCAACAATCAAAACCATTATTTGAAAAAAAAAGAATTTACAAAGATATTAATGAATTTTCTAATTCTATTCAACTTTTTTTTATTCTTCTAACTTTATATTTACTCCATAAACCCAATATTATGTGGATATACTTGGTGTGATTATTATTATCATAGGAAATGAACTCAGTGCTCTGAGTTTAAATGCTGGACAAGGCTGTTTGCATTTCACATAACGCTAATACCATTGGGAAAGGTATGAATCCAACTATTCTCCATTCAGCTATGGGTAAATAGCAGGACAGACTGGGCTCTTTAACCTTGGTATGACAACCAGTCTAGATGAAGGAAAACTCTGAATTCAAACCAACTTAAGAAATCGAATGTCACATCTTACTCATGTGGAGGGGTTGGTAAATATATATAAATACTATTGTTAAACTCTAAAGAAAGTTTGAGCATTAAATAACCCATAACGGGTTGAAATGCTGTTCAATATACAAACCAAAATATGATAAAAGATGACTCATGTAAAGAATTTAAAGATTGAATGATAACAAAAATCTTATCTCAGAATTTTAGCCAAAAATAAATGTTATTTTGATACATTGAAATTTGAAAATGATAGCATTTCAGGCCCACAGAGACTAGTACTATTGGGCTGAATCTTACTTTAAAATTGTTGTAGATGATATATAGGAGGTTAATTGTGAAGGCATGTGATGTAATGGTTATCGTTAAAGAAAATGGACTCAATGACATGAGTTCAAATCACGTATTCTGTAAAAATGAGATTTTGAGTTTCCTTTTAAGAAAGAAAAGAAGCTAATGGCACTAGTTAATAAAAAATCTCCTAAGATTGTACGAGTCATGTTAGAGAGAAAAATACATGGCCATTGATATTTAATGGTTAGAATTTAATTGACTAAACATTCTGGTCTGTCTTTTCTTTTTGTATAAATCTTCCTGGAATATTCAAACAAAATAATTTCTGAAAGCTTAACTCATGAAATTTCTGCTGTCAGAGACAATTTTTAGTGTAAGGAATTAAACCAAGTGTCTTAGTTTTGTACTATTATTTTTATTTTGAGCTTAAATTCTGGGAGATTACAAAGCACTCAATCTGCATCAGTGCATCTTGTCAACTGCTTTAGACTGATGCACCTGCAACATGTGCATGCATAAAGAAAACAATGCAATCAAGAAACTAAGTTTTATTTATTGCCTTGTGAACATGCATAATACATACATTTGATTTACAAACTTATACATATTATTGTTTTAAAAGATTCTTTGATGTAAGGTCAACTGCAAATCTAGTATTTAAGTTCTCTCAGAATGTCTCAGTTGTACAATTACAATATTAGACATTTATGTGTTTCATTTGAACAGCACCAGACAAAAGTTTCTGAATCATCTCTTTGGCCAATGTAGATTCTTGATTCATCACTAAATATCACTTTCATCCAATTGTCCACATGTCATGATTGTTTCTTTTTAGCTCACTTTAACCTTGTTGTTTTTTTATATCATTGATGGTTTTCCATTTGACTTTTCTCTATGTCAATCCAATTTCATTCAGATGATTTTTACAGTTTTTTCACAAATATTCACTCCTGTTTAGACTCATTTGTTTTTAAATTGTTTGGGTGTACATTTTCTATGTTCAAGGCATATTACTTTGATGTCCTTTGTATTCTATCAGTTTTTCCTTTTTTAACCGCCCCATTTACACCAAATTTACACAGCTGACAGAACAAACAATGTCTTTTGGCAGACTCCACTGTGAATTGCCTACTTGAGTGACTTTTACAACCTTTTCCATTGTTTCAATTGACAATTCTTTTGTTGAAGCCATGTTTCTTTTCAATTAGGTATGCCCCACTGCTTGTTGAGGTCTGTAAGAGCTCTCTTAACTCTAGACTGATTTGCATATCTAGGCTTCCGCTGGTATTTGTTTTAGGAATGCAAATTACAGGATCATTCCATAATTTTTTCACCAGTGTTGGGTTATTCTACTATATTTTCCTCTGCATGGCTTGGAAAAAATATACTATTAATTTAAATGATGCAATCTAATTTGTTTAAGGAATCTATTATATACTAAAGCTGAGCAAATCAATGTTTGTGTCCTAAAGGCAAACAGACAAGTCTCTCACTTCACTTTCTGCCTATCACTTCCCCTCCCTATGTATATCTTGAAAACCTCCTTGTTATATATGTTAGTTTCTCTGAGTGTAGAGTTTGAAATGGATTTGTATGTTAAGTTTTACTAGCTGCCAACCTGGCCAACATCTGGGCTCTTAATAAATCTAAATTAAGTCAAAAGTTCCCTTTAGAAATCTTACAAAATGATTCTAATGCTTTTTTTTTTTAGATTCTGTGGTCATATTTATTTAAAAAAAAAAAAATTAATTCACTTTGAAAATTCACTTTTCCCTAATCTTAATTATCTACTCAGAGCTCAATGGGTCATGTTTTATCCAGTATTTTCTAAAATTTTTAGCTATTAGATAAAAGATATCTTGCATCTTAACTATTATTTTATTTACTGCTAAATAAAAAAAAAAGCTTACGTGAGCATCCACTAAGTGAGATTATTCCATAATTTTTGTCATGGTTAGTAATAACCTACTTCACACAATGCTATATAAGCACTCTTTTTGAAATCATCTTAATAAATTGAGAAATATCAAATTTCTGAAATAGATAATGATAAAAGACAACATTTTCACTATTTCCAGCACATACATCCACAGAAATCTATCATGCGACAGTATACTTTGACATCTCATTATATTTTACCAGCTCTGAAAAGTATATATTTACCTAACTATTCCACCATAGGTATAATGTGAAACAAGGTCAATTTTATTAATGTTTTATTAAACCAGAATGTCCAGATATTAAATAAAAATGTTTTGTATCTTATCTGTTATTATTTTATTTACTGCTAAATAAAAAATTTAAAAAGTGAACATTCACTAAGTGTACTAATTATATAGTTTTTGCTCTTAAATTATAATTTATTACTAACCATATTTCACATTTAAATTTTATCTAACAAATATATATTTTTTTTAAATTTACAGTTATTTAAAGAACATTTAAAAACTTGTTTTTAAATCTGATTGAAGATAATGTCTCTCTCTCTCTCTCTCTCTCTCTCTGTTGTAAAAGTAATTGTTAATTCATGTATTCATCTAAAAACACGAAACTAGCCAATATCAGTGCTTCCAGCATTCTTTAAAATACATTACCATATCTGTACAAAGATACCAAAATTACAATAAACTATTAATCAACTATTTTTCCTCTGAAGACAAAAATAAAAATTAATTTCTTTTGTTCTGAGAGTTCCTTCTAACTCTTTAAATCTAATGAAATAAATGTTTGACAGATTAGCACTTATCTATTTGTCAACTAATCAAACCTCCGAGGTGCTGTCATGAATTAATAAAGAATATCTCCTTAGGAAATAGCTAGACATCATAAGTAGCAAACATGGCTGCCTTGCTGCACACCCAAACCACAAGTCGTGGCTGGCCCATTTGCCTTAATGAAAATAAACAGTTTGTTATTGATTACATAGTTATTGCTAAACAAATGTAACACCTTTAATCTTTTCACCTTGCTGTGCTGTTTAGTGTCTACCAAGCCATTGAAAAAGGCAAAGAAAATAAATTTTACTCAAGCGATGCATTAAATCTTTCTTAGGAAAACTTCCTTTTTTTGTTTTTTAAATGTTTGTGATAGTGTGTGGCAAGAAATCAATGCTAGCCAACAACCAATTAGCTGGATACTTGAGGAAAAAGAGGAAAACAAAAAAACATAAAAGTGTTTTGTTAGTTTCAAGAGAAGCAATTCTCTGAAAATGGTTTGAATTTCCAGGAAAGAGTATCTATGTATTAATACTCCTGTTTCTTAACCTTCCAACCGTTATCATCTTGCAACACCCTCTGGTTAAAAATGACACCATCCAAATAATTCAAGATGAAATGCAAAAATGTAAATCCTAATTATCTCGAGTTGCTCATCTACTGTCATCACTTCAGCTAAATAAGGGACCATTCTGTTTTTGTTAGAAAGAAAGAAAGGTAAGAAAAAAGACATGCCATACAGAAAAAATATATTAAGAAAGGAAGATAGAAAAGGAAAGATAGTAAGGGGGTGAGCGTGTGGAAGCAATAGTGCTAATCTGTTTCAATCAAACATAATGAAAAGATGAAAAGAAGAATAGAAAGCAAAAAGTGAGAGAGAGTTAAATCAAGTTTATTATACATTTTACATTTAGCAATAGCTCTTAAGTAAACATATCAAATGTAATAATGAGATTATTATACTGTGGCATATCCACAGGTCCTGCTAGATAGAATACAAAGAAAAAAAAAGAATTTGTTTGGAATGAAAACAAATATGGATGTAGGTAGTTACAAAGATAAAATTACATTTTGTTAAGCTTATATCAAAACTTTGTAAAAATGTATAATTTTATTGAAAAGAAAGAAGAAACTGGCATTTATTCAAGGATAAAATTTTTCACACAACAGAAATTACTGGATGTTACAAAAGATTTTATATCATTTTAGATATAGGGTGTTTCAGAAAAATTATACAGCTGGTGTATAAACATTCTAAATTTAATTTTTAAATGCCTTTTCTTGGCATTTGTATACCAGCAAAGAAAAACATAACATGACACTAAGAAATTTGGCTTGGTTTGCAAGAACCTTTACTATCTGGCAAGGTCAGATAGGCCCAAGACCATAGTTTCTGAGATCATACTCCAAGCCATAGAGACAAATCCAGTGAGTAGCACTCGGAGAGTATCAGGTGATCTTGGCATCTCACAGTCCATTGTTCTTTCTCACCATCATGACCTTGATAAAAGTATCTGAGGCTGCCAAATTGCATCTCACATTACTGAAATTTTACATTGAAGTCAAGTCAATCTGAAAGTCACTATATCACTGTTAAGCACTGATTAAACTGGTTCAATACTTAATTGAGTGACACCCCTTCATCACCATTGCTCCCTGGTCCACTCTGACCTGGAGTGGTAGTACCTGTTAGGGTCTCATCTATGGGTTAAATAGAAAAATATATTTATAAAAAAATTGTATTATCCATTAAGAATTGATTTATTTCAAAACTTTATCAGCATTAAATGACCCACTGAGGTTGATATGCCGTAAAACAAAACAAACCAAACCAAATTAATTGAGTGACCATTTAAGCAGCAGCAGGTACTGTAAGCAACCTGAGACCTTTTTTTTTATTAAAAGTGACTTGATTCAGCATTAAATGACCTGTAAAGGATTGATATGCCATGAAACAAAACAACCAACTGACCAACCAAAATTTTTGTGAAACTTTTGAGTCCCCCCCTCCCCGTTAGTAGACTGGCTGAAGGTTAAATTGTCCAAGCAATATTTGGTATGTCAATAACTCTTCTCAAAGTTAGAGACAGGCCAATTGTTCAGATTACAATACTTGTAAAAATGGAAGCTATCTACATCAATTTTTTTATGATAAATACTGAAAGTGAAAGAGAACTGGTCCAAATATTAAGAACTCTCTTTTGTGTGACTCAAATAAAACTGCCATTTATCAAGAGATAATAAAAAAAAATGATTTCAAGATGGCCGATCATTGGTCAAAGTTGAATCACGTTAGGAGCAACTGTCAGCATTTTGCATTTATTAAATGGTCACTAAATTCTAAGGAAAAATTCAAAATGACTGGTGATTAACCATCCAGGAAATTGTTAATGAATTGGAAATCTTTTTTGGATTATGCCGGTTGATTTTGACAAAAGACCTAAGAGATTTTAATTTAATTGAAGAATAAAGCTAGAAGAAAATTCAAGAAGCTGTGGTAAAAATTGTCATTGGTTTTTTCAGCACCATGACAACATTCTTTCACTCATTAAAATGTCTCCTCTTTTCAACAGAGCTCAGTGAAAAAAAAAATCTAAAAAAAAAATAGCTTTATTATATGATTCTTAATATTCTACTGGAATTGATGTGATTTTGTTTTTATAGCTTTTTGACTGTTGCAATGTTTAATTTTTTTGTGATAATAAAAATGAATTATATTTCATTTCAACTTAGGTGGTGTTCTTGCTTATATGTACTACTTAATTCTCAAATTAGTAAAAAAAAAAAAAAAAAAAAAAATTACTTCAAAAGATATTAAAGATTTAAATAAAGCTATGTAATTGACTAAAGCAAAAACCAGTAAAAAAAATACAATAATACATTTTTTTCTTGGTTATTGTGTAGAGTAAGAAGTGAAAATAAGACTTATGGCTTCAAAAAGTGAAATAATACCTGATGGGAAAAGATTATATTTCTACCCACTAATTATATATATATATATATATATATATATATATATATATAATATAAGTTGCCTGACTTTTTAATACATTTAATCTTAACTCTAAAAAGTAATAAGTTCATATATTATAAAATCAAAGATCTGAAATTTTTAATGGGTGTTGGCAAAAATGTTAAAGGGATCTGGACTGTTTAAAATTCAAAAATGTTCTGCATTCCTTCAGTTTTTTGTTTACATCCACTTCTAATCAGTTTCAATAAGTCATCCTGAAGATCCCCCCCACCCTGAAAAATCTAGGTAGCACATTCTGCTCTTAGTGGTTTTCTAAACCAGCACCAGCTCTGCATAGGTATTAAGCACTTTTCTATATTCATTCATTATTCTGACTTATTCAGTTCTTTTTCTCGACAGTTAAAATTTTGACTCATTCAATTATGTTTGTCTTTGTTATGTCATCCTCTCTTCAAAAAACATATTAGTCTGGCAGAAGGCCCTTATAGTTGAGCAACAGCTCTACTAAAATTTAACTCATGAGGGACTCTTTTTTTCTACTAATAAGCAATTTCAATCCATTTTATGTGTCTTTGGTGTGTCTTTCTGATCAGTTCCCATTAATTGATCCATCTGTGTATGTGGTATATTTCCTTATTTTATATATATTTCCTTTTACACATTTATATTTCCTTATTTTTTCACATGTCCATTAGAAACTTAAAATGTTATCACTGTTCTGATATTCATTTCTTGGATACTTTTTTTTTTAATATCTTAAAAACATGAATCCAACTCTCTTTGCTCTATTGTCTCTGTAGCAAGAGGTAAAGTGATTTACATCGCAAGGCTACAGAGATTGAACTCAGGTTATGAGTGGTGACTCTTGGTAAGCTTTCTGTCAACCCTGTTGGCTAGAGTGATTTTATGGGGCGAATTACTATTCTTAGTTTGGAGAACTGGTTGTTTGTGATGGTCTTATTGTCAACACTTGTATGAGAACAGAATATCAGACAAATTGTTTTTCAATTACTTTGAATAGTCTCTTAGTAAGAAATTTATATCATAGATCTTGTCATTAATTTGTTTTAGTGGAGAGACAATAGTAAATATATAAACTATTTCTAGCACAACTAATTGATCTTGTAATACTGCCAAAATAACTGCTAAATTGAGTTTTACTTAAAATAACTTAACAGATATTTCTTAATTCTTATTTATGAGGAATTTTGTGATGAGTAATTTTCTTTTTTATTTTCTTGTTATTTCTTTTTTCTCAAGAGACAGTTTTTTTGAATTTTAAACAGCAATATTCATACTTAAGTCAATTACTTGTAAGAATTGCAAAATTGTTCGGCAAAAACTTATTTTTTATTAAAATTCATAGAAGATCATATTATTAGCCAAATCATAACTTCTAATGCAATAAATAAAATGACATTATATTACTCTAAGTTTATTGATTGCCAAAATAAATATAATGAACATACATTGAGAACAAGGAAACATAATAAAGTGTCAGCTTTAACCTTGTGAAGAAAAGAATATTAATATTTATAAAAGTTCAAAAGGGTTAAAGTAATAACATGGTTTGCATAAATCTATTTTTTCTCATTATTTTGAATGATATTTAGGGAACTATAATATGGTAACTCTGCTTCAACCATGGTGTTTATGGTGCTTTAAAAAAAGTAGGAAAATCTTTGTATTTTTTATCTCCAGTAAGAGACATCCTATATTTTATCAGATAGATTTTAATACAAAATAATGATATTTATAGATGCTGTGTGAATTCATGTAATCATGATTTATAATATAAATATATTTATGTATGTATGTATGTATATATATATATATATATATATATATATATATAAAATAAAATGATTTATCAAAGAAAAAAAAAACAAGCAAGTCACAATACTAACTACACTGTAAGAAAAGAAAACAAAACTGATTAAATGACAACAAATATTGAAAAGTGCTCAATACTTACAAAGAGCCAATTTAGAGGACTGAATCAGTAATAGAAGTTAACTTCCCAGGTTTTGCTGAAAAGGATTTTCAGGAAAACTCTTTCTTTTTCTCTCCCCACCTCTCTCTCTATATATATATATATGTATATATATAAGGTGTGTCAAAAAAGTATTGAGATTTTTTATACTTTTTGACACACCTTGTATTCTGAAAAAAATAGTGTTCCATTCATTAGTTTTTTTCAGATTACAAGGTGTGTCAAAAAAGTACCAAGTTTAAAGCTGTATTTACTAAGATAGAAATGAAGAATGAATGGAATGTTACTTTTTTTTTCAGAATACAAGGTGTGTCAAAAAGTACAAAAAATCTCGATACTTTTTTGACACACCTTGTGTGTATGCATTTATATATATATATATATATATATATATATAATATTTAAACTATAAAATAAAACAGGCTAAAAACTCGTAACTAAGTTTCGTATGCCCAATCTACAGGTGAGCTAGTCTTGAGACATCTGAAGAATGGACTTAAGATTTTTTGGTACAAATTCACCTGAAAATCAGGTATATGAAACTTAGTTGTGAATTCTTCAACTGTTTTATTTTGTAGCTGAAATATTGTGATATTGATCTGTATTTTTGTACATAGAGCACTGTATTATATTGATTTAAAATGGTTTTAGTATTGAATTATATATGTACTAGACAAAACATGACCTGTTGGGTTACCCATTAAGCTCTGTGTATATAAATGAGATTCGGAAAAAGTGAGTTTGCAAAGCAAATTAAATTTTTTTAAATAAATACATGAGGAGAATTTCTTTTTAAATGACTTTGCTACCCAAACTTACATATACACCTCTTGAATCACTGATGAATAACATGGATACAAATACATTGAAATGAAACTAAGGAAATGATTTTGAGCCACTCATTGTTTTTAAGGTGTAAAACTTTTCTATCAACTGACTTGTATGTACTCCATGTACAGGTTGTTGTTTTATTAGGATTTTGGTCATTTTTGGTGTGTTTCACAGGTTGTTTCTTTTATACCCCATTATATGTGGTTCTTTCTTCTTGTGGGTTTTCATGCTGAAAAGGAATTAAAGGAAGAAAAATACGATACAAAGACAAAATGTACTTTTAGCATTCAGACTTTATTCTAGGTTCATTGTTATTTCTTGGGAACAAGATTTTTATCTGACCCAGTCAATAACATGTGTTCCCATAAGGTCTGCATTTAGAATGACCGAGGCTTCTTCTTTGGAGCAGGAAGTAGGGTCCTTTTCTCTGCCCATGCCTAGAGGGTTCTTCCTGTCTGAGGGCTCCTGGTAGATTATTTTAAAATATTTTATTTGAATTTTATTTTAATCCCCACATTGGCTGGGACAAAAGGAATCCTGAGAAAAGTGAGATTAAAAAAGAAATACCTATAGTTTTTCCACTACCTGTGTAAGGCCAAGTAATTTCTATACTTAATTTGAAATGATCCATAGACCAAATTTACCTGCTAATTAATTCACCTTACCTATAAATGAGGTCATCACCTATTTCAAATGTTGTAATAATTGCAATTCCAAATCCTGCAGATGTGACATGTACGACTGAAACTAATGCTTCGTGTGAAGTTGTTATAGTAAATTTCCAAAAATACTACTGTAAGTATTTCACTTCTACTTATTTGAAGTTCGGAGTTCAAAAAATCTTTAAATTGAAACAAATTCTGAAAATCCAAAATACTAAAAAAAAAAGATCTAGAAATGTGAAGGTTGAAAACCATCAATTCAAGGGTTTGAAAAAGGTCAGCAAACTTTTGGAAAATGACCCATCGCCTCAGATGTAGTTGTCACAATTTGAAATAAATTCTAATTTCTTGAAGAAAGCCTAAATCTCAAACAAGCAATAATATTCAATGACCTGGCATTTTTTTCTAACTAGGTAGAATTGATGGAAAAGTAAAAAAAAATTTTGTTTAAATTAAAAAAAAAAGATTTGTCAAAGAAGTAAGAAAGTTTTTGTAATCTTGAGAGACTAATGGATTTTCTTTATTACACTCATTGCAGAATTAATTCTTTGAGTCTTTATGTAAAAGAAAGTTGAATTCCAACAAAATGCATAAATATGAACTACACAAGGGTAATAGTCAAATAGTAGCTCATCCTGCTACAAAGATTTTTATTACTGTTGTTGAAAAACATGATGTTGGACTATTTTATTTATATCTTTTGTACCAAGGGGTAATAAACCTATGTTAACCTTTATCCCAGATTTCAATGTTGTATTTTGATAACTTAGTCAGAACACTTTATCCAGACATGCCTCATTGAATATAAACAATCATCATGAGATTAAGATATGTCTCTATTCTTTAGCCAACTAAATGGCAATTCTGGTTTCCCATGATTCCCTATTGTCTTCATGAAAGCAAAACAATATCTATATTGGTTGTGCTGGCTAAAATAAAATGAAGGAAGAAAAAAAGAGAGGAGAGATGATTTCAAAAACTCAACTTTATTACCAGGTTCACAGCTATCTCTTAAAAAGGAATTTTCTTCCTGAGCAAATAATAGCAGTGTTCCTTGTCAAAATTCAAGCTAGATCTCTCTTGTTTCTTTTTGCCATTAGGAAGCCACTCTTTTTCTGAGCATGCTCAAATTGTTTTTCCTGTCAGAGGCATCCTGGGAGATTATTTTTTGTATTCGTTTATTTTATTTTATTTTGTGTGTTTTTAAAAAATCTATTTATTATTTTATTGATATACTTGTATTCATTATTCAATTGTGAAGATTAAATAAAATTAGATAAAAGAATAACCCTCTCCTAGGAGCCTACAGACAGGAAGATCCCTCTGGGCATGCACAGAGAAAAGTCCCCTGCCTACCGTCAAAAAGAAGCCTCGATCATTCCAATGCAGACCTTACTGGGAAAACATGTTATTGACTGGCTCAGGAGAAAATCTGCTCTCCAAGAATGAGCTATGAACCTTGAAATAACGTCTGAATCATAAAAGTATCTTTGTCTCTTATTTTCCCTTCCTTTTCAGCCTTGAAAACCCACAAGAAGGAAGAACCTCATATAATGGGGTTTAAGAAAAGAAATAAGCAACATACGTCAAATAGCCAAAAGCTTAATCCCACATAAAATCATATACCCATACAATCCCCACACTATCTAAAATATATTTTTGAGATATATTTGAAAAGATAAAAATTTTGGTGGCCATTGTTCTAGTTATCCTTGAGTTATTTGATGAAAGACAAAAAAAAAAAAAACAAAAGACAGTGACTTATAGTAAAGATGCACAGTATCTCACAGACTTTATTTCCTTTTGGTTGGCAGCAACTTGTAATGTCCGGTGCCAAAAGATATTATCTGTTTCAAGATTTTATTATTGGAAGAATTTACCAAATTAATCTTTTTCGTGTGGTTCTTAATCTTTTAAACTCTTGGTCTTTTTTATCAAAATGTGTTTCTACCAAATAACCTTGAAATAAGATATGCTTGAATGTAAAAGTAGCAAGAAAACAAAATTCTCACAGGCAACAATGAATATTTCCATACATGCATAGATTTCAAATGTGTACCCTGCGGTTACACCTTAAGGTAGAGCAGTAGACAAAAAAATTGTGATATTGGAAATTGTTCCCCACTGCCTGCAACATGAAGTTCACCGCCTGGAAGGCAAACTCATATTGTGCTCTTTTTACATGAGTGATAATTTTATACTTGTATAAACCAATATATCTACACAGGATAACTGAAAGTTGGCAGATAATGGTTTTTATTAATAGCAAAGATAATTTGAAAGTTGGATGTAGATACTAGGGTGAGTCAAAAGTTTGTAAATATTTTGGTACATGCTAGTTTACAGCATGTATATCATATGATCAAAGCAGTTGAACCTGTGGAAGATATTGCAAGTAATTTTTTTAAAAAATGTCTTGTCTTCTGTTCTCACACAAGCATCATTTATAAACTGCCACTGACAACTAGTTATTCCAGCTAAGAACGGTGATTTGCTACCAAGAGAAACTGCCTTTTATGCCTCTTTATCGACCAAACCACTCCAACTAACACAGGATGATTGGAGGCTTATCAAGAATCACAACTCCCAACCTGGAGTTTACGAGTTCAATCTGTAGCCTTGAGGCAATTCACTTTACCTCTCACTACAGAAGGTACCTGCTCTTGTTGGTAATATTATGGTAATTGGTGTACTAACACTTTGTGCATTGCTTCATTCCATGTGTTATTTTAAAGCCACACAGATAAAGATGCAATGTAGTTTAATTCAGGAACTTCGCTTTATGAGTTTCAACTGAGCCACAGAAGCAACCAAAAATATTTGTTGTTTGAAATGTAAAGGCAACAGATTGAACAGTAAAGTTACCAATGGTTAAAGAAATTTATTTGTGTTGCAAGAACCTTGATTATAGTTCAGGTAGGCTTAAAAACTGTGGATTCCAAGGCCATTATCCAAGCCATAGAGGCAAATCTGGTGAATATCAAGCTTGGCATCTCACAGTCCAGTGTGTTTCATCAACTTCATGACCTAAGGAGTGAAACAAAATTAACGATTCCGGTATAATACTAATAATTTGATAACAATTAAATATATTTTGTAATCATACTTTTGTAACCAGTACCAGAATTAACAGAAATAATAGGAAAAAAAAAACATGATTATTCAGGATAAGGAAAAAGGTTTACTAAGCAAAGATGAATAGAGTAATTAGCAATTGCTAGGTTGAATTAACAAGTCCTATGAGATCTTGTTTCTCTTTTCTGAATTTAAAAAAAAACTTATTGATAGGGAAAACAGATGATTCTATTCTCATTACCTGCATGATAAGAAATTCAGACACTCCCATGTTCCTGGCTATGAACCTAATTGACTTGCTGTGATCATTGTCAGTCATGGCCTGAATCCCAGCAACAAATTCAGATGAATATCAAGCAAACACACAGTCCAGTGTGTTTGCTTTTTGTTTCTACGTAGGCTTAGGTGTAATTTTGCTGTGACTATTGTGTGATCGGAGGATACTCCTTCAAAAAAGGAGTATGTTTCACAGTTCATTGCACTATTTATCCATATTTTATTTATTAGGATATAGTCTAATTGGGCTTTTTATTATTTGGGTATGTGTAAGTCCATAATTTGCCTCTTCTTTTTTGGTATTTTGTATTTAAACATACCAGCCTGTTCTCAAGAGAGAACTCTACTAGGATTTTGCCATTTTTATTTTGGATGTTATGTGGACAGTATCTATTGTTCTCCTTTTTACCTATCTGTGCATTCATGTCACCCCCAATGATCAGGACATTGTTTGGGAATCTGTCTGCATAGGGAGGATAATGGTACTCCCATTCCAGGTCAAATTGTGCCATGTTATCAAATTATTGCAAAACTTTTGACTCACTTTGATAACTCAATCCTTGACCCCCTGTACAAGCCAAGGATGAAATGAGATGCTGACAATGTTTTTTTTAGTTATTTCTTTATGAAATTTTTCTTTATCTTCAATTTGTTTATAAAATGCAAAAATAAATAAAAGTAAAGTTAAATAAAATTAAAAAATGAGCAGATGAATAAGTTTTTTTAAAATATTAAGCACTCAAGTCATGTGCAGTTTATTCATTATGACAAGAAAGAATTTTGATGAGTACTTGAAACTCAGCTTGCAGCAATATCCACCCACCTCAAAGCGTTATCAGTGCTGCAACAATATGATCAATGAGGGTGCACGTTAGAAGTAGATGTGAAATATTGCATTTGAAAATAAATATTTGAGATCTTTTATAAGTGAAAACAGAAGGCGGTTCACAATAGAGGTCTCCACAATAAAAACAAATATACAATTCGGTGCTTTCATAGACAGTTTTTTTTTTTCCTCTCCATGTTTTGAAAATATTTTTCTTTCTGTCAAAAGAACAAAACATATTGTCTTTTGTAGAGACAGATATTAACAGATTGGCCCTTCCAGGGATTCTTTTCTGGGAAATTTGCTTTTGAATTTATGTAAAATTTCAAAATATGATAAAGAAGATAAAGTTAGACTTTGGTTGTGCCTGCTGAGTAATTATTGGTGAGAAGTTGAAATTTCCTGCTATGAAAGTGTCCATGCTTCCATCTTTGTGGAACAAAGCAAGTCAAAAGATGTTGTATTGTGTTGCCAATTCAGTAACAATGCGGTAAAGTGTATGGCTGAGTATAAAGAACAAAAATACACAGGAAACTCTCACGTACTGAATATTGAATTGTCAGAGTTTCGTTTGATTTCTGGCATAAAAGCAGAGATAGGATATACAATTCCTCTTTGGGAAAAACCTGTAAAATGTGATAAAAAATCTCAGCAAGAAGAATTTTCTGATGAATCACTCTTAGAAATAATATCCATCACACGCTTTTGAAAATGATGAAGGAACCTCCACTGACATGATTCCATCAACTGTTTATCATGAGCTGTGCATCATTGGGGTATTTTCAGTTTAGTGAGAGAAGAGACTTACCTCATGGAGCAAAGCAAGCAAGTTCATGATTTTGGTGAGATGGTCAAAAAAAGAATATGTATTGCTTTCATTTGCTGCAGAGAATAAAAAATGGCTTGCCTCCTACAGAAATCAGACATAATGAAAAAAGTTTTGTGAGAGAAGACAAGTCTATTTATATGATTAGTTCCTCATGCTGATTGGTCTGACCAACTAATCAGAAATGAGCCATGGCAATATAAACACAGGGTCACCTGAGACAGAGATCACAGTCTGACTTTGATGCAAGACAGTGCTAGAGACAAGTAACAAGTGGAAAGTGTGTAAATAATATCCAGGGAAAAATTGTGTTTTCCCCGAAAACAATATTTAATGACTGAATAACAGTATTGATAGTTTGTGAATGTTCAATGAAAAATGGATTCAGTTGAATATTAATGAAGGAATGCAATAAATAATTATCTCCCTTAGAGAAAAATATGCCTTGTAAGGTGTCACAGGATAGTCACAGACACCTATTCTCAACCTCTATTTTCCTCTGTTCTTTGAATAGTAGAGACACTGTCTCTGACCCCTGTCAGGGAATGGTAAAGCCTCAGCTTAATACCACATTCATTCATCAATTAATATTTTTTCCATTTTGTACCCCTTCTACATACTGCTTGTTCATGGAACAATATATCTATAGTTTTATCTGTTGGGACTAATTCATGTATTCTCTCTTTTAATAACAATAGACTGTATATTGTATATATTAAATGTTCTTTGTGTAAATACGTTTATCATCCACTTCTTACCATTGTGTTCAATGTTAGTTTATCATGGATATATTAATGCTGATATTGGTCCTTGGAGAGTGGGGACTCAATATCTTCCCTAGCTCCAAGCATTTCTAATATTAAAAATAACTACATGTCAATATCAAAGATGTTTTTGTGTATTAAACAAAGATTAGTAGGACCTGTGGATATATCACAGTATCATGATTTAATTATTACAATGTTTGATATGTTTAGTTAAGAGCTATTTCTAAATAGTTCAATATGTTAAAATTATAAAAATCTTGATTTAGCTCACTCCCATTCTTTTTTTTTTTTTTTTTTTTTTTTTTTACTTAGCTTCCCTTTCATTATGTTTGATTAAAACTTATTAACATTATCGTTTCCACATGCTCACATCCTCACTCTATCTTTCCCTACTCTCTTTCTTTCTATATTTTTTCTGTGTAGCATGTCCTTTTTCTTACCTTTCTTTTTAGTAAAAACTGAATGGTCTATTATTTAGCTGAGATGACGACACTCATAAGAAATAATAATTTAGCAGATAAGCAACAACAGATAATCAGGATTTACATTTTTGTATTTCATCTTGAATGATTTGGACGGTCTCATTTTTAACCAGAGGGCATTGCAAGAAGATAACGGTTGTACAATTAAAGAATCCGAGTAGTAATATATAGGTATTTAAGTAAGATGAAGATAAGTGTGAAGATGTAAAGGAGAATTCTCTCTACTCTTTCTCTTTTCTTTATAGTAAAAACTGAATAGTCCATTATTTAGCTGTGGTGATGACACTCATAGGAAATAAGAATTTGGCGGATAAGCAGCATCAGATAATCAGAATTTACATTTTTGCATTTCATCTTAGGTGACATGGGCACTCTGATTTTTATCCAGAAGGTGTTGCAAGATGATGTCATACTTTTAAGGAACATGATCATTAATATATAATTTTTTTTTGGTTTTTGTCATGTTTTTATTAATGTTGTGTTAAACTAATGTTTTTACTTTTATTCATCACATAAATAAACAAGTATTCATGGCCAGAATTGATGTGTATTCAACAAAGTCTATTCTTATTAGCAAATTTCATCCACAACAGCCTTATCTCAAAAAAAGGAGCTAGGCTTAAATTTTCTAGTCTATCTTTATAGCTGTTTTTAAAGAAAAGAAAATGATTTGTAATTATTATAGAAATATTTATGGAAAAATCCTCATTAGAATAGATGAAAGAAAGAATATTTAGAATGAATAGAACCCTCAGATTTTAAGGATAAATCAACTCTTGAAGTTAAAAGAAATTAGACTTTATAAATGGATCAAACAAATGCAAGTTAGGGATTTTGTCATTTTATTCTTTTACTTTTTTTCTTTCCTCCCCAATCATATTTTTCTCTTTTTTCATCTTTTTCTTTTCTTTTTTTTTTCTTTTTCCTTTTTTCAATTTTTCTCTTTTCTTTTTTTCCTTTTTCTTTTTTCTTTTTTCTCCCTTTTTTCTTTTCTTTTTCATTTTACTATTTTTTTTCTTTTTCTTTTTTCCTTTTTTTTTTTTTTCCTTTTTTCTTTTTTTCTTTTTTCCCCTTTTTCTTTTTTTCCTTTTCTCTTTTTCTCTCTTTTCCTTTTTTCTCCTCCATTTTTTTTCTTTTCTTTTTTTCCCTTTTTCTTTTTCTCTTATGCCCCTTTTTCTTTTTCTCCCTTTTTTCCCTCTACACCAACTATTTTTCCTTTTTCTCTCTTTCCTTTTTAACTCCCATTTTCTTTTTTCTTTTTATTTCCTTCCCCCCCTTCTTAAAAAAAAGGAGAATTACTATAAGAGAAACGATTGGAATTTCAATCTCCTCTGACTTTTGCTCCAATCAAATGTCTTCCTTAGGGAACAGTATCAAAACTAAATGAAATATGGCCAAGTTGATGCTGATAAATTTCATTAAATAACCATTCATTGTTAACATGGCATCTGGAGGCATTTTACAATTAAATGATTCCAAAGTGAATTTGTTAATTGAATCCATTCAGCCAAGTCCGCATGAGACTGTATCTTGAAATAGAATTCAGCCGTATTTCTTTGATTGTCATTTATCGCTTGTTCTCTGATTTGTTGAAAGAAATGTTCACCATTTCCAAACAAGAATGTTATGTAACTTTTACACTTGTCTCTTGATGCAATTATCACAGGCAGAAAATTTCAATTTCTCTGCAAGATTAATACCACTGCTATGACAATCGTGCCACGTGCTGCATGTTTTGTGTCCGACTGTTTGAGCCCATCCATATCAATAAGCACACCATGTTTTTTTGTGGTTTGTAAGTTTGTCTTTATTTACATGTAAACAATGCACTTGTATTATTTGTCTGTATTCTTTTTTTTTTTTTCTAAATGTTTGTGATTCTTCTCATAACATATATTGGAATAATAGGTGTGGAAAAACAATGTCATGATTTGAATAAGATCTTCAAAAGTTTTTCAACGCCTGTTTGATCAATGGTCAAACTATTAAAAATGATTTCCCAGGTTGGGTCATTAATATGTTCGGATACACAGGTAATACCTGAGGAAGGCTGGAAGATACAGCATCTGAAACATATTTATACATACCACAATAAAGATGAGGACAATAGTCCGAAACATTAAAATTATTCATTATCTATTGTTATGTATGTATTTAACAATCCCTCTGCATGAGTAGGACATGACACAAGATTTATTTTTATGCAGAGTTTAACAGGTTTGAATTCAGAGTATTCCTTTTCTTAGACTGGTTGCTATACTAAGGTTAAAGAACCCAGTCTGCTCTACTATTTACCCATAGTTGGGCAAAAAATAATTAGATTCATACCTTTCCCAAGAGTATTAGTGTAATGTGAAATGCAAACAGACTGGTTCAAATTTGAGCTTGGGTCGCCATCTCCACTTCCTATGATGATAACCGTTACACTATAAGCACCTCCAATCTGTGTTTGTATATGTCATGCTTGTATCTTTGATTATTTGCAGCACTGGTCCTTAGCATGGTCACTGATACTCAGAGTAAAATAGTAATTATTTTGTGCTTTTATACTGTTGGCAGAATGCACAATCCAAATTCAAAGCCAATAGGTGGTCCCATTGGGAGGGGGGTCTTACCCCTCTGCAGAGGTGCAGTCAGTTTATTCTAAAGCCCCAGTCAACAGGACTAAAGAAAGTGGGAAAAATTAGGCATCTTTTTTTTTTCCATCTTGCTAAAACTTTAATTGTTAAGTTAAAATAAACATTGTTTTTCATTATTTGGATCAGTGTGTATATTTTGATGATTGTTATTCTTGGTTTAATAATTTAAAGAATATATTTATTTAGCTATTGATGAACAGATAGAAAATTTTACAGAGCCACTTTGACTCGCATTATGGATTGGTTTTATTTCTTTGTTTAATGGTATATCAACCTTTGTGGGTTATTTAATGCCACATGTCTAGCTCTTTTGCGATAGCAGAAGGGAGGGCTCAGTGTGCATGTTTGGAGCAGGCTAGGTTACACAGTTTGGGTGAAAAATCCATATGGACGCTGCACATCAAAAAGTTGTGAAATGTTGTGTCACCGGATAAAGAGTCCACAGTCGGTAGTCATCAATAGGATGCCTCGGCACATAGGAGTTGTATGTCCATGGATCTATTCATTGTTACCTGCGGATGATGGCGATGACACATCAGGGAGTAATGAATGGCAAGAATCAAGCCCCAGTGCAAGCAGCAGTGATGCCCCGTCTGAAAGCGAGGATGAGGTAGATTGACCCTTATTGACCCCACTCATCCCTCGGACTCCAACACATCGGACGATTCAGCCAGGGAGGAAGACGTGATTGTACCACTGCGAAGGAGCACAAGAGTGAAATGACAACCCCTCACTGTATGTGATCAGGGGGGAGTGTAATAGAAGTGACAGTGACTTACTGGAAGCTAAACGCGTTCACTGTCTTGCATGTGATCTACTCTCTGAGAGCCATTTGCAAAACTGCCATTTTATGCAACAGACTTATTTGCATAAGATAGCAGCGAGACATTTTAAAAACAGGCAAGTGACTTGGGGTAGCAGTTCATCTACAGGCATTGCATGTGTGATGTCGAAGGACTTGAAACCCGGTGGTAGTCGTTACATCTTGTGTATACTGAAGGTTTTGTGTGTTAGTGGGAATTTACGAGATTGTCGTAGCAGCTTCATATTTTTTTGGTAAACCATACTGTTAGAGCTATCATTGTAGAAGAACAGCATTGGTACTATTTACTGGGATGGGGAGATTCATACCTCATAATATCCCTACTGTAAAAGTCTAAAAGTGAATGTAATTGCATGGATGGAGTTCAAACTTGCTTATTATGATGTCGCACTCCAGCATGTTAGCCACTCTGCCACAGGGACTCTTCTGACCCTCTTTATATCATGATTTTGGTCTGCTCTCAAGTAATCTTAATGTTTATTCTGTGTAATAGGAAAGAGAATAAAGATGAGAAGCAGAAAAGAAATTACTTCTTAAAAAAAAAATTTTTATCAGAGAAATGGCTTTTTTCAATTTCTTTAAATTTCTGATAGTTGCAGCTATGAGACAGGATTTTAAACTAATGCAGTTTCATTGGACCAAATTTTTCTTCAATAAAAATTGACTTGCTACTTTTTCAAGAAATTGCAATTTTACTGTTTGATCGACTGTTTCCTGATCAACAAGACAGCAGCATCATAGAAGAAATACAATGACCACCACTGTGTGGCTTCTTAAAGGTTTGGCTTAGTTTCTTTGTTTAATGGCATATCAACCTTTGTGAGTTATTCATTGCCAAAGCCATCAATGTAGAAGAACAGTAGTGGTACTATTTAACCCATCGCTAGGAGGATGAGGGGGTTCATATCTTTACTAAGATTATTAGTTTGAAAGTGAACATAATAGCCAGATGGGTGTTTGAACTTACTACGATGTTGCGGTCCAGTATGTTAGCTATTACACCACAAGGATATCCTGGCTTCTTAAAGGGATATTGAAAAAACTTCAAGTCAACAAAACGTTTTTCACTTGATCTCACTATTAAAAGAACATGTTATAAAGAGGAATTCATGTTTTATTTTAGATGTTAATTCTTCAAACGTGTAAGAACACTATTAAAGTCAATGGATGAAGAAATGCCACCTAATGGGAAACCATAGCAAGTCAGGGAAAATAACCGCAACAAAGACATTATTGTACCGGCTCCTTTGTCATCTTCATTTATACTAACCAGTACATAACGTAACACTCTGCATAGATGAAATACCAGCTCTGCCTTTTCAAATGATTTAACAATGGGTCTATTATGAGGGTTTGCTAGGAAGTTCTTGCTATAACCAAAATAGGAAAGGTTTGGTTTTTTTTCTTGAGAAAAAGAGAAACTTGAAAAAGGATGTGCAAAGTCTGTTGAACTTTGGTATGAATATATGAAACAGCATGTCTATTTCATGGCTCTCGGACATCTGTTCTTGGTCAGGCTGAGAACTTTGCAGCATGCACTCGTATAATGGTCCTACTTTAATATTAGTTCATTATTGCTTATTGATTGTACTAGATTTATAAATCAAACTTTATCATAAGCATGAAATATAAGGACAAAATCTAGTCTATGTATAGGTGTTACATAGTGGGATCATTTAAGGAGTAGTATGTTGTAAGGTCGTTAAATGATATGTGATGGGGCATCTAATTAAAGGAGTATGTAGTTTCTATACTTATCTGGATCTGTGGTGTCTGCTATTCTGTGATCGGAGTATCTGGTATTCTGGATCTGTTTTGGGTGGATTTTTTTTTCTCCGTTCTTTGAGTCGAGAAATTATTTGGGATCTTCTTGGGATGTATTTGCATCCTTTCACAGTTCTTAATAAAGAACACAAGACATTGTTATTTTTCTCTTAGCTCATATATTTTATTTTAAACCTAAGTAAAAATCATCTTCATCCTCACTGAAAACTTCCAACTGGCTCTCTCCTGCCTACTATCTTTCACTCTTCACCCTGTTGGCAATTTTTGACCAATTAGAAGCCAACTGGTCAGCCTTCAAGTCATCCCAAATTCTAGTTGATTTCTACTATTACATAATGGATAACTAAAACTTTGGTTTTCTCTACATTTCCACATCTTATTATTTTACTTAGGGTTTGGTACTATTCACATTTTAAGAAGTTTGCTTGAGGTTTGGAACATATCCCTCATAACAAGACTGCTGTAACCTGACAATAAAAGAAAAAGTACCAATACATGCTATGACAGTGATGGCGCTAATGGGCCTTGACCTATGGATATAATTGTGACAGTAAATTAAAAATAGTTAAACTGTTCATAAAATCTGAAAGAAAATCTAATTCAAGAAGTGTATTTCTTTTTCTATTTTGTCTTTGGTGTTTAATTGTTAAAATTAAATTCAATGAAGGTTAAAATAAATCTTTAAAAGCTGCTGGAGAAAAGGAAAAAAAAAAAAAGTAAAGGCTGTTGCTATTTCAAACTGATTCATACAACTGAACATCCTCTGCAGATTTTTGTGCATCTATGCATCAGTGATAAATAATTATTGAAAACTTGTAACCTTGTGTGACATGATGTTGTTAAAACTTTGACTAGGTTATCTCTCATTTCCGTTTGCTCTAAAAAAAAAATTGCTGAACATAAAATTGTGTTTTTGCCAACTCAAAAATTTTTTTCTTGTAAAATATAAATACGTTTATATGAAATTTCTATCTTTAAGTCTGTTAAAGTACATTCAGTGTATGCCTGTATATACAAATGCAAGTTCATTGTCTATATATATATATATATATATATTATATATATATGTATGTACACACTTGTATACCTCTGTCTGGGTATACAAAAACCTTGTGTAATGATTAAAATGTGGTCATAAAAGATGATTATGCACACACACACACACACACACACACATATATATATATAAAGTTGGTGGAGTTGCCTATTGTCAGAATCAGTTGGACAGCAAGGGTGTCTATCCCCTTTTTGCTAGTGCTAGATCAGGGAGATTGTTCTTTATTTTTACTGAGGTGGGGCACCACACCTACTCTCAGTTCACCACTTAACTGCATAGATCAGATTACCCAATCTGTGCTACACATGAACTGAGTTGGTGGGGGTCAGTATTAAAGCCAGAACCTTACAACTTTGAGGCAGGTGCTCTACCGACTGAGCTAAACCACATTTATAGTAATATATATAGTCATCCACAGACACTGTGTTTCGATGTTTCACGTCTAATCAGTGTGGCTAGACTCAGCAACAACTTCTAGCTGGGAGGGATACCCGACTGACTTTTCATCAGTCCAATAAGTCTAATATATATATATATAAGAAGACTGTAGGAATGAGGTGTTATGAGCAAGGTTTATCTTCATGGTTGTATTTCTCAAACTTTATGGTAACGTCTTAGAGTTGTAATTAACAATATCTTGTGATATTGTGAAAGACTAAGAGTAGTTTACTATATATATATATATATATATATATATATAATATACAACATAAATGTAAATAAAGGAATACACACACACACACACACACACATATATATATATATGCATATATGTCCCAAACTTAATCCAAGCAATTGTCCTGATTATGACAAACTGCATTTAATGGTTAGGGGTTTCAGTTCTGGATCTGTGAGTAGTGTGGAGTACTCTTGGATGCCATATGGAGGACATGCCAAAAGGTTTGTTGGTTGGTAGGATTTTACGGCATGTCAACCCTTATTGGGTTATTTTATACCAAAGAGTCTTATATTCATTCTTGCTGGGTACTCAGTTTTTTAACACTTTTTTAAAAACATTTTTTCTGTTTAAACCATAGATGGTACCTCCAATTCAGAGTGGACCTGGTAGTAATGGTGATGAAGGAGTACTCCACATTCCTCAGAGCTTGAGAATTGGATCTTCACCATCAGATGGTTTAGCGTCATACCCAGGACAATATGACCCTTTAGCCACCGCCTTCTAGCACGTATATGATAAAAAATGTTGGGGCTTGCCATAAAGGCAATAGGGTTGGAACAATCATATATATGTACTAGGGCTTGATGTGACCAGCTGATTGATTAGAGGGGTTCACCTCTTTGAATAATTCCATCAACACTGCTTCTGCACCTTCATTGGAGCAAATTCATCATAAATATCAAAATCTTTTAATGTGTCAAAATCACCCATATCAAAGCTATTTTGCTCAAAATACAGGTGGGCTGGACAGGACATATTTCCAGAATGGAAAACTACTGCCTCTCAAAGATTACTTATGTTGGAGGGGTGTCTAAAAAAAACCCATGTCAAAGGAGTGCCACCAAAGAGATACAAAGACATCCTTAATAAGGCTTTCACCTCTTGTTAAATTGACCTGCAAAGATGGACAGCCTAGGCTGCCCCAAATCTACATTGGCAACAAACCAATACCAAAGCTAACTCACTCTTTGAGAGGAGCCATCAAATCAAAGTGATGGAAAAATGACAACGCTGCTGCAAAAAACCATAGTGATGCAACAGAATCAACAGGTTCTCTAACCTTCCCATGCAGGTGGCTTGTCTTGCTTCAAGGTATCATTAGCTGCCAAAGTCTATCAAATAATGCCTTCATAAGTTCTTATTAGCAAATCCAAAAGCCATTACCATTTATATATACATATATATACATATGTATATATTTACCAAACCCCTCCACACGAGCAGGATGTGACACAAGGTCAATTTCTTAGGCGGAGTTTAACAGGTTTAAATTCAGAGTTTTCCTTCTCCTAGACTGGTTACCTAGCCAAGGTTAAAGAGTCCAGTCTACCCTACTATTTACCCATAGCTGGAGGGAGAGTAGGATTCATACCTTTCCCAAGGGTATTAGTGCTAAGTGAAATGCAATTACCACGTCCAATGCAATCTTCAGACCGAAAATAATCTTAAGATTGCACAGGCAAGAAACTGTTAGTAACCAGGTTTGGCTCCATGTCCACACTTCCTTATATATATATATATATATATATATATATATATATGTATGTATATACATATACATCTATGCACACCCACTCATATATATACATATGAGTGGGTGTGCATAGATGTATATGTATATATATATATATATATATATATAAGGAAGTGTGGACATGGAGCCAACCTGGTTACTAACAGTTTCTTGCCTGTGCAATCTTGAGATTATTTTCGGTCTGAAGATTGCATTGGTGAGAAACTGCGAGTAACCAGTTGTTGACTCCATGTCTATGCTACTTTCACTTAAATATAAATGCTGTATGAATGATATTGAACACATTCTACCTACAAATATAGCATCCATATTATCTCATAATATTTTTCTCACATTTGTTGGATTTCACTTTTCCACACACAGTAATCGTACCTTGATAAAAGGGTGAATGTTCACCCGAAATATTGGAATAAATTGAACCAGGACAGAACAACAGCTGGATATTGAAACTCTGTTTTATTGTTCTTGTTCATTGTTCATTTCCATGCTTCATAATACCAAAAAACAATGTTCACAAGAACAAAGTTTATATGCAATCAACTTATATACATACTTTAGGGTAGTGTGAACATGAAGTCAATGGCACTTGTTTACTGACAGTTTCTTGCCTATGCAATTTTCAAACTAAGTACATATACATACTGTATCTACAATTTTGAGTATTTACCTATAAATTTAGCATTATATTATATATATATATATATATATGTATATTTGTGTGTGTTTGTATATATATATATATATATATACTATCTGCACTTTCCATGTTTCATTGTTATATCTTTTCAAGATAGGTTTCAGTCTGCAATCATACCAAAAACAAACAAATCAAAGTACAACCCTAAGTGAATACAATTTCAGACTTTGTATACAAATGCACCATAGTCTGAGTGATGCTACACAGAAATAAAGACTGTCATTATATGATTGTGTACATGTGAGTGTTTTTATTTTCATTATAGTTGTCAGAAAATAATTTATTCTTAACATTTCTTTTTGTGCCTGTCTACTTGCATATATGTCTATGAAGTTAGTGTTTTCCCCTGACAATAAAAAAAGCGGAAAGTATTAATATACATTGCAAATTAAACCCCATCATTAAACCTTTATAAAAAGAATTAAAATAACCTTAGCGTTGTCTTATAAAAGTTATAAACAAAACTATTGTGTATATGAATGAAAATAAGACAACAGAATACAAATGAATAACTCATGAGTCATTTATAAAAATATGCTTTTTAAAATCATTATGCAAATTAGATATCCCATGACAATGATAAACACTAATTTTTAGTACATATAATAAATGAATAAATAGTACATATGATAAACATTGAATGTTGATCATGTGTATAATGATTTAACAAGGTCTAGGCTGATTTGGTGGCAGGATAGGTGCAGCAACATACAGAAATTTGCATTTATTCATATATGTGTGTGTGTGTGTCTGTGTGGAGGTGAATGGTGTAATGATAATGTTGTAGGAAATGGATTTGATGCACCGAGTTCAAATCCTGGACTGAACGCTCTGTATTTCCCATTGTTCTAATAACTTTTGGTAAGGTATACAACAAATGATTCTCCCTTCAGCTATTGGTAAAAATGTAGGGCAGACTAGGCTCTTTAACCTTGGGCAACTATTCTAGAAAGAAAACTCTGAATTTAAACCATTTAAACTCGGCTTAAGAAATTGATCTTGTTTCATATCCTACTCATGCAAAGGGGTTGGTAAATGTCTCTCTCTCTCTCTCTCTCTTATATATATATATATATATATATATATATATATATATATATATTAAAAACGAATGGCTTAAAATCTTCCGACTGCAGTTTCTCGCAGTAGCACGAATCTTCAGGGAATTGTTTTGTCCAACCATCGGCTTGTATTTATAACTGGGTTGTACTCATTATCAAGTAAGAGGGTATGCTACATACCCTCCTTTACCCCCCCCACATAATGCCTGAACTTATTAGGCAGTCTATGTTTGTTTTTGTGCGTACATCTATTTGTCAACTCTCATCGCAAGTTCAATATCATCTGTGGGTCCCTGAATTCAGCTATTTTTAGTTTTTCTTGTAGGCACAGCATGCACGGTTATCATTTCCTTTATGTGATGGTGCTTTCTTAATAATTCTCCACTCCATCTCTGGATCTCTCTTAAGATTTTCTTTTAAAGTGTATGTAGCAGTGATAATGTCACCAACCACGAAGAAAACTAAGATCTACATAGTGGTGATGCAGCAAGCTATAAAAAATAGAATAGCGCAACACAGGTTATCATTTAGGAATAAAAAAAATATAGCGAAACAACAACACTCGCAAAACATGTGCTGTCTTTAAAAAAAAAGCATAAGAGAGATTATTTAGCTCTTTATATTGAGCACTCTTAAATCAGTTTTAATAAAATCCAGAAGTAAATATATTTGTTTGCTGAGTGGATTTACAAGTAACTGTGATATATATATATATATATATATATATATG